>CM035844.1:55326638-55926638 GCA_020510985.1 Pholidichthys leucotaenia | reverse complement strand
AACGCATTCTTGTACATAATGCATATGTGTTACTCATGGGGAATCCACAATAAGCATATTGATTAAAAATGCAACACTGGAATGACAAATTTTTGGCTAAAGCTGCTATAAACGTGGTACTGAGTTGCGGTTTTGATATACGCATTGGAAAAATGAACTCAAGTCCTACAGTGAAGAAAGCCTTATAATACACCATGGTTGGTATTATATAGAACAAAGGGATTTCCTTACATAACGTTCCTCAAACGGAAACATGGGCAGCAAAGGAAAAAAGAAAAACAAAGCCACCCAAAGGCTATTTTAATTGAAAAACACTGAGCTCCGGTTTTAGTGGCGAGGACAGATGCATATCTGTACTCAGAGGATAATACATGAAGCTGTTTAAAAAGCTGATATCCATGTGGTCCTCAGCGGAAAACAAATGAGCCAAGGCACTTGTGAGATTATTACAAACACGTCACTCAGACAGACGGCTGCAAAATGGGAAGACAAATATAAACAATTCCAGCCAAGCATAAAATAAATCTCTATATTAATAAATCTCTGAGAAGACACTGGCAACAGATAGGGTGCACTGTTCCCAGACAGCCTTTTAATATAATCAATGATCTCCTCTTGGGGTGCTTTGGTAGCGTTAGGGTGATCGATTCTCACAGGCTACTCATATGATGGAAGAAGCACTTTTGTACAAAAAGGCAGTAAGATTACGAGGGAATGCATCACCTGATTAATTTCACAGCTTAGAAGTTCTGACTGGGAATTTCTGGTCTCTGTCCATCTGCATTCATTTACCAATCACAAGCTATCTTTTGTTCTTCTAAGGCTCCACTTTCCCCTTCAGTCTTTTCCATATTTTTTTCTGTTTATATTATAAATGATAAAATGCACAATTTCCAAAAGGAGAGGCACAAGAAGAGCTGTCACAGATGGTTCATGAATCCAGTAAGAAGTTGGCGGACTGTGGAACATTACAACTTGGGTTTGAAGTGGAAAATAAGAGAGGATGTGGGTGTATGTTTCAGTAAATACAGTACAGTACTGTGGAGGAAGAACACACAACATAGCGAATACTACTATGCTGCATGCGTTTCTGCAGAAGTGGGTAGAGTATCCAGAAAATGTACTCAAGTAAGTAGCACGACCTTATGATATCAATTACTCAAGCATAAGTAAGAGTAGTCAAAGAAACTACTTGAATTAGAGCAACAACATTTCAACTAAAAAAGTTCCTTGGGTAGTAAATAATGACTTTACTCTCAGCAATGTGGGGTTTTTCTTAAATTTCTTCTCATGAATTTGTCTTTTTTCTTCATAATTCTGTAACTTTTTTTCTTTTAAATTTATTACTGCCATTTGTAACTAGATTTTGGACTTTTTCTCTTATAAATTGGTGATTTTCTTGCCAATTTTTAAGGTTTTTCTCATAAACGTCAAACATTTTCTTTAAAATTTAAATTTTTTTCTGATCAATTTCAAAATTTCCCCTCATTAAAATGACATTTGAAAATATTTGTTTCCTTATAAATTTGCAACTATATTTACGCACATTGTTCTTTTCTAGTAAATTGGTGAGTTTCTTCTCATAAATGTGGTAGTCTAAGGAAACTACAAGCTAGCAACATGTACCCTCTAATATAATTCGAATCATGTAAAGAAGCAGTAATAAATCAATTATTTAAAAAAACTCGTATTTGAGGGAAACATGACTTGCATTTAGTCAAATCAGTGAAATCAAAAGTAACTGAAAGGGCCCATTTCCAAATGTCACGAGCAGAACCTTAGCACCTGTCTGTCAGCATATTGCCTGGTTTTTCTCTGTGCACCCTTGCCACCTGAATAGGAACCGACTGTGCACACACCCGATGCTCGTAGGAGGGGACTGATTTAAAGTGGATGAGGCTCGGTGCCAAGTTTGCCACGTTGGTACGTTGTAAAACCTAACAGTACTTCTTAATAAAAGAATTAAGTAAATAAATAAAGTAGATAAAAAAATTGGAGTCACTCATTTCTACAAATTTATTCTTACTCAAAAATACACGTTTGTAATTCATTTGGTGTGAGTGTACTTCCTTTTGGGGGGCAAGTATTGGTGACATAATTCCAATTTGTTGCATTTACTCATTTCATCTGAAATAACTTCAATATTGACATGTTTCAGGACCCAAGAGACAGACACAGACACGGGCAGATACAAAATAGTTATTCTTTATTGTCAAGTGTGAGTGAGTGTAGTGCAAGTGTGAGTGCAGATATAGAAGCCTGGTCACCGGAGCTGAGCGATACAGAAGACGACCTGGCAACCCTAGAACACACAAGCAGAAACCGTTAAGGCTGTTCAGCACAAAAGGACAAGTGCAGGTGTGCAGCTTACTTGAGGTTGTCTCTGACTGTATCTGGCAGTTCCCCGATGTCTGTGGGCTGTGATGGTTCTGCTGCTTGAAGCTGTGACGATGATAACTCCAGTAACCGTGGTGGAGTTCGTGGCGAGAGCAATGACTGCACTGACAGCTGTGACGTTGACTGCCCCCGTTGCCGTGACAGTGATAATGTCTGTAACCGTGGTGACAATGACTCCTGTGACTGAGGGAGTGACAGTACCTGCAGCTGCAGTGGAGAGAATTCCTGAATAAGCGTAGGCCAGGAGGAGCTCCGGAAGGGTGAGGGTAATTCTCCGTCTGTTGGGGATACCGGTCCGCCGCCTGGGAGGTCCACCTGTGCACAGGGGTGAAGGTTAGGCGTAGAAAAGCAAATAGTCTTCTTACGTGGTAGGTCTTGTCGTGGCGTTCCTGACTTGGCTGTGAAACGAGACTCTGGCTCCGTAGACCAGGAGGAGCTCCGGGAGCGTACCGGTCCGCCGCCTGGGAAGTCCACCTGAGCACAAGGATAAAGATTAGGCGTAGAGAAGCAAATAGTCTTCTTACGTGGGAAGTCTTGTCGTGGCGTTCCTGACTTGGCTGTGAAACGAAGCTCTGGCTCATACTCAGTCGAGGTAGACAGACGACTCCGTGCCGGGCTGTTCATGACGCTGGCTTTTAAGAGCCGCTGATTAACACCTGTTGGTCTGTGCGCGGCTGGAGCTGATGAGCTGGATGACGGCCCAGTGGCCGCCATGACAGTACTCCCCCCTCTAGCAGTGCCTCCAGGCACCTGCCCAATCTTACCTGGATTCGCCCGATGGAAATTGTGGATCAACTGCTTATCCAAGATCAACGCTGGGCGAATCCAAGAACGATCCTCCGGTCCAAAACCCTCCCAGTCCACCAAATACTGAAGACCACGACCCCGCCTGCGCACGTCCAGGATGGCAGTCACACCCCAGGCTGGATGGCCATCGATCATCCTCGGGGGGGCAGGCGCCGCAGGGGCCGGGCACAGAGGGTCCATAACGTACGGTTTAACCTGGGAGACATGAAAAGTGGGGCAGATGCGCATGGAAGGGGGGAGAGACAAGCGCTCAGACACAGGGTTGACAATACGTGAGATGGTGTAGGGGCCAATAAAGCGCTTAGTGAGTTTACGCTTTTTGGCCGGTACACCAATATTCCGGGTGGATAACCAAACCTTCTGACCCACCTTATAGTCCCGGGCAGGTCTCCTGTGATGGTTGGCCACCTGAATGTTGCGTTCAGTGGTCCTCAAAAGGGCTCGGCGGCCGATGGACCAAACTTGCCGACAGCGCTTAATCTGGGCCTGGACAGACGGAACCGCTACCTCCTTCTCCTCCTCCGGAAATAATGGTGGATCAAATCCAAAAGTAGCCTTGAAAGGAGAGACACCCGTGGCCGTAGAGATCATAGTATTATGGGCGTACTCAATCCAGGGAAGATGTTTGCTCCAAGAGGAGGAACAGGAGGAGATAACACAGCGCAGTGCGGCCTCAAGCTCCTGGTTAGCCCGTTCGCACTGGCCATTACTTTGAGGATGGTACCCAGAAGAAAGGCTGGCTGTGGCTCCCAACGCTGCGCAGAATGCCTTCCATACCTGAGAGACAAACTGTGGTCCCCGATCTGACACTATGTCAGTGGGGATACCATGGAGGCGAACCACATGCTGAACAAGGAGGTCCGCCGTTTCCTGAGCCGAAGGCAAGCCCCGAAGAGGCACAAAATGGGCCGCCTTCGAAAAACAGTCCACAATAGTCAAGACAGTGGTGAAAGTATCAGAAAGGGGCAAACCAGTCACAAAATCCATGGCCACATGAGACCAGGGGCGGGAAGGAATGGGCAAGGGATGCAACAGAGGGGAAGATGTCATTTTCCCAGTGGCGCACTGAGCGCAAGCCCGGATGTAGTTCACCACGTCCTTCCGTAGCCCTGGCCACCGGAAGGTCCTCTGGAGCAGGTCCACAGTCCGGCCTACTCCCGGATGACAAGCCAACTTGGAGGCGTGACCCCATTCAATTACCTGACCCCGCATAGAGCGTGGAACAAACAAGCGGCCTGCCCCACCCCCCGGGTCTGGTTCCATCTTCAACACTCTCCGGACCTTGGTACAGATACCCCAGGACAGCGCGCCCACAACACAGGAGGGTGGTAGGATGGGTGCGTCCTGATCCTCGGAAGATGGTGTGTCAAACTGTCGTGAGAGGGCATCCGGCTTACCGTTCTTGCTTCCTGGCCTATAGGTGATGGAGAAGTTGAAGCGGCCGAAGAAGAGAGACCAACGAGCCTGACGTGCGTTCAGCCGCTTCGCTGTCCTGAGGTACTCCAGGTTGCGGTGGTCAGTCCATACAACGAACGGCTGAGCGGACCCCTCAAGCCAATGTCTCCACTCCTCCAAGGCGAGCTTCACTGCCAACAGTTCCCTGTCCCCGATGCTGTAGTTCCTCTCTGCCGGTGACAAGCGACGGGAGAAATATGCACATGGCCGAATCTTGCCGTCCTCAGGAGAGCGCTGGGAGAGAACCGCTCCCACCCCCAAATCAGAGGCATCCACTTCCACCAAGCACTGAAGATTCGGGTCCACCTGAGAGAGAACACGGGCTGAAGCAAACTCGTCCTTTAATTTCTTGAACGCCCTGGCTGCTTCCTCACTCCAGCAAAACGGGGTCTTAGGGGAGGTGAGCGCAGTCAAGGGGCGAGCCAGGTTCCCAAAATTGGGCACAAAACGGCGATAAAAATTAGCAAAGCCCAGGAACCCCTGGAGCTGTTTCCTAGAGGACGGAGTGGGCCAATCCACTACCGCCTTAACCTTGGCTGGGTCGGGGAGCACCTGGTTCCGGGCGATGATGAACCCAAGGAAAGAGGTCTGGTTTGTGTGAAATTCACACTTCTCTGCTTTGACAAAAAGTTGATTCTCCAGGAGGCGCTGTAACACTCTGCGCACGTGCACCTGGTGCTCTTCTAGAGTGCGGGAGAAGATCAATATATCATCTAGATACACAAACACAAAGGAGTTAAGGAAATCCCACAGCACGTCGTTAATTAGCCGCTGGAAGATGGCCGGAGCGTTGGTCAACCCAAACGGCATTACCAGGTACTCAAAGTGGCCGCTTGGGGTCCTGAACGCCGTCTTCCACTCATCCCCCTCTCTGATGCGCACCAGGTGATAGGCATTGTGGAGGTCAAGCTTAGTAAACCAATTCGCCCCCTGGAGGGAGTCAAAGGCAGTATTCATCAAAGGCAGAGTGTATTTATCTTTTATAGTGATTTCATTAAGCCCCCTGAAGTCGATGCAAGGGCGTAACGACCCGTCCTTCTTTCCAACAAAGAAGAAGCCGGCCCCCACGGCCGAGGACGACGGGCGGATGATTCCTGAGGCCAGGGATTCTTTAATATAGGTATCCATGGCCTCGCGCTCCAGGGCTGACAGGCTGTACAGGCGGCTCGCAGGAAGAGGGGCCCCAGCCTTCAGATTTATTGCGCAGTCGTACGGCCGATGAGGGGGTAAAGACAACGCCCGTGACTTGCTGAACACTAGTCCCAAATCATGGTAAACTTCTGGTACCTTGGACAGCTCCTGAGTTGACGTTGAGGGGGGTGGCACCTTGACAGAGGGAGCGCATGCCGCCGATTGGAGGCAGGCGCTTAAGCAGAAGGTACTCCATGCTGTAATACTCCCTCCTTGCCAATCGATGGTGGGATTATGAAGGTGGAGCCAGGGGTAACCCAGGATGACAGGCGAAGAAGAGACAGGCAAGACTAAAAACCTAATCTCCTCTCTGTGATTCCCTGAGACTATCACGGACACTGGGGCCGTCTGATAGGCTATGGTGGTCAGTGATGCCTTAGATAATGTAATCAGCTTGACAGGTGGATCCAGGGGCTGACAGCTGAGGCCCATCTGGGTTGCCAAGTCCTTGGAAACAAAGTTTTGCTCAGCTCCTGAATCCACTAAAGCTAGCGTGGAATGTTCTGCGTGTTTGTGGATAAGTCTAATGGGTATTCGAAAACTCGTGAGGGGTCTTTCTGGGTCCGTGTCCGTGAATTCCCCTACTGCAATCCACGGACCCTCCCTTTTTAACCGACTCGGGCACTCAAAAACTCCATGTGACTCCTTTCCACAATAAAAACAAAGGCCTAAATTTCTGCGGCGCTGTCTCTCAGCCGCTGACACTTTAGATTGTCCTATTACCATGGGCTCCTGATCTGAAAGCTCCCCTGACGCCGGTAAAGCGAGCGGAGAAAAGCTGGTGGAACGAGGACGGGGTTTTACAGGACGGGCGGTCGACCGCCGTTCTGCCGCTCGTTCCCTTAATCTACTGTCTATGCTTACGGCAAGGGCAATTAGCTCACCCAAATTATCAGGTTTGTCCCGTGCCGCTAACTCGTCCTTTAACTCCGCGTTGAGACTGCGGAGGAAAATACCGCATAGTGCCGGTTCCCCCCACCCAATCTCAGCGGCAAGGACCCGGAAGTCTATTTTATAGTCAGCAGCTGTTCTTGCGCCCTGCTGCAGGCTCAACAGCCGTTCGGTCAATACCGCACCCCTATCCGAATGATCGAACACGGACATAAAATCCGCCAAAAACTGCTGGTAAGTTAATGTAGGATAACCTGGGCTCGCCATTACAGTATAGGCCCAATCTAAGGCTCTA
Organism: Pholidichthys leucotaenia; assembly: GCA_020510985.1. Classification (NCBI taxonomy): domain Eukaryota; kingdom Metazoa; phylum Chordata; class Actinopteri; order Cichliformes; family Pholidichthyidae; genus Pholidichthys; species Pholidichthys leucotaenia. Next base: position 55,919,602 of record CM035844.1, on the reverse strand, counting down.
CCTCCCAGTAGGTTAATGATATATCCTATCTTGTTTGCGTCAATGGCGAAGTCCCCCGGGACTCGGAAAAAAACTGACTCGCATTGGAGAATAAATCCCCGAGCCTCTCCGAGTTTGCCACTAAAACGAGCTGGAGTGGGAACAGGGGTGAGGCGAGAAACGAACGTGGTGCTAGCTTGAGTAGGTGCTAAACCTGCAGGGGTTGAGACACTAGCAACCGGGGGAAACGCCTGTTGTCCCTCCAGGCGATCCAGCCGGACGTTAATTTGTGGCAGCTGATTAAGAATAACTGTTTGCTGATGTATGAGCATGTCTACCCGGGCGCTAAGGGTGATAAGTCCACGCAGCTGTGTGCTGTCCATTGGGTCAACGTGACGGAGTCGTACTGACATGTTTCAGGACCCAAGAGACAGACACAGACACGGGCAGATACAAAATAGTTATTCTTTATTGTCAAGTGTGAGTGAGTGTAGTGCAAGTGTGAGTGCAGATATAGAAGCCTGGTCACCGGAGCTGAGCGATACAGAAGACGACCTGGCAACCCTAGAACACACAAGCAGAAACCGTTAAGGCTGTTCAGCACAAAAGGACAAGTGCAGGTGTGCAGCTTACTTGAGGTTGTCTCTGACTGTATCTGGCAGTTCCCCGATGTCTGTGGGCTGTGATGGTTCTGCTGCTTGAAGCTGTGACGATGATAACTCCAGTAACCGTGGTGGAGTTCGTGGCGAGAGCAATGACTGCACTGACAGCTGTGACGTTGACTGCCCCCGTTGCCGTGACAGTGATAATGTCTGTAACCGTGGTGACAATGACTCCTGTGACTGAGGGAGTGACAGTACCTGCAGCTGCAGTGGAGAGAATTCCTGAATAAGCGTAGGCCAGGAGGAGCTCCGGAAGGGTGAGGGTAATTCTCCGTCTGTTGGGGATACCGGTCCGCCGCCTGGGAGGTCCACCTGTGCACAGGGGTGAAGGTTAGGCGTAGAAAAGCAAATAGTCTTCTTATGTGGTAGGTCTTGCCGTGGCGTTCCTGACTTGGCTGTGAAACGAGACTCTGGCTCCGTAGACCAGGAGGAGCTCCGGGAGCGTACCGGTCCGCCACCTGGGAAGTCCACCTGAGCACAAGGATAAAGATTAGGCGTAGAGAAGCAAATAGTCTTCTTACGTGGGAAGTCTTGTCGTGGCGTTCCTGACTTGGCTGTGAAACGAAGCTCTGGCTCATACTCAGTCGAGGTAGACAGACGACTCCGTGCCGGGCTGTTCATGACGCTGGCTTTTAAGAGCCGCTGATTAACACCTGTTGGTCTGTGCGTGGCTGGAGCTGATGAGCTGGATGATGGCCCAGCGGCCGCCATGACAAATATTGCTATAAAAATGACGACTGACATTTGTTTTTTTATTCAGGGTTTGAGAAATCATCATTCTGTGCTCCAGTAAACCAATAATCCAGATAGTTTTATGTTCCTTTAAATTGACATTACAAGATTGCAGGCTTGTAATCCTTGTTTAGTCAACACACACAAAATTAATCAATCACTTTTATAATGGGATAATTAAATTAACTTTTTATGTTTTTTTAAATTATGGGGGGACATCACATTTGATAGGATTACCACAAGTTCTAAAGCAATCAGAGTTTTTTTTTATGTTTTGAAAACCAAACACTTAATCAAGGAACAGGGCTGTTTCCTGCTTTTGGGAGGCCCCACGCAAGATTGCATTTGGGGCTCCTGTTTTTGTAAAGCAGAAGAAGATGCTTGATGGCAGTGCATCAGTCTAGTACACTTTAAGAAGAAAACGGGCTGGACTTGTCAATGTATAATTTAGATTAAAGATCTTTGTTGACTCAAGCAATTTAAACCAGAAAATAATACTAGTGCCTCAGTAAATTTGAATATTACAATTAAGATAAGATAAGATAAGCCTTTATTAGTCCCACAATGGGGAAATTCCAGGATTGCAACAGCACAGGGATAGCAACACTCAGAGCAACAATCAGAAGGCAAGAAAAAAAAACAAGCAAGCAAGAGCAGCTAATAAACATATGTACGTATTACTATAAAATATATATATATACACACACACACAGACACACAGTGCAGAGCATTGTAGCTGGATGGAATAAATATATGAATATATGAACACACAGTGCAGAGCATTGTAGCTAGATGGAATAAATATGTAAATATATAAACACCCACAGTACGGAGCATTGCAGCTAGGTGGAATAAATATGCAAGTATATAAACACACACAGTGCGGAGCAATGTAGCTAGATGGAATAATATGTAGATATATAAATATATAAACACCCACAGTACGGAGCATTGTAGCTAGATGGAATAAATATGCAAATATATAAACACACACAGTGCAGAGCATTGTTGCTAGATGGAATGAAACAGCATAACCGTCTACTTAGTTATCCTACATGGTATGATTATGTGCCCATACATATTCTCACCCTCCATAGCGACCGGTATGTTCCTAGTTGTATGCCGGAGAGGACCATTGTGTAAGTCTATTGCATCTTTTGCATTCAAAAAACTATTAGTTTGTTACGTCTTTTTGCTATCTCTGCGAGCAGCCCTGCTTAGGTTGTACAGTCTGACAGCCGTTGGTAGGAAGGACCTACGAAACCTCTCGGTTGTGCACCTGGGATGATGTAGTCTGCTGCTAAATGAGCTCCTCAGTGCATTCAGTATGTCCTGCATAGGGTGGAACTCGGACTCCAGCAGAGATGACAGTTTAGCCACCGTCCTTCTCTCTCCTATCTCCTCCATCGGATCAAGGCGCTGCCCCAGGACAGAGCTAGCTTTCTTAATCAGTTTGTTCAGTCTCTTCCTATCGGCTGCAGTAATGCCACTGCCCCAGCAGACCACTCCAAAAGTGATGGCTGATGCCACCACCGTGTCATAGAATGACTTCAGCAGCGCCCCTTGTACACCAAAAGACCTGAGTCTCCTCAGCAGGAACAGCCTGCGCTGTCCCTTCTTGTAGAGTGCATCAGTATTGTGTGACCAGTCTAGTTTATTGTTCAGATGAATACCCAGGTACTTATAGGATGTCACCATCTCGATGTCTGTTCCCTGTATATTTACTGGTACTGTGAGGGGCTGCCCATGCCTGCGGCAGTCCACCACCAGCTCCTTAGTTTTCCTCGCGTTGATCTGGAGGCAGTTCCGATGGCACCAGTCCACGAAGTCCTGGATAAGCCCTCTGTACTCAGCTTCATCTCCATTGGAGATGAGGCCAACGATCGCAGAGTCATCAGAGAACTTCTGTAGATGGCAGTGTGTTGTGTTGTGTGAGAAGTCCGCAGTATAAAGAGTGAACAGGAAGGGAGCCAGCACCGTTCCCTGGGGGGCCCCCGTGCTACTGATGATCGTGTCGGACACACAGTCCCGGGTTCTCACAAACTGAGGCCGGTTCGTGAGGTAGTCCAGGATCCATGATGACAGGTGCTGGTCCACCCCTGCGCGCAGCAGCTTGTCCTTCAGGATCATCGGTTGGATGGTGTTGAAAGCACTGGAGAAGTCAAAGAACATGATCCTCACCATATTCCCGGGCTTCTCCAGGTGGGACAGAGAACGGTGAAGGAGGAAGATCACCGCATCCTCCACCCCAATGCCATGCTGGTAGGCGAACTGGAGTGGATCCATCGCTGGTTCCACCAGGGGGCGGAGGTGAGCAAGGAGCAGTCTCTCCAGGGTCTTCATCAAGTGGGACGTCAAGGCCACCGGTCTGTAGCTGTTCAGGTCTTTGGGGTGGGAAGTTTTTGGTACAGGTACCACACAAGATGTTTTCCACAGCTGTGGTACCCTCCCCAGTTTCAGGCTCATGTTGAAGATATACGTCACAATCCCACACAGCTGGTCTGCACAGGACTTGAGGAGCTTTGCGCTGATGCCGTCCGGTCCCGGCGCCTTCCTCGCCTTGATCTTCCTCAGCTCCGTCCTCACCTGGGTCCTGGACAGGGTCAGGATGGGGGGCTGTGTGTTGGGAGTGGGGGGGTGTTGGTAGAGTGGGGAGTGGGCAGCAGGACTTGATTTCTTTAGAGGCAGCAGTGGTTGTTGTGCAGTCAGGGGGGAGGGCGGTTGGTCAAATCTATTGAAAAACAGATTCAGGTTGTTCGCCCACTCCCTGCCCCCTGTGGCCTGGGGGGAGGTATTCTGGAGCCCCGAGATGGTTTTGAGGTTTCTCCAGACCCCGCTGATGTCGCTCTGTTGCAGCTTGTCCTCCATCTTCTTCCTGAAGCTGTCCTTGCCTTCTCTGATCTTTCTCCTCAGCTCCCTCTGTACGGACTTCAGCATCTCCCTGTTCCCCGACCTGAAGATCCTCTTCTTCTCTCTCAGAAGTGTTTTTATCTCAGGGTTGATCCAGGGTTTGTTGTTTGAGTGACGCCGTATGGTCTTGGTGGGAACGGATTTGTCCACACAGAAGCTGAGGTAGCCCGTGAAGGTGTGAATGAGGCCATCGATGTCCTCACCATGTGGATCGCAGAGCTGCTTCCAGGCGGTGGCTTCAAAACAGCCCTTTAGGGTGTCCATTGTCTCCTCAGACCATAACTCCACAGTGTGCATGGCCGGAGGTTGTCTGTGCACTAGGGGTTTGTACACCGGCCGGAGATGAACCAAGTTGTGATCCGATCTCCCGAGTGGGGGTAGTTGTGATGAGGTGTACGCCTCCTTAGTGTTTGCGTAGAATAAATCCAGTGTTTTATTGTCTCTAGTGTGGCATGTGACATACTGGGTGAACGTGGGTAGAATGGGAGACAGTGAAACATGGTTGAAATCGCCTGAGATGAGGAGAAGAGCATCTGGGTGTTCTGTCTGCAGCCTGCTGGTTACTGAATGGATGACGTCACGTGCTGTCCCAGCGTTCGCCGTCGGATTTGCATAAACAACAATGCAGATCACGTGTGAGTGTTCTCTCGGGAGATATGTAGGCCTCATGCTAACAGCTAGCAACTCAATGTCTTTGCTGCAGTGTCGTTGTTTAACAGTGATATGTCCCGGTCTGCACCAGTTGTTGTTAACATACATGATCACTCCACCGCCCCTAGCCTTGCCACTGTCTGGTGTTCGGTCAGCTCGTATCATGTGAAAACCCTCCAGCTCAATGTTAGCATCTGCTGCTAGTTCAGTTAGCCACGTCTCAGTAAACAAAAGGAGAGAGCACTCCCGGTATGTGCTATCATAACGGGAGATAGCCGCTAGCTCATCTAACTTTCCCAGTATCGACCGTACATTTCCCATGACAACAGATGGAAGGGAGGGTCTGTACCTTATATTTTTTGTCCTCCGCCTTACTCCAGCCCGGCAGCCGCGGCGTTTTCGCCTCAGTTCACTCGGTATGTCGAGTTTTTCCAATGGGACCGGGTGGCGGTTGAATGCTAGCAGCTGTTCTCTGCTGTATCGTATCCTGCTATAGACAGTGGCTCCGTCCACCGGCTCAGGAGACATTTAGGACGATCTGTGTGTCCGTGATATAAGTGGGGTGAAAAAAAAAGACGGATCAAAAGAGAGAGGAAGGGAAAAAGACTCGGAATCGAGCCGCTGTTGCAAAAGGCAGCCGACTCGTGTGGCGCCGAGAGAGAAAAAAAAAATTAGTAATTTTAAATAATATGGCCATAATCATCAAATGAAGATAGGTATTTTAAATCGCACAACAATAATGCAGCCACAAGGGCTGATGGGAAATGTTAAAAGTTGGAAAATAAGCATTACTTACTTACACAGACTGTCAGTTTATTGTGTGTTACTGTTGTACATTTGTCAAAGCTTTCGTCGCTTGGATATTTGAGTTTTAGATAATATTTGTGTTTGGCACCATGAGTGTAACTGCTATGGCAGTGATACAAACAACCTCTTCATACCACAGCAGAAATTGATGCTTTCAGACTGAGGCTGCATTAGTAGTTTGGGGGGGGTTCCCAGTCACTGGTGGCCCATTGCGTTTGTGTACACTGCCCTGTGCCACTTGTGTACTGTTATGTAAGCTGTCAAAACTAGAATATGATGATACAACTTAATAGAAATAATAAAGTAAGTAAAACTTGAATGGTAGTTTAGTGTGAAGAAGATACATTTAAGTTAACTCTTTTTAAATAACTATTTACTCAGCTGAAAAAGATAGATGTGGTTGAATGACTGAGTAAATAAACAAATGATTCAAGGAAATTGGTTTCCTCAAACAATCTGAGCTGAACTAACTCATCAACTCATCATGTTCTACAGTGTATTAAGGTGCATTTTCCAATTAGCTTTTAATCTGCAGAAAGCAGGTCTGAAATCAGCAATGCCTTATCAACTGCTATTTCAGCAGTGTGTTTAACCCCTTGCACTCCGGTCAATTTCCCTAAAAACGCCAAAAAATAACATGCCCAAAGTAAATCGAAAGCTGTTCTTCAACCCTTTGCAGCATCTTCATGGGGTTGGTCTCATTTAAAAGAAAACACTTTGAATTTTTTGGCAAAACAGTCATAATCTCTCTAAGTGCTCCGGCCACTGAGTTACAGTCATCTAAACATACTGAACTTGAAGAAAATAAATTTGGCCTGGGTGTTTTTTTGGATACAGATGCTTGCAAAGAACACACAGCTTCAGATCCGGGCTGGAAAATGCAACAGAAATGTAGAACCAAGTGTTATCCAGCTGAGGTCAAAATTTTGTAACAATACCACAAAAAATGAATATATTACACAGCTTTTTCCTCAGGTAGTTCCCAGGTGTTTTTGAACTGTGCCAAATGGCACAGTTTGGAAAAACGTCTGTAACTTTTGAATGATTCAATATAGAAGCTTCATCTTGGGCTCTAATGAAAGGTGACACTCAGGGCTGTGTGTGTGTGTGTGGGGGGGTTGTCCCCCCACCCTCGCTACAGAGAACGGACATCGGCCATCGCTACATGATGGAATAGTCATGTGGCGACCGCGGCGCAGTCACCGCGGCTTCCCTCCCCCTCGCTACAGAAGAGTAGCGGTGGGGGGGGGGGCATTCACGGTCCGGACGCGGCAGTTGTAATTTACCGATCGGTCAAAAGTAATTTTTGATTACAATTTTCAGGGATAAAGAATAATTTAGCTTATAACACCTTACCTCTTCACAGCAGCAGTGTCCTGGCGAACTTCTCTTCCTCATTGTCAGACGAACGCGACGCTGGTCCCTTGTTACGGACTTGTGGTTCTGGTCTCGGCGACCCGGTCAAAACATAATTCCATTATTGCGGTTTTGCGCTTCCATGATTGCGGTTTTGGCAAATGATTTACGACCTTCGTCGTCGGCCTCCGTCGGTCTATGATGATCATGGAAGAGAATCCTAAACGTCTATTCTGCTGGAATAAAAAAAAAGAAGCACCGCCTGTGACTGAAGAGGCCGATGCGCGAATGGCAGTCCCTGTCACACAGGTAGCACTTGTGGGTGGTCTCCGTGCTGCTGGGTCTGTGACGGTTCTTCCTGCGGGTCCTTTTTTCATCTGCTACAACAGTCTGTCTTCACCCAGCCTTACAAAAAACAGCTTGCGAACTTCTGTGCTTCAATTGGCTCGCTGCATTCACAGCGTTGGTAGGCGGGTCCTTCTTGCTAGGTTTTCAGTCATTGGTTCTTCAAGGTTTCAGAAACCCAATTCAAGGCTCTTATTAGTCGAATGAGAGGTCAATCAGATGAACTAATCTGTTTGCGGCTGTGTCTGCAGTGGAAGAACGGAAATGCAGCTTTTATTTTCAGTGCACTCTGGGACGCAGAGACGTGCCCGTCCGCGGTACACCGGAGTGCAAGAGGTTAAAAGACATGGACTTGTCATGACCCGAGCACTTTGTCATCGTGCTTGGGCTATTCCTGTCAGGGCTTGACAGCGGCGTTGTCATCCTGGCTCTCCGAGCTCTTATTGTGACAGTGCTCGGGGAGGCTTCCACTCAGCTGTCAAGTCCTGAGCAGCTGTTCTGCATTTGCGGTTGTTAGTGGAGGACTTCTTATACCCACGCTAGCGGCCGCATCCCTGCAGCAGTGTCAGTCTTTCTCCGTCAGAGCTACGGATGCTTTGGACTATTTCCTACCTCGTCTGCCTGTGGTTGACCGTCGCTTCCCATGGACCAGTAAGTCAGCTGTTAGCCTTACGCCTCTCGGTGTGAGTAGACCTCTGTGTGTCTCTGCCTCAGCAGCCTGTGTAATCATTACTCCACCAACCTTGCCTGTCTGTGTATGACCGTCTCCTCCTGTGGACCTGTAAGAGAGCTGTTTAGCCTTACGCCTCCTGATGTGTGTAGACTTATATGTGTCATCGCCCAGCAGCTTGTGTTGTCATTTTTCACCATAAATAAAATTCACTGAACTCACTGGTGACTGTGTGGCGTCTTATGGTGGCTCGCGAGGGCCACTGCATGACAGTACACTGCTGCCAAAACGGCGTTTACGGTGATGCCAACCCAAGATGCAATTCACCAGTGAGTTCGAGTTTTTTGGACATTTGCTTTTTCCTGTCTGGGTACTGTGTATGTGAGGAATGCCGTCGCGGAGGGGCCGCGTTTGGAGTCTGAGCCACGAGCTGACAGGCATTCTGGAAGTCGTGGATGAGATGCTCATCTCCGCTTCCCTGCTGGATTACGATCACGGCATACACTGGTACCTGGACGCTGCTGAAGATGTTCTTTGTCATCTCTCTCCCCGCTACGCCGACCACCCGGAAGTCGACGCGAGGAGGGAAGATATCGCCGTGCAACGCAAAATATTCCTGATGCTGGAGGAGGAACGTGGCACGAAGCAGGAGAAGAGGCACTCCTGCTCTTTGCCTATGGATCCCGATCCTGTCCTCGACCCGTTTCGGGAGTCCGCATCATCTGGGGGCCGGCGAAGGCGTCGGCGCCACGGCCGGGCGCATCTTCAGCAAGCTCCTGCTCCGGATCCAGTTCCGGGCCGCCGGAATGACCCACTCAACCAGTCAGCTGTCTCTTCGGCGTCATCTCAAAAGGGAATTCCTGCAGTCCCCTTTTTTGGGCCACCACCCCCTGCTGTATGGTCAGCATGCTGTGCTCGGCCCGCTGCGGCTGTCGCTCCCTCATTCTTGACGCTCTCTCCAGCTGCTGAGAGTGACCAGAGTCCTGCGCCAGCGAGCTCCGTCGATGGGTCCTTTCCTACCACCCAGCGAGCGAGGGAAGGAGCAACGTCCTCTACAGCTGGCACCATCCTCCCTCCAGGAGACAGGCAAGTTCAATTTCACTCTCCTATTTATCAGAGTGATCTGTCTTGTCTGACTCCTGGGGGTGAAGCTCGGGGTTTGCAGCTCCCTGAGTTTCCTTCTCCAGCTGTAGTCATTTGTACTAAACCTGCTGCCTCTGTGTCTCCTCCTGCTGAGCGGTCCTCGGCGTTAGATCCACGCCGTCGAACGAGGGGGAGGCCTGTGGCTCTGGGAAATATCCCGGCCCTGCAGCCTTGTTTTGGACAGAGGAGGAGAACGGACTGCGGTGAGGAGCCAGAGTTGACGAGTAAGCGTCCCCAGGTCTCCATAGAGATGCAGCCCGAGCCAGCGGGTCGAGGGTCCCCTGCCCCCACGCCGTGCGGGTTATCGGTGTGGACATCGGCGCGAGAGGATCCAGCTGCAGAAACCATCAGGCCGGCTGTGGAACCCGACGCAGCCGAGTGGGAGCCCGACGACGAGCGTCTACCTGAACCTGGATCGGCGAAGTCCTGGACGGCTCCAGAGCCCGAGTGCAGGCAAGTGGTCTTCTTTGTTTACCTTTGTGGTGTGTTAGAGCATTTTTGCCTGCCTCATGGAGAGGCGAGCGAGGGGCAGCCGTCTGCTGCACCCGAGCTCGTCTCGCTGGGCTCTGGCGCTGCCGGTGGAACTGATCCCGGCCCTCTCCTGTTCTCTGAGCCCCTCCACAGCGTTACCGGTCCGGAGTCAGTCAAGGTCACGGGACTGGGGGTTCCAGGTTCGGGGATGGAGGTCGTCGCCGGTGCAGTCCTGACCCAGTCGGGGTCCGACGCGTGGGCCGAGGTGACCCAGTCGGGGTCCGACGCATGGGCCGAGGTGACCCAGTCGGGGTCCAACGTAGGTGTGGCTGTGACCCAATCGGGGTCTGTCGTGGGTGCAGCGATGACCCAATCGGGGTCCGACGAGGTCCTGTCGGGGTCCAACCCAGGTGTGGCTGTGACCCAGTCGGGGTCCGACGTGGGTGCAGCGGTGACCCAATCGGGGTCCGACGAGGTCCAGTGGGGGTCCAGCGCAGGTGTGGCTGCGACCCAATCAGGATTCGAGGGGGTCCAAGTTTTTGGTTGTCCCCCTCTCAGGAGCCACCAGCTGGCGGCCGTTAGAGGTTTTTGTCTGGCAGACTGGCGCTCTCCTGTCTTGTCGTCTTTAGGCGGGCGGCTGTATGCAATTCCTCCACGGTCCTGGTGGTTGTGGAATGCGGGTCGGCCACCCGAGGAACTGCTTCGTGCGTTCGGCGTCTTGGGTTGGTCACCCGATAAACTGTGTCTGCAGCTACGGGGTGGCCTGGTTCGGCCACCAGAGGACTTGTTTCTTGGGGCCTGGAACTGGGGCAGGCCGCCTGATCATGTACTGTGTTTGTGGGACTATCCGTGGGCCATCGGAGGCAGGGAGGTCACCGGAGCTCTGCCTGGGGGGCGTTGGATCTCCGCCGATCATCTTTTTGCTTTGGCCCATATGGTGTCTAGTCATGTCAAGTTACGTTTAGCAATTTTTTGTTGTCTCATGTATCCATAGTCAAGTTATGTCAAAGCGATTTTAGATTGCTTCATGTGTGTTTGCATGTATTTCTTGTTTTTTTTGTGTTTTATTGTTTTGTTTTCTTTTTCCATAGTTACCGGGTGTTAGCATGTATTTCTTGTTTCTTTTTCCATAGTTACCGTGTGTTTGAGGTTGTTTGGGTTTATTTCTGACTGGGTTTCATGTACTGGGGTGGTTTGGGAGTATGATTTTGGCACTTTAAGTTTGTGTTTGAAGAGATCCTTACTTTGAGTTCTACACCACGTGGGGTTATGTATTTTGGAGTTAGACGGGTTGTCTGTGGTCCCTGTGGGAAAACGTTCGGTGTCAGGTGTTTTTGCTCTGTATGATTTTGTATCCCTTGTATTTTAGTCCCGTCTTGTTTTTTTTTTCCCCCTTTCTCGTCATTGTTCTGGGGGGAATTGATGGATATGTCGGTTGATGTATTCTTTTTCCTTTTGGTTTGGGGCCTTGTTGGGTTTTGTTTGGCTCCCTCCTTGCCTGTTCCTCAATTCACTCGCCCTGTGGTTGGGGGGGGGGGGCTGGGTGTTACAAGACGTTCGGAGCCCGTCGGTTGAGGGGGGGCTACTGTCATGACCCAAGCACTTTGTCATCGTGCTTGGGCTATTCCTGTCAGGGCTTGACAGCGGCGTTGTCATCCTGGCTCTCCGAGCTCTTATTGTGACAGTGCTCGGGGAGGCTTCCGCTCAGCTGTCAAGTCCTGAGCAGCTGTTCTGCATTTGCGGTCGTTAATGGAGGACTTCTTATACCCACGCTAGCGGCCGCATCCCTGCAGCAGTATCAGTCTTTCTCCGTCAGAGCTACGGATGCTTTGGACTATTTCCTACCTCGTCTGCCTGTGGTTGACCGTCGCTTCCCGTGGACCAGTAAGTCAGCTGTTAGCCTTATGCCTCCCGGTGTGAGTAGTCCTCTGTGTGTCTCTGCCTCAGCAGCCTGTGTAATCATTACTCCACCAACCTTGCCTGTCTGTGTATGACCGTCTCCTCCTGTGGACCTGTAAGAGAGCTGTTTAGCCTTACGCCTCCTGATGTGTGTAGACTTATATGTGTCATCGCCCAGCAGCTTGTGTTGTCATTTTTCACTGTAAATAAAACTCACTGAACTCACTGGTGACTGTGTGGCGTCTTATGGTGGCTCGCGAGGGCCACTGCATGACAGGACTCGCACATACAATGCCTGTTACTACCCTGGGACTAGAACTTCTCAGTATCCGTTATTTTAACGGAGTGATTTTGTAAAAATGTCACAATCCCTTATCTGATCTTTCATTCAGTCATTGGTGATCTGTCCAGGATATACCCTGCTTCTTGCCTAAAGACAGTAGGATAGGCTCCTGTCACCCGTGACCCAAAAAGGAAGATTAAGAAGATGAATGAATGAATAAATGAATTGTAAACTTAAAGACATGCATTAAGCAGTAATTTATTTATTTATCTTTTCCTTAAGTGAATAAAACGTGGGTCACTGTTTTTTTTTTTTTTACCGGACTTGTCGTGCAGCAGGACCAGTCTGTCTTAGCAGGAGAACAGCTGCCATCACAGCTGGAGGAGAGCCGGCAGTTGTGTGTAAAGCCAACATCCATCATTATCTACTTAACAGTTTTCAGTTGCTTCACTGTCATTCTTTTAACAGAATGATTCAAAAATGAAAGTATCCTGACAGTTATTTTGAGTAAAAATACAGCAATTTTTCATTCAGCAGCGGAGGGAACATTCACCAACTACAGGGGTCAGGGCCTCCCAGCATCAGACAGCAGCCTCTCTCTGGCAGAGGAGCTCAACAGCTTCTTTGCCCGGTTTGAGCACACCTCCCCCCCAAACTCCCCCCCTCCCCCCCCTACAGGTGCACGAGGTGAGGAGGCAACTGAGAGCAGTGCACACCTGCAGAGCTGCTGGTCCAGATGACATCTCAGGAGTGGTGGTCAAAGTATGTGCAGACCAGCTGGCAGGGATCCTCACCAAGTTGTTAAACCTCTCCCTGACGCACGCCACCGTCCCCTCCTGCCTCAAGGCCTCAGCCATCATCCCCATCCCCAAAAAGTCAGCAATTGATAGCCTGAATGACTACAGACCCATAGCACTCACGTCTGTAGTCATGAAGTGTTTTGAGCGACTAGTCTCCCAGCGCATCAGGGACTGTCTCCCCCCCTCCTTCGACCCCCATCAGTTTGCCTACAGGGAGAACCGGTCTACAGAAAACGCCATTGCCACCACTCTCCACAGAGTGCTGAGCCACTTGGAGAACCCAAAGAGCTAGGTGAGGATGCTCTTTGTGGACTACAGCGCAGCTTTCAACACCATCATTCCGAACATTCTGATCAACAAACTGCACCTCCTCCAGATACCCCCTCCCCCCGCCACACCTGCTCCTGGATAAAGAACTTTCTCACCAACCGCCCATAAACAGTCAGACTTGGCCCCCACCGCTCCTCCACACCGTCCCTCAGCACTGGCTCCCCCCCAAGGCTGCGTGCTAAGCCCCATACTGTACTCCCTGTACACCTCTGACTGTATTCCAACCCACTCAACCACCGTCATCATGAAATACGCGGACAACACCACCTTGGTTGGGCTCATCACAGATGACGACGAGAAGGCATACAGGGCAGAGGTAGAGAATCTGCTGGTGTGGTGCCAAGCAAACAACCTGAAACTGAATGTCCAAAAACCAAAGAACTCATACTGGACTTCAGGAAGAAGAGACAGGACCACCCCCCCTTCCTCATAAATGGTGACCACATAGACCTTCAGGTTCCTGAGCGCCCACATCTCCTCTGACCTCTCCTGCACTGTCAACACCAAGGCCCTGGTAAAGAAAGCCCAGCAACGGCTGCACTTCCTCTGTGTCCTGAGGAAGCACAACCTGAACCAGAAGCTGCTGCTGGCCTTCTATCATTGCTCAGTGGAGAGTGTGCTCACCTACTGTCTGGGTGTGTAGTACGTCGGCTCCATGGCTAAGAACAGGAAGGCTGTGCAGAGGGTCATCAACACCGCCCCAAAATTTATTGGCAGCCCTCTGCCCTCCCTGGAAGAAATCTCCAGATCCTCCTGTCTCAGAAGGATCAAGGCCATCACAGGAGACCCCTAACATCCCGCCCACCACCTGTTTGACCTACTTCCCTCTGGACGATGGTTCAGATCGATCAGGTCCCACACCTCCAGACTGACAGTTTTTCCCCTGGGCCATCCGAACTGCAAACAGTCAGAGGCCCCACTCTCCTCCCTCTGAACACTCACATGCACAGAACTGAGGACCTTTTAATTATCACTATAGCTCACCTGTCTTTGCACTCCTCACTTTCATGTATATTGACCCATCCATGAAATCACTACTGTACATATTTTCTATCATCCGTGGGCCATTTTACTCAATTATGTGTTCTGCACTCCGCACTCTTATGTACTTAATTCTACCCGTGAAGCCACTACCGTACCTGTGTATATACCTATGGGCTATTTTTATTTTTATTTCAGTCATGTGTTTAATCGTGTGTTCTGTAACTGTTTTATTCAAATTCTTCTCTCTTACTTTATTGCACAGTAGCCTGGTGGAGCCCCCACAATTTCGTTGTGCTGTACAACTGTACAATGACAATAAAGCCTATTCTATTCTATTCTAATGAACCTCAGGCCAAGATGAACAGCTTGTTCTTTCGTGGTTTAAAAGAGAAGTGTGGATGACAGCGAAGTGGGTGTGTCATGAATTGCCCCTCAAGGCAGTGGGAGACAGACCCACGTGCCAACTGCAGTTTGTGAAAATTTATTACACAAAAGAAACAAAGTTCCAAGGTGCATCCAACAAAATCCAAAGACAAACACAGAGAAAGAACTTACGGCTGGAATAACTTCAGGAGAACTCACCAGAGCAAAATAAGGGCTCTGGTGGTGAAGCGACAGAAATCACAATGGAGACAGCGGCAAAGACAGAATGAAAATAAAGGCCTTATATAGGGATCAGAATCCATTAACATAATTAACAACACGTGTGGGTACCTGAATGGGCAGGAGAAAGCGATGATACATAATTGGGATCAGCTGAGGCAGTGAGAGGGAGGCAGCTAATGCTGACAGGGCACGCCCACACGAAGCTTCACGCCCCTGACAGCTGTCAACAGTAAAAAGGACCATACAAAGGATATAAAGAATAAAATAACATGCCAAAGTATAATTATAAATAAGTACAAAAAATAAAATTATAACACTAACACAAACAGAATAATGGCAAGTAGAACATTAATACATAAACCAAAAGGCATAAATGCAACAGATAAGTAAATAAGCAGAAAAAGCCATGAGACCGAGTCTGGCGAGGATCTCCAGCACTCGGCTCATGACAGGGTGTGTCTGCTCTCGCGTATCCCGTGATAAAATAATTGAAGGAATTTTTACAACTCTGTCAGAATTATGGACAAAGACTAGCATAACCTAAGAATCTTCCACACCGTCTTAGACCGCCGTCTAAGAATCTTCCACCCCAGGGATCCAGCCCATCTGAGCTAGCAAAAGAAACTACAGAGACAGACGTTGCTCTGGGGATGTTTCTGCAAGGCTGCCTCGGTTAAAAAGTGGACTTTACACCGGGAAGGCTTGTTCTGTACTGTGTGACCCTGGAAGAAAGGACGGTGCAGAAAGCCCCACGGGAGCAGAGAGCAGAAGACGGAGGAGAAAACAGGAGAGAATTAATCTTCTTCATTCACATCTGATCAGCAGCAGGTTGCTGCTAAGTCCAACAGGACTAGTCACTGGGCCGGAGCCCAGGCCTAGCACCAGCAGCTCTTCAACATCCACCAGGCCAAGTACAGGCTCCGTTGTCAGCCACCAGGCCCAGGCCGGAGCTCTGGGCTGGAGTCTTGGGCTGGCACTGGCGGTGGCTTGGCAGCCATTGGGCCGAGCCCGGACTTAACTATCAGTCGCGGGCCCAGCTCAAGCTCCACAATCAGCCATGGGACAGGCCCAGGCTCCATCACCAGCCAGAAGGCCCAGCCGGGCTACTCACCAACCATTGGAACTGGTCGCTGGGCAGCAACAGCAGCAGCTCTGCAGCTATCGGACTGAACTGGGGCTCAACCACCCACATTGGTAACCTGCCTGGATTTTGGGCTGATTCCATTCTCCACTACCAGCAGCAGAGCCATGAGGCTGAGAACAGGCTCCACCAATAACAATGGCCCCTCCTAAGAAAAGAGACAAAACTGAAAAACTTGAAGACGATATGGAGGAAATAAAAAATCAATAAACTTTATGCCTAATGAACTTTCAAAGCTGTCTAGACTCGTGGAAGAAATAAAAGAACTTAAAGCCCTGATTAAAGAAAAAGACAAACGTATTATGGATCTTGAGCAGAGAGTGGATGAACTAGAGCAATATTCAAGGAAAGATGATATTATAATTTCAGGCTTGGATGGAAAACACCCCTCTTATGCTCGAGTTGTCTCTGCAACTAGTGACAATTCTGGAGAGGACTCCACTCCTCAGGAACTCCAGTTGCTTGAAGAACAAGTGCTGTCTTTGTACAAAGCAAAGGTATCAGTGTACACAATGACTCCAATTCTGCTTGTCACACCATCACACAGAAGAATAGGAAGGCCAAACCTCTGATTATACTGAGATTATCCAATCAAAAACACAAAAAAGAGTTGTTAAGAGAAGCAAAGCAGCTGAAAGGAACAAATGTCTACTTTAATGATCATTTAACCAAAAAAATGCCGATATTGCTGGGCAATTAAGACTTAAGAAACTGCAAAATTTGGGTAAGAGAAAAAGAAGGGACAAATGCTATACAAATAAACACAAAAGAATTGGATAAATACAAATGATTTACTATGTAAAGGGCTATGATTAGCTATTGCTTTTCTTATTTTGTAATGATTAACATGGCATATATTAGTTAATTTACTGTGCTTAAGATTCATTTTTTTAGTTTGTTTTTTTCCTTTCTCTGATGGATAATTTGATCAATACATTTGGAGATAATTTACCACAGAGAATTGTTGATTCTGATAACATAGAACTGAAAACATTTGAATACAGTGAACATAACTCAAAGGACATGGAATGTGATATTGACCCTGAAAACAACTTTTTCTCCAGTTTGAATGATAACTGCTACTATTATTCAGATGAACAATTCAACAAGGACATCAAGATAGCTCATAGACTATCCATTATTCACTTTAACAGTAGAAGTCTGTATGCAAATCTTAATAAAATCAAGTAATATTTAAGACAGTTATCTCATCCATTTAAAATAATTGCCTTAACGGAAACCTGGATCAATCCTGAGAAGGGTGTGGACTTTGAATTGAATGGATATGAGCTGTACTATAAGAATAGAGAGAACAAATGTGGAGGAGGTGTGGCCTTGTACACTGATAAAAGTCTAAGAGAGTCACTAGTGGATTATATGATCAATGGGAAGTTCTTTACTCATTGTGTTTTCATTTTTGAATTTTCTATTATTTTTTTTTTCCACAATATCTTTATTGAACCTTTTCTTTTTTTTTTTTTTTAACAAACATGATACAAACAATCAAACACTAACACTAAAGTACTACAAAAAAAAAATGCACTAAAAACACCAACAACCACCAACAAAATCAAGTCTTCAACAATGCTCCTCTGTTTAGTCTAGACAATCCAATACATAAGTATACATATTATGTTCACCAGTTTGGAATTTACAAGGTCCACACACATCATTCACCTTCTTCTTCAAGAGTTATGTTTAAATTTTTTACATAATCAATAAAAGGTCTCCATATATTCTCAAACACAATTTCCTTTGATTTTAGTATATATGTTATTCTTTCTAATGGAAGGTTTGTTAACATCTGTCTTAACCACTGAGTCACATCTGGTCTATGAGTCTTTTTCCATAATAGTGCAATACATTTTTTGGCATTAAGCAAACTGAGGTCTATGAATGTTCTTTCACTTTTATTAAAATTATGCTTTTCTGGGTACAGACCCAACAAAAACAGTTTAGGATTCAATATGATTTGTTTTGAGATTATTTTTTCAATTGTTACCCTCACCTCTTCCCAAAACATTCTTATTAATCTACATTCCCATAAACAATGAAATAGGGTTCCTTTACTTTCCATGCATTTTGTGCATGTATCTGGTATATTTTTGTTATATCTATTTAACTCCTCCGGTGTAACATACATCCGCATTAACCATTTGAAATGTATCAATTTAAGGCGTGCATTTATTGATTTGGTTTGAGCTTCTGTACAAGCCAATTCCCATTGTTCCTCTGAAATTTCAATTTGCAGATCTTCTTTCCAGTAGTTTAATCTTTTCAGTGAATTTTCACTTGAAGATAGTGTCAATGAGTTATAAAACTCTGAAATAATACCCTTTCTTTTACTATCTTTCATCATCATTTTTTCCAAGGATGAATAAATAGGTCGAGTGAGAGCTTTATTTTGATTTGATCGAATAAAGTTTCTAAGTTGAAGATATTTAAAAAAATGTGTTCTATTGAGATTAAATTTGATCCTCAGCTCTTCAAAAGACATTATGTTGTCTGCACCTGGCAAATATAAATCCTGAATCTTTTGTATCCCTTTTAAATTCCATACTTTAAATACAGCGTCCGCTCTCCCTGGTTTAAAATATTGATTACCCCATATTGGACTAAATTGTGACAATAACTGTGGTTCTTTTAAATAGTTTTTAGCTTCACACCATATTTTGATCATATGCTTTACAAATGGATTTTTAACTTGTTTTTGTAATTTTTTTGCCGAATCTGAGTATATGAATATGGGAAGAGGTAAAGGTAAATTGTATGATTCCATTTCAGTCCAGTGAGGGAGATCATTTGATGAAAAATAATATGTCATAGACCTCAGTTGTGCCGACCAATAATACAACATAAAATTTGGACATTTCAGACCTCCACGATCAAATGGTAAATATAATAAAGACAAACGTAATCTAGCCCTCCTGTTGTTCCATATAAATTCCACTAACTTTTTTTTTATTCTTGAGAATAGATCTAAAGGTGGTGATAAGGGAATGTATTGAAATAAATAAAGTATTTTAGGTAAAATATTACTTTTAAGTATATTGATTCTCCCGATCATCGACATTGGTAGTGACATCCATCTCTGAGTTAACTCACTGATATCTGACATTAAGGCTTCATAGTTGACACTGGCGACTGATTCTAGCTTAGGCATAATTTGGATTCCTAAATATTTAAACTGATTTACAACATTGAATTGATTTACCTCAGGGGCTGGGTAATTTCTCTGGGTCTCATTTAGCATTAATATTGAAGATTTAGTTTTATTTATTTTATATCCTGATATTTCCCCAAAATTCTTTATTAAATTCAACAAGGTTGGAATTGATTTTTTTAGATTCGACATAAACAAAATTATGTCATCGGCGTACAGGGAGATTTTATGTTCTGTTGGTCCAACTTTAATTCCATATATTTGTGAATGTAAACGTATCGCTATCGCTAAAGGTTCAATTGCCATAGTAAACAGTAAAGGTGAGAGTGGACAGCCTTGTCGACATCCTCTATTGATTTTTATTGGTTTTGAAATATTGTTATTTGTTAGGATTTCTGCTGTAGCATTATTGTATATTATTTGAACCCATTTTATGAAATTATTTCCAAGTCCAAACCTTTGTAGTACTTCAAAAAGAAAGGGCCATTCAACTCTATCAAAGGCCTTTTCGGCGTCCAATGATAGGAGAGCTGTATCCGGTGCTTCTTTATTAAAATAAATAATATTAAATAGTCTTCTTACATTATGGAAGCCTTGTCTACCCTTTATAAAGCCATTCTGATCTCGATTAATAATATTTGGTAAAATTTCTTGTATTCGTCTTGCTAAAATTTTACAGATTATCTTAAGGTCGGCGTTTAATAGGCTTATTGGTCTCATATTTTCACATTTATTAGAGGGCTTACCTGGTTTTGGCAGCAGTATAATTAAGGCATTATTTATGTATGATGGTAAATTATTATTTTGAAATGCTTCTAAAACCATTTCCAAAAAAGGTTTTATTAATTTATTCTTAAATTTTTTATAAAGGTCAACTGGAAGACCATCTGGTCCTGCACTTTTTCCTGATTTCATATTATCAATGGCTAGCCCAACTTCTTCTTGACTAATTTTAGACTCCAATATCTCCCTGTTTTCATTTGGAATACACGGTATAGATAGTTCGTTCAAAAACCCATTTAGTTTTGTTAATTCAGGTTCATTTTTGGTATCATATAATTTTTCATAGTAATCTCTAAAGGCTCTATTAATTTCTAAAGGATCTATAACTACCTGTCCATTACTTATAATACTGGTAATTGGTGTTTTAATTTCCAATTGTTTAATCTGCCATGCTAATAATTTTCCTGATTTTTCACCTTGTTCATAAAAAGATTGTTTCAATCTTAGAAGACTCGAGGCAGCTCTATTCGCTGATTTTTTGTCGTATTCAGCTCTCAAAATCAGTAATTCATTCTCCAACCTTGGGTCACTTCCTGCATACACTTTTTCCTGAAGATTTTTTATTTTATGTTCCAATTTAGCTCTCTCCTCTCGAGTCTTCTTAGATTTTGATCCTGTATAACTAATAATATGTCCCCTAATAAAAGCTTTGAAAGCCTCCCACTTTACACATGCTGATGTTTGTGTAGTATTGATGTCAAAGAACTCGTCTATCTGTTTTTCTATATACTTGACAAATTCCTCATCCTGAAGCCATTTATGCTGAAATTGCCATCTACCTGATTCCTTTATCAATTTTTTATCTACATATATTAGACAACAGGGTGCATGGTCAGAGATCACGATGTTATCATAAAAGCAGTTTTGAATCTTGGACCTTAATTCTGTGGAAATCAAAAAATAATCAATACGTGAGAATGTCTTGTAGGTACTGGAATAACAAGAATAGGCTTTAACTTGTGGTTTCATTTCTCTCCATATATCTAACAATCTCAATTCTTTCATAAAATGATTAATAGTCATCCTACATCCAATGTGCGTACAATCCAGTCCTGTTGATCTATCCACACCTGGATTCAATGTACAATTAAAATCCCCTGCTATTATATGTTGCCCTGTAAGTGATGATAAGATGAGAAATAAATTAGCAAAGAACTTCTGGTCATCTATATTGGGACCATATAAGTTCACAAGATTTATATTTTCTAATAGCAAAGAACCTTGAATGATTACATATCTTCCAAATTTGTCTCCAATTACATTTTTCACTTGAAAAGGAACTGATTTATGTATGAGAGTCATAACTCCCCTGGCTCGGGATGAAAATGAAGAGGTGAATACACTTCCCTGCCATCTACTCCTAATTCTTTTAACATCCTCCTCTATCAGATGAGTTTCTTGTAAAAACACAATTCTTGAACCCATGTCCTTTATTTTATTCATAACTTGTTTAAGTTTTTTTAAATTTTGTAGACCTCTGCAATTCCATGAAGTTAAATTAAGATTAACACTTTGGTCCATGATCAATAGAGAGTTTGGGATTACCTTGCAGTGTAAACATGCTCATACAGAGAAGCAAAAACATGAGTGGTTGAACATTCATCCTACAAACTACACACAAACAAATTCCCCCTTCCCACACTTGTGGCAAACCCCCCAAAATCAAAAGAAAAATTCTGTCTCCCGATATAGCCATCGACTGTTCCACATCCACGGGGAACAGCCTAAGCCACTCCTTCTTCATCCTCCCAATCACCCTAACTCTACTGCTTTTAATGACGTAACATTAACTCTCCTCTGTAGTTTTCCAACTTAACTCCAAAATTTTTACCAACTTTGTACATCCTAGTTTTTTTTTTTTGTTTGTTTTGTTTTTGTTTTGTTTTTTTTTTAATATATAATACAATCTATATTTTGTAAACTTACTATTTACTTCAAGTCAGTCAGATGCCTGTGCAAATGCTTAGTTATTCTACCTTATATTTTGTTCATGCTTAGCTCCCACCAGTCTCTTCTTCTTCTTTGATCTTCTTGATGAACTCCTGCGCCTCCTCTGGGGTCTTGAAGATGTGGGTTCTGCCCTCATACGTGGTCAGCAGTCTCGCAGGATAGATTACACCATGACGAATCCCAAGGTTGCGCAGCTCCTTACGTACGGGATCAAACTGCTTCCTCAATTGCTGGATTCCTGTGGCCAAATCTGGGTAGAACCGCACCTGCTGGTCCTGGTGTTTAATCTCTCCTTTAGCACGTGCAGCGTTGAAGATCTTCATCCTGTCTCTGTTGCTTAGAAACTTCATAATTAAGGTCCTCGGCAGTCCCTTATCTCTCCGTGGGCCAATACGATGTGCTTTTTCCAGAACCACTGCTGATTGCAACTCCTCGCTGCCCAGCACCTCCGGAATCCACTTTTCCAGAAAGGAACATACGTCCCGACCTTCTGATTCCTCTGGAAGACCCACCAGCCTCAAGTTATTCTGTCTCGACCGAGATTCCAAATCCAAAATATTATCTTCCAGAGATTTATTTTTTTTTTCCAAAGTGCGCACCTTTAATTGAAGACGGGTGACGTCATCTTCAGCACTAGCGAGACGGAGCTCCATCTGCGCCGTTCGTTCTACACAGTCACCCAATTCCTTTCTTATTCCTTCCAGCGCTGTCATAATCCCATCAAATCTAGAGGAAAAGTCCGCTCTCATTGAACTCATGGCAGCCATCAGCGCATCTGCGCCATTCCCCGCAGAAATCGCACCGCCGCCAGCTTCCTCCGCCATATATGGAGCCTTGTTTGCTGCGTCACAGACCTGAAAGTCCGTTAATTTGGACTGTTTCGGCGGCTCGCTTTTTCCTTTTCCTGGTTTTCCAGCCTTAGGCTTCGCCAACATATCCTCGCCCAAATGCTGGGATACGTTCTGTCCCAAATGAGAGAGTTATTTGCCGATTTTTTTTTTTCCAGGAGCAGAGCAGAGCGAGACACGTCCGTCCTACGTGGCAGCCATAACCGGAAGTCAATTTTCTATTATTTTAATAAATAATAAGATCTTGAAATGCATGTAGAGATTTATTTATTCACCTCCTTGCTCATTAAGTTTTTATTTGTTGTTATGGCAATGTACAGTGCATCTGGAAAGTATTCACAGTGCTTCATTTTTTCCACATTTTGTTATGTTACAGCCTAATTCCAAAATGGATTAAATTCATTTTTCCCCTCAAAATTCTACACACAGTACCCCATAATGACAACATGAAAAAAGTATTTTTTTTTTTTAGATTTTTGCAAATTCATTAAAAATAAAAAACTAAGAATTCACATGTACATAAGTATTCACAGCCTTTGTTTGCCATGTAGCTCAAAATTGAGCTCAGGTGCATCCTATTTCCACTGATCATCCTTGAGATGTTTCTACAGCTTAATTGGAGTCCACCTGTGGTAAATTTAGTTGATTGGGCATGATTTGGAAAGACACACGCCTGTCTATATAAGGTCCCACAGTTGACGGTGCATGTCAGAGCACAAACCAAGCATGAAGTCCAAGGAATTGTCTGTAGACCTCCGAGACATGATTGTCTCGAGGCACATATTTGGGGAAAGGTACAGAAAAATTTCTGTCGCTTTGAAGGTTCCAGTGAACACAGTGGCCTCCATCATCTGTAAATGGAAGAAGTTCGGAACCACCAGGATCGGGGGAGAAGGGCCTTAGTCAGGGAGGTGACCAAGAACCCGATGGTCACTCTATCAGAGCTCCAGTGTTTCTCTGTGGAGATAGGAGAACCTTCCAGAAGGACAACCATCTCTGCGATAATCCACCAATCAGGCCTGTATGGCAGACTGGCAAGACGGAAGCCACTCCTTAGTAAAAGGCACATGGCAGCCTGCCTGAAGTTTGCCAAAAGGCACCTGAAGGACTCTCAGACCATGAGAAACAAAATTCTCTGATTGAAGTGTTTGGCGTAAATGCCAGGCGTCATGTTTGGAGGAAACCAGGCACTGCTCATCACCACACCAATACCATCCCTACAGTGAAGCATAGTGGTGGCAGCATCATGCTGTGGGGATGTTTTTCAGCAGCAGGAACTGGGAGACTCCTTAGGTATGACTGTGAGAGTGAATAGTTGTCTGTCTCTCTGTGTTGGCCCTGCGATGGACTAGCGATCTGTCCAGGGTGTACCCTGCCTCTCGCCCAAAAGATGCTGGGATAGGCTCCAGCCCCCCCGCGACCCGAAAAGGATTAAGCGGAAGAAGATGGATGGATGGAACTGGGAGACTAGTCAGGATAGAGGGAAAGATAAATGCAGCAATGTACAGAAACATCCTGGATGAAAACCTGCTCCAGAGCGCTCCTGACCTCAGACTGGGGTGACGGTTCATCTTTCAGCAGGACAACGACCCTAAGCACACAGCCAAGATATCAAAGGAGTGGCTTCAGGACAATTCTGTGAATGTCCTTGAGTGGCCCAGTCAGAGCCCAGACTTGAATCCAGTTGAACATCTCTGGAGAGATCTGAAAATGGCTGTGCACTGACGCTTTCCATTCAACCTGATGGAGCTTGAGAGGTGCTGCAAAGAGGAATGGGTGAAACTGCCCAAAAATAGGTGTGCCAAGCTTGTGGCATCATATTCAAAAAGACTTGAGGCTGTAATTGCTGCCAAAGGTGCATCAACAAAGTATTAAGCAAAGGCTGTGAATGCTTATGCACATGTGATTTCTTAGTTTTTTATTTTTAATAAATTTGAAAAAAATCTAAAAAAAACAACACTTTTTTTAATGTTGTCATTATGGGGTATTGTGTGTAGGATTTTGAGGAAAAAATGAATTTAATCCATTTTGGAATAAGGCTGTAACATAACAAAATGTGTAAAAAGCAAAGCGCTGTGAATACTTTCCTGATGCACTGTATGTGTGTATGTATATATGTGTATATGAGCAAGCAGGTATATAGTCATATTAATTAGTTAATGATGGGACAGGACAAGATTAGCTTTCGGCTTCAGTCCTGTTCCTTTTCGAACTGCATTTGGATTTTTTATTTTTATTCTTGTTTTTATGTTGTCTCGTTCAAAATAAATAGTATCAATCAATCAGTCAATCAACCTCTGAATTGTACAGCTCTCATCTGTGTGTAATTATGATCACATCTCCACAGTGTGAGCAGGGCTGTGGACAAGGAGGTTAAAAAGCTCCTTGCCCTTAAACACATTTTCACTTTGTGAGCAAGCCTGCACTGTCCTCAGCCCCAAACAGATTTGTCCTTGCATTTAAATGTTGTCAGATTAGTGATACACCTTGGGTCTCACACAGCTGGTTATTGAAGGGAATGAGAGCAAAGACAGCAATTGGTAGTTTATTTCACATTATGCCCAAAACACACCTAGGAATAATGAAGAGCATTAGGACAGCCTCCTTGCACTTTCCACCCGGTGCCAAATTCGTTTTTGCGCTGCAGTAATAGCAAAATGCACTTCGACACACCCATTGCACCTTAGAGAATAGACTGTTGACTAGAATATTGTAAAATAGGGCCCAAAGAGTATGACCAAAAGTCACAAAAGTACTATTTGGTAAAAAGTTACTTGAGTAGATGTATTTGAGCAAATGTAACTCATATACACAACTCTAGTCTTCTGATTACAGTGACTAAATACATACAAAAGCTGTTCTAATTTTATTCAGGTAGGTTATACATGAATTGCATTCAGCAACAATCTCAAACTAATCTAAATCCTTACCACTAAAAAGAGCAAAAAAAAATTGCAGTCCAACTCAGCATGCATTAAACATCATATTTTCTCTCAGTGAACATACTCATTAAATCTCTCTGTGCGAGATTTTTCCAAAGGAAGGAAAAAGAGGATTTATGAAGGCAGGTTTTTGAAGTATCAGCTTTTGTTGGTGCCAGCAATACTGGGTCAATTATTTTGGATGGGAGGAAAAAGCTCCAGGCAAATACATGCGACTTATAAGCTATACAATATGTACCGGGGTTATAGTGATAGGTGAGACAGTCTGCCATTCATTTATTTCCAACTTTTTTCCACTGGTTAGTCACGGGGGCCTCAGTGGATGACAGATCATGCTGAAACTCAAAGCTGGGGTAAGGAGCCATTTCTCTAGTGTTATTTGGCAGAAATCCAGTAATGACCTTTAAAGGCATCATAGATAACATAAATAGCTGTGCTGTAATTTAAGTGGTCTGAGTGTAAGCTGTACTTGTTCCCAGTGCCTTCGCAATTAAGAAAATATACCCATGGAGTAGACTTTGAGCATTTGCAGATGTTTTAAGAGCAAGGACATTCCTCTTTTCTGTTTGTGCAAGTCCCATCAGTTGGTGGAAAACTTAATTCAGACAATGGTATGAAATCCTACAGGAAAAGTTCATATTCTGGCATTTGTTACAATTGCATGCACTGCAAAAAGTTAAAAGAAAGCAACAGGGACAAATGAAAATGGCATCTCTAAAGCTAAACCTAATAAAAAAACCAAAACAAATGTTTGTGCCAGTATCTATGGTGAAAGTTGGGCATCAGCCATTACAAAGCAAAGCTGGGCAAGATAGTTGCATGGGAACAGCTGAAAGCTAGTTAGTTCAGTAGGACAGAATGTGAGGTTGTTGGGATCAAATTTATAATCACTGTAGGCATCCTGTGGCCTGATGATTATGATAAATGCCACAGTGTCATGTGGCTCACCCACAGGGATCCTGATTCGAGTCAGTTATTGATTCAGTTCCCTATTAACTACACCTGTTTAATAAAGGAAAAAGAGTTTAAAAAAAAAACCAATACAATTATTACTTTGGGAAGTTTGTTGTTTTAAAGCAATAGCACCTAGGAAGTACTATGTGTAAGGGATAGCTGAGTAAAGGTGGTATAGCTGAATAAACATGGTGTTTGGAACCATGTTTGTCCATAGCATACACAGTAGATTCTCAGAGAGGTCTCGAAAAGAATTGCTCTCTTACTTCTCATGCAGGGCATTCCGCTGAAATCACTACATTTGGTTTAGCATGTTTTTATGAGTAGTAATGCTAAAGTGAAAACTGACAATGACTGGGGGAATAGAGAATATAAAATCTAAGTTATGCGCTAATTGGCATTGAACAATTATATCCCAGGTCAGTCCCACCAGGCAATTCCTCCCCAAGCTTTGCTATTCCGCCTAGAACCAGAAGAAGATGGCTTCAGATGATGTATGCAGATACAGATTTATGCTCTAATCCATAACTTACACTGTATTAACCGAGTGGCAATTGCCTGAGGGTAGAGTGGGCTTATAACTCTGACAATCACAGGTAGTGGTTGTCCTTAGTAGCAAATTTCTACTGAGTACAATCTGCTACTGAGTGTGAAGTGGCCAGAATGAGAATCAGTACCTCCAAGTCCATGGTCCTCAGCCAGAAAAGGGTGTACTTCCCTCTCTGAGTAGGGGATGAGCTCCTGCCCCAAGTGGAGGAGTTCAAGGTCTTATTCACGAGTAACAGGAGACGACAGATGATTTGGAGCAGCATCTGCAGTGATGTAGGCATTGTATCGGTCTGTCATGGTGAAACTGGAGCTGAGCTGTAATGCAAAGCTGTCAATTTACCGCTCAGTCTACGTTCCTACCCTCACCTATGGCCATGAACTTTGGGTAATCACCCAGAAAATGAGATCAGGATACAAACAGTTGAAATGAGCTTTCACCATAGGGAGGCTTCACTCACCCTTAGAGATAGGGTGAGGAGCTCAGTCATCCAGAAGAGGCTCAGAGTAGAGTCACTACTCCACATTAGAAGGAGCCAGTTAAGGTGGTCTGGGCATTTGATCAGGGTGCCTCCTGGATGCCTCCCATGTGAGGTGTTTCGAGTACATCCCACCAGAAGGAGACCCCAGGGCAGACCCAGGACACACTGGAGCAACTATGGGTCAGATTTACTAACGTGCTGCGCCATCACAAAACCGTTTTGGCATTATAAAAACTACTGTTGAGATTTACTAAAGGGCGCACGGCAAAATTAGTGGTGGAAAGGTGTGGACTATGTTAATTTTGCGCCTGGCCTCACTGCATATGTATTTGTTGGAGTTGTCATGTCAAAGTGCAAATTTGAGGGAGGGGAGTATTTAAATGACTGGTGCAAGGTGATTTACTAAGGTTTGCGGTTGCCAATCTCCTGCTAAATGTGCCAGGATTTAACGCCCCCAAAAAGCTTGTCTTAATTCCTCTGCGCCTGATGACAGCGATCTCTGGTGCCGAAACACCAGCAAGAACCAAGGGCGCATGGCCAAAGAGACAGAAGCTTCTCTCTGCGCGTGACTTGATTTGGCATGACAGAACAGATTAATATGAACAGAAACGATCTCACAGAGATTGGTGTTGTGCTGAACTGGACATCAGCTGGCAGAGGATTTTTTTAAAATTTCATTTGTTTATATAAAATAATAATAATAATAATAATAATAATAATAATTTATTTCATTTATAACACACTACATCTCGGGGCAAAATCTCTACACAAATAGGATTAAGAGCAAGCGTAAAAGCAAACATTAAGTACATACGATGACACACCAGGACATCCTTGGTGAGAATTGCTCTCAAATATTTTACCTTGTAAAATAAAGGCCAAATAAATAAAATGAAAAAGCTTTCCTAAACAATGAATTTGTATCCATAAAATAGTACAGCCCTTCATACAGTGGGGCAAAAAAGTATTTAGTCAGACGCCAATTGTGCAAGTTCTCCCACTTGAAACATGAGAGAGGTCTCCAATTTTCATCATAGGTATACCTCAACTATGAGAGACAAAACGAGAAAAAAAAAATTCAGAAAATCACATTGAAGGATTTTTAATGAATTAATTGGTAAATTCCTCAGTAAAATAAGTATTTGGTCACCTACAAACAAGCAAGATTTCTGGCTCTCACAAACCTGTAACTTCTTCTTTAAGAGGCTCCTCTGTCCTCCACTCCTTACCTGTATTAATGGCACCTGTTTGGACTCGTTATCAGTATAAAAGACACCTGTCCACAACTTCAAACAGTCAGACTCCAAACTCCACTATGGCCAAGACCAAAGAGCTGTCAAAGGACACCAGAAACAAAATTGTATACCTGCACCAGGCTGGGAAGACTGAGTCTGCAATAGGTAAGCAACTTGGTGTGAAGAAATCAACTGTGGGAGCAATTATTAGAAAATGGAAGACATACAAGACCACTGATAATCTCCATCAATCTGGGGCTCCACGCAAGATCTCACACCGTGGGGTCAAAATTATCACGAGAACGGTGAGCAAAAATCCCAGAACCACACGGGGGGACCTAGTGAATGACCTGCAGAGAGCTGGGACCAAAGTAACAAAGGCTACCATCAGTAACACACTACCACCAGGGACTCAAATCCTGCAGTGCCAGATGTGTCCCCCTGCTTAAGCCAGTACATGTCCAGGCCCGTCTGAAGTTTGCTAGAGAGCATTTGGATGATCCAGAAGAGGATTGGGAGAATGTCATATGGTCAGATGAAACCAAAGTAGAACTTTTTGGTAAAAACTCAACTTGTCGTGTTTGGAGGAGAAAGAACACCATACCTACTGTGAAGCATGGGAGTGGAAACATCATACTTTGGGGCTGTTTTTCTGCAAAGGGACCAGGACGACTGATCCGTGTAAAGGAAAGAATGAATGGGGCCATGTATCGTGAGATTTTGAGTGAAAACCTCCTTCCACCAGCAAGGGCATTGAAGATGAAACGTGGCTGGGTCTTTCAGCATGACAATGATCCC
Source organism: Pholidichthys leucotaenia (assembly GCA_020510985.1). Lineage (NCBI taxonomy): Eukaryota > Metazoa > Chordata > Actinopteri > Cichliformes > Pholidichthyidae > Pholidichthys > Pholidichthys leucotaenia. The sequence goes on along the minus strand of CM035844.1, from coordinate 55,890,132 downwards.
AAACACACTGCCCGGGCAATGAAGGAGTGGCTTCGTAAGAAGCATTTCAAGGTCCTGGAGTGGCCTAGCCAGTCTCCAGATCTCAACCCCACAGAAAATCTTTGGAGGGAGTTGAAAGTCTGTTGCCCAGCGACAGCCCCAAAACATCACTGCTCTAGAGGAGATCTGCATGGAGGAATGGGCCAAAATACCAGCAACAGTGTGTGAAAACCTTGTGAAAACTTACAGAAAACGTTTGACCTCTGTCATTGCCAACAAAGGATATATAACTGTCACAACTCGCCGCTCCCAGGCATCTACCTCAGCTGCGCGCACACCTGCGCCTCGTCAGTGATGGGCTATTTAGCCCACTCGGCCCTGAGCGTCGGTCTGGAGCCGTCTGTTCTACTACGCGCTCAAACCCTCAGCAGGATCGTCTCTTCCCATCCTGCCACTCTTCGCTTCAGCACGTAAGCTGTTTGCCACTTACCTGTCTTTCAGTCTTCCCCTGTGCACAGGTGGATTCCCTGGCGGCAGATTCTCCCGTCTTCGCCATCTCCTCCTCCCGCATCTCCACATCTCGTCGTGTGCGCAGCAGGACGCTGTCTCCCAGGCCAAAGATCCTAGCCAACATCAGCCACCTTCCCATCTGCGAGGTTGCCTGGCTGCATGGCGTGCTGCTCTGTTCCCGACTCTCATCGTCCACCCACAATACATATACATATCTCATACCCGCACCCAAACACCCCTTGTTGTTGAATAAAGCTATTAAATCTTACCTGAGCCTGCGTGCATGTTTCCTGGGCCGATAAATATGTCAGTACGGCTCCAGCAAAGTGGCCCAGTGGACAGCGGGCTCGCACGCCGTCTTTCCACCCTCGAGACTCGGGTGGATTTGATAGCTCATCAACAGCAGGTGATACTCAATCAATTGACCACGATAACTCACTGATTGGACCGTCTTGATCCCCAGCAAGCGTTCCCCCCGGCTCATCCGGGCGGACCGGTTTCGGCTGCCTCCATGGCTGGCCAGCCTAGCTCGGGAGCGCCAACCCGGCTCACTCCGATCCCAACTCCCGCTCGCTTCAACGGGAAGCTTGGCGAGGCACGGGGATTCATCTTACAATGTGAGTCGGTGTTCCTGCGCGTTCCTGGGGGTTTCCCCTCAGACCACAGCCGAATTGGCTACATGGCTAATCTCTTCGAGGGGCGACCGTTAGCTTGGGCTTACGCCGTCATGTCGAAGCCCAGCTACGCGAACCTCTCCTATGACCAGTTCGTGCAGGACTTCCTCGAGGTGTTTGACCACTCGCGTCGTGACAGCGTCCTCGCTGACTGGCTTCTTAGCCTTCAACAGGGTAGCTGGTCGGCGGTGGATTACGCTGTTGACTTCCGGGTGGCAGCGGAAGAGGTTGGCTGGGGTGAGGCATCTCTCTGCAGCATCTTCCTCCGTAGCCTCAGTTCTGGTCTGCGGGACGAGTTGGCCATCCGGGACCTCCCAGAGCGACTGTCCGAGCTAATCTCTCTGACCATTAGCTTGGATAACAGGCTGCGGGAGCGGGCTGCCAAGCGGAAGTCTGTCAGCTGCCCGCGCGGATTCTCCGCCCGCGTTCCTCAGTCTCGCCCCCTGGCGTTACCCACTCCGGAGTCCGCCAATGAGCCAGAGGCCATGTTGATCGGGCGAACCAGGCTCCCCCTTGCGGAGAGACAACGCCGCCGGGAGCTGGGCCTCTTCATGTATTGTGGAGGCGACCAGCATACTGTGGAGCAATGCCCGGTCAAGCCAAACGGGGGTGTCCGCGAGTCACTGTAGGGGGCCTCGTGGACTCTAACCGGCCAAATCCCCTCACCAACTGCTCTCTGCCCATTAGATTTTGCCACAACTCCACCGGGCACCTCACTCACGCACTGGTGGACTCGGGGGCAGAGCAAAGCTTTATTTCCAAGAGCCTGGCAACCCGTTTGGGTATACCCTGTCAACCGTTGTCAGCTCCACTCAACCTCGTCACCGTTTCTCGCTCGCCCCTGGGAGTAGTGACACACTGCACCAGGCCGGTGCCAATTATAGTTTCGGGCAACCACTGAGAGGACCTCTGCCTGTATGTCCTGTCTTCCTCAGTGGCCCCCGTCATCCTGGGTTACCTGTAGCTGCGCCTGCACAACCCTGTCCTCGATTGGCAATCTGGAAGTGTCCTCTCATGGAGTTCCTTCTGCATGAGCACCTGCCTCCAGTCTGCGGCTTGCGCCCCATCCTCTCCTTCGCCCGCTCCGGTCTCCTCTCCTCCAGACCTCACCCTGGTGTCCCAGGAGTTCCATGACTTGGGAATCATGTTCAGCAAGTCCAAGGCGATGTCTCTTCCTCCTCACCGCCCGTATGATTGTGCCATAAACCTCCGCCCGGGGGCGCCATTATCATCCGGCCACCTATACAGCCTTTCTGCTCCTGAACGTGAGGCTATGGACACGCACATCAGGGAGTCGCTCAGCGCCGGGATCATCTGCCCCTCCTCGTCCCCGCTCGGTGCTGGCTTCTTCTTTGTCTCTAAAAAGGATGGGTCCCTGCGTCCGTGTATCGGCTTCAGAGCCCTCAATGACATCACGGTGAAGGATAGGTACACCCTGCCTCTTATGGACACCGCCTTCCACTCCCTCCAGGGGGCCACCTGGTTCACCAAGTTAGACCTCCACAGCGCCTACCATTTCGTCCGGATCCGGGAGGGCGATGAGTGGAAGACGGCCTTTTGGACGCCCAGTGTCCTCAAAGGTACACTTTGAGTACCTGGTAATGCTGTTCGGGCTCACCAACACTCCCGCCGTCTTCCAGCGGCTCATCAACAATGTCCTGCGAGACTTCCTGGGGTCTTCGTCTTCGTTTACTTAGACAACATTCTCATCTTCTCCAGGTCTCGGGAGGAGCACCAGCCTCACGTGAGGCGGGTTCTGCAGCGGCTGTTGGAGAACAGACTCTACATCAAGGTGGAGAAATGTGAGTTTTATGCCAAGACCACCTCTTTCCTGGGTTTTGTTATTCGTTATAGACCACCTCTTTCCGACGCCCTGTCTAGACAGTTTGCCCCTGAGGCCCCGGAGGAGCTGGATCACACCATCCTGCCCAGCTCGTGTGTTCTGGGGGCGGTTTCCTGGTCCATCAGGGACAAGATCTGCAGGGCGCAGGAGACCGAACCGGACCCTGGCGGTGGCCCGGATGGGAGGCTCTTCGTTCCATCGGCGGTTCGGGGGGAGGCCATTCACTGGGCCCACACGTCCAAGCTCGCCTGTCACCCTGGCGTCTCCCAACTGGTGGACCTCCTTCAACGCTCTTTTTGGTGGCCTGGTCTCCAGAAGGACGTCGCCAATTACGTCCGGGCCTGCCCCCAGTGTGCTACTGGCAAGACCCCGAATTCCCCCCCCCCGCGGGTCTACTCTAGCCCCTGCCGGTCCCGAGCAGGCCCTGGTCACACATCGCCCCCGACTTCGTTACTGGTCTCCCTGTCTCCAACACCTATGACACTGTTCTGACGATCGTGGATCGGTTCTCCAAGGCCGCCCACTTTGTGCCGCTCCGGGGTCTCCCTTCGGCATGAGAAACGGCCGATCTCCTCATCCAACACGTGGTCAGGCTGCACGGGATCCCAGTGGACGTCGTATCCGATCGGGGGTCCCAGTTCCTGTCCCAAGTGTGGAGATCTTTTTGCAACGCCTTGGGGGCCATGGTGAGTCTCTCCTCCGGTCACCACCCTCAATCCAACGAGCAGTGTGAGCGCGCCAATCAGGAGCTGGAAGCTGCCCTGTGCTGCGTCACCTCCTCCAACCTGGCCTGGGTGGAGTATGCCCACAATGCGACATGGTCTTCGGCTACTGAGATGTCCCCCTTCCGGGCGTCACTGGGCTACGACCCCCCTCTGTTTCCCGAGCAGGAGAGTGAGTTGGCCGTCCCCTCCATCCAGGCGCATGTGAGACGCTGCCGGAGCTTGTGGTCCAGGGCGCGCAAGGCGCTTTTACGCATGGCGGCGCGCAACAGCGCCACGGCTAATCGCCACAGGAAGCCGGCCCCCAGCTACCAGGTAGGCCAACAGGTCTGGTTGTCTTCCCGGGACATTAATCTTAAGGCCGAGAAGAGGAAGCTGGCTCCACGTTTCATCGGTCCCTTCACCATCTCCAGAATTATCAACCCAGTGGCTGTGCGTTTGGCCCTCCCCCCCTCCCTCCGTGTTTGCCCCACGTTTCATGTGTCTAAAATCAAGCCCGTGATCTCCAACCCACTCTGTCCTCCTCCTAGGGCACCGCCCGCTCCCATGATGATTGACGGCCACCCGGCGTGGGGAGTTGCTTCCATCCTGGACTCCCGGCGTCGAGGTTGTGGGCTGCAGTACCTGGTGGATTGGGAAGGATATGGCCCGGAGTGGAGATCCTGGGTGCGCTCTTCTTTTGTGCTGGATAAGGATCTCATCATGGAGTTCCACCGGGCGCACCCGGATAAGCCAGCGCCAGGAGGCGCTGCTGGGGGGGGGGGGGGTACTGTCACAACTCGCCGCTCCCAGGCATCCACCTCAGCTGCGCGCACACCTGCGCCTCGTCAGTGATGGGCTATTTAGCCCACTCGGCCCTGAGCGTCGGTCTGGAGCCGTCTGTTCTATTACATGCTCAAACCCTCAGCAGGATCGTCTCTTCCCATCCTGCCACTCTTCGCTTCAGCACGTAAGCTGTTTGCCACTTACCTGTCTTTCAGTCTTCCCCTGTGCACAGGTGGATTCCCTGGCGGCGGATTCTCCCGTCTTCGCCATCTCCTACTCCCGCATCTCCACGTCTCGTCGTGTGCGCAGCAGGGCGCTGTCTCCCAGGCCGAAGATCCTAGCCAACGCCAGCCACCTTCCCATCTGCGAGGTTGCCTGGCTGCATGGCATGCTGCTCTGTTCCCGACTCTCATCGTCCACCCACAATACATATACATCTCATACACGCACCCAAACACCCCTTGCTGTTGAATAAAGCTATTAAATCTTACCTGAGCCTGCGTGTGTGTTTCCTGGGCCGATAAATATGTCAATAACAAAGTATTGAGATGAACTTTTGTTATTGACCAAATACTTATTTTACCGAGGAATTTACCAATTAATTCATTAAAAATCCTTCAATGTGATTTTCTGGATTTTTTTTTTTTTCTTATTTTGTCTCTCATAGTTGAGGTATACCTATGATGAAAATTGGAGACCTCTCTCATCTTTTAAGTGGGAGAACTTGCACAATTGGTGGCTGACTAAATACTTTTTTACCCCACTGTACCTGGAGTGGACAAAAGGAGCACAGATCCATATATGTCCCCCAACATTGCAACATCGTAGTAACTCAATGACAGCAGCCTCTGCTGTGGCCGTCTGAGGATTAAGTGAAATCGTGTGTGTTTAATTTCATTATGTTCCAGACTTCAGAACAGATAAAATGCACATACAGTATTTATGAAAAGTCATGGACTGGGAGACCTGTAGATTTTGTTAAAAAACAAAGTTATTCACATAATAAAACCCCAGAGTCTCCATCAGACCATCCTGACGGTTCTTGTGTTAATAAAATAGTCACGTTGGTCAATAATCAATTTATTCATGAGTAGTCCTAAATTTATACATATTAAACATAGGAGTCAGCCATGTGAAATAAAAATCAAAACTTTGATATATGGTGAACAAATATAAACTATTTTACTGGGGTTTGCACTTAAACAAAAGCTTAAAAAAAAGCTTTAAAAAAACTATATTATGCTCCTCCGAACTGGCTGTGCCTTTGTTGATGACCTGCCTCCTCATTAGGTGTGCCTGTGTGCAATTTTGTGGTGCTCTTTGTGGATGGGTGGTCATTATTGAAATGAAGTGAGGGAAATTATGTAATTTCATTTGTTAATTGGTCCCCCAAAAAACTAAATAATTTGCCATTGCTGTCCATGGGTGTCTACAGAACCCATGCAAAACAACGGCAACTTGCAATTTTTTGGACCAATTAACAAGTGAAATTAGATAATTTCCGACAGAAACCTGAACACACCAGGGCACCCTGGTTGAAAAAACACTTCATTAGTGTACCATTGCCAAAAAGAAGATTATTTTATCTTGTACAAACAAAAAGGGGGCAAGTCCCTGAATAAGAGTATAACACTGCAAAATGTACCAAACATCACAATAAGATATGAAGGGAAACCTTTAAAAGAAAATGGAGTTTGATGAAATGTCAACACTTGCAGGTTTTCTCCTTGAATCAACCCCAGTCTTGACAGCTCCTCCCATCCTGTGCAGCCACATACTTCCACTTCATGAATAAAGCAGTACTAATATAAGAAACTCTTTTCATTTTCTCAGTCCCCTGCTCACCTGCATGCCGCCACTCGGCTTCTTGTGATTTAACAGGAGCTCCACAGCTCCCACCACTTCCTTGCGAATTGCATGCAGCAGAGCATCGCCGACATAGACGTTGAAGCTCAGCAAGAGTTCGATGATTTCCAAATTCTCATTTTCAATGGCAATCAGCAGAGCCGTGCGGCCGAGAGGGTCGATGCAATTGATGTTGATCTTGAAGTAGATCTCTGCCTCCTGCCAAAATAAGGTTGTGATTTAAAGTCAGGTTTTTTTCTTTACAAGATCTACAGTGGGGAAAATAAGTATTGAACATGTCAACATTTTTCTCATTAAACATATTTCTGATGGAGCCAGTGACCTGAGATTTTCACCAGATATCAGTAACAATCCAAGTAATCCATATATACAAAGAAATCAAGGCAACTGTGTTCACAAAACAAGTTATATTTAATAAAGCGGAAAGACACAAGGCATAAGTATTGAACACATGAAGAAAAAAAGAGGTGCAAAAAGGCATAGAAAGCCAAGAAACCAGCTGAAATTGGAAGCTATCCCATCCCCCATCAGTGCAAATTAATTTCAGCTGGTTAAGTCCTGACTGATCGCCTTTTAAAGGGTCTGAATATCAGATTGTCACACCACAAAGAACTCATGATGGGTAGAAGCAAAGAGCTCTCTCTAGACCTTCGCAACCTTATTGTTGCAAAACATAATGATGGCATTGTTTGGAGCCATCATTCGGAAGTGGAAAGAACATCATTTTACCATAAACCCGGCTACGACCAGGAGCTCCTCGCAAGATTTCTGACAGAGGAGTCAAAAGAATTATCAGGAGAGTTATCCAAGAGCCAAACACTACTCATGGAGAACTCCAGAAAGACCTGGAGTTAGCAGGTACTGCTGTTTCAAAGAAAGCAATAAGTAATGCATTCAGTCGACATGGACTCTATGCCCGCTCACCTCGCACGACTCCATTGTTGAAGAAAAAGCATGTTGAAGCTCCTTTAAAGTTTGCTGCACAACATTTGCGCAAGCCAGCAAAATACTGGGAGAATATAGTCTGGTCAGATGAGATCAAAATTGAACTTTTTGGATGCCACAACACACAGCATGTTTGGAGGAGAAATGGCACTGCACATCAGCCCCAAAACACCATACCAACAGTGAAGTTTGGAGGTGGGAGCATCATGGTGTGGGGGTGTTTTTCCTTCATATAATTGAAGGAAAGATGAATGGACAAATGTATAGAGACATCCTTGATAAGAATCTGTTGCCATCTGCCAAGATGCTGGAGATGAAGCAAGGGCGGACATTTCAGCAAGACAATGATCCCAAACACACAGCCAAGAAAACTCTCAACTGGCTCCAGAGAAGGAAAATAAAGCTGCTAGAATGGCCCAGTCAGTCACTTGACCTGAATCCAATTGAAAATCTATGGCACAAACTGAAGATCAGATTTCATAGAAAACACCCATGAAATCCTCAAGATTTGAAGACAGTTTGTGTGGAAGAATGGCCTAAAATCAGTCCTGAGCAATGCCTGCACCTAGTTTCTCCATACAGGAGGCATCTGGAAGCTGTTAATATCAACAAAGGCTTTTCTACTAAATATTAAATGAATTTCACCAAGCATGTTCAATACTTGTTCTCTGTGTCATTTCGCTTTATTAAATATAACTTGCTTTGTGAACACAGTTGCCTTGATTTCTTTGTATTTATGGATTACTTGGGTTGTTACTGATATCTGGTGAAAATCTCAGGTCAATGGCTCCATCAGAAATATGTTTAATGAGAAAAATGTCGACATGTTCAATACTTATTTTCCCTGCTGTATATGCTTGGGCACTCTGGGGTTCATTCATTAGTGTGGAAAAAGCAAGAAACAGACACTTTTGAGAGGAACTGTAAATTCTTCACACCTTTTTTCATCTAACTAAAAGTCTACTGGATCTGGAGGAGTGGAGTGGGAGTGAGTTTACTGGACAACTGTAGCTCTTCCTGATCTCTGTTTGAGGATAACAAGTCAAGACTAAGCTTGTCACTTCTTGCATAAAATGGACAATTTTTCAACTGTTTAGGAATCACATTTGAAGGAAAAATACTCTGCAGTGTTTTAGATTCAAGATTCAAAGGCTTTGTTATCATGTGCACAGTTAAGAAATGCTACACTTCTTGAGCAATGAAATTCTTACTTTGCTCTCTGAACAAATGCCAAGGTAAAGGTACAGAAAAAAACCCAATTCTAGGTCAATAGGTCATGATACACTAACACAGTAACTCAATCCTAATACTAATGGATGCTAATAACACACACACCAACACACAGTTAGGCAGTTAGGACTCCTTAAGCTCACCTTGATGCTAAATACTAAAACTAATTAGTACTATTAACACACACTAGGCAGTTTGGGCAGTTAAAGCAGTCAGACAAGAAGAATGAAATTGAAAATTCACTGGATGACTTAAGTGATAATGGTATATTGATATCAGAGATGATGTGAACTTGAGATGGCATGAACCTATGTACAGTGTGCAAATGAGCATTGTGCAACTTGATGTGAACCTGAGATGGCATAGACTTATGTATAGTGTGCAGACTGTTACTATTACTATTGCATTGATTTCTGTCTTCTGAGACTATAGTGACACAGAGACCAGTGTAAGAACAACTATTTAAAAGCAGTTGGAAGTTTTGTTATAGACCAATGAAACAATACACAGATAAAATCCCATTACTGTTCGTGACCTATTCATATATATTGTATGTATTAGTAGATACATATATTATTTTCATTTTCACTATTTTTGCTGCCCTACTGTTTTAAAATCAGTTGGTCAAAAAAAACTTAAAATCCATCCATCCATCATTCAAAGTTTTATCCCAATGTTGACTTTTTATTAAGCCAATTCAAAAAAGGTTGGACAGAATGCATTCATTTGCAAATATCAAGCTACGATCTTATTCACAGTAAAAGAAGGAAAACTCATCAAATGTTGAGAGTGATCCATTTTACTATCTCATGAGGAAATTGTAGTGTGTGGACTGGGGGGGGGGCGGTTGGACACTGGGGCTCGCCGTAGCTGGCGTAATTATGCAGGTGATGGATGACGCTGGGTGGCGCCACCATTTTGTATATAGTTAAGTGTAAATAATAAAAGGTTGTTGCTCGGTGCAAGACGGCTCACGGCTCGCTTATTGCAGACATAACAAATGGTGACAAGGGTAAAACCCTCACTTATGGAGCCGGTAAAACCTTTACCTCACCTCGTCGGGGCACCACCGATCCTGTGGCACTGCTGGTTCGACATGTTTAAAGAGCATGTCGGCACGACTGGCCTGAGTGATGCTCACGACGAGAAACTGAAGAGCGTGCTGGTCCTCAGTCTAGGTGAAGAAGGGCGGTGCATGCTGCACATTCTGGGTCAAGCAGACTCATTTGGCAAATGCGTGATTCTGATGGAGAAATATTACAGTGACGCAAGCAACCTTACAGCCCGAAGAACTGTCTTCTTCCACCGCAAACAGCATGTGGGTGAGCCAACTCAACGTTACATCACGGAGCTCCAAGTCTTGGCGAGCATGTGTGCCTTCGAGCCCTTAGAAGATGAGCTAACCCGTGACAAGCTAGTAGAAGGCATGAAAAACAAGTGGCTAATAGAAGAGCTAATGCTAACGTCAAATGATCTCAAGTTATGCGAAGTAGTGAGAATGGTGACCCAGATGGATGCAGCCACCCAGCTAGCGGAACAGCTAACGACACCTAGCCGACAGGCCCTTCAACCGACCCCGTGGGAGCAGGCCGTTAGTAACACCATTAGCCGCCCCAAACACACACAACCACAGGGCAACATGAAGAGGTCAAGCAGAACACGGACCAAAGTGGGTGAGTAGCCATCGTGTGCAATCTGGAGCTCATCCAAACACCAAGCCCACTTGCCCACTTGCACTGGCCGAACAGAAGTATTCGGTGGGGGAGAGGGAGGCACTGGCGTGCGTCTGGGCGTGCGAATGCTGGCACGTGTGTATGGACGACACTTCACGCTATGAACAGATCACAGGGCCCTCACAGCACTGCTGGAAATGTCAGGGTCAGGACACAAACCTCTACGCATCTACAGGTGGATTGAAAGACTGCAAGCATATAACTTCACTACCTGGTTCACGCCAGGCAGAGAGAATGTAGTGGCCGACCTTCTGTCCCAAGCCACTAAAACCAACCTGAATGGTGATCGAGACCCCCTGGAGACAGAGCTGATCAACATGTTACACAGACCTCTTCAGAACACAGTCTCTCTCCAGAAGCTCCAGGGCGTCAGAACAGGACCCGACCTTAACACAGCTGCATTCTTTCATCCATGAGGGCTGGCCTGCAGAAATACCGGGAGAGCTGGCACTGTTTCACAGAGTCAAGGATGACCTGGCATGCTGGAACAACATCTGCGTGGCAAGAGGACACTGCACAATAATCCCAGAAACGCTAAAAGGGTGCATCGTGACCACGCTGCACGAGGGTCACCTGAGCATAGTCAGAGTGAAACATCGGTGCAGGGGCTAGGTCTGGTGGCCAGGCATCGACAAAGACATAGAAAATATGGTGAAAGACTGTGTGCCCTGCCTGGAAAGAGGAAAAACTAGGGTACCTCTGCCCCCACCACTGCAGCTGCTATCATATCCATCAGCCCCTTGGAAACATATTCAACTGGATATATGTGGCGAACTACATACTGCTCCTGTGCACCAACGGTTCATGACAGTAGCTTACAACCTCCACTCAAAATGGTCAGAGGTGATGCCCACCAGCTCAGTCACAACCGACGTGGTCACCGACTTCCTCACCTCCCTCTTTGCTCGCTGGGGGGTACCGGACGCCATTACGATGGACAATAGCCCACAATTCCTCTCATCTGGTTTTAAAGCATTTATGAGAGAGAGAGGCATCAAACACATAAACACTGCATTTTACCATCCACAAGCAAACGGGAAGGGGGGTAGAAAGATTCAGTGTTGTGTGTGGACTGGGGGGGTTTGGACACTGGGGCTTGCCGTAGCCGGCGTCATGATGATGGATGGTCGGTGATGGAAGACCCTGGGCTGCACCACCATTTTGTATATAGTTAAGTGTAAATAATAAAAGGTTGTTGTTCAGTGCAAGACGGCTCACGGCTCACTTATTTCAGGCATAACAGAAATGTTTTACAAATATTAGCTCATTTTATATTTGATGGTATTCTAGATAAAGCTTTGGCCTGTATTTATGGATGTCACAGTGAAATGGAAGTGTTCCTGAGTTAGCAGGGATTTCCATGACAGAATCATGCCTGTTTTTAATGCACTGCTGCCTGAGGGCCCGAAGATCATGGGCATCCAACACTGAATTTTGGCCATGTCCCTTGAGCACAAAGATGTCAACAGATTCTTGGAATCTTTTAATGATATGTATTGTAAAGGATGAAATATTCAAAATCTTCACAATTCTGAAATTACTTAATTTGTAGACACAGCTTCTTTGCAGATTGCTGAACCTCTGCCCAGCTTTATTTCTAACAGAACCTGTCTCTCAAAGGTGCTCTTTTTATATCCAATCATGTTACAGGCTCATTGACATTTAACTTAATGAGCTGCAACATGTTCCTCCAGCTGTTTCTTTTAGTACTAGCTTTTCTAGTCTTTCCAGTGGTTTATGAGATCTGTAAATCAACATATTCTGTTTTTTATTCAGATTTTGCATAATGTCCTAACATTTTGGAATTGCAGTTGTATATCTTATCAGAGTGATGGTCACAATAAATAGAACAAAATTGATAGGAAATTAGGGACAAAATGCAACAAAGATGTGAAATATACCTTAAAGGGGTCACTGGCTGGAAAACTATGTTTTTGTAGGTTTTAACCTTTTGAAATGTGTCTTTTGGACATGTGATTAGTGAAAAAATATCAAAACACACATAGCCTTTTTCTCGTTTTTCCTCCAAGACGCTGTTTTAACTGTTCCAGGTATTTTCCTGTACATCTGGAAATGGGAAATGTCACTAAAAGGTAAAAGCCATAGTCTTCATACTTGCCCATCTCTGTTACTGGCCAGCCTAACGGTCTGTCACATAGATGGGCAGGAAGCCAAAGGCATTAGCTTAAGAGCTAACAGTGCTACTAGGAAGCACACGTTTATATTGTTATTTTCTTTGGATTTCAGTTACCCTAATAGACATCACTGTTTCCACCTGGTTCACTAATAGCCTATAATATATCACACGTCATTCTTGTTTATTTTGTTATTTTTTGCCATTATGCTACATTGAACTGTTCGTGTTATGAAGGGCATTCATAACAATGAGCGGCATGATGATGTGGCCGGCTGGCATCATCATCACGCCGACATACATAAGGGAGGAGTCGGCCATGTTCTGGCCTCTTTTTGGTGACTCGCCCTCGGTAGGGACAGTTAGGAGCTCAACGCTCGCTCACGTACTCTGTATTATTAAACAGCTATGTAATAAAGTTTGAGTTCTTGCACAGCATCCTCGTCCGTCATCATTCTCAGGTTTGTGGACATAACATTGGGCAACGAGAAATTAAACCCTGGAGGTGTGTGTGACACCACTACGGCTTTTCCTCAAGCTTCCAGGGCACAGGTGTCAAACTCATTCCATGGAGGGTCAAGACCCTGTAGGTTTTACCTCCACCCAGTGTCTTCAACAGGTGATTTCACTGAATTTCTTCCCACTGATTGCTGATCAGTGAAAACACCTGCTGATGACACTGGGTAGAAGCAAAACATGCAGGGTCTTGGCCCTCCATGGAATGAGTTTGACACCCCTGTTCCAGGGGAACCAACCGTCCCATGGCCATGATGGCAGGATCCGTTTGAGACCTATGTTACAGTGTTGGACCTAGGAAAACTGGATAAAGTAAGGATGCAAGCACTGCTTGTTCACAACCTAGGCATAGAGGGTCAGACGATTTTTCACACACTTGGTCCGACGGACTCATATGCGGATGTTTTGAAGCTACTGGCTAGCCATTTTGCTACACCAGACAGCATGATAGTATGACGGATTCACTTTCACCAGAGACGACAGTCAGTGAGTCAGTACAGCAATTCGTCACTGACCTAAGACAGTTGGCTAGCATGTGTTGTTTTGGACCGTTGGAAGAGGAAATGGTGCGGGACCAGTTAGTCGAACACATGTGCAACGCTAGGTTACGAGCTAAAATGCTAACAGCGCCAAACAACATGACGCTAGCTAACACAATTGAGCTAGCGTTCCAGCTAGAGGCAGTGGAGAAGTTAGCCTCGGAGCTAAATGGGCGCAAAACACAGAAGCTACCTGGACAGACGATGCTAGCTAACACGGTGGGCATGGAGGAAAAATGGGATGTGGCAAAGAGTGCGAGACAAATGCAGTTAGCTGAAGGCCCACTCTGAGAGGCCCCATCTGTGGGGGCTGTGGGTCCCTGACACACCAGGACAGAGCACGTTCTTACCCGGCAAGAGGACAACGATGTAACAAGTGTGGGTGCCTGAACCATTTCACCAGAGTATGCTGGTCGCCAGCACCGTGGGGCCCGTCAAGTAAGCCAGCCCGCCCGCCAACAACGAGCATTTATTTGGTAAGCCCCGACATCAGCGGTTATTCATACGGCATGGTTGAATTAAATGGAGTAGCCGTACCACTCCTGCTCGACACAACGGCGGTGTGGTCGATGTTAAACTGGGCCATGGTGAAGAAGTTTTTCCCCAACCACAAAATCAAGAAGAACCCAACGCCGCTGTACAGATATGGTGGTCACAGACTGTGCAATGTCGGAACAGTGGAACTGACTGTTTGCTACAAGTCGAAAGTTGTGTACGACTTCACGTTCCAGGTGGCAGCGCACAGTGACAACATTATGGGATGTGACCTTTTCTACAGACTGGGCTTTGCTATCAGAGACAGCGCTGGGTTCGAATGGTCCAGATGCGGCAGTTGGGGCACAGCGGACCTCGATGATGACGACGTGGTGTGGGATGAGGTAATTCAGAATGGCACTGACAACAAAGCGTCCACCCCACGCTTTCAGGAGGAGAGCTGCCCAGAGGGGGAGCAGCTGGACTTGCTTCCGTCCCTCACTCAGCCAGAACCGGAGCCACGGGAGAGGGGGCCCGAGCATGCAGAGAGCCCCAATGCACAGCAACAGCAACCGGGCATGAACACAATGCACGACGCGGCACAGCAAAGCTCTTCAGATGGAAGAGGGGAGGAACTGGATTGCTTTCCTACCCTCACTCAACAAGCTACGGAGGTTACGACCAAGCTGACGGGTGAAGAGTTCGCCTTAACGAGTGACACCGGAGAGGCACCGGACACCTTCCGAACCCATGACGAGCCTTAACCGATGACGGCGACAGTGGGTGAAGGGTCCATAACGAACACGGTGTCTATGGAACAGCCGCAGTACGACGGAGGTCCCAAGCCAAACGAGCATGCAGAGCCACCGGGAGCACAACAACGCATAAAACCAAGTAAGGCACTGCTCCAAGTCATGGACTGGGTTCGGGTTTGCACCGGCGAGAGACCGGGACGGCAACCAGGCCACAACCAGCAAAGCAACGGGCACCACTGAGGATTGTGGCGAAACTGGGATCAACGGGTTTTCGACTGATGGATGGTTTGGTACGCAAACCAACTCTGGTGTGTCCAGGTGGCTGGCCCAGATGGTGAGACGTTGCATGAGTCAGCTGATGCAATGTGGGACCCGGGCCCCGACATTATGAAGATCAGTCCTGGTCCCAGGGGCCCAGCATCTCCAGGGGCACGTCCGCTGCTGGCCCGCTACAAGGCCCCTCCGGCAGAACCGCCTTCCCCATGGAAGACTGTTAAGAAAAAAAAGTGACTGTTTAGTTAGGAACGCAGCTAGGAGAAGTTGGCAGAATAATCCACCCAGCTGCATCGGGTCCAGTGGTGGTCCACCTGCTGACCCTAGTTCAGGATGTTATGGGAACTAAATTGGGGAGGGTTGTAATTAATAAGTGTTCTGTGTTTTTCCAAGGGGAGGGTGAATGTTATGAAGGGAATTCATAACAATGAGTGGCGTGATGATGTGGCCGGCTGGCACCGTCATCACACTGACATACAAAAGGGAGGAGTCAGCCATGTTCTGGCCTCTTTTTGGTGACTCGCCCTCGGTAGGGACAGTTAGGAGCTCAACGCTCGCTCAAGTACTCTGTATTATTAAACAGCTATGTAGTAAAGTTTGAGTTCTTGCACAGCATCCTCTGTTGTATATGAAGATTGGTCTTTGGGGTTTGCCGTAGCACTGCCTGTCATGAACTCCTTGTGTGCTTCTCCACAGTGCACGGAGGAGGGGAAAAAGGATGAGGATTTAAGCGCAGGTTACACCACACACATTTATTAGACACAGAACACAGGAAAACAGTTACAGTGTCAATGATTGGCAAAGGCTCACAAACTAAAGAGTCCTCCAGGACGCTCAACAGACTAGAGTGAGGTCACCAGGAATACCTGCACAGTTATACATACAAAAGTGGAGCTGTCCGAGTGAGTCCCAAATACAGCTCAGAGTTACAATCCTTAGATGACCTTGGATTCAAACGGCGAATGACGACCGCATGAAGCACAATGACCCAGCAATGCATGACTGGGAAAAGGCTCCTTAAGTACATGCATTGCCAGCTCCACAAATTGAGCACACCTGGACAAGGAGCGGGGAGATGGCATACCGGAGTGGAAACAGCTGGCAGTAATAGACAGGGGGCGTGGTCAGACCGACAGACAGTTAGACAGTGCTCACTCCAGCGTGAGCCCAAGAGGCTGCCTCACCGCTGCCGGTCAGAAAGCAGTGGCTATGGGTACGGTAGAGCATACAGAAATACATACTAACATACATACAACGTGGCACGTACCCACAGAGAGGCCAGGACCGAGCCAGGGGAAACCAAGCCGGCTCGGTTCCTGACAGAGCCCCCCCCTTTAAGGGGTGGAACCCCAGACACCCAAAGAAAGATCCCCCCCCCCCCCAAAAGGAACAAACAACACAAACCCGGGTGGGAGGTAGGGGGAACAGGAAAGATGGGAACACAACACCCCACCCAGGGACCACAATTAACCCCCCCAAGTCCATGGGCATTGGGGCTCTGGAGGCCGCCCAGAGTCCCAGGCCCAGCAGAAGGTCTGGTGGTCTGCTGGAAAACATGGGCCACCAGACCCGGGGAATCAATCCTTCTGGTGGCCGACCAGTGTTGTTTATCCACCAGGGCCGGCAGGATGAGGCGGGAGGTGGCCTGCCTACCGGGAAGCTCGCTGGTGGGTGACGGGACCGAAGGGAGGGAACCCCCATGGCGTAGAACTGGGAGGAGAAAGGGACCATGGCGTCCTCATGGCGATCTGCAGCGCCCTTGGTGATCCCGGCTTGGGACCCAGCTGTACCCGCGGTGGACCCCGACTGGGCCGGCTCCGCTGCACCCACGATGGACCCCGACTGGGCCGGCTCCACTGCACCCGGGATGGACTCCAGCAGGATCCTTGCTGCACCCGCAGCAACCTCCGGCTGGGGCTCTGCAGCACCCGTGGTGGACCCCAATTGGGCTAAAGCTGCACCCATGGTAAGCGGGCCAACCCGCAGAAGCACCAGGCTGAGGAGACGATTGATGGGAGGAGCCCTGACAACCCTGGCAGGAGGGGCTGGAGCAGCGACGTCCTCCTTCGGCAGGACTGGACCCACGACGACCTCTGGTGACAGCACTCCCTCTCCGGCAACCCTAGACGAATGCTTGGAGATAGCAGGAGAAAAAGGGGGGTTAGGGTTGCCGGCAGTGGCGGAGCCCGGCAAGGGGAGCTCAGATGCAGCTGCGCGCTGCACCCAATTCTCCTTACCCAGAGCCGGGTAAGATCTCTCCAATACTGACATAAGAAAAATGAGAGAGAAAACTTGCCTGAGCTGGAGCTCCACCGCCGTCCAGGACTCCATCGAACTTGACATTGACAACCTGGGTCCGACCTCGAGGATATCCATCTCCGGGCTCCCACTCCGCTGCAACTTCCTCCACAGCAGGCGAGATGGTCACAACAGTCCTAGTTTCCCCCTGCAGCGGCTCTAACGCTGGGAATTCAGCCGGTGTGGCTACAGGGGAACCTCTCCATGGTGGCTCCGGGAAGGAATCATCCGAAGCCACTGGCTCCTCCACCGTCTGATGGCCCTGCCCTTGGGCCAACAGGCCCTCAGGGAGAATTAGAGGAGACACGGAGAGGGGGAGGAATGAATTAATTTTTGCAGCTGGAGGAGAGGACCCAGCGGACTGCTTAAACTGGGCCTCTCCCTCGGGAGACAGGCAAGATTCAATACTATTAGACGGAGTAGAAAGAAAAAATACTTGCCTGTCATCCCGGTCGTTGGTATTAGCGGCTGCAGGCGGCAGACAGTCATCCCTCTCCATGTCAGCGGTGACGTGGGCCCCCCTGCAGACTGGTGGAGGAGCCATCTCCATGATGACGGAGGTGGGCGTGGCCGGGGTGAGTTCAGCGGACCTCATGGCAGCTGGGATGACAGTAATCGCTGCGGACGAGGAGGGCTTCTCCCGGTGTCTCCTAGGATGACGTCGATAGCTGGGTGCTGGAGCTGGAGGAGCCGGGACGGAAGCGAGCATCTCGCTCTGGCGGGAGGCAGGAGGAATGGAGCCTCGGGAGTGCTTGACCCTCGACGAGAGCTCGGTCTTCCTAGGGGATTTCCTCACCCCTTCGCTGCACCCACACCGCACCGGTTAATCCTCTCCATTCCCTCAGCATGCCGAGCAAGCTGAGGGCACCGCCAGACCTCTGCCTCCGCCAGACCTACGTACCAGAGAATGTCCTCCGGGGTAGAATACACGCTGGCTGATGCGATGACCCCGTCGATGTCCATTAATGCTCTGCAACATTCCCATCCTAAGCTCAAAGAATAGCTGTGGGGCACCAAATCCATGGCCAACTCCAACACAGCTCAGTCCCCAAAAAATAATACAAAAGAAGGAAGGGGAAAAGGATGTGTGGGTGTACCCGCTAAATCCTTTTATTCCAGCTGGGTCATTCTGTCATGAACTCCTCGTGCGCTTCTCCACAGCGGATGGAGTAGGGGAAAAAGGATGAGGATTTAAGCGCAGGTTACACCACACACATTTATTAGACACAGAACACAGGTAAACAGTTGCAGTGTCTACCATTGGCAAAGGTTCAGAAACTAAAGAGTCCTCCAGGATGCTCAACAGACTAGAGTGAGGTCACTGGGAATACCTGCACAGTTATACTCACAAAACTGGAGCTGTCCGAGTAAGTCCCAAATACAGCTCAGAGTTACAATCCTTTAATGACCTTGGCTTCAAATGGCGAATGACGACCACATGAAGCACAATGACCCAGCAATGCATGACTGGGAAAAGGCTCCTTAAGTACATGCATTGCCGGCTCCACAAATTGAGCACACCTAGGCAAGGAGTGGGGAGATGGCACACCTGAGTGGGAACAGCTGGCAGTTATAGAGAAGGGGCGTGGTCAGACCGGCAGACAGTTAGACAGCGTTCACTCCAGCATGAGCCCAAGAGGCTGCCTCACCACTGCTGGCCAGAAAGCAGTGGCTATGGGTATGGCAGAGCACACAGAAATACATACTAACATACATACAATGTGGCACGTACCCACAGAGAGGCCAGGACCGAGCCGGGGGAAACCAAGCCAGCTCGGTTCCTGACACTGCCGGGGCGGGGAACGGGATAATGTCAGGCGGGCTACAGGGAGTATAAATAGTAATGTGTGCCAAATAAAGTTCAGCTGTATGTTCGCTAAGACACTCTCTGCCTGCTTCATTTTCCAACATAACATTTGGCGACGAAGTAAATTATGGGAGTGTGTGTTGTGGAACCGCCTCCGTTCCTGCAGAACCAGGGTGCGCCGGTTATCCCTTGGGCACGCTGTAAAAACTTTTTTCAAGTTTATCTGACAGCAGCCGGGTTTGACGGGATTTCCGACGACAGGCGGAGGGGCCTGTTGATTCACCATCTGGGCACAGAAGGACAACGCCTGTTCCTCATGCTGTGTCATGATGGCTCGCTGGAGGAGTCGCCATTGAAGATGGACAACCTGTTCGGTGACGGTGCCACGGTCACCGAGAGGAGGTACAGATTTTTTAGCCGTGTACAGCGAGCTGGTGAGTCCATTTTATCCTTTTTGATGGAACTGCATTGTTTGGCGGGAGAGTGTGATTTGGGGCCGCTAACAGATGAGCTAGTTCGTGATAGACTGGCGCATGGCACGACTAGCGAGTGGTTAGGAGCCATGCTGCAGGTAACTCGACAGCCCTTCTCTTTACTCGAAGTGGTGGATATGATCAAGCTAAGGGAGTCCGTGGCTCTGCGGGGGCTAGGGGCCTTCACGGGTGAGGCACCGGAGGACCGGGCCTCTGCACCACAGGTACCGGCTAATGTGCTAACTAGGCCTCGGGGTCGCCCGAGGAAGAGGAAGAAGAAGAGAAAGCAGCCTGTGGCACGTGGAGGAGTCCGTGTTAGGTCCGCGGACCAGGTTGGTGAAGACCTGCAGGGTGCTGGCTGAGTGTGTGTGGCACAAGGAGGAAGAGGACGTCTGAAGTGGGTGTGGCACAAGGAGGAAGAGGACATCTGAAGTGGTATGTGGTGCAGCTGGATGGTGTTGAGGTGCCCTTCATGCTGGACTCAGGCGCTGGCAGGTCCATTTTGAGCCTGGCGACATTAAAGAGGTTGTTCCCGGCGAAGGCTATTAAAGCGGGAGCAATAAGGATGTTTGGTTATGGCCACGCTGAGATTGACATGTTGGCACGGTGGAGTTCGATGTGTTGTGTGGACAGCAGAGGGTGCCAAAGTTCATCTTCGAGGTGGCACGGCATGGGACGGACCTGCTTGGGATTGATATACTGGGACAATTGGGGTTTTCCATTCAGGATCCCCAGGGTTCGGTGGTGCTGATGGCAGTTATGGACTGGCAGCTCCGTTGGCCGGTGCTGTTCATGGGCCTTGGCCAGATTGAGACCTTTTGCCACCGCCCATTGGTGGATGAGTCGGTGATGCTCAGGATCCAACCACTTCGGCACTTACCGTTGGCGTTGCGTGATGGTGTGTTGGCGGAGCTCTCGAAGCTGTTGGATGCAGGGATCATCAAGAAGGTGGACGCGTCACCTTGGATCTTGAACCTGGTGGTGGTGAAGAAGAAGGACGGAGGGATCAGGCCATGCATCGATCTGCGCATGGTAAACAAGGCGATCATCCCAGATAAATACCCCCTCCTGACCATGGAGGAGCTCACGGCGATGTTCAGCGGGTCCAAAGTGTTCACTAAGCTGGACCTTCGGCAGGGGTATTTGCAGGTGCCACTACACCTGGATAGCAGGAACCTGACGGCATTTGTGACTCATATGGGGGTCTTTAGGTATACCCAAATGCTGTTCGGGTTGAGTTCCACCCCCAGCTGTTTCCAAAAAGTTATGGCCACGATGCTGGTGGGTCTAAAAGGGGTTGTGGCTTACCTAGATGACATCGTGGTACATGGCGCAACGAATGAGCTTCATGATGAGAGGGTGGAGAAGGTGTTGAGATGGATGCAAGAACACGGGGTCACTCAACGGTTATGCACGGGAATTTGTGAAGGATGGCCAGCAAAGGTGCCAAGCGAACTGGCCCCTTTTCACCGTTTCCGGGACAAGTTGAGCTGTTGGAATGAGGTCTGCGTGACCAGGGGCCAGTGTGCCTTGATTCCTGTTGCGTTGAGGGCTCAGGTCCTGGACATGCTGCATGATGGTCATTTGGGAGTGGTGTGAGTGAAGCAGAGGAGTAGGAGGTCGGTCTGGTGGCCTGGTATTGATGGCAATATTGAGGCCATGGTTAAGAACTGTGTGTCGTGTTTGGAAAGTGGAAAGACGGGCAGACCTCCCCCACCACCGCTCCGGCCTGTTGAGTTTCCTGGGGGGCCGTGGAAGCATGTTGAGCTGGACATTTGTGGTGAATTTCATGCGGCGCCGTACAACAGCCGGTTTCTGGTGGTGGCGTATGATTTGTTCTCCAAGTGGCTGGAGGTGCCGCCCACCAGTTTGGTGACAACAGAGATGGTCACGGGATTCCTGACATCTTTGTTTGCCTGGTGGGGGGTCCCGGACACCATCACAACGAACAATGGGCCTCATCCCCAAGCTAATGGAGGGGTCGAAAGGTTTAACAAGACCCCTGAAGAATGGGCTGAGGGCTCATCTGGGGGATGGATTTTTGTTCCCGGGAGCGCTCCAGAACATGCTGCTCCATTACAGAGCATCGGTCCACGCAACAATGGGATGTTCCCCAGCGAAGCTCATGTTGGGGCGGGAGCTGTCGCTGCCAGTCAATTGGTTGGAGCCTCCGACAACGGTGCCCCGGACGAGTGATGTGGCGTTGAGGAGAAGAGTCTCGGACCAGCAGCGGAGGATGAAAGGACGGTTCAATATGAGGCACCAGGCGAGGGACCACGGCTTGAAAGAGAGAGATTGGGTGTGGATTAGGCACTCTGTCAAGGCCCACAAGCTTCAGCCTTTGTAGACAGGGCCGCGGGAGATTAGGAATTGGTGGGGCCCTGACATATTTGAACTGGACGATGGGTCCAGGTGGCACGCCAGCAGGCTGAGGCGTGGGACACCTGGCCGAGGTTCGGACACTGTCAGACATTTTGACAGATCTTTGGACTGGTCAGCCACACCAGGTATGGACCCACAGGTGATTCCGACGGTGCCTGGGGCAGAGTCCCCTGGGGGGGACGCCCGGCTAGAGTGCGTCGGAGGCCTGCCTATTTAGAGGATTATGTGGCAAGGACTGTTATGGACAGTTTCAGCTGGGCGTATTGGTAGCATGCCCGTTCGCCCACTGATGGACTTGTATATATGGACGATTTTGTTTTGTGTGATTATTGTGTTGTGGTGATAGAAAACTGTTCATTGTGTTATAGTTTGACCTTGTTGGGGGGGGGGGGTTGTGTATGAAGGCTGGCCTTTGGGGTTTGCCGTAGCACTGCCGGGGCGGGGAACGAGATGATGTCAGGCGGGCTACGGCGGGGAGTATAAATAGTCATGCGCGCCAAATAAAGTTCAGTTGTATGTTCACTAAGACACTCTCTGCCTGCTTCATTTTCCAACATAACATCCTCGTCTGTCATCATTCCCAGGTTTGTGGACATATAACAATTAGCACCACCAAGGTGGCTACCTAAAGCTAGCAGCTTGTTCTTCTTCACTTAAAGTGCATGGGGAGCAAAAACGATAATACGTGGAAATTTGAAATTTTGCAGTCTGATCAGAAGCTCTCCCCACTACTCAGAGACCAAAAATCAAGGCACTGCCTAAATAGGTGGTGCTATAATAAACACTTTTACATTTTTGAAAATATCTCGAGAATGCCTGGGCCTAGACTAAAAATTCTTTCATCATTCTATTCACTGAAACCTTCCGCAACTTTTTGTTAATGGTGGCAAACTCTGCAAATTAAGTTTTCTGCATCATAGATTCATCTACAGACATTGATAGTGAAAATTTTTTAAAATTATCTAAAAATGCCAATCCGGTTTGATTTTTTTTAGGCCAATCAAGTTTCTCTTTTGCATGTAGTTCTGGGTTTAACTCTAGATATACTTATTCAAATTTGATGAAACTCCAGACTCACAATCACAACAGCATTCTTCAGCTAACCACCAAATTTCATGCAATTCTGTTAATGTTCAAAAAATCATGTTCATGAATGATCTCAGCCATTTTGCCTTGTCAGTTGAACTTTTTTCTTTTTTTTTTTTGAGTTGTGTGGTGTAGGGGTTAAGATACTCATCTGTCCTTCTGTCCTTTTGTTAACATGTCCTTCCTCTAAAGTGCAACATACCTCTTCTGTGCATTTGAAAACAATATATAGTACACTGTAAGTTTTAAATGTGTACCGCTGCTGCTGGGAATCCTTTCAACTGAACATTTATCCTTTGAGAAAGAGTGGAAACTAAAGCAGTTGTGTGGTGTTGTGGTTATGGTGAGTGCTTGGAAAGCAGGAGTGTTATGAAGCAATATTACAACAGACTGCACAGACGTGATAGCGGAGACATCATGGATGATGTCATCACGTCCACCCTATATTAAGGGACTGATGGTGGAAGACTGCCTCTTTGGCACTCCAACATCAGCCTGTACTTATTCACAGTTAGCATAGTAGCTATTTTACTGTACATGTGTTGTTAGCAGTGTCCTTAAATAAAACCATTGTTCAGTACATCTACTGCCTCTGCTGTCCTAATTCCAGACATAACAAGGAGGTCCAAGGCTCGGATCTTGCCGGGGAGGTCTTGTTCTTCTAAACAGCAACTGAAGTACAGCATGGTTCTCCTGTGCATTCTAATGCAGCATTATATGTGACCCGTGCTGGCAAAATGAGTTGCAATGAGCAAATTTTCAAAACTGATGTAATGTTATTTTCATATTCTGTATTGAAAGACCTTCAAAATGATATTTAATTTGTAGGAATTGCACAAAAACGGACCAGCATAAACTGATTTTGTTTATATTTTGGCTGGTTTAAAAACTTGCATTCGATCGGTCCTGAGTTATGTCTTCCGCAAAAACGTGTATTTTTAGAAAGTAGGAGTTCCAAGCTTTACAATGATACCAGGCACTGACGGGGTTTTTCCCGGGACATGCAAGCAAAAAAAGAATCATGATTTATGACTTCACGTGCTTGTAGCTCGTAATTACCCGGTGTGCATTCCAACTCATTTTGCCAGCACGGGTCACATATTAGATTTTCACCTCAAAATAATATTTGCAAAATTATTTTTATGGTACACCAAGATTTGACTGAGTGAATGTCCCTTCATCCATAGCCTGAGTGTGCCCACAATGCCTTCAACAGCTCTTTTTTTGTGTTACTACTGAGCAGAGAGTAGATGTCGCCTCAATCTGTGGCCTCTGTCCCAGCAGTGAATCACAGGGCATGACTTTAACCACCAACAACAAAAAGCCCTGTGGTTGGATGTTGGGACTGGGTTCTGGTCACCGTGGTTGTGGCCTTTTTGGTGTTACAAGGAACAAGAAAGTTACATAGTGCTGCTTTAAAAACCAATGTGTAGCAGACCTTAGGTTTTAAATGCTGTTGCTAAGCAATACAAGACCCTGAAGTCCACATCTGCTTGGAACCTGATGATTGCTGCTTGTGACTATATTTCATGAATATTTCTGTGGTTATGTAGCGGGTTGAATTCAACCCCCACAACACAGAGACAGAACACAGAGACAGTCAGCTCGCACTCCTTGTTTTTTTCCGCTGCACTACTGAAATGTAATGTGCCATTCATGTATTGTGATGCAATGTGCCATTCATGTATTGTGATGCAATGTGCCACGCATGTATTGTGATGCAAGGTGCCATGCATGTATTGTGATGCAATGTGCCATGCATGTATTGTGATGTAATGTGCCATGCATGTATTGTGATGCAATGTGCCATGCATGTATTGTGATGTAATGTGCCATTCATGTATAGTGTTCATGCGTCCTGTCCTTACTGTGACCTAGAGACAGTTCAATATGTAGATGTGCCTTGTAACCTCTTTGTCCTGCAAGCTGGAGCAGAGGCTACATCTGCCTATTGTTATGTAGGTCTTACAAATGCAAATGTCTCATGCCTGTTCTGCAGTCCCTTTGGTCAGACCAACTGCTGTGAACCTGCTTTGATGTATTGTTTGAGTTTGGTATAAATACTGCACAGGTTCGGTAACACATCCTCTCATTCATTCACTCCTGCATCTGCTGCTGGACACAGACTTTGTGTCCCTCTTCTCTGAGAGCCGTGGGCTCGCTCCCGGCGCGCATGCACAGCGCCGGGAGTGGAGCCCGTGACAGTGGTATGATATAATTAAACTCTCCTTAAAACCTACAGCATCGCTGCTTATTATTTTTTTATCATGCCGCTTCACTGGTGACCCCTTGAAGTCGCACACGCTTTGTGCGACGCAGCCTTCTGATTTGGACGGCCACGCTGGCGAACCGACGCTGAAAAACCCACGCTGCCAGCGAACACAGCAGCCTGACGCAAACGAGCAGCTCTCCCTTCGGCTTCAGGGAGACCTCGACGCGGAGCCAACACAGGCGAGCCGTTCTCCGGACATCACCCACGACCGGGAAAACTGCAGAAGATGGCATGGCGCAACCCTCGCCTGAGATCGGGACGTCCACGCTGGACCAGCCGAGGGACACGGAACGTTTTTTCCCTCTCACCACTACTCCTCTCGCTCAGCGAGCCTACTCATCTACCCGAGCCTGAGGAACAAAGATAGTCTATTCCCTCCCACCGCTCCAACGCATCTGCACGAGCCTGAGGGACAAAAGATCGTCTATTTCCTCTCACCGCTCCAACGCACCATGGCCAATCTGCAGCCACAGCTCAACCTGGATTTTATCGGCGCCATCTGTGCCGATCTCCACCAAGATTCTGCACCCTGACTCGTCACTCCAGCGGCCCACCCAAGCACGGAACCCCGGCGTGCGCACCGGGGAGTTACGAGGACGGCACACCACGCACGGGGCAATAATGGCTTCACTGACCGCCTTCCTTCTGCCGCACACTGGCCCTTCAGGCTTGCTTGTACACTTGAGGCCCGCAGCTTGTTCACTGGATTTTATGGTCTTAGCCACGGCACACAAGGGGAATTCAGCCGTCAGCTGTTCCCGGGGGGCTTTGGGGTTGCTCCTGCACCTAAAGCCAACACGCCAGTCCCTCTGCTGTTGTTTCTTTTTTTTTTCTTACAGCCGCTCCTGCTTTTCTTCATGGCCACGGGAGGAGTCAGAGACAAATTTTTTTCTTCTTCTGATCTCTGCATGTTCAGACGGGACATCGCGGAGCAGCAAACACTTTTGGCGCGACTCGAACGGTTTTCCCGCGCCCGGTCAGCATTTGCTACCCCCCCTCCCCCTCCTCCTGCACAGAGCTTTTCCCTGCTCGCTGCCCAAACTGCAACATCGAGGTCACGGTCCCCTAGCGTGCCCTCTGGGGGGGAGCAGTGTAGCGGGTTGAATTCAACCCCCACAACACAGAGACAGAACACAGAGACAGTCAGCTCGCACTCCTTGGTTTTTTCCGCTGCACTACTGAGATGTAATGTGCCACGCATGCATTGTGATGCAATGTGCCATGCATGTATTGTGATGCAAGGTGCCATGCATGTATTGTGATGCAATGTGCCATGCATGTATTGTGATATAATGTGCCATTCATGTATAGTGTTCATGCGTCCTGTCCTTACTGTGACCTAGAGACAGTTCAATATGTAGATGTGCCTTGTAACCTCTTTGTCCTGCAAGCTGGAGCAGAGGCTGCATCTGCCTATTGTTATGTAGGTCTTACAAATGCAAATGTCTCATGCCTGTTCTGCAGTCCCTTTGGTCAGACCAACT
Source organism: Pholidichthys leucotaenia (assembly GCA_020510985.1). NCBI lineage: Eukaryota > Metazoa > Chordata > Actinopteri > Cichliformes > Pholidichthyidae > Pholidichthys > Pholidichthys leucotaenia. The sequence continues at coordinate 55,863,372 of CM035844.1, read as the reverse complement.
GCTGTGAACCTGCTTTGATGTATTGTTTGAGTTTGGTATAAATACTGCACAGGTTCGGTAACACATCCTCTCATTCCCACTTCTGCAACTGCTGCTGGACACAGACTTTGTGTCCCTCTTCTCTGAGAGCCGTTTGGGCCCATGACGGCGGTATGATAATCAAACTCTACTTAAAACCTACAGCATTCGCTGCTTATTATTTTTTATCATCCGCTTCAGTTATTGTAATCCAGGGACTGGTTATAGTCTATCGACCACTGAAACCACAAACCCCTGTGCACCATTCATTCTTTGAGACAAATTTACGTTAATTTGCTCCAAGCTAAAGGCTAGGCTCTAGGATCTAGACAGCTAAGATTAGTAAGAGTTACATAAGAGGGAGGGTGGAGTTAAATGCGGCCTTTAGGTGCATTCACACCAAATGCAAGCGAATTTTTTGCATGGCAAAAATACACGTTAACTCAATGTTAATCCCCCCCCCCCCCCACAGCATGTGAGACACCATGTGGTGTATGGGGCAGCACTTATCTCCATTTAACTGATCCTAGGCCACACAGCTACTGTGAGTTTTGAAAGCTACAGTGTGTGTGTGTGTGTGTGTGTGTGGGGGGGTGTTCCAGTCCTCTGGTAGTTCGATGCGTTAACTTTCCTTTCCCTTTTCTATTATGCTGAGCACCAAGCTAGAAAGCACCATTTTTATATGGTCTTTGGTATGACCTGGCCAGGATTTGAACGCACGACCTTCTGGTTGTGGGGACCCTACAACCTAACCCTCTACCAACTAGGCCATGACTCCGATTTAATTCAGTGTTGTAAACACATAAATACACATGAATTTGATAGCAATAGCTATTAATCAGCCTTGGAATTCTGCTATTACTGGAGTAAAACTATCAAAACTGGAGAATAAACTAGTTTGAAAATAAGACTATCACTCACCTACATACAGATGGACTGGGAGTTCTGCAGCTGAGACGGAATATCAGTATACTGGAGTGGTGGGCTAGAGGTAGAGCATCCGCTCTACAACCGGGAGTTTGGAGTTTAAGTCCTGGCTGGGTCATGCCAAAGACCATATAAAAATGGAACTTCCTACCGTCCAGCTTGCTGCTCAGAAAAAAAAAAAATGGAACGGAGGAGGGAAATGTGGGTGGCAGTGACTCAGGAGGTAGAGCGGGTCGTCTAATAACCAAAAGGTTGGTGGTTTGAATCCTGCTCTCCTCAACCATTCTGCCGTTGTGTCCCTGGGCAAGACACTTTACCCACCTTGCCTCCAGTGTCCGTGGCACTGGGTATAAGTGGTCAGAGAGGCCGTTGGCACGGATTAGCAGCCACGTTTCCATCAGTCTGCCCCAGGACAGCTGTGGCTACAGTAGTAGCTTACCACTATCAATGTCTGTCCGGAGTGGATGAACAATGGACTCACTGTAAACACTTTCAGATGTCACTTGACATGTAAAGTGCCATATAAATCTATCCATCTCGATCTTCTACCACTTTTCCGGAGGTCCGGGTCGCGGAGGCAGCAGTTCAAGCAGAGAAGCCCAGACTTCCCTCTGCCCAGCCACCTGCTCCAGCTCTTCAGAGAGGATACCAAGGCGTTCCCAGACCAGCGGGGAGACACAGTCTCTCCACCGAGTCCTGGGTCTGCCCCAGGGTCTCCTCCCAGTGGGACGTGCCCAAAACACCTCAAGTGGGAGGCGTCCAGGAGGCATCCTAATCAGATGCCCATACCACTTCAACTGACTCCTTTCAATGTGGAGGAGCAGTGGTTCTTCTCTGAGCCTCTCCCGGATAACTGAGCTCCTCACCCTATCTCTGAGGGTGAGTCCAGCTATCCTGCGGAGAAAGCTCATTTCAGCCGCTTGTATCCACGATCTCATTCTTTTGGTCATTACCCAAAGCTCGTGACCATAGGTGAGAGTAGGAACACAGATTGACTGGTAAATCGACAGCTTTGCCTTAGAGCTTAGCTCCCTCTTCACCACAACAGACTGGTACAACGTCCGCATCACTGCAGATGCTGCTCTGATCCGTCTGTCAATCTCTCGCTCCAGTCTCCCCTGAGTCATGAATAAGACCCCAAGATACTTAAACTCCTCCACTTGGGGCAGGAGCCTGTCCCCAACCCAGAAAGGACAATCCACCTTTTTCCGGCTGAGGACCATGGACTCAGACTTGGAGGTGCTGATTCTCATCCCAGCCGCTTCACATTTAGCGGCAAACCGCCCCAGCAAGAACTGTAGGTCATTGCTTAATGAAACCAACAGGACAACATCATCTACAAACAACAGAGATGAGATCCTGTGGTCACCAAGCATGACACCCTCCATTCCCTGGCTGCGCCTAGAAATCCTGTCCACAAAAATTATGAACAGGATCGGTGACAAAGGGCAGCCCTGGCGGAGTCCAACTCTCACTGAGAATGAGTCCGACCGAGTATTGGCAATACAAACCAAACTCTCACAATGGTCATACATGGACCGAATAGCTCGTAACAACAAGCCCGATATCCCATACTCCCGAAGCACCCCCCACAAAAAAAACACGAGGGACGCGGTCAAATGCCTTCTCCAAGTCCACAAAACATGTAAACTGGTTGGACAAACTCCCACGAACCCTCGAGAATTCTCGAGAGGGTTAAGAGCTGGTCCAATGTGCCACGGCCAGGATGAAAACCACATTGCTCCTCCTGAATCCGAGGTTCGACCAACGGCCGGACTCTCCTCTCCAGTGCCTTGGCATAGACCTTCCCAGGAAGGCTGAGGAGTGTGATCCCTCTAAAGATGGAGCACACCCTCCGGTCCCCTTTTTTGAAGAGAGGAACCACCACCCCGGTTTGCCATGCAAAGGCACTGCCCCCAACCTCCACACAATGTTGCAGAGGCGTGTCAACCATGACAGCCCTACAACATCCAGGGCCTTGAGGTACTCAGGGCGAATCTCATCCACCCCCGGGGCCCGGCCATCAAGGAGATTTTTAACCACCCTGGCAACCTCAGCCCCTGTGATTGGCGAGTCATTCCCCTCGTCCACAAGCCCTGCTTCCTCTGTGGAAGGCGTGCCAGTGGGATTGAGGAGATCCTCAAAGTATTCCTTCCACCGCCCGACGATATCCCCAGTCGAAGTCAACAGCGCCCCATCCGCACCATACACAGTGTGGACAGGGAGCTGCTTTCCCCTCCTGAGCCGCCGGACAGTTTGCCAGAATCTCTTTGAGGCCGACCAAAAGTCTTGTTCCATGTCCTCACCGAACTCCTCCCATACCTGGGTTTTTGCTTCAGCAACCACCTGAGCTACATTCCGCTTGGCCTGCCGGTACACCTCAGCTGCTTCGGGAGTCCCACAAGCCAACCAAGCCTGATAGGACTTGGTTGGCTATAAATCTAATCCATTATTATTATTATCTGTTGTTTATCCACCCAAGTACTCCTACTACAGATGTGCTAACGAGGGCTAGCAGACTAGCAGTGTAAGCAACCATCAACTAGGTGCATTTTTTGAACAGGTAGTGATAGTTTCCCAGGTGGGAGCCCCACTGGATAACGCTGTAAACCTGAACATGATGGTGGTTTTGGGATTTCCACAGTAGGTAGAAAGCAGCTGCAGAAGTTATGAGGCAACTCTGCCCCTCTGCAACTCACTCAGACGTGAATTCACATCTATTCCCATGTATACTTTGAATTAACATGTAATCACGCCGTCCAAAAAATTTAAAACTTTCGCTTTTGAGCTGAACTTATTTTTAGAGATTTAAAGAGACATAAACTAAAACCAGCCGTTCTCAGAAAGGCTGCAAAAGATGATTCACAATTATATTGCAATAACTAAATAATTTTTAAAATCTGATCAAAATATGTCAGAACATTTCATTAAGACGTGTGAGCTGTTAAAATGTGGAAAAAAGTGCAAACAATTAACTCTTTTAAAACCAGCTTATTAAGTCACTCCTTATTCAGATTGCTTAATGACATCAATAATCTAACTACATTCATTTTTTTATTTATTTGTAGTTTTTTGACAAGGACAGTCCATGTTAATAAACAGCCATGTAGCCAAAGTGTGAATGTGCTAGACTGAAGCTAATTTGCATCTGTTGTCCCTGGGCAATCAACACAAAAAGAACAGCAAAAATGGACACAACACAAACATAAAGTGCACATACAGCTACAACAACAACAACATATTTAATATAACCAAGGCAAAACATTCTGACAAAAATGAGGTTGAAAATATAGAAACTCTCCATGGATGTTCAGACACACCTCAAGAGCTTGCTTTACACTTGCGTAGTCCCCCTTCTCCACGGCTCCAAGGTAGGCTTTCTCCAAAGGTGAAAGCTCTGACTCGGCCCGCACAATTCTCAGTGGGATCCGGTCCCGATATGAGGAGCTGTCAGTCCGCCGATAGTACAGCTGTGACATCTCCCCAGATTCTCAGGTGATCTGCACCCTGCTAACACTGCTACTGCCGAGCTCGGGGCATTCACACTGGAAAGGACAAAGGTGTTATAAGTGGGATAAACTTGCTGTTGGTGCAGAGAAGCAAGAAAGGAGAAGACAGAGGACAAGGACAGAAGAGGAGCAGTTGTGCAGAAAGGTAATGGTTAATTGATCTCTGTTCATTTAGGCATGACTTAATGCTCATTCCTTCTCTTTAGAGTTAAAGTAACAATTTCCCCACATTTGTTGGCTACACCTGAGCATAAGTCTAACCCTATCCAACTACTAACCCTGGCATTGCAGCATCTGATTTCTAACCTTTCAAGTGCCTTTCAATATGCAGTACACGTGTAGAAATTGTTAAAGTGTAAAAAAAAAGTTAATATGTGAGCACACTAAAGCAATCCAACATTGAAGATATCAGTGACTGTGACTGCTACTCTTCAAAAGAGTCTTCAAGAGTGGCAACTATGTTAGCGAAGCAAGCGGAAATGGACGAAGCCTTCTGTCTATACTTTGCTTTAATTTCTCCCACACAGCTGCATATTTCTGAAAGGCCCAACGGACCAAAAGTTGAAGTACCACCAGAAATCATGGCGATAGTGTCGGGAAGTGTCACCAATAGTTTCACCAACACAAGTGAAACACACGTCTTTGTGTATCCAGGAGATTTACAGAGAACCACCAACCACTCTTCTCTTTCTGATAATTAAATTGTCAAAAATTTTTCCAGTATTGCCATGTTCGTTAAGAGGGACCCTCTAGTGGATTTATTATTTAACTAAAAGCAATGCCAAGTGTGGAGGCAGTGATGGTTGTGTCAGTCAAAACGTCTGCTTTTGTATGTCAAGGAAACATAAATGAGCTCTGAGACCCCAAATCTTAATAATAGCTTCCTAAATGTAATGTACTGTCTCAGGGAATTATCAAGAGCTCTAACTTACGAGTTGACAATCTGAGATTAAGATCTCCCATGTGATCTGGTGCCATTTTATCTGAATATGAACATGAGATATTTATTAAAGTCTACAGTGACAACTTTATCCCAAAATTCTTCATTTGGACTTCCTCAGGTTTCATTCTGCCATTATACTGATTGACTGTAACAGCTAAATTGATGCACCAAAAAATAACTATTATTTAGGCAATTTGAAAGACTAAGGGACAAAGAATGGAGATAAAATAATAAATGCAGAATATGGAGAGGGTAAATAATAAAACAGGTAAGATAAAAACAGCTTTAAGAAAGAAAAAGGACATGAAATAGGAGTTCAAAAGCTAGTTCTCTCTTTCTCCCCATTTCTCTGTCTCAGGACAACTCATTACTTTCTCTGTCTCAGAATTAATGAGTGGACTCAGATTGGCCAAATTAGTAGTAGTAGTAGATTAGTTTATTTGACAGGGACAGTGCAATAAACATAGACAATTAATCAAAGACAATCAATCTGATGTGTTGCACATAGAGTGTATAGCTATTAGCTAATTTGCAACTCTTGTCCCTGGATGGGCTTTAGAAAAAAGAATCAAGATAAAAAATATACACAATAACCACATACATCAATGCAGAAAAATTATAAATACACAATTATAAATATTATAAATATTATAAATACACAAATATAACAGCCTGACTCACATTTAACATAAATATTATAAATACACATATATTATAAAATATTATAAATACACAAATATAACAGCCTGACTCACATTTAACACATATAACATAACTCACATTTGCCTATTTCAGGCCTCCCTCCGTCACTCACTATAAACAAACACATTTATTCCTTCCCTTCATTCACTCTCACTTTGCAGACAAATAATTCATACATGAGTACATTCTTGTTTATTTTTCAGCCAGTTTTTAACATTTTTAGTGAATGTTTTAAAGTCCGTTATTATTTTAATTTCATTTGGCATTGTGTTCCAGATGTGACTGCCCTTTATAGAGAAAGCTGTTTGTCCAAATGTGGTTCTGCGGTGGAATATTTTACAGTTATTGTTAACAGAACTCCTGGTGGCTCTGCTGCTGTCCTGTCTTTGGACGAAACCAGCAAGTGGCTCGGGTGCTGATTTATGGAAACATTTGAACGTTAATTTCAGAAGACAGAGGTCAATGAAGCTCTCAAAACTCAATAGGTTGTATTTTTTTAAAACATTACAGTGATGCCACCTAATGGGCTTTTTGTCCAAGATTTTTAGGGTTTGATTATATAATGAACCTATATGTCTTATTGTGGAAGGGGCTGCTTGAGCCCAGACTGTCAAACAGTATGATATATGAGAAAAAACCATAGAATGCATATACAGTGCAGCTGCTTCGTAAGGTATGTAATATCTAATTAATTTAAAGCAGTTCAGATTTTTTTTTACTGTTTTTGAAATTTTCTTTATATGAAGATTAAATTTGAGTTGAGGATCTAGTACAATGCCAAGGTATTTGAATTCTGTAGCTAAACTGATGTCATGATCATGTATATTAACTTTAAAATGTTGCAGGTTACATTTTTTGATTGAAAAGCACATTGAGACTGTTTTCTGAAGGTTCAGCAATAGATGGTTCTTGAGGAGCCACTCTTGGACATCAACCATACTTGTAGACAGTACATCTGCAGCCTGTGCTGGAGTCTTGGCAGCTGTGTAAATAACTGCATCATCTGCATAAAGTTGGCATGTTGCAGCTGAGCAGTGTAACGGCAAGTCATTAATAAAAATGCTGAAAAGTAAAGGACCAAGAATGGACCCTTGTGGGATACCCATGCGGTTGTTTAAAAATGAGGATTTATCCTGGTGAACTTTTACACACTGTTCTCTATTCTGGAGATAAGATGCAAACCATTCTAATGTATTTGGGGAGAAGTTAAAAGATACCATTTTGGATAAAAGCAAACTGTGGTTTACAGTATCGAAAGCCTTTTTGAGATCTAGAAAAACAGCTCCTACCACATTACCCCTGTCCAAGGACTGTTTGACGTTTTCAATAAGGCAACAATTTGCTGTTTCTGTTGAGTATCCTGGTCTAAAACCAAATTGATGTGGATGAAGAAGTTGACTGTCTTGTAAGTAGTCTATCAGCTGTGTAGCTACAACTTTTTCAAGAACCTTAGATAGGACTGGTAAGATAGAGATTGGGCGGTAATTGCATATATCGTCTTTACTGCCTGATTTATGAACTGGTATGACGACAGCTTTTTTCCAGCCAGATGGAAATGTACTAGACCTAATGGAGAGATTAATGAGATGAGTCAGTGGTTTGATTAATATTTTGCTGTGCATTTTGAGAAAGGAGGTGCTCATATTGTAGATATCATTAGTTTTTGAGTTTGACAGTGTTTTAACAATACCAGCAATTAACTTCTCATTTACCTCATCGATGTGAAAAGTATCTGTTGGAAGTATGGAATTTGTGTTGTTGAGCACATTTGGCAGCACAAAAATTTTTGTTAAGTCTTCCACAGAGCCCACAAAGTGTGAATTAAATTCATTTGCCAAAGTAGCCTTGTCACTGACGGTCTTGCCATTGATTCTAAGTTCCTTTACCCCCTTCTGATCGTTTTTTTTATTAGTTAAGTTATTTAAATGCCTCCATAGGGAACTGTTGTTACCCTTTGCATGATCTATCAGTTTATTGTAATAAGATATTTTTGATTTTCGCAGCTCATGTACCACTTTATTTCTTAAACTTTTGTACACAAGGTGATCATTTTGTAGTTTGGAGGTTAGTGATGTTTTCAGTGCATAGTCTCGCCTCTTCATAAGTTTTCTTATTTCATTATTTAACCATGGTAGGCTAATCTTCTGTTGTCTACTTTTAATTTGCTTTGAAAATTTTTCTATAGACTTTGTGATTGTTGCAGTTATAAAATTACAACAATCATCTACTTCACATGTTGCCATGAGCTGCTCCCAATTTTGATTCTCTAAGTAATGTTCAAACTCCTCATTTTTTGATTTGGGGATAATAAAATTTGATTTGTCAATATCGACTCCCCCAAAATACTGTAGTCGCTTTTTAGTAAGTTTCCTGACAGCAAGAACCATGTTATGATCTGAGAGACCAGTTACAAGATTATAGGTTCTGGTTATTCGTTCTGGTTTATTAGTAAATACCATGTCAATAAGTGTTCTGGATTGTTTGGTTATCCTGGTGGGTCCTTTGATGATTTGCTGGTAATTAAATTTAGTCATGAGGCTTTTCAGTTTTTGTTTGTCTTTTTTATCAGACCAGTTGATATTAAAGTCACCATGAATTATTGTTTCTCTGTTCTTCTCAAGTTGTTTAACCAGAGCACTTAATTCATTATAAAAGGAAGAGTTGTGTGATGGTGGGTTGTACACTACTGCAATGTTGAAATTCATTACCGGAGAGAGACATACATTAACAGCTAAACATTCAAGTGAAGTATTCAAATCAACCAGTTGACATTTATATTTCTCTTTGATGTAAATTAAAACACCTCCTCCCCTCCCTACCTGCCTGTCTTTTCTAAAACACTGGTAGCCCACAATATCGATCATATTAGTGTCAATTAGCTTATAGGAATTAGCTTATAGGAATAAGCAAAAGAAGATTTCTTTAATAAATATGTATACACATTTTTTTGTGTTGTGCCCCAAGACTCTATTTCCTAAAACAGAATATTTAACCCATAAAAACCCATGGTCCCATAATTTTCCTTGAAGGAGAAAGGGGTCGGGTTCTTACGGGTTAAAGGTACAGTTGAGTAATTATTGGCTATCATGTTGATAGTCAAATGAGCATTTAGAGTAGTTGTTCTGCTATTGGCTCTTGTGTTAAGTTAAGCTAATTAGGGGCAGTGAGTGAACGTGGCATTGCACAACAGCGGGAAAAAAACAAGAGCATGGTATCAAATCCGAGCAGTGACCTATTAATTTATTCAAAACAAAATAGTGTATTAAACAGTTACCATTTAGTTTTCATCTGTGATTTTTTTAAGTGGTCAGCATTTAGATTTTGTGACACTGATCAGTCTATGACAGCCTAAAGGACCAGGAAATGTCTAAAACACATATGACCAAAGAAAAAACAACATTGTAGGGAAACAAGTTAGCTATGTACATTACATTTACATCCTAAGCATTATGGTGCAGCCATCTGTAGGAAAATTTTACTTTACATTAAATGAACAATATCCCTGGTCGTTCAAGGAATCTGTTGTTCCCAGTACAGGAAATTTTGAGGAACATATTTATTTAAAAAAAATACATGATGCATACAATATGTTGTTTACTACTCAAAATAATGTGAAAATCTGTTTCCAAAATGCATAAAATTGTTGTCTAAATTATTGTCAAAAGCACCTCAAAGCAAAAATAAATAAGAAAGAAAACAAAGAAATTAAGTTAAAAACTTTAAAATATGTACAATTTGGAATGTAAATTTACAAGTAAAATTTTGAAGAACTGTCCTGGGTGTTAAAAGGTGTCATACAAGAACAACACTAACAGATTTGTCCATAAATGTAACATATTTATGTGAACTTGTGGGATTCACCAGTCTGTTAGTATCTTGAAATTTAGCACAGGTACTAACAACATTTACGAGCGGTCCAGACCAGTTGTAAGGGTTTTGTGTAAAAAGTTTGCTGTTTTTCTAACCTTAGTTTTCACTAAATGGCTCTGTATTTTATTTGTCTGAATCAAGTATGAGTGTAAAACCCATAATTAGTCGACAAGATTCTATACTTTGATTCAACTTATAATTACAATTAAAATATAGTTAAAACATAATTAAAAGCAGCATCCTTCCATCAACGTTCAAATCATATCAGAGGCAAAATAGCCCAAATTGTTAAGATGCTGTCATTGGGACTGTTTGCTGGTTTTTGGGGGCCCTAAGTAAGATTGCATTTTGGGGCCCCCTAGTGTATCAGTTTGGCATCCAAAAAGAAGCCAGGCTTCCAATTTCCTAGCAGCCCTTGCAGCTGATGGGATATGTTAAATGCTTTAAAATGAGCATGTTCTCCTTAGTTAGAGTGTAAGTGTACTCTGTGTTACTGTTATACATATGGACAAAGGTTAGGATGCTGTGATATCTGAGTCTGAGATACTGTAACTTTTGTGCGCCATTGTAGTTTGTCTGCACCAAGTATAGGTGATATGACAGCAATACAAGACCCCTCACCCCCACCTGCAAAGCATGACCTTATATGGCATTTTAAGGGTGTCAATTATTCAAATCTTAATTTCACATGCATATCTGCTCACATGAGTGGAAGCCACCATTTTTACACATGCTGTTTACACACATTTGGAAGACATACGAGCATTTGTTGAATCAGGAGTGGCTTGTGAGTACTAACGCCGTTTACTAACCAAGTACACGTGATTTATGCATACTGATAATAACGTGTTCTTGCATGAAGCCCAACGTTGCTGGGGCAGCGCACGACTGTGTTATCCCAGAAAACAGTAAACTAGGGATGAGTCTGATACAAGGTGATTGTTGGCTGATTGGTAAGTAACTTATCAATCATCACAGTGCAAATTACTATGGATATCATTCTTACTACTTTCACATGAACTGTGGGCTTCTCCTCAGGATTAGGACACAAGTGATTTTGAGGCAAGAGAAGGCTGTATTTTCACATAAATTAACATTATACTGTGAAAATTTAACAAAAGTCAGTTTTTACCACTTTTTTGCACACATATTTTAAGTCCAAATTATTGAAATGTGTCATACTGCTCAGCAAAGTGGGACAGTTTCAGTACAGTGCGCATGGATGGCACACTCACCTACGCGCTCTTGAATGCAGCGCACGGTTCAGTATGAGAGGCCCTTTGAGCCATAATTCATACTTGCTTATACATGTACCATCATTGTCTTACACATACACTACTGTACTCTCTCACACACACCATCATACTCGCTTATAAACACTATCACACTCTCTCACACATACCACCATACTCTCTCACAAACTATCATACTATGTATGACAGTGTTTGTAAGAGAATATAGTAGTGTATGTGTTTGATAATGATGGTATTTGTGTAAGCAAGTATGAATTATGGCTCAAAGGGCCTCTCATAGTTCAGTGTGCCATGCATGCTGTCCTTGCCGAAAGCGCAGCACAGACATGAATGGATTTGAGAACCTGTGTGAAATCTGATTTTAAGTACAGCGGAGAAAATAAGTATTTAACATGTCAATATTTTTCTCATTAAACATATTTCTGATGGAGCCATTGAACTGAGATTTTCACCAAATATCAGTAACAACCTAAGTAATCCGTACATACAAAGAATTCAAGGCAACTGTGTTCACAAAACAAGTTATATTTTAAAAAAAGGAATAACACAGGGAATAAATACTGAACACATGAAGAAAAAAAGGTGCAAAAGGACATAGTAAGCCAAGAAACCAGCTGAAATCCATCAGAATTTATGAAGACATCTCATCCCCCAAGAGTGTCAGATAAATTCATTTGGTTAAGTCCTGACTGATAGCCTTTAAAAAGGTCTGTGAACATCAAGATTGTCACACCACAGAGAGCTCATGATGGGTAGAAGCAAAGTGCTCTTTCTAGACCTTCACAACCTATCATGAGCTGGGCTGGACATTCTGCCAGACCCAGCCTTGTGGCCCCTATTCTTGTGTTTATATTTTATTATTGCCCTTTGTGTCTCTTTTTGTCTGTGTTAATGTCACAACAGCAAAATGGCACAGGACATTAACACAGACAAAAAGAGACACATTCATTGTTATACAGTGGGGCAAAAAAGTATTTAGTCAGCCACCAATTGTGCAAGTTCTCCCACTTAAAAGATGAGAGAGGTCTCCAATTTTCATCATAGGTATACCTCAACTATGAGAGACAAAATGAGAAAAAAAAATCCAGAAAATCACATTGAAGGATTTTTAATGAATTAATTGGTAAATTCCTCGGTAAAATAAGTATTTGGTCAATAACAAAAGTTTATCTCAATACTTTGTTATATACCCTTTGTTGGCAATGACAGAGGTCAAACGTTTTCTGTAAGTCTTCACAAGGTTTTCACACACTGTTGCTGGTATTTTGGCCCATTCCTCCATGCAGATCTCCTCTAGAGCAGTGATGTTTTGGGGCTGTCGCTGGGCAACACGGACTTTCAACTCCCTCCAAAGATGTTCTATGGGGTTGAGATCTGGAGACTGGCTAGGCCACTCCAGGACCTTGAAATGCTTCTTACGAAGCCACTCCTTCATTGCCCGGGTGGTGTGTTTGGGATCATTGTCATGCTGAAAGACCCAGCCACGTTTCATCTTCAATGCCCTTGCTGGTGGAAGGAGGTTTTCACTCAAAATCTCACGATACATGGCCCCATTCATTCTTTCCTTTACACGGATCAGTCGTCCTGGTCCCTTTGCAGAAAAACAGCCCCAAAGCATGATGTTTCCACCCCGATGCTTCACAGTAGGTATGGTGTTCTTTCTCCTCCAAACACGACAAGTTGAGTTTTTACAATAAAGTTCTATTTTGGTTTCATCTGACCATATGACATTCTTCCAGTCCTCTTCTGGATCATCCAAATGCTCTCTAGCAAACTTCAGACGGGCCTGGACATGTACTGGCTTAAGAAGGGGGACACGTCTGGCACTGCAGGATTTGAGTCCCTGGCAGCGTAGTGTGTTACTGATGGTAGCCTTTGTTACTTTGGTCCCAGCTCTCTGCAGGTCATTCATTAGGTCCCCCCGTGTGGTTCTGGCATTTTTGCTCACCGTTCTCGTGATCATTTTGACCAGATCTTGCATGGAGCCCCAGATCAATGGAGATTATCAGTGGTCTTGTATGTCTTCCATTTTCTAATAACTGCTCCCACAGTTGATTTCTTCACACCAAGCTGCTTACCTATTGCAGATTCAGTCTTCCCAGCCTGGTGCAGGTCTACAATTTTGTTTCTGGTGTCCTTTGACAGCTCTTTGGTCTTGGCCATAGTGGAGTTTGGAGTCTGACTGTTTGAAGTTGTGGACAGGTGTCTTTTATACTGATAAAGAGTTCAAACAGGTGCCATTAATACAGGTAACGAGTGGAGGACAGAGGAGCCTCTTAAAGAAGAAGTTACAGGTCTGTGAGAGCCAGAAATCTTGCTTGTTTGTAAGTGACCAAACACTTATTTTACCGAGGAATTTTCCAATTAATTCATTAAAAATCCTTCAATGTGATTTTCTGGATTTTTTTTTCTCATTTTGTCTCTCATAGTTGAGATATACCTATGATGAAAATTGGAGACCTCTCTCATCTTTTAAGCGGGAGAACTTGCACAATTGGTGGCTGACTAAATACTTTTTTCCCCCCACTGTATATTTCTACCCTTGTGTATGTTATGTTATTTTTTGTACTCCCTAGTGTTTCCCTTCTATGGCTGACACGTGTCAGGGATGTCAAGCTTCCCGTGGGCGTTCCCTGTCAGCTGTTCGTTTACTTTTGCTCCCCTCTCACCACCTCAGGTGATCCCAATTATGTATCTTCACCTTCTCCGGCATGTACGGGCGCCCACACCGGTTAGCTGTTATGTAATGGGGCTTTATCCATATCCATTACTGCTGCCTCATCTATTCAGGCTGTATTGATGCCTCTCCAATCCACGTCAGAGCCCTGCCTCTGCTCTGGCATCCTACCTCTGTAAGTTTTTCCCCTACATTGCTACCTTGTTATTTTTGGAGTTGCTTGTTGAACTTTATGTTAACCCCTTGCACTCCGGTCAATTTCCCTAAAAACGCCAAAAAATAACGTGCCCAAAGTAAATCGAAAGCTGTTCTTCAACCCTTTGCAGCATCTTCATGGGGTTGGTCTCATTTAAAAGAAAACACTTTGAATTTTTTGGCAAAACAGTCATAATCTCTCTGAGTGCTCCGGCCACTGAGTTACAGTCATCTAAACATAGTGAACTTGAAGAAAATAAATTTGGCCTGGGTGTTTTTTCGGATACAAATGCTTGCAAATAACACACAGCTTCAGATCCGGGCTGGAAAATGCAACAGAAATGTAGAACCAAGTATTATCCAGCTGAGGTCCAAATTTTGTAACAATACCGCAAAAAATGAATATATTACACAGCTTTTTCCTCAGGTAGTTCCCAGGCGTTTTTGAACTGTGCCAAATTGTGCCGAATGGCACAGTTTGGAAAAACGTCTAACTTTTGAATGATTCAATATAGAAGCTTCATCTTGGGCTCTAATGAAAAGTGACACTCAGGGCTGTGTGTGTGTGTGTGGGGGGGGGGGGGTTGTTCCCCCCCCTCGCTACAGAGGACGGACATCGCCCGTTGCACCACAGTCCGTCATGCAGCGATGACGCACAGCTGTAACTTACCGATCGGTCAAAAGCCATTTTGATTACAATTTTCAGGGATAAAGAATAATTTAGCTTAGAACACTTACCTCTTCACAGCAGAAGCGGAGCTGGCGAACTTCTTCCTCATTGTCAGACGAACGCGACGCTGGTCTCGCGACCCAATCAAAACATAATTCCATTATTGCGGTTTTGCGCTTCCATGATTGCGGTTTTTGGTGAACGATTTTTCAAAACAAATAACAGTAGTAATTAAAAATAGACTGGCGAACGCGTGTGTGTCACTCAGCCTTCGTCGTCGGCCTCCGTCGGTCTATGATGACCATGGAAGACAATCCTAACGTCTACTCTGCTGGGACAAAAACAAAAAAAGCACCGCCTGTGGCCGAACATGCCGATGCGCGAATGGCAGTCCCTGTCACACAGGTTGCACTTGTGGATGGTCTCCGTGCTGCTGGGTCTGTGAGGTTCTTCCTGCGGGTCCTTTTTTTCATCTGCTGCAGCAGTCAGTCTCGCTTACACAAAAAAGCTCGCAAACTTCTGTGCTTCAATTGGCTCGCTGCATTCACAGCATTGGTAGGCAGGTCCTTCTTGCTAGGTTTTCAGTCATTGGTTCTTCAAGGTTTCAGAAACCCAATTCAAGGCTCTTATTAGTCGAATGAGAGGTCAATCATATCTGATCTGTTCGTGGCTGTGTCTGTAGTGGAAGAACTTTTTTTTTTTTCAGTGCACGCTTGGAGGCAGCGCCCTCGTGCGTCCTAGAGCGCCCTCGTGTGTCCTAGAGCGCACAAGAGCGCCCTCGTGCACTCTGGGACGCAGAGACTTGCCCGCCCGCGGTACAACGGAGTGCAAGAGGTTAATAAAATCTCAGAAGCTCACAGTTCAGCATTTGGGCTCGTTCCTCTCTGTGCCTCGTAGAGGTGCATATGACACAACCTTATTGCTGCAAAACATAATGATGACATTGGTTACAGGCACCTTTCTAAACTGCTGAATGTTTCAGTGAGCACTGTTGGAGCCATCATTTGGAAGTGGAAAGAACATCATTTTACCATAAACCGGCCACAACAAGGAGCTCCTCACAAGATTTCTGACAGAGGAGTCAAAAGAATTATCGGAAGAGTTATCCAAGAGCCAAAAAACACTCATGAAGAGCTCCAGAAAGATCTGGAGTTAGCAGGTACTGCTGTTTCAAAGAAAAATAAGTAATGCACTGAACTGGCATGGACTCTATGCCAGCTTCCCTTGCAAGACTCCATTGCAGAAGAAAAAGCATGTTGAAGCTTGCTTAAAGTTTGCTGCACAACATTTGGACAAGCCAGTAAACTACTGGGAGAATACAGTCTGGTCAGATGAGATCAAAATTGAACTTTTTGGATGCCACAACACACAGCATGGTTGGAGGCACGGCACATCCCATCATGGTGTGGGGTGTTTTTCAGCACATGGTAAAGGCAGACATCATATAATTGAAGGAAAGATGAATGTACAGCGAAATCCTTGATAAGCACTTGTTGCTATCTGCCAAGATGCTGAAGATGAAACGATGATGGACATTTCAGCAAGACAATGATCCCAAACACACAGCCAAGGAAACCCTCAACTGGTTCTAGAGAAGGAAAATAAAGCTGCTAGAATGGCCCAGTCAGTCACCTGACCTGAATCCAATTGAAAATCTATGGAACGAACTGAAGATCAGAGTTCATCGAAGCCACCCACGGAACCTTCAAGATTTGAAGACAGTTTGTGTGGAAGAATGGGCTGAAATAGGGGTGCCCAATCATGTGCAATGGAGGGCCAAGACCCTGCAGGTTTTCTTTTCTACCCAGCCTCTCAGCAGGTGTTTTCACTGACCAGCAATCAGTGGGAAGAAGTTCAGTGAAATCTGCTGTTGAAGACACTGGTTAGAGGTAAAGCCTGAAGGATCGTGGCCCTCCATGGCACATGATTGGACACCCCTGGGCTAAAATCACTCCTGAGCAATGCCTTCACCTAGTTTTTTCCATACAGGAGGCATCTGGAAGCTGTTATTACCAACAAAGGCTTTTCTACTAAATATTAAATGAATTTCATGAAGTGTGATCAATACTTATTCCCCCTGTCATTCTACTTTATTAAATATGACTTGTTTTGTGAGCACAGGTGCCTTGATTTCTTTGTATGTATGAATTACTTGGGATGTTACTGATATCTGGTGAAAATCTCAGGTCAATGGCTCCATCAGAAATATGTTTAATGAGAAAAATGTTGATGTGTTCAATATTTATTTTCCCCACTGTATATTTTATGCCAAAGTTGTTCAAAATAATACAGTTCCAAAACAGTAAAAACACACACACACACACACACACACACACACACACACACACACACACACACACACACTGGTCCTGTAGCCGGAGACTGCGCTGCATTTAAAGATGCTCGTATCCTCTGACTGGAGGTACTTCAGACAGCAGAGGAAGGTTGCATTATTCCACTCCTGGCAGCAGAAGGCAAATTACAGAGCTGCGTGGAGGAATCTGATCAGACCTAAATAAAACAGTCATTGTCGCCCCAGACAAACTGCTATGATGATGATGATGATGATGTTCAGTATTACAGGTGAGTCCTGGATTTTTATGGCTATTTTTGTGCCACACAAAAGTTTGATAAGGGAGTCGACTGTCTTGTACATCTCAGAGGGAGAAAAACACCTCATGGGTAAAACCAGGTCTGTGGTGGACCACTCCCAGATACACGGGGTGAGACTGGACATCCTGGCAGATAAGCACATCTGTCACAAGGTCTGTGGTAGACTTTTGCCAGTCGGTGCATCGTGCCATGCACTACACAAAGAGCAGAAATAAACAAACCTATCATCTGGTCAGTCACTGCAACAGATACTGGAGTCAGTTTGTCTTGCCCTGTCCTTGCCACTGATAATACCTCTATCTGCCAAGAATGTGTCGCTAGTCCAGCAAAAGCTAGCGGTACATAAATGCTTTGCAAGCAGTTTCATAAAATGGTCAGTCAGAGAGCAACTCCTACCGGCTCGGATGTCGCCTGGGTTAACAAGGTCAGGAGTTCTGGCAGCGGAAGGCGAATTACAGAGCTGCGTGGAGGAATCTGATCAGACCTAAATGAAACAGTCATTGTCACCCCCGACAGACTGCTATGATGATGATGATGATGATGCTGATACACACACATATACTGTGTGTATATACTATATATGTGTGTGTGTGTGTGTTTCACAACATAGCATTACTTTCAGGCCTTTTGGCCATTTCTTCACATACGAGTGGGGGCTGAAAAGTTCATAGCGGTCAAATTTGACCTAATGTGGTTTATTTTTCAACCGCAGGGATCCAAGCGCTGCAAGTCTGATGGAAGAAGTGTGTGGACCGAAGGGGAGACTATGTTGAAAAATAAACCACATTTGGTCAAATTTGACCACTATGAACTTTTCAGCCCCCCCCCCCGTACTATGTCTTCAAGAGTAATATCTTCTACAGCACCACACTGAATTATCCATATTCAGACTGTTTACACACTTTTGTAGGACATACGAGCGTTTGTTGAATCTGGAGTAGCTTGTTTGTACAAACACAGCTTACTTACAAAGACTAACAAAGCACACAGGATTTACACATGCTAACATGTTCTTGCACAAGGCCCATTGTGTATGAATTTAAATTTCATAAAAAGTCACAAATTTATGGTAAAACATTCCATTCTATGAGACAGAACATACATTTGAAAGAAAAAGGCACAAGTTTACATGGAAGAAAAACAGCGTGAGAAAAAAGTTTCAAATTTATTAGAAAACAGTTACAAAATTACAAGTAAAAAAATGAAACATTTTATAAGAAAAAGACACAAATTTCTGTTAAATAAATCTGCTTGTTTTATAATTATTATTTATGACTTATGACTTGACCAGTTGTCATAGTGCAAATGCATTTATTACCTCCGCCAAAGGGGGAGGTTATGTGATCATCGGCGTTGGTTTGTCTGTCTGTTTGTTTGTTAGCGAGATAACTCAAAAAGTTATGGACGGATTTTCATGAAATTTTCACAGATTGTCAGAAATGGGGTATCCTACAGATGATTAGATTTTGGTGGTGATCCGGCTCACCGTCCACAAGAAAACCACCATTATGCAAAATGCCATTTTCGTGAATAACTACTAAACCACTAATCCTATCATTGTCAATCCAATTGTTGTGAATCCAATTGCTAGTCATATGTTTTCATGGTCAAAAAATCTGAAAACGTGCACACAAACACTGTATGGGGGGAACTGTGGCGCTAAACCGCCATTACGGAAAATACCATTTTCGTCAATAACTACTGAACCACTAATCCTATCATTGTCAATCCAATTGCTTGTCATATGTTTTCATGGTGAAGGAATCTGAAAACGTACACACAAACACTGTATGGGGGGGAACTGTGGCCGCCATTACGGAAAATGCCATTTTCGTGAATAACTACTGAACCACTAATCCTATCATTGTCAATCCAATTGCTAGTTATATGTTTTCATGGTCAAGGAATCTGAAAACGTACACACAAACACTGTATGGGGGAACTGTGGCCGCCATTACGGAAAATGCCATTTTCGTGAATAACTACTGAACCACTGCTTGTCATATGTTTTCATGGTCAAGGAATCTGAAGACTGTATGGGGGAAACTGTGGCGCTTGGCGGAGGTCTGCGCTCTCCGAGTGCTTTTCTAGTTGCTTTTGCTCCCTTCATTTTTTATGCTCAAATACACTTTGTGGCCCCATGCATACACTACCGTTCAAAAGTTTGGGGTCACCCAGACAATTATTTTGTGTTTTCCATGAAAAGTCACACTTATTTACCACCATGAGTTGTAAAATGAATAGAAAATATAGTCAAGACATTGACAAGGTTAGAAATAATGATTTGTATTTGAAATAATAATTTTTTCCTTCAAACTTTGCTTTTGTCAAAGAATCCTCCATTTGCAACAATTACAGCATTGCAGACCTAACATGATTGCACAAGGGCTTTCTAATCATCCATTAGCCTTCTGACGCAATGAGCAAACACATTGTACCATTAGAACACCGGAGTGATAGTTGCTGGAAATGGGCCTCTATACACCTATGTAGATGTTGCACTAAAAACCAGACATTTGCAGCTAGAATAGTCATTTACCACATTAGCAATGTATAGAGTGTATTTCTGATTAGTTTAAAGTTATCTTCATTGAAAAAAAGGGCTTTTCTTTCAAAAATAAGGAAATTTCTAAGTGACCCCAAACTTTTGAACGGTAGTGTATATTTTGCACAAAAATTGCTCAGAATGATTCCACTAGTATAAGGTGAATTATGAACTCAAGATACGTATGTTGAAGTCTTGACACTTGCACTTCAGGAAAAACTTAATAAATACAAATGGAAGAACTTAAAAACACAAGAATGAGGACCAGTAAAGTGCTTTTCAAATCACAATGACCACTCAAAGCACAAACTACAGGCTTAACAGACACAGGGTCAATTTAAAATCACCAATTAACTTAGCATGTCTTTGAATTGTGTAGCTGGAGTAAACCCATGCAGGCCTAGGGAGGACATAGCAAAGTCTGCACAAAGGCTCCAAGCCCTGACAACAGGGAATCCAAACCGGGAACCTTCTAGCTGGGAGGCAGCAGTGCTAACCATTGTTCCACAGTGCTGCCAAAAACATAAGATGTGTGAAAGAAAATGCACACACAACAAGCTTGGGGAGATATTAGCCATTTATTTATTTATTTATTTTAATGTGCCAGGTACTGGGTTGTGATGCCAGAACTATTTTGCAACACTTTTCACAGCTCAATCCTGACCTCATCTAGGTATCTGTGAATACCTGTGAATATCTTGGACAGAGGTATTCACGGCTATTCACAGATACAGCCTGTGTGATGGCATCATACGAAATTAGCTGAGGGACAGACAGCTGTGGCAAGAGCCTTACATGAAACAACTGAACAGGTGTCACGCTAAAGCAGCATTGCCAAATGAGAAATTAAGAAATATTGCACTGCTGCTTTAAAATGATCATATTTATACCCAAATTATCGTATGTCCTAAAACAACTTGAAAACTCACACATGTAAAATGTCTATTATTACTTCCACCAAATGATCACCTGATCGCATGGCAACATAGTGTTCAGCCAGAAATCCTGCTAGCTTAATTTCAGCTGTTTTGACCATGTTTTCCATTTTTGCTTTCTCATTATTTTTTGGCAAACCGTGGGTAGTAGAGGTTTGATTGGGAGCCAGAGACTTTATGTTTTGTGTGCATTTATTTCCTTTGGCACGATTTTTCAGAACCGTAATGTCCAGCACCAATTGAATGCCGTAGCAGCAGCAAAAGGCTTAGCCTCATTCCCAGCAACAGGTTGAACCGTCCCTTAAGACGCTGCATCTAACTCGCAGGCAGGGTGAGAAAACTGCTGTGTCCGCAGGGGTTGCTTTGTTTTCTTATTGGCGTCTGTGCTGCTGGACTCTTTTCTTTTAGTAATTTTTTCCTCCGAGTCCAAATTCATGTTCACTTATTTTTATTACCTCTGCCAAGGGAGGAGGTAATGTTTTTAGTGGCGTTGGTTGGTTGGTTGGTTTGTTGGTTTGCCTGTTAGCAACATAACTCAAAAAGTCATGAACGGATTCTGATGAAATTTTCAGAAAAGGTGTGTAACGGCACGGGGAACAGATGATTAGATTTGGGTGATGATCTGAGAGTGCATACCTCCACCAAGGGCTTTGTTTGTATTTGTGCAGCAGGATTACACAAAAACTACTGGATGGATTTGGATGAAATTTTCACCAGAGCAGGTTTTTGGGCTACACATGAAGCCATTACATTTTGGTGATGATCTGAGAATGCATACCTCCGCCAAAGCTCTTATCTTCTCACAGAGTGTTAGCAACAACACTCCAAAACTACTGGATGGATTTGGATGAAATTTTCACCAGAGCAGGTTTTTGGGCTACACATGAAGCCATTACATTTTGGTGATGATCTGAGAATGCATACCTCTGCCAAAGCTCTTATCTTCTCACAGAGTGTTAGCAACAACACTCCAAAACTACTGAATGGATTTGGATGAAATTTTCACCAGAGGTGGTTCTTGGGCTACAGAGGAAGCCAGTAAAAATTTAGTGATGGTCTGAGAATGGATACCTCCACCAAGGCTCTTGTCTTCTCACAGATTGTTAGCAACAATACTCCAAAATTGCTAGATGGATTTGGATGAAATTTTCACCAGAGGTGCTTCTTGGGCTACAGAGGAAACCATTACATTTTGGTGATGATCTGAAAATGCATACCTCCACCAAGACTCTTATCTTCTCACAGTGCGTTAGCAACAATAGTCCAAAACTAACGGACAGACTTTGATGCAATTTTCACCAGAAGTGGCTCTCGGCCTACACACAAACCCATTACATTTTGAAAGTGGTCCATGAGAGACAGAAGGAGCCTTGGCGGAGGTACAGTGTGCACTCTCTAAATGCTTTTCTAATTTAAGCTTGTTGCAATGCCAATGCAGTTGTGCACACAAACGTGAGCTGAGTGCAGCTGATGTGACTGACACATTTGGCAGTGAGGAGGAGTCAGCCAAGTATAAGCTGCTCGGGTACGGGTAGGCATCAGTTTTTGGTGAGATGTGGGTGTTCACGTGAATCAAAATGTTTTTTTTGAGGGGGGGTGGATGCATGGAAATTCAAAACTAGTGTATATTTGGTCTTTTTTAAAAAGTTTTCATCGTATAGGCCCTAAAACTATCATACAAATACGATAATTATCATATATGTGGGGGGCTGAAAAATTCATAGTGGTCAAATTTGACCAAATGTGGTTTATTTTTCAACATAGTCTCCCTTTGGTCCACACACTTTTTCCTCCAGTGTTGCAGCGTTTGGATCCCTGTGGTTGAAAAATAAATAACACTTGGTCAAATTTGACCACTATGAGCTTTTCAGCCCCCCTCATATCTGGCAACACTGTGCAAAAGCTTATGCAGCAGTCAACAACACGTGGGCAGAAACAAATTTCATTTATTCTTTTATATGTATCTATTTCACAAAATTACAGTTTACTGAATAGCTTTTTTAAGTGTTATTTTATCTTTTTATCGCATGTCAGGTCAGGCATTGGTTTGCTTGCTACTGGATAACCATGAAAACCGGTATGACCTGTCTCATGGGTCGGGCCGTTGGCGACTCAACCAGCAACCCCGCCCTTCCAAGGGTGTGGAGGGTGAAACTGGGCATCCTGGCAGAACTAAAAACAGTATCTGTCACAGGTCTGTGGTGGACCACTCCCAGTTACATGGGGTGAGACTGGACATCCTGGCAGATAAGCACATCTGTCACAAGGTCTGTGGCGGACTTCTGCCAGTCGGTGCATCGTAACATGCACTACACAAAGAGCAGAGATAAACAAACCTATCATCTGGTCAGTCACTGCAACAGATACTGGAGTCAGTTTGTCTTGGCCTGTCCTTGCCACTGATAAAGCCTCTATCTGCCAAGAATGTGCCGCTAGTCCAGCAAAAGCTAGCGGTACTCAAATACTTTGCAAGCAGTTTCATGAAATGGTCAGTGAGAAAGCAACTCATACCGGCTCGGACGTCGCCTGGGTTAACAAGGTCAGGAGTTCTGGCAGCGGAAGGCGAATTACAGAGCTGCGTGGAGGAATCTGATCAGACCTAAATGAAACAGTATTTTGTCGCCCCCGACAGACTGCTATGATTTTATCTTTTATTGTACAGGTACAGAAAATAGGGTAAAGAGATACAACTTACAAGGAAAATCACTCTGACTAAGACCTGACCCAGGGATCACTGTGTTTAAGCTATATGCTCTATTGCATGGGTGTCAAACTCATTCCGTGGAGGGCCAAGGCCCTGGAAGGATACTGCAAAGAGAGATCCACGCAGCAGTCCTTAAATTGGGACAAACCAAATGAGGATCAGGTGTGGGTAACATGAGTGAGGATAATCAGGTCAAAGACAGGTGTGACAGCCTGCAAACAGAGTTTGACAGAAGGAAGTAAATAACGGTGACTGTCAAAATAAAAGCACAAACCGTGATGAATGAAAATCAAGAAACAAATCAAGGAGCAAGAGAACACTAAGAACGATGACTAACACAAGGACTGATAGAAGAAAAAGGCAAACTAAAAATACACTTAAGGAGAGAACTAAGGAGAGGGTGACAATACAAAGCTAATAAATATTGAGACTGTCAACGGAGATCTAAAGACAAGGACAAATATAAACACAGGAAAATAAATTGGAATTAACAATGATACAGAAATACATTCAATAACCACACTAAGCTAAAATAACAAGAAACTAAGAACAGAAACAAAAGGACAAACTCAGATACCAAAAATACAACAAACCATACTCAATACAAAATAAACCAAGATGAAGAAATACAGAACATAATTAGAACTAATTGAAGCATGTGCCCAGTGCTCCCCCCATGCTCCGCTTCATGACAATTACACTGCTTCAAAGGTGTTCCAGTAATATTAACTACTAACAGTATTTTTCTATCAACTCTCTGACAATTGCAGTACTGTTTTGGATACCTTAATTTCCACAGTGAGGCATTGTTTGACAAGAAATTATACATCCGTGACCTGGAAGTTGCACCCTTTTGAAGAGATCTGCCTCCGTCTACCCTGGACCTGCTATCATTTTAAGCTCATTAAGCAATTTCACGTCTGTTTAAAAAATCAGCAGTGCTAGAGTTTGATTTACTGTCTTGATTAACAAACCACAATACTTTTGTGTTGATGGACTCTTTGTTTCACCTGAAAATGTGAAGAAAAGCAAGAAAAATGTGCTAAATTGCTAGTATGTGCTAAATTGCTAGCATGCTAACTACTAGCTACCGGCTGACTACCAATGGTTCTGGCGACTACCGACTCAACAGGTATGTTTTATAAACACTTATTACTTTTTCACTTGACAATATTTAATTTGTTTACACGTGTGTGAAATGACAATAGATATCTTCATGCTGATTGAGATGTTTAGCAGCAGTTACTGGTTACATTCAGAAGGGACTATTTTTTTTCTCAGCTGTACAAAAAAATCATAATATTTTGTCCAGTATTGCTGTCTTTTAATAATTTGTGCTTGAGGAACTGTTGTATAAAAGCAATATCCCACTCGAGTTTGTTAAGGTATCGTGAATATACTAACTCCGGGTGTGATACGGCTTGTGCCCTCCACGTACAAGCCGTATCACACCTGGAGTTCGTATATTTACGATACCGTAACTTACTCTTGTGTAATATTGCTTAAATAACTCATATTTACCCGAAATTACTGCATCATTAGTCAGTTTCATGAATCTACTATTTCATCTCATTGAAATGAGTGTGGAACATTTTTTTTTAAATTTATTCTTCCTCAAGATATAGTCAATTCATTACAATCTGCAGTTCATCTGTTAATCTGTTTTTGACTGGATGTTCTCACGGGTGTATACTGTTGAGCTCCTTGGGGAAACTGTGTTTATATTCAAAACCTTAAATGACCGCATTTTGTTTACCTCAGATGAACACTAACTTCATGATTTAAAAGGATAAACCTGGGCATAGCCAGTTAATGGGTTTTTTTTTAAGTTTGTCAGTTTTTTTGCGACTACCCTTCCTAAAATTTGTACAAATATTACCATTAGGGTTATTTCTACTTAAGTATAGTTTTTGATCTTTCTATCCATCTCTGGAGCTAACTTGTATTGTTCAAGTTTTTCTTGTTTGAGAACAAATACTATTTTTGCTGATAATACAACTGATTAACTCTGCAGCTATTTACAGTAACACAATGATAAATTTTGAGTTTAAAGAGCAGAAAAACAAAACAAATATTTAAATTGTGATTTGGGCTGTTTGATGGTTGCTCGACAGATATCAGGTGTGGTGCTACTAAGCTGTACGACCGACGCTGTGCCTATACAGCAGTGAGCTTCACTGGGCTTGCAGCGCAGTGGAACCTGGAGCAGGAACCACTGCGGGGGGACACTCAGCTGTGCGCGCTGCTAGAAACAACCGCGTGAGCGCGCACACACAAAAGCGCATCCTTCTGAGAGTTTTTAAGCCCCCTGGTAAAACGAGTCTGGTAAATTACAGACGATTTGCGCAGCGCACAAAAGCAGGTATTTAAATTGCTGAAGGTGTAGTAGGGAATATCCAGAAAGTTGTGGTGCTGCGGCTGCCATTTAAATATTTTCCAGCAGACGCTGCGGCACATCAAGTCAAGCCTGTTTCTGCGATGCCAAGAAGTAGAAAATCAGTCATGAAATTGTCCCATTTTGCTGATTATAACACAAGGTGTTTGCTTTAATTGGCAGTTTTTGCCAAGAGTTAAATGTGTTTTTTTTTTCATGTTCAGTATGAATTCCAGAGGTAGTACTTGTAAAAAAAAAAAAAAAAAAAAAGGCTGTTAAGATTAAAATAGGGTTATTCTTAAGCGTGTCATTAACTGTAATGTGAGGAGCTATAAATGTCTCCAGTCTGGCATGAGATTGTGCACCCCTTCCTGTTCAGAACCCTTTTATAGTCATTAAAATAGTAGAGAATGAGATAACAAACCTTTGGGATGTTGAGCACTGAAACTTCACTCATGGAGATCAACGTTGTTCCTTTGGGGGGGGGGAAAAGAGAGGAAAAAAACATCCGCCTCAACTTCTTAATTTTTGCATATCCGTAAATAGCAAGCGAAGACAGCAACGTGGATCTGCATGAAGACCCAGCTGGTTAATTTGTTGGCGCCTTGTGTTGCCAGTTCGTCTTTTTCTTGTTTTTTTACGCTACTCTGCATTTCCCCTTGCGTATCTGGAGGCTGGACAGCACTCCCCCTGTGGATCCTCATTTGGTCGGTTTTTTATCACGATTTCCATTCGTCTGTTACAGAGGGCGAAAAGCGCAGACAGTGCACCCCGCATTCAGAGCAACAAATCCCGGAGACGAAAACAGGCAGCAGCAGCCGAAGTTTTCTCGGAGGATTACACCTGGTTCCGTAACGCCTCCGGTTTCCCCGAGGGTATACATCCACCAGTGTTCTTGCCCGCTCGCCTCGTCCACCTGTTGGGGCTGATCGTGCAAAACGCGGCAAATCCAGAAATAAACGCAGAGCAGCCAGACGCCTGACATGCGGTCTGCGGAGTGCTGCCGCAGACAGGTCGTGCGCACTTGGAGACGCATTGAAGACTGTGGCACCGCAAGAGGGAAATCATCCTGGATGTATCAATCAGCACACCCAGTTTCACGTAAAAGTCTTTATCTCCAGAATAACAGGGAATTAACTTACATTAGAACCACATGGATAAAACCAGAGAGCACTCAGAAAGCACAAACCTCCGCCAAGGCAACTGTTCTCCCTCATATTTTAATTTCTCCGAAATAATTTAAACACAAAATTGTTTATGGGCTTAGTCTTTCCTATAGTGCTTGCCAAATTATGTCCAAAACCATTCACTTAGGCCACTGAATGCCGACTTGTTAAATCTGCTGATAATTAAAGAAGGAGGCAGCTTTTTGTACCTATGCCCTGAAAAACTGGAACGCACTTCAACTACAGAATAGACAGGCAACCTCTGTAGATCATTTTCAGAAGCAACTCAAAACCTGTTTTACAGTCTTGCCTTTAGTTAATTTGTCCTCCATTGGTGCTCCCACTGATTTATTTCTGCTGTGTGCAAAGTAATTTTTAATCATTATTATCATTATTGTATTATTAATTCCATTTCTTAACACATAACACATTGGTCGACAACCTTTTTTGCCTCATGAACTGGTAAGCCATAAAAACATATTTTTGTGGCCAGGGGGATAAAATGAACAAAATACATCAGCAAAGCCAAAGTGTGATTTAAAAAAACTCACCTTCAGTGGAATCTCCAAGCTTGTTTCTCTGCAAGTAGATGGTCCCATCTGGGTGATAGGAAAGAATGACATCCAGACTGTGTTCCTTATGACCAATTTATTCCAACACGTTCTGGTTGCAGTTAATGCTGAAAATCCTGCCGCACAAAAATAGGAGGGTGGAAATAAGAGCAGAAGATTTTATTTTTTTTTGTCCTCATCGCCAATGTTATGTCTAGAAGCAGAGACCAGCAAACACGTTGTCTGTGTGTTGAAGGTTAGCTTTGTTAACAAGCTAGCAACATGTGGCACATACAAGAACAAACTAACTGCTAACTGAAGGTGTGGTGCAGGCAATGCAGCAGGCTAGAGGTGGAGTGCCAAAGACCACATCTCCCGCCGGTAGCCCCTTAATATACCCACGGCGTGGTAATGTCATCACGTGAATGCATCCCCATATCCGTGGCACTTAAGGCGCTATTAGCGGTACGCCACATTTCCCTCCCCCTTGGAAAAACCAGAACTACTGGTGATGGTTTCACCTTAGTTGGGTGTGCTGATGCAGTGACATACAGCTAGCACAGCATAAATATAACCAGAACCATTTCATATAATGTAGTGCAAAGCTAGCTAACAAATACATGCATGGCCTGGCTATTGGCAGGTGTTATATTGCATGATGTTAATAGCACAATATGGTTAATTAGCTCTTAAATTATCTATCTAATTAACTATAAATTACTTATTATTACTTAACTATGAATTACTTAAGGTTCCATGCACCAAAACATTACCAAACCCTTATGTGAACCAATATGAACCTGGGCAACTGAATAGACTGCCAGTAAGACCCTGCATGGTTGAGTGGATATTCTGCCACTGTTATCAACCATGCCCTGTTTAAACATTTTCAAAACAGAGTCATGTTCAGATCAACAGATCTGAACCCAATCGAGCACCGTGAGTCCGGACCTAGTCGGCTTCATGCGGCGCTGCTGCCGCTCTCTCATCCCTGATGCTGGTTGCTGTTGGGGCAGTGTGACATTCTCGCCGGCAGCAGGACACGCTCAGGGTTGGCATTGTTCTGCGGGGTCCTGCTCAGCCATGGACTCCTGCTCCTGCAGCTGTACGGCGGCTCCATGAAGCTCATACCAGGCAAGGATCGGAGTCAAGTCCAGATTACGCCCTCGCTCCTCTGATGCTGGCTGTGATTGTGGCTGCATGTCATTCTCGCTGGCAACAAGATGCACTCCAGGTTGTCGTCGTTCATCAGGGTCCTGCTTGGCCACGGACTCTCTCCCCTGCAACTGTACGGTGGCTCCATGAGGCTTATGCCAGGCAAGGCTCGGAGTTGAGTCTGGATTACACCCTCTTGTCTTCTGCTTTTTGTGTGGTGTCAGGCTTGGAGCGGCTGTACCCACATCTGGGTGACACACGTACTGGTCATCGGTGGTCAAACAAAGTCCTTCGTGGTCATGTATGGTGAAACCCAATTCATGAAAAAGGTCACACCCCAGGATGCTGTCGTTGTGTGTAGCTACCTGGAAGGTGAACGCTGGGAGGACTTTGGACCCATAGCAAACCGTCAGCATGATGGTTCCTACAAGGCTGATTCTGGTGTGCCCGTATCCATAAAGCTCCGCTGCATTCTTCCTGATTGGATGCCAAGGGAAGAATCTCTTCATCATAATCCAATTCATCAGTGACCTCATAGCAACGGTGTCCAGTAGTAACGGCAGGCTGACATCATTGAGCCTCACTGTGCACCACTTGTATGCCGCATTGCTAGAATCCACTGCATGGATGGTAGTTGTTAAAGGCAGTCCAATTGAACTGGGTGGTGAGCTTGTTGTTAACTATGTTGAATGGCACCTTTTGACAAAATGGTTAAGCTTGCCGCAGCACTGGCATCACTGCACCCTGGCCGGGCAGGAGCGTGTGCATGTTCAGTGAGTGGGGGAACCACAGTTACCACACATTCGGCGTCCCATGATGTTCTGTTGTCCCATGGTGTTCACTTCGGTGTCCTCCAAGCAGGTCGCAGTGTTAATGGGTTCTTCTGCTGGGGTAACTGCGTGAGCTAGCAGGGTTTGTTGTTGTGAAGTATCTAGCTGTAATGTTAGCTGGGCGGGGCCTCCAACTGGTAAGCTAACTCCATGCCTTCACCAGTGGCAGGTCGTCCGGTGCCATTAACAGTTTCACCCGCAGCCTCGGGTTGTTGGTGTGCTCTTCTAGCTGGTCCCACACCATCTCACCCTCTAGCTGATCAAACCTGCCCGTGCTTGCCAATCAGTGGAGGTCCGCGATGTATTGTTAAGTCGTCTCACCCGTTCCCTGTCGGCGTTGGCAGAACTTGATTCTCCTCGCCAGCACACTCTTGGGTGTCACAAAATGTCCAGCTAGCAGCGTGACACAGTTGTTGTATGTATCCACAGGTCCCAACGTTCCAAACACACGCTGCCCCTTGCTGCCCAGGCAATGAATCAGCAAAGCAAAGCACATAGTTGAAGCTCGCTAACCTTAGCTAAGTCCATAGCCGACACGTATGTCTGGAACGATTTAAACCAACAAGGCTGAGGGATGGCCGGCTCACCTGTGGTTGTGAGGAACAGCGGTAAGGGTGCCAAACACACTTCCATCTTCAGGAAAATGTCTTATTTTCCTCCATAAGATTAATTTTTTGTCCTCGTCACCAATATTACGACTGGAAGCAGGGACCAGCGAACGCGTTGTCTGTGTATTGAAGGTTAGTTTTATTAACAGGCTAGCAACACGTGGCACATACAAGAACAAGCTAACTGCTAACTGAAGGTGTGATACAGGCAATGTAGCAGGCTAGAGGCGGACCATCAAAGACCACGTCTCCCGTCGGTAGCCCCTTAATATACCCACGGTGTGGTGACATCATCACATGAATATGTCCTCATGTCCGTGGCACGTAAGGTGGTATTGTAGCACCAGATTATTTAGCATCTCAGACAAAAGACAGTGGATAAGCATGGGAGAACAATGCTCAGGAGGTTCCTGGCGAGATAGCAGGAAGGAGTCAAGGACGTAGGGGGTTGAATGCAATATAATGCAAATGTCATGTTGTGTGTGGGAAAATGCCATGAAACTTGGGAGGAGAGATTTGGGTAAAAGAAGAGTGCCTGCTAAAATGTGTCAGTCTGTTCTGTGCTTGAGAGATGTGAAGTGTGTAATAAGCTGTCTGCCATGAATCAGCCTCTTATTTCACACACTCCACACTGGTGACCCAAGATGTATTATGGAACATGAGGCAAGAACCCTGGAGCCGGCCCGGTCAGGAAGCTCCAGCGAGGCGGCAGCCATCCCACAGACAGCCCGGACTGGAATCCCCAGCCACGCGTGCGCGGTTTCAGTCAAGCTACCAGATTTCTGGCAGCACAACCCGCGCTCTTGGTTCCACTACACCGAGGCCCAGTTCGCCCTCCGGGGAGTAATGGCAGACGACACCAGATTCTACCATGTGGTCGCAGCGCTGGACGCCCGCACAGCTCAGCAGGTAGCGAGCCTGCTCGATCAGCCTCCAGCCAGCAACAAATACGAGGCACTCAAGGCTGTGCTGACCCGGTGCTACACGCTCTCGGACTGTGAGAGAGCGGAGAGGCTCCTGACGCAGGCCGAGTTAGGAGATGGTTCGGCCGTAGACCTGATTGAGAAGATGCTGGCGTTAATGGGCACGGACGATGGGCACTTTCTGTTTGCCCACCTCTTCCTCCGGAACCTTCCAACAGTGACGAGAGCGGTTCTGGCCAATTCGCCGTTGCTGGCCGCGCGTGACTACCGTGTGCTAGCCCAGGAGGCAGACTGGATCATTATCACCACCAGGGCGATCACAGTCAACGCGGCAGCAGCGGAGCCCAGCAAGACGACCAGAGGAGGCGAGAAGCCACTGACGGTAGCAGCAGCGGGGGCCAAGGAGCGCCAGAGAGACACGCTCTGCTTCTACCACCGCCACTTCGGAGAGAACGCACGCAGATGTGCGCCACCGTGCCAATTCAAGCGCTCGGGAAACGATTCACCAGAGCAGCCACACGGACAGACCGAAGTGCCCCCCCCCCCTCATCACGGCCCACCCGCAGTCAGACACACTCCCAGCAGCCCCCCACCGGCACAGCAGCGCCACGGAGGCAGTAAACCCCAGTTACAGCAGATACGGGAGGAGACAGAAGCCCCAATGGCGTGTGGACTGATGTTCTATTGTTCCATCTAAGATGCTGGGGGGGGAGTGTAGCACCACATTATTTAGCATCTCAGACAAAAGACAGTGGATAAGCATGGGAGAACAATGCTCAGGAGGTTCCTGGCGAGATAGCAGGAAGGAGTTAAGGACATAGGGGGTTGAATGCAGTGTAATGCAAATGTCATGTTATGTGTGGGAAAATGCCATGAAACTTGGGAGGAGAGATTTGGGTAAAAGAAGAGTGCCTGCTGAAATGTGTCAGTCTGTTCTGTGCTTGAGAGATGTGAAGTGTGTAATAAACTGTCTGCCATGAATCAGCCTCTTATTTCACACACTCCACAGTATTAGCGATATGCCACACAGGGTTTCAGGGGTTTTGCAGCAATGTCAGGATATTCTGCCCTGGTTTTAATCCAGAATGTTGGCAGTGGTAATGTTGAATATGCTTTTAAACCATTTGCAATCTCAAGCAGCTTGTCTTCTTGTTGCATGGACAGCTTTGATTCATGTGGTATGCTGGTGAAAGGGTCACGGATCCACTCCTTCGCAGTCAGTGGGTCTTTTGAGCTCAGAAAGTAACGCCTAAACTCTTCTGAAAGCAAATATCATGCACCACTAATTACTAACTTAGATAGGTGTTTGTCAAAACCACTGCAGACTTAGAGACGGACACGTCAACGAATGGGAAGAGTGAGAATATCTGGTCACTTTTCAAAATAAAACACCCAGCAGAATAAAGAATAAAGAGGAACAGAATAAATTATTTATTTTTTTCCTCGCAGCTCTCTGCAACCCAGAACCTAGTGGTCCCAACTCAGTACCAGTCCACGACCCAGCGGCTTGGGACCACAGCTGTAACACATCTTGAGCAGCATTTAATGAAAGCTACTCGATAATTACTCTATAAACAGTTTATTAGTGTAATTAACTACCCTTTTAGCTGGGGGCAGACAGCGCCCTCTGCTGACTGCCATCAAAACATGTTACAGACAGTTTTGGAATATTTAGACACTTCCTGGAGGCTTATGGTCATTCAGATTACCCACAAAATCTTATAAACTGGTTTCTTGGTCGATTTCTAACTTCTTCTGAAAATTTCATCACACTTAGTCAGCCACCTTTTAAGTTATGCTGTTAACACACACACACACACACACACACACACACACACACACACACACACACACACACACACACACACACACACACACATTAAAAACAGAAGTAAAAACATTAATAAAAAAGAACAATGTCAACGCTGTTCCAATTTACTTTAAAAAAAATCTGAATTTCAGAGAGAATTCAGACAAACTGCACTAAGACTTTCAAAGACTTACCTATACTGGAACAATAGCTTATTGGGTGATACTGTATATACACACACTAAGACCCATCCTTTATCGCTCAGTCAGAATGAAATCAGTTGTACTGTGACAGCCTATGACAGCTACAGGGAAGACACCTCAAGGTAGCGAACTGACAGAGCAGCTCCAAGAGCAAATATACATTATAACTCTCTTCCTATTTCCCTGGATGATTCATAGTCCTACTGATGTTGTAATTTCCTAATGCTGTTGTATTTTTCCTCTGACACGTTTAAAGCGTTTCCTGGACAGACCCCTCTGATGTCAGCCTATCTGGATTGTACGTATGTGAGTTTATGTTGGCAGAGCTGTGCTTTTAAGCCCCAGTTGCAGCCACAATTATATTTAATTTATCTGAGGCAGTTTTGGATTGGAGAGCCCTCTTTATATCCATAGTGCCATATTTGCATGGACTGGATAATCCTTCTGCCCCACAACTGCCATTGTATATGTTCTTTCATATTTGCACATAATAATTTCATTGACAATGATACTGACTGTGACTGTACCACTAGTAAATATACATGATTACTTATATTGAGATAAATACTGTTGGAGACT
Organism: Pholidichthys leucotaenia; assembly: GCA_020510985.1. Taxonomy (NCBI): domain Eukaryota; kingdom Metazoa; phylum Chordata; class Actinopteri; order Cichliformes; family Pholidichthyidae; genus Pholidichthys; species Pholidichthys leucotaenia. The sequence goes on along the minus strand of CM035844.1, from coordinate 55,829,612 downwards.
TAAAATACATCCAAACTTTAAAAAGTGGCTAGTTCTGCATTTGTAGTTTTGGCATCCTCTTGAGAGTTTCTTTCATTAAAATTAATTTTAGGAGTTATGTGTCTGGTGCTGCTAATATCTTTGATCTACTCTATACAGTCGAATTAAAAAGATGTGGACATGGGACAGCTCAGCTTCTTTCACTCTGCATGAATCCCACATGAAAGCTCCTCTCTTGACTCAGCTTTTTTATGTGGCCCATTCATTGTCATCTTATTTTAATATAAAAAAGACTACTTCCTTCAAAGCATGGTCATCACAGTTCCACAAATCAATGATCATATCAGCTAAATCAGATTAACTTTGGTTGCTGCACTGAAAGCGTCAGAGATTTAAAGTGTTCTGGCATTAATCTGATTTTTGCATCAAAGACACGATAAAGGTATTTTCAGGGAAGTTTTTGCACCGAAATCTTGACCAGATTTGGTCGTGTTTTGATGCATTCACATAAGCCCCACCACAGCAAAACATCTGTGTGGCTGAAGGGAAAGAAAACAGAAAACATTTTTGATGCTAAAAATAGCCCAGAAGCTCATTCTTTTCCCATAAAGGGCCATTTAAAACAGATTGATTGGAATGGACATTTAAACAAAGTCTAATGGGATGTGCGCAGGGGCTGCAACAAAAGTGGAAGATTCTGCTTGCCACTTCCACTTTCCCAAGTCGCCCCATGACAGCATAGGCATTTCATTGTAATGACGGTAAGGATACTGGCAATAGTTGATTAAATTTTGCCTCAAGAGGAAGCACTGCATGACTTCTGTGGCAGAGGGGTTTAAAAGCAGGGGACTCCTTTTTTCCAAATCTACCCAATAGTTTCCTGCTGATGGTGAATTCCCTTTTATAAGTTGTTTCACTCGTTAATGAAAATGTTTCAGCATGCTGCTGCTGGGGCCACTATAGACTGTGCTCCTGCTGCACTTGCTGGTAAGATTTTATCTCATGAACCATCCTGCTGCTGATGCACACTTGGAGCTTCTGGGATTTTCTTAGAGCTGCACACAGAAAAACAACATTTTTTGAAGCCAATCATTTATGTACGGCTGGTGAGCGGCTTTGCAGAGTTCTATGAGATGGTGCCGTTCCTTTCATCAAGGTAAGAAGAGAATAATAGTGGCAAGCTGCTTCTGCAGCTCTCCATCTATGAAACCTAACATGCCAACTATTCCGGCGCCAGTGTTCAACTGACAACGGCATCTCCCTTTGCAGCATCCCCTCTGTCTGACTGCCTCCCCCCTTTTTTCTTTTTCTATCACTCTCACTCAGCTACAGGTTAAACCCACTTTTGTGTTAAGCGTCACAGACTCAGACTGATCTCTTTTTAAAAAAGGATGTATGTCTGTTCATCGTGCATGATCCCAGACAAATGCTATGTCTCTGTTTCATGAAGTTACACTATGCCATGTACAGAATCTCTTTTTTCCCAAAGATTATATAACTTGCAGATTTTCATAACCCCTCTTTTCTTTTGGGTGCATCCGTGGGAGTCATGTGCTAAATTTTGTGTCAGTGGCTTTGGGGAGTTCCCTGAGGTTAGCGTGGTGATCTTGTCCGTTTGAATTCTCATTACTTTCACCCACTCTGAGTGGTTACCGGGTAATTAAAATTGATCTGCTTCTATCGTCCCTGGGGTTGCACTGAGGCTGAGTCTGCCACCCTGCTTTCATGCATGCACGCACGCATGCACGCACGCACGCACGCACGCACACACTTCATATTTGTTATAGTCAGCAAAATTTATTGAATAGAAGAGGAACATTAACTTAGCACAGCACAGTGAAGGGCAGTAATTCGCCTTTGTGTTTTTTCATAATGCTGTTGCTGTGACAGACCTGCATGCATTGTCTTTTATTTCCCTAAACTTTATGGTTTTGGAATGGCTTCACAAATCAGCTTTCTACAAATCACAAATCTACTTTACATAACAAATTTCTGCCCCTGCTTTTATTACGGGCAGCATGGTGGCGGAGTGGTTAGCACTGCGGCAGCACAACAACTCATCCTTGGCCAGGGGATCCTGGGCTTGAGCCCAGCCCCTGACCAACAGTGATCTGTGTGGAGTTTGCATGTTCTCCCCGTGTCTGCGTGGGTTTACTCCAGGTTTCCTCCCACATGCCAAAAACATGCAAGTTAGGTTAATTGGCATCAACTGGGGATTCTAAATTGTCCTTAGGTATGACTGTGAGAGTGAATGGTTGTCTGTCTCTCTGTGTTGGCCCTGCGATGGACTGGCGATCTGTCCAGGGTGTACCCTGCCTCTCGCCCAAAGATGCTGGGATAGGCTCCAGCCCCCCCTCGACCTGAAAAGGATTAAGCGGAAGAAGATGGATGGATGCTTTTATTACATCCACAGTTAGTAAGATTACAAAAAAAAAAAAAACTACTCAAAGGAGTTCCATGAAACTTGGAGCAAGGGTGGGTCTTGACCCAAAGATGAAACCACAAGATTTTGGACCAGATCAAAACCAGTATCCAGATTGTATATCACTTTTTTCATCTTTAATATTGTGCAACAGACCTTTTTTTTTTTTAAAGATTTTTGCCAATAACTCACAAATACAAGAGTCAATCTGCACTAAAGTTTACCAGTTTGATAACAGTCCCTTCCTGAACACATCTACATATCAATACTTTGATGAAGATTCTCAGTCATCCAGGTGGGTAAGTGTATTATATGAAAGCTCTGTCAAGACAACTGGACTCAAGTATATACACACACACACACACACACGCACGCGCACACGCGCGCGTGTATATTTATGTATATACACAGTGCATCCGAAAAGTATTCACAGCGCTTCACTTTTTCCACATTTTATGTTAGTCTTATTCCAAAATAGATTAAATTAATTTTTTCCTCAAAATTCTACACACAATACCCCATAACGACAATGTGAAAAAAGTTTTTTTTTTTAGATTTTTGCAAATTTATTAAAAATAAAAAACTAAGAAATCACATGTACATAAGTATTCACAGCCTTTGCCATGATGCTCAAAATTAAACTCAGGTGCATCCTGTTTCCACTGACCATCCTTGAGATGTTTCTACAGCTTAACTGGAGTCCATCTGTGGTAAATTCAGTTGATTGGACATGATTTGGAAAGGCACATGCCTGTCTATATAAGGTCCCACAGTTGACAGTGCATGTCAGAGCACAAACCAAGCATGAAGTCAAAGGAATTGTCTGTAGACCTCCAAGACAGGATTGTCTCAAGGTATAAATCTGGGGAAGGGTACAGAAAATTTTTTGCTGCTTCGTAGGTCCCAGTGAACACAGTGGCCTCCATCATCTGTAAATGGAAGAAGTTCAGAGCCACCAAAACTCTTCCTAAAGCTGGCCGGCTGTCTAAACTGAGCGATTGTGAGAGAAGGGCCTTTGTCAGGAAGGTGACCAAGAACTCATTGGTCACGTTGTCAGAGCTCCAGTATTCCTCTGTAGAGAGAGGAGAACCTTCCAGAAGGACAACCATCTCTGCAGCAACAGGCCTGTATGGTAGAGTGGCCAGACGGAAGCCACTCCTTAGTAAAAGGAACATGGCAGCCCGCCTGGTGTTTGCCAAACGGCACCTGAAGGACTCTCAAACCATGAGAAACAAAATTCTCTGGTCCGATGAGATAAAGATTGAACTCTTTGGCATGAATGCCAGGCATCATGTTTGGAAGAAACCAGGCACCGTTCATAACCACACCAATGGTGGTTGCAGCATCATGCTGTGGGAATGTTTTTCAGTGGCAGGAACTGGGAGACTAGTCAGGATAGAGGGAAAGATGAATGCAGCAATGTACAGAGACATCCTGGTTGAAAACCTGCTCCAGAGTGCTCTTGACATCAGACTGGGGTGACAGTTCATCTTTCAGCAGGACAACGACCCTAAGCACACAGCCAAGATATCAAAGGAGTGGCTTCAGGACAACTCTGTGAATGTCCTTGAGTGGCCCAGCCAGAGCCCAGACTTGAATCCAATTGAACATCTCTGGAGAGATCTGAAAATGGCTGTGCACCGACGCTTCCCATTCAACCTGATGGAGCTTGAGAAGTGCTGCAAAGAGGAATGGGTGAAACTGCCCAAAGATAGGTGTGCCAAGCTTGTGGCATCATATTCAAAAAGACTTGAGGCTGTAATTGCTGCCAAAGGTGCATCAACAAAGTATTGAGCAAAGGCTGTGAATACTTATGCACATGTGATTTCTTAGTTTTTTATTTTTAATAAATTTGAAAAAATCTAAAAAAAAACAACACTTTTTTTAATGTTGTCATTATGGGGTATTGTGTGCAGAATTTTGAGGAAAAAAATGAATTTAATCCATTTTGGAATAAGGCTGTAATGCAACAAAATGTGGAAAAAGGGAAGTGCTGTAAATACTTTCCGGATGCACTGTACACACACACACACACACACACACACACACACACACACACACACACACACACACACACACACACACACACACAAAGTGTTTGCCCCCTTCCTGATTTCTCATTTTTTTGTATGTTTGTGTAACGGATCTCGTCACAAGCGTAATGGTTCTTCTTTTGGGACACCCTTAAGCGGCCGTGATCGGGAACATTAATGCAAGCGTATGTGCGGCATAGGGACCACGATGATACCAGACTGCTGTTTCCACAATTTATTTCTCCTGTTAAGGAAATAAAACAAACTGTATCACGCTCCGTCTGTACCTCGATCCCACACTGGCTCCCACAGCAAAGCAACACGATACTGTGGGGAAAGACTAAACTACCGGAGCCTCGGAGGTACAGGAAGAGCGGATGCGAGAAGCATACTGCCAAAATAAAAGTACTCAAGTAAAATAAAATTCACAACAATAAAAACATAACTGAGAAAAAGAAATACTTAAAGTACATTTTTGACTCCGTTACATTTGTCACACTTAAATGTTTCAGAACATCAAACAAATTTAAATATTAGACAAAGATAATACAAATAAACACAAAATGCAGTTTTTAAATGAAGGCATTTATTGTTAAGGGTAAAAATAATACAAACCCACATGGCCCTGTGTGAAAAAGTGATTTCCCCCTAAACCTAATTACTGGTTGGGCCACCCTTAGCATCAACAACTGCAACCAAGCATTTGCGATAACTGGCAGAGTCTTTTACAGCGCTGTGGAGGAATTTTGGCCCACTCATCTTTGCAGAATTGTTGTAATTCAGCCAAATTGGAGGGTTTTTGAGCATCAACCACCTTTTTAAGGTCATGCCACAGCATCTTAATTGGATTCAAGTCAGGACTTTGACTAAGCCACTTCAAAGTCTTCATTTTGTTTTTCTTAAGCCATTCAGAGGTGGACTTGCTAGTGTGTTTTGGATCATTGTCCTGCTGCAGAATCCAAGTTCACTTCAGCTTGAGGTCACAAACAGATGGCTGGACATTCAGGATTTTTTGGTAGACAGCAGAATTCATGGTTTCATTTATCCCAGCAAGTCTTCCAATTCTTGAAGCAGCAAAACAGCCCCGGACCATCACACTACCGCCACCATATTTTACTGTTGGTATGATGTTCCTTTTCTGAAGTGCTGTGTCACTTTTACGCTGGATGTAATGGGACACATACCTTCCAAAAAGTTCAACTTTTATCTCATCAGTCCACAGAGTATTTTCCCAAAAGTCTTGGAGATCATCAAGATGTTTTCTGGCAAAACTGAGACGACCCTTTATGTTGTTTTTGCTCAAAGTGGTTTTCGTCTTGGAACTGTGCCATGCTGGCCATTTTTGCCCAGTCGCTTTCTTATGGTGGAGTCAAGAACAGTGACTTTAACTGAGGCAAGTGAGGCCTGCAGTTCTTTGGATGTTGTTGTGGGGTCTTTTGTGACCTCTTGGATGAGTCGTCCCTGCACTGTTGGGGTAATTTTGGTCGGCCGGCCACTCCTGGGAAGGTTCACCACTGCTTCATATTTTTACCATTTGTGGATAATGGCTCTCACTGTGGTTCGCTGGAGTCCCAAAGCTTTAGAAATGGCTTGATAACCTTTTCCAGACTCAGAGCTCAATTACTTTGTTTCTCATTTGTTCCTGAATTTCTTTGGATCGTAATGATATCTAGCTTTTGAGGATCTTTTGGTCTACTTCACTTTGTCAGGCAGGTCCTAGGTAAGTGATTTCTTGATTGAGAACAGCTGTGGCAGTAATCAGGCCTGGGTGTGGCTAGAGAAATTGAACTCAGTTTTCCAAAGATGTGATCAACCACAGTCAATTTATGTTTCAACGGGAAGGGGCGGGGGCAATCACTTTTTCACACAGGGCCATGTTGGTTTTGATTTTTTTTCCCCCTTAATAATAAACACCTTCATTTAAAAACTGTATTTTATGTTTACTTGTGTTATCTTTGTGTAATTTTTAAATTTGTTTGATTATCTGAAACATTGACTGCGACTGGGGATATCGTCGGGCGGTGGAAGGAATACTTCGAGGATCTCCTCAATCCCACTGATATGCCTTCCACAGAGGAAGCAGGGTTTGGGGACGAGGGGGATGACTCGCCTATCACAGGGGCTGAGGTCGCCAAGGTGGTTAAAAATCTCCTTAGTGGCCGGGCCCCATTCGCCCTGAGTACCTCAAGGCCCTGGATGTTGTTGGGCTGTCATGGTTGACACGCCTCTGCAACATTGCGTGGAGGTTGGGGGCAGTGCCTTTGGCATGGCAAACCGGGGTGGTGGTTCCTCTTTTCAAAAAAGGGGACCGGAGGGTGTGCTCCAAGTTTAGAGGGATTACACTCCTCAGCCTCCCTGGGAAGATCTATTACAAGGTACTGGAGAGGAGAGTCCGGCCGTTGGTCGAACCTCGGATTCAGGAGGAGCAATGTGGTTTTTGTCCTGGCCGTGGCACATCAGACCAGCTCTTTACCCTCTCGAGAATTCTTGAGGGTTTGTGGGAGTTTGCCCAACCAGTTTACATGTGTTTTGTGGACTTGGAGAAGGCATTTGACTGTGTCCCTCGTGTTTTTTTGTGGGGGGTGCTTCGGGAGTATGGGGTATCGGGCTTGTTGTTACGAGCTATTCGGTCTCTGTACAACCATTGTGAGAGTTTGGTTTGTATTGCCAACACTCGGTCAGACTCATTCCCAGTGAGAGTTGGACTCCGCCAGGGCTGCCCTTTGTCACCGATCCTGCTCATAATTTTTATGGACAGGATTTCTAGGCGCAGCCAGGGAATGGAGGGTGTCATGCTTGGTGACCACAGGATCTCATCTCTGTTGTTTGCAGATGATGTTGTCCTGTTGGCTTCATCCAGCAATGACCTGCAGCTCTTGCTGGGATGGTTTGCCGCTGAGTGTGAAGCGGCTGGGATGAGAATCAGCATCTCCAAGTCCGAGTCCATGGTCCTCAGCCGAAAAAAGGTGGATTGTCCCCTCTGGGTTGGGGACAGGCTCCTGCCCCAAGTGGAGGAGTTTAAGTATCTCGGGGTCTTGTTCACGAGTGAGGGGAAAATGGAGCGAGAGAATGACAGATGGATTGGAGCAGCATCTGCAGTGATGCGGACGTTGTACCGGTCTGTTGTGACGAAGAGGGAGCTTAGTTCTAAGGCAAAGGTGTTGATTTACCAGTCAATCTACGTTCCTACTCTCACCTATGGTCACGAGCTTTGGGTAATGACCGAAAGAACAAGATACAAGCAGCTGAAATGAGCTTTCTCCGTAGGATTGCTGGACTCACCCTCAGAGATAGGGTGAGGAGCTCAGTCATCCGGGAGAGGCTCAGAGTAGAACTGCTGCTCCTCCTCATTGAAAGGAGTCAGTTGAGGTGGTATGGGCATCTGATTAGAATGTCTCCTGGACGCCTCCCACTTGAGGTGTTTCAGGCACGTCCCACTGGGAGGAGACCCCGGGGCAGACCCAGGACTCGGTGGAGAGACTACCAGCTGGTCTGGGAATGCCTTGGTATCCTCTCTGAAGAGCTGGAGCAGGTGGCTGAGGAGAGGGAAGTCTGGGCTTCTTTGCTTGAACTGCTGCCGCCGCGACCCGGACCTCCGGAAAAGCGGTAGAAGATGGATGGATGGATGGATATCTGAAACATTTAAGTGTGACAAACACAAAAAAAATGTGAAATCAGAGAGGGGCAAACACTTTCTGACACCACTACACACACACACACACACACACACACACACACACACACACACACCTCACAAAAAGTTAGGGATATTCAACTTTTGGGTGAAATTTTGGGATGCACCTAAAATGCACTATAACCTTTACAGGTGAACTTAATTTGACCTTCTCTAACCTTTTGAATGCACATTTACAACCGTTCAGTGTTTCAGTACTTTTTGTGTAACGTGCTGTTCTCTAACAAGGTGCTCAAGGGCAAAATTCATAACAGGTGCTTGATCCATGAATCGACCAATAAATTTTCTGGTTCAATTAGAATTTGTATTTGAACAGTCCACTTCATCATGCTGTTAATATTTTGACATCATGAGACCAAGACAACCCCTAACAATTGATCAACAGTACCTCACCATTGCTAGGCTTCAAACAGAATGTTCTCAGAGGGAAGTGGCCACTGAGTTTAGAGTGTCACAGAGTGTCATCAGCAGGTTGCAACAGAGATACAGAGAGACTGGAAGAGTCACAGAAAAGCACAGAAGAGGATGTCTTTTGGCCACATCCCACACTGATGACCACTTCATGGTGAACACTGCCCTGCGAAACTGGATGATGAATGCCACTTAAGTCCAGGCACATTTAAGGGAGGTGAGAGACACTCAAGTGTCACACCAGACCATTGAAAATGTTTACATCAGCTTGGTCTACATGCTAGATGACCTGCAAGGGTAACTGACCACACCACCAGGCACAGGCATCATTGTTTGCATGGGCTAGGGAGCATTTACGCTGGACAGGGGCCCAGTGGGGCCCAGTGTTGTTCTCTGATGAAAGTTGATTCATGATGAGCAGAAATGATGGCCGTCAACGATGTTGGAGACATCAAGAAGAGCGCTATGCATCAGCCACTGTTGTCATCATGTTACAGTCTGGGCGGGTGTGTCCAGTCCATAATTTCCCAGTTTGGGATCAATAAAGTACATCTATCTATCTATCTATCTATCTATCTATCTATCTATCTATCTATCTATCTATCTATCTATCTATCTATCTATCTATCTATCTATCTAGTCAATACAGAACTGCCCTACACCTTGTAAATGGTACGGTGACAAACCAATACTACCTGAATAACATCATTAATCCAGTCATTGTGCCCCTGCATGAACAACACAGGCCTAATTTCATCTTCATGGCCGAAATGCTCCAGCTCATCGAGGTTGCACCATTTGGGAATGGATGCTGGAGGCTGGGGTACCTCAAATGGAGTGGTCTGTACTTTCTCCAGACCTAAATCCCATAGAAAACCAATGGGATCAGCTGAGTCACTGTGTAGAGGCTCGTAACCCTGCACCCCACAACCTCAATGACCTGAGGGTCGCCTTTCAAGAACAGTGGAATGCTATGTCTCAGCAGACAATAAGTTGACTTGTGAACAGCGTGAGACATCGTTGTCAAGCTGTAATTGATGTTCAAGGGCACATGACAAGTTATTGAGATATTGACATTTTTTGCCGTGGTATACCCACCACTGTTGTTGACCGGAGTGGTGACCTAGTTGGTAGAGCATCCGTCCCACAACCGGGAGGCTATGGGTTCAAATCCCAGCTGGGTCATACCAAAGACCACATAAAAATGGTACTTTTTGCCTTCCAGCTTGGTGCTCAGCATAATAGAATGGGGAAAGGAAAGTTAACGCACAGAAGTACCACAGGACTGACCCCCCACTGTAGCTTTCACTACTTACAGTAGTTGTGTGGCCTAGGGTCAGTGAAACGGAGATAAGCACTGCCCCATACACCACATAGTGTTCCACATGCTGTGGAAGGGATTAACTTAACTATACCCACCACTGTTGTTGGCTTTTGTTTCAATAAATTGTTTGAGATGAGGAACTCACCATTGCATGCTTCTATTTAAATGCCCTACTTTCATGATATAATGTCACTGTAGTGTGAACGTTTTACATTTTCCATAAATTTCACCCAAAAGCCAAATATCCCTACCTTTTTGTGAGTAGTGTGTGTGTATAGATAGATAGATAGATAGATAGATAGATAGCATAATAGACAAAGGAATTACCCAGGAAAGTAAAACTGCCTAGACAGCTTTATATTCATCACAGATGACGACCTGTATAGACAGATACATCATACTCACTGTACAAAACAGGACTATCAGGCGCAGGGCGCAATGTGAGGTACCAATTAGACTGCAAGGTGCAGTATGGTAGCATTGTTGTGACCAGAATTCAACATTAGAGTGAGTTATTGTTACTTCTGAAATGTTTCACCATTCATCCAAATTTCTTCATCAGTCATGAATGATTTATCTGCTAAAAGTAAAAAACACTTGAATCCATTTGACTTCACTTTGCTTTCATATAGTATATCTACATATCAATATCCTGTCATCAACATAGCCCCATCCACTGACAACAAGAAGTGTAATGTTTCAAGTTAAGATAAGATAAGCCTTTATTAGTCCCACAATGGGGAAATTCCAGGATTGCAACAGCATAGGGATAGCAACACTCAGAACAACAGTCAAGAAGACAAGAAAAAACAAGAGCAGCGAATATACATATGCACATATAAATATATAAATATATAAACACACAGCACGGAGCATTGTAGCTAGATGGAATAAATATATAAATATATAAACACACACAGTGCGGAGCATTGTAGCTAGATGGAATGAACAGCATAACCGTCTACTTAGTTATCCTACATGGTATGATTATGTACCCATACATATTGTCACCCTCCGTAGCGACCGGTATTGTCCTAGTTGTATACCGGAGGGGACCATTGTGTAAGTCTATTGCGTCTTTTGCATTCAATACTATTAGGTTGTCACGTTTTTTTGCTATCTCTGCGAGCAGCCCTGCTTAGGTTTTTCAGTCTGACAGCCGTAAGTAGGAAGGACCTGCGAAACCTCTCGGTTGTGCACCTAGGATGATGTAGTCTGCTGCTAAATGAGCTCCTCAGTGCGTTCAGTATGTCCTGCATAGGGTGGGACTCGGACTCCAGCAGAGATGACAGTTTAGCCACCATCCTTCTCTCTCCCATCTCCTTCACTGGGTCAAGGCTTTGCCCCAGGACAGAGCTAGCTTTCTTGATCAGTTTGATCAGTCTTTTCCTATCGGCTGCTGTAACGCCACTGCCCCAGCAGACCACTCCAAAAGTGATGGCTGATGCCACCACCGTGTCGTAGAATGTCTTCAGCAGTGCCCCTTGTACACCAAAAGACCTGAGTCTCCTCAGTAGGAACAGCCTGCGCTGTCCCTTCTTGTAGAGCGCGTCAGTATTGTGTGACCAGTCTAGTTTATTGTTCAGATGAACACCCAGGTACTTGTAGGATGTCACCATCTCGATGTCTGTTCCCTGTATGTTTACTGGTGCTGTGAGGGGTTGTCCTTGCCTGCGGCAGTCCACCACCAGCTCCTTAGTTTTCCTCGAGTTGATCTGGAGGCAGTTCCGATGGCACCAGTCCACGAAGTCCTGGATAAGTCCTCTGTACTCAGCTTCATCTCCGTTGGAGATGAGGCCAACAATCGCAGAGTCGTCAGAGAACTTCTGTAGATGGCAGTGTGTTGTGTTGTGTGAGAAGTCCGCAGTATAAAAGGTGAACAGGAAGGGAGCCAAAACTGTTCCCTGGGGGGCCCCCGTGCTACCAATGATCGTGTCGGACACACAGTCCCGGGTTCTCACAAACTGTGGCCGGTTAGTGAGGTAGTCCAGGATCCATGATGACAGGTGCTGGTCCACCCCTGCGCACAGCAGCTTGTCCTTCAGGATCATCGGTTGGATGGTGTTGAAAGCACTGGAGAAGTCAAAGAACATGATCCTCACCGCATTCCCGGGCTTCTCCAGGTGGGACAGAGAACGGTGAAGGAGGAAGATCACCGCATCCTCCACCCCAATGCCATGCTGGTAAGCAAACTGGAGTGGATCCATCGCTGGTCCCACCAGGGGGCAGAGGTGAGCAGGGAGCAGTCTCTCCAGGGTCTTCATCATGTGGGACATCAGGGCCACTGGTCTGTAGCTGTTCAGATCTTTGGGGTGGGAAGTCTTTGGTACAGGTACCACACAAGATGTTTTCCACAACTGTGGTACCCTCCCCAGCTTCAGGCTCAGGTTGAAGATGACCTGCACAATCCTACACAGCTGGTCTGCACAGGACTTGAGGAGCTTTGCGCTGATGCCATCCGGTCCCGACGCCTTCCTCACCTTGATCTTCCTCAGCTCCGTCCTCACCTGGGTCTTAGTGAGGGTCATGTTGGGGGGCTGTGTGTTGGGAGTGGGGGGGTGTTGGTGGAGTGGGGTGTGGGCAGCAGGACTCGATGTCCAAGCCGGTTCCAAGCCAGGAAAACAAAATCACTTCAAACATGCTTACAAGATGCCTTACAATGTGATGATGCCTCATGTTACAGTTGTCATGTAAATTCCAGTAGCTCCCTGTAAAATGTCAACCCTTAATCATTAAACAAGAAGTTTTTCTTACTCAATAGCACACCTCTGACTCTATGCTAATGGTGTTTTCAGACCAAACATGAAACAAATATAATGTTAATGGAAAGATGCAAACACGCAAATTTAAGTCTGCGTAAGTTGGATTTTTGTTCAACTCGGGCAAAAAAATCACTTGATACTTGACTGCAATTGTCATTCAGCATCACTGACTGAGCATAAAAAATGGGGGATAAACTGTTTGAAAATGGGACCGCCGCACATTGGAGACAGATGAAATGGAGCTCCACAGCTGAGACAGAATGTCTATAGTTTGTTTCCACCTCTGACATGCTGCTAGGCTGCTACCATTCTGCTAATGAAAGTTAGCAGCTCATTAAACTGGACACCGGTCTGCTTGTTTAGTGCTGAAAACAGTCAACATCAAGATGCAGTTTCTGGAGAAGGCAGTGAGATTTTCCCAACTGTGTGCTATGAGATCGTATATTATATATATTATTATGGCGGTGCCCTAGGCTAGAGAGGGGTGACGCCCTGCCTCTGGGGGGTGGCGTCACCTGAGGTATATACTGTAAGCCAGCTGTGGGAGACATACTGTCTCTTCGCTGTGGCTCCTGTACTCGCGGTAGAGACTCCTGTGTTCCTGGTTCTCGTTATAATAAAATTTATAAAATGTCACCTTGACTCCTCTTTAATTTGAGACACAACATTTGGCGACAAGGATATACGAAGATGGAGAGGGCTGCTACCTCGCTTCATCCTTTTTTGGAGGCTCCGGGTGAGCCGTTGTTCCCTTGGGCCAGATGGTATGCGGCCTTTGAGAACTATCTGTTGGCGTTAGACCTTGGCGACCTTGACAAATTAAGAGTGAGGGCTATTCTGGTCCATAACCTGGGTATGGAGGGCCAGAGAATCCTGAGCACGCTTGGAGGAAGTGACTCTTTCGACACCGTTGTGAGGCTCATGGCCGGCTACTTTCGTGCCCCTGAAAACATCATGATGCGGCACATCTATATGGGCACACAGGGCGCACCTATATGGCCCTGTGTGAAAAATAATCATCCCCTAAACCTAATAACTGGTTGGGCCACCCTTAATAGCAACAACTGCAATCAAGTGTTTTCGATAACTGGTAATGAGTCTTTTACAGTACTGTGGAGGAATTCTGGCCCACTCATCTTTGCAGAATTGTTGTAATTCAGCCACATTGGAGGGTTTTCGAGCATCAACCACCTTTTTAAGGCCATGCCACAGTATCTCAATTGGATTCAGGTCAGGACTTTGACTAGGACACTTCATGGCCTTCATTTTGTTTTTCTTAAGCCATTCAGAGGTGGACTTGTTGGTGTGTTTTGGATCATTGTCCTGCTGCAGAACCCAAGTACGCTTCAGCTTGAGGTCACAAACAGATGGCCGGACATTCTCCTTCAGGATTTTTTGGTAGACAGCAGAATTCATGGTTCCATTTACCACAGCAAGTCTTTCAGGTCCTGAAGCAGCAAAATAGCCCCAGACCATCACACTACCACCACCATATTTTACTGTTGGTATGATGTTCCTTTTCTGAAAAGCTATGTTACTTTTATGCCGGATGTAATGGGACACACACCTTCCAAAAGGTTCAACTTTTGTCTCCTTAGTCCACAGAGTATTTTCCGAAACGTCTAGGGTATCATCAAGATGTTTTCTGGCAAAACTGAGACGAGCCTTTATGTTCTTTTTGCTCAGCAGTGGTTTTCGTCTTGGAGCTCTGGCATGCAGGACATTTTTGCCCACTCTCTTTCTCATGGTGGAGTCATTAACACTGACCTTAACTGAGACGAGTGAGGCCTACAGTTCTTTGGATGTTGTTGTGGGGTCTTTTGTGACCTCTTGGATGAGTTGGCCAGCCACTCCTGGGAAGGTTCACCACTGTTCCGTGTTTTTGTTGTTTGTGGATAATAGCTCTCACTGTGGTTCGCTGGAGTCCCAAAGCTTTAGAAATGGCTTTATAACCTTTTCCAGACTGATAGATCTCAGTTACTTTGTTTCTCATTTGTTCCTGAATTTCTTTGGATCGCAGCATGATGTCTAGCTTTTGAGGATCTTTTGGTCTACTTCACTTTGTCAGGCAGGTTCTATTTAAATGATTTCTTGATTGAGAACAGGTGTGGCAGTAATCAGGCCTGGGTGTGGCTAGAGAAATTGAACTCAGTTTTCCAAAGATGTGATAAGCCATGTAGCTTTGAAATCTTTTTTTTTTACTCTTTATAATGAACACCTTCATTTAAAAACTGCATTTTGTGTTTACTTGTGTTATCCTTGTCTAATATTTAAATTTGTTTGATGAGCTGAAACATTGTGTGACAAACATACAAAAAAATGAGAAATCAAGAAAGGGTAAACACTTTTTCATGCCACTGTATCTGCAGTGGTCTGGACAGGGCTGCAGCCCCTATCCACGCTTTATGTTCCCTTTTTACTCATTTATCATGTTTGGTGTACAGTATATCCCCTCTGTGTTTGTTCAACCCACCCGTCTTGCGCCGCTTGATGGTGCTCACCTGTTCTGTTTTGCCTTGACTGCTTCCCTCTCTATATACTGTATTTACATTTTCAGTCTGTGTCCTTTGCTACGTCCTTATGTTTACCTCGCTATTATTTATACCACGCTGTTTGGATTATTGCTGTTTTTTCACACCACAACGTCTGGATTATTTTTTCATTTCACTTCTGCCCTCGTGCAGTGTTTATTTTCTGTTCACTAATAAAGTATGGTTTACCAGATTCATCTGGCAATTGGGTCTTCATCTCCTTCTTTGCCCCAGAGGGGAAAATGCACACATGGCAGAAGGATGCAGCCATTTATGGACCCAGCGGGTGAGTCTGGTAGGGGCAGGACACCAGCATACCTGGACTCAGCAGGCAGAAGGAGGTTGGCAGCCGGTGGTCCCAGTGTGGATGAGATTTGGGTAGCTCAGTTTATCCAGGACTTTGTCTCAGAAGCTCGTGCCTCCCACACTCCAGAGGAAACCCTGGAGAGCCCGGACACCGCAAACAGGATAGTGGAGATGCATCCCAGTCTGCGGTCCTACCCCGAGCTGGCAGGACTACTGGCCCCCGTCTCCAACCTCCATAGGACATATTGTGGACTGGTGAGGAACTGATTTGAGACACCGAAGTTTGTGCTGACGACACAGCATCCCCTGACTCCAGCCTCCTTCCTTCCTTGCTCTGCTGCAGTCCCACGGAGCTCACTTATGCTGGCCCCAGGACTGTTGTTATGCCAGCTCCAATGGCAGCTGCAGTGCTGGCTTCCACATCTGCTGCGCGGGGGCCCATACCCGGTGCCTCATCTGCATTTACCACAGCTCCAATGCCAGCTCCACGGCACCTCCTAGCCCCAGTACCTACTCCACAGTTCCTCCCTGCTCTAGTACCTGCTCCAGCTGCTCGCGGTGTGTGCATCACAGGTCCAGCCATCCCCGAGGTGCACACAACAGCTCCAGCTGTTCCTGAAGAGCATGTTCCTGTTCTGCCCGATGTGCATGCTCCGGCTCATCCAGAGGCGGTCAACCCAACAGCAGTGTACCAGGAGCTCAGGCAAGTGCTTTTCTTTACTTTTTTAATGTCAATATTAGTTAAGTGTCTTGCCTAGCTCCTGGTAATTGTGGTGATGTCTCACTCACCCCCTGCCTTTCTTCTCTGTCTGAGATGGCTGTGTCAGGGAAGGAGTCACAGGAGGACCATGCTCCAACCATCATCTCAGAGGTTGGTGGACCACCACCCATCACCCCAGAGGTCGGTGGACCTCCACCCGTAGCGTCAGAGGTCAGCTCTCTCCAGCCGTCTCATCCAGAGGTCAGCGCTCCCCAGTCGTCCCATCCGGAGGCCAGCACGCACAAATCGTTGGTTGCTGGGGTTGGCGTGCCTCAGACATCAGTTTTTGAGCAAAAGACTGTAATGTTATTACCCCCAGAACTGAAGGCTCCCATGTTAGATCCTGGGTCCGGAGCCTCTATGTTATTATCGTCTGAGTTTACGGGTTCTGTGTTAACTCCTGTGTTTAAGGGTTCTTTGTTATCAGCCCCTCAGTTTAAGATTTCCTTTTTTTTTTTCACCTGAGCTTAAAATGCCCCTGCAGTTATCTGTGGACCCATTCTGCTCTCCGGTCTGGTGGTCCTGGGACTCTGGGAGACCACCCAACTGGTTATGTTTTGAGATCTGGAGGCCCATGAACTGGGTTAGGCCCCCCAACCTGCTTTGTTCTTCAGTCCGGTGGTCTAGGGACTCTGGTAGACCACCCAACACGTTCTGTGCTCTGGTTTGGGGCCCCATGGACTTGGATAAGCCCCCTGAACCGCCTTGCTCTCCGGTCCGGTGGTCCTGGGACTCTGGAACACCACCTGACCCATTTTGTGTTGGGCTTTGCTTGGGGGGTACCCGAGTGGTGGCCTAGTTGGTAGAGCACCCCCCCGCCCCCACAACTGGGAGTTCGGGGTTCAAATCCCGGCTGGGTCATACCAAAGACCAGGCAAAAATGGTGCTTTCCACCTTCCAGCTTGGTGTTCAGCATAACAGAACAGGGAAAGGAAAGTTAACACGTAGAGCTACCAGAGGACTGACCCCCCCACTGTAGCCTTCACTGCCTACAGTAGCTGTGTGGCCTAGGGTCTCAAAACTGTGATAGGCGCTGCCCTACGCCAAACGTCATTGGCATGGGAATAACTTAACTGAACTTAACTTTCCTTGGGGAGGAAGTTTGTTTCGGCCTGCCTGGCCTTTTCCCCCTCCACCCACCCTGTGAGGTTTTTTTTTTTTTTTTTTTTTTTTTTAATTTAAATTTTTGTAAAGGGTATACAGGTCGTTACAGCAATGCAGTGTTTACATTTTCATCACATGTTCCCTTATTTTCTGATATCTGACAACATTGGAAGATTAATTCTTACAACACCCCTTTTTTTTTTAAAGTGAAAGAAAAAGTGAAATTAAAGAGAAAAAAAACAAAAAACAAATAAAAACAAACAAACAAACCAGTAAAAAACAAACAAAAAGAAAAAGTAAGTAAATAAAGATAAAAGAGTATCTGAGTAGCGTTGGAACAAAGAGCGGAACCATTATTGAAATGGTATTTGCCAAAGATTAGATCTAATGGAAGACACATATGCGGTCCAGGGTTGCCAAAAGTTCATGAACCCATCCATGTCCTGTCTCAGTGCGAATGTCAACTTTTCCATCGAGTAAATGTCTTGGATCACGTTAGTCCAATCTTCAGGTGTAGGACAGTCCTTCAACATCCATTTTTTAGTTAGAGCTTTTTTGCTTGCCAATATTAAAACATTGAATAAGTATTTTTCTCCTCGTCTTTCCAGTGAGTCCGGTAGTAAACCCAAATACAAAGTTACAAAAGAAAAGGGAACTGTAATTTTGAATATTTTCCCCAATATTGTCTGTACCTTGGTCCAATATTGGTGGATAACTGGGCATGACCAAAACACATGAAAATGATTTGCAGTCTTTTCACCACACAAGCGCCAACAGTTCAATCCCTTATGGGTAAATTTGTTTTGTGCAGGTGTTCTGAAAAATCTTGCCAAGTTTTTCCATCCAAATTCTCTCCACTGCAGGGATGAGGTATTTTTCCATTGCTGTTTATTTAGCTTTTCCCATATTTCCAGTTGTAAAGTGAAATTCCCCTCTTTTTCCCATCTCTCTTTTATATAAGATGTGTTGTCTCCTTTTAAGTCTTGAAGACCTTGGTATATTTTAGAAATGTATCTGATCCCTGGGATCCCTTTATATGCCATTAAGAAGACCTTCAGAACACCTGACTGGGCCCTTTCCAAAACCTCCTTTTTAAGTATATTGTTTATGTGGTGTCTAAGCTGGAAGAACCTGTAAAGGTCTTGATTTATTAGGCCTTGTTTTTTCAAATCTTCAAAACTTCTTAAGATTTGCCCTTTAAAAAAATCGTAATATTTTATCAGCCCTTTCTCCTTCCACTTTTTAAATCTGGTGTCTGTTTTATTAGGAGTAAAGTCCTGATCATAGGCGATCCATTGCAGAAGTCGATAGGGCTCTTTAGTTTGATTCTCTCTGACTATCTTAAACCAAATTTTTAGCGGGGTCTCTATCCACGGGTTAGTGTTATTCAAAAGCTTAGGTAAGACATTGTTCCCTATTATCGCCTGTAGGGGGATGTCACTTGTTATTTGGCATTCGATCTCCTTCCATTGTGCAGTGTAGACTGGGTTACATATCTCTACTAAAGTTTTAATTTGTGCGGCTTTAAAATAGTCCCTGATATTTGGCAGCGCGAGCCCACCTTTGTCTTTGTTTAGCTGTAGGGTTCTATATCTGATTCTAGGTCTCTTGCCCTGCCATATGAATCTTGAGATCCTTCTGTCCAGCTCCTGCCATGTTTTTTTGGGAGGTTCTACCGGTATTGTTTGGAAAAGGTATAGAAGACGTGGAAGTATATTCATTTTGACTGCTTCAATTCTTTGTGCAGTACCCAAGAATGGTATCATATTCCATCTTGCTAGGTCAGATTTTATTTTTGTCACCAGTGGATCATAGTTTAGTGATATAATTTTGTTGAGTTGTTTCGGGATATTGACCCCCAGATATTTCATAGATTCCGACTCCCAGTTAGTTTTGAGTTTGCTTAGTGAATAATGATTTGGGTCATAGTTGAATGTTAAAACTTGGGTTTTATGCATATTTAATTTGTACCCCGATAAATCTCCATACTCTGAAAAAACTGAGGTTAGTTCTGGTAAAGAAGTGTCCGGCTGCCCTAGGTATATTAAAATGTCATCAGCAAAGAGTGCTATTTTATGTTCCTTCTGACCAAGTGTAATACCTTGAATTTTTTGGTTTTGTCTTATCCATTGGCTCAGAGGTTCTATGAAGATTGCAAAGAGCAGTGGAGACAGGGGGCAGCCCTGACGACATCCTCTTTCCAGTTCAAAAGATGATGATAAATTACCGTTAATCCTTATTTTAGCTGTTGTTTTTTTATATAATGCCTGTATAGTTCTAATGAAGTTGTTATGAAAATTGAAACTGGATAAGATTCTATATAGAAAAGACCAGTCAACCGAATCGAATGCTTTTTCAGCATCTAATCCCAATATGACTGCATTTAAGTTATATTTTTTTATATGATGAATTATGTGTAAAGTGCGTCGAATGTTGTCTTGTGTCTGTCTTTGTCTTATAAAACCTGTTTGGTCTAAATGAATTAGGTCTGTCAGTATATTTTCTAACCTTTTGGCAAGGATAATGGTAAAAAGCTTATAGTCCTGATTTAGTACACTGATTGGTCTGTAGTTGGAGCACTCTAGTTTATCCTTTTCAGGTTTAGGTATAACTGCAATGACCCCTTCTCTCCAGGAGGGGGGGATTTCCCCTGTGTGGAGGACATAATTAAATGTTTTCAGGAGGAGAGGAGATAGTTGCTGTTTAAAGGTTTTGTACCACTCTGCTGTATAGCCATCAGCTCCTGGGGATTTGTTAGCTTTAAGTTTCATAATTGCTTTTTCCAATTCTTTAGGATGTATTTCTGACAGTAGTGTTTTATTTTGTGACTCCGTAAGTTGGGGAAGGTTTAATGTGTTTAGGAATGCCTCGGATGCGTTTTTATGTTTTTTGTGGGAGTATAAGTTCTTATAGTAATTCTCGAAGTTTTTAAGAATATCCTGAATTCTGAATTTTATTTCCTTTGATACTGGGTCTCTGATTTTGTAGACTGCTCTTTCTGTTTGATGTTTCCTCAATTTATAGGCTAGCAATTTTGCCGATTTACTGCCTGCTTCATAGTATTTTTGTTTCAGAAATGTAAGTTTCTTCTGGATTTCTATTGTGTAGATCTCATTTATTTGGTTTTTAATTTCCTTAATCTTGAGCGAGTCAGTAGAATGAGTGTTGCCTTTGTGTTCTTTTTCTAGGTTCCTAAGTTCTGACTCTAATGTGGATAGTTTTTCTTGTCTTAGTTTCTTTTGGGTTGCCAGTTTTGCAATAATCTTTCCTCTTATTACAGCTTTACATGCATCCCACAGTATTAAAGGGGATACTTCTCCATTATCGTTATCTTCCAAATATCTGAGAATATCTGATTCCAATTCATCTTTCAATGGTCCTTTCAGGACATTTGAATTTAACCTCCAAGAAAATGTATTATTTGTGTATTTTTGGATATTTAAGTCCATGTAGATCGGACTGTGGTCGGAGAGATCCATCAGTCCTATTTTACATGTTTTTACTCTTCCAATGTCTCTATTAAACATAAAAAAATAGTCAATCCTTGAGTAAGATGAATGTGGAGTTGAGTAAAATGTATAGTCTTTTACACTGGGGTTGAGTTCCCTCCACACGTCACAGATTCCCAATTCTTTTAGTAGCATCCGAGTCTTCCTGTTTTGGGTGTTATTTTGATGTGGGGAATTACCAGAAGCATCCCAGTATGGATTCAGTCTAAGATTGAAGTCCCCACCACATATCACTAAACCTTGAGCTTTAGTTATCATTAGGTCGAATACATTTTTATAAAATTTCCAGTTAGCCCCTGGGGGAGCATACACATTCAGCAGGGTGATATCTTCTCCCTCTAGCCGCCCAGTTACCAAACTGTATCTCCCTTCTTTATCTTTGTGTTCTGATTTTTTTTCAAATGTAATTTTGGTTGATATCAATGTCGCTACTCCCCTCCTCCTCCCTGATTTATATGAAGATGAAGAGATCATTTTAAACCCTTGTCTACTGAGTTTATTGTGTTCCACGTCTGTTAGGTGGGTTTCTTGTAAAAGTATTATTCCTGCTTTGTCTTTTTTCATTTTGCCTAGAATCTTGGATCTTTTAACTGGATTCAGGATTCCTTTTACATTATATGAAATTATTTTGGTTACACCCTGTTTCTCCATTGTGTTGTTTTGTTTAGTATAACTGTGTGGTGGCCCTCTTTTGTGCTACTCAGAAACTGAAAGAACATTAAAAACAAGAAAAACATTAAGAACATAGTGTAAAAAACTTTAAAACAAAAAGCTGTCAAAAGAACTTCCTGAGCTGAGGTCTTTTTAAAGACCCTGTAAGAGCCTTGATGGAGTGAAGGCTCTGAGGGAAATTCCTCAAACTCTGTTACGTGTTGAGGGCCCTCTCTTACCACTGAAAGTAGTCCCATGCTTTTAACGTGAGTTTCAGAACCCAATCCAAACTTGTAATGATTTTTTTTTTCCTTTTATGCCTAAACCCTGTGAAATTGTGTGCACCCTCCCACCCCCATCACATCAAACATTCACGCAAAAACAGTATTTGTTAGTATGAGGAGAACATGTGGATTATTGTCACATTTCTATTTTAACAAGTTTTTTTTTTTTTTTATTACAAAGACTTATTTGTTTCAAATAATATGATTGTTCCATGAAATGTTTTACCACATGCTGAATATGCATCTCCTTTAATGTTTGTTACCTTGTATGAGGGGGGTTGGATGTGCGGATTGATTCAAGAGAAAAGAAAAAAAAAAAAAAAAAAGGTTGCTATTCCAACCTGAAAACGGATAGTTTATCCGCGACGCTCTGGTGCTGGGTTTCCCGCTGCTGATCCGTGGATTTTGAGGGTCTTTGTGTTGTCCATGTTTGCGCTTTGATCTTCTCACTCGGGTCTGCTGCGGGTTTAAATACCGTTACCGGGAGCCCTCTTTTCGCCATGTCAGCTGTTGCTTCTTACGCCAAATTATAGAGACACGTTTCATCGCCGTAGAAGACCCTTAACTTCGCAGGAAATGGTGTCTGAAAGCGCAATTTCTTCTCTCTTAACACCTTTTTCGCGTCATTGTATTCCCTGCGCTTTTTAAGGACCTCCGGGGCGTAATCGTGTTCCACGTAGACTTTTCTCTCCTGGTGCATAAATCCTTTTTTCTGCCAGGCCAGTCTTACAACCTCTTGTTTTATTTTGAAATTGGAAAATCTTACCAACACCGAACGTGGGGGCGCTTCCGCCGCCGGCCTAGCGGCTAATGAACGATGTGCCTTTTCTATCTTCAAGTCGGTGGTTTGTGGAATATCCAATTTCTCTCTTAGTAAGGATTCCACGCATTCTGCCATTGAGTTAAAACCATTTTCGGTTCCTTCTATCAGACCATGAATTCTTATGTTGTCTCTTCTTTGTTTTCCTTCTTGGTCGGTTAGCTTAGCCTCTATAGCTGCTTGTCTTTTGCGTAGGTCTAGCACAGAATCTTCGAGCACTTTTATTCGATCCTCTGTTTCCAAGATTCGGTTCTCGGCCTGGTCCACTCTGCTGTTTGTCCTTTTCAATTCTTCTCTGAATTCCCGAAATTCGGCCGTAACATCTCGGCGAAATCGTCGTAGCTCCTCAAATAGTGATTTCAGGCTAACCCTTTTGTTAGCTATCACCAGTTCCTCGTCTTCTGAACGGAGATCTTCCAGTTCAGATTCTCCGGCCGATACGTGTCCTGGCCTGGAGAATTTCAGTTTCTTCTGTTTTCCTTTAGACATGATGATTTTGTCTTTTGATTTTCACTCCTCCAAAAATCCGTTAAGTTTGATTTTCAAGGTGTTATCCTGGATTGGGTCTGAGAGCTTCAGTGTTAAGCTGCAGTCGCCATGGCGTCCAGACCGGAAGTCATGATGTCTAGCTTTTGAGGATCTTTTGGTCTACTTCCGTGAGGGTTTTTGGTTGTTTTTTTTCCTCTTGTAGGTGTTATTCTAGGGTCGTCTGGGATCCTGATGTTAAGGGGGGTGTACTGTAGTGCTCTAGACAGGGCTGCAGGCCCTGTCCATGCTGTATCTTCCCTTTTTTCTCATTTATCATATTTGGTGTATATCCCCTCTGTGTTTGTTCAGCTCCACCTGTCCTGATGTCCTTGATGGTGCTCACTGCTGCAACTAGTCGAGGAATTTAAGTATCTCGGCATGATTTTAGACTCTTCATTAACCTCTAAAAGACACATCAAAAAAAAAAAATCTGAAACATACAGTATCTCACAAAAGTGAGTACACCCCTCACATTTTGGTAAATATTTTATTATATCTTTTCATGGGGCAACACTGAAGATATGACACTTTGATACAATGTAAAGTAGTCAGTGTACAGCTTGTATAACAGTGTAAATGTGGGCAGCGCGGTGGTGGAGTGGTTAGCACTGCGGCAGCACAGCAACTCACCCTTGGCCGAGGGATCCTGGGTTCGATCCCAGCCCCTGACCAGCAGTGATCTGGAGTTTGCATGTTCTCCCCGTGTCTGCGTGGGCTTACTCCGGAATTTCTCCGGTTTCCTCCCACATGCCAAAAACACGCAAGTTAGGTTAATTGGAGACTCTAAAGTGGCCCCAGGTGTGAATGTGTGTATGAATGGTGAATGGGTTGGGCGCTGCACCAGTGGCTGCCTCATCCACTCATGTGGATGCCCTATAATTTCCCCATTGTGGGACTAATAAAGGAATAGAAAAAAAATTGCTCTCCCCTAAAAATAACTCAACACACAGCCATTAATGTCTAAATCACTGGCAACAAAAGTTAAGTACACCCCAAGTGAAAATGTCCAAATTTTGCCCAAAGTGTTAATATTTTGTGCGGTCACCATTATTTTCCAGCACTGCCTTAACTCTCTTGGGCATGGAGTTCACTAGAGCTTCACAGGTTGCCACTGGAATCCTCTTCCGCTCCTTCATGACGACATCACGGAGCTGGTGGATGTTAGAGTCCTTGCGCTCCTCCACCTTCCATTTGAGGATGCCCCACAGATGCTCAATAGGGTTTAGGTCTGGAGACATGCTAGGCCAGTCCATCACCTTTACCCTCAGTTTCTTTAGCAAGGCAGTGGTCCTCTTGGAGGTGTGTTTGGGGTTGTTATCATGTTGGAATACTGCCCTGCGGCCCAGTTTCTGAAGGGAGGGGATGATGCTCTGCTTCAGTATGTCACAGTACATGTTGGCATTCATGGTTCCCTCAATGAACTGTAGCTCCCCAGTGCTGGCAGCAGTCATGCAGCCCCAAACCATGACACTCCCACCACCATGCTTGACTGTAGGCAAGAAAACACTTGTCTTTGTACTCCTCACCTGGTTGCCACCACACATGCTTGACACCATCTAAACCCAATAAGTTTATATTGGTCTCATCAGACCACAGGACATGGTTCCAGTAATCCATGTCCTTAGTCTTCTTGTCTTCAGCAGACTGTTTGTGGGCTGTCTTGTGCATCATCTTTAAAAGGGGCTTCCTTCTGGGACGACAGCCATGTAGACCAATATGATGCCGTGTGCGGCGTATGGTCTGAGCACTGGCAGGCTAACCCCCCCACCCCTTCAACCTCTGCAGCAATGCTGGCAGCACTCATACGTCTATTTTCAAAAGACAACCTTTAGATATGACGCTGAGCACATGCACTCAACTTCGTTGGTTGACCATGGCGAGGCCTGTTCCGAGTGGAACCTGTCCTGTTAAACCACTGTATGGTCTTGGCCTCTGTGCTGCAGCTCAGTTTCAGGGTGGTGGCAATCTTCTTATAGCCTAGGCCAGGGCTATTAAATTACAAAATCAGATGGGCCACAGTTTGAAATCAAGACATGTAACTGGGCCACACATGTTCAGCGGTCCGTTGAATATGACAAATTTCAAACCAACACAGATCAGTATGATGAAAAACATGTGTTATGTCTGGAATCAGAGTCAGACTTATGCCATGCAGCGAACTGAACCTTTATTATGAGAACACAGAACTACAGTATATACAGTCTGGCCGTATCCCGCCTGACGTCACCACACAGGGCGGCTATGGCAAGCCCCAAGGGCCACACACATCCACACAACATTCTCCCCCCCTTTAGAAAGTCCAAAACCACACACACAATCGAGACCCTCCCCAATTTAGGATCCGAATCATGCACTAAGGGAAATAATGGGGAACAGTGAACTATATTGGCCTAACACATTCACCCAAAAACAACTAAAAACTACGGGAGGTGGGTGGACTGCCGTCCTACCCCTATACGGCCAGGCGGATTACTCTGCCACCAATACTAAATAAAAAATAACAGTCCATTGATAAACTCAAATTACTGCTGTGTTCCTGAACTAAACAATAATACATAAAATTAATCCCCAACAACACACATCCATATGTACATCGCACTCGCATCAAACACTTACTCAGAACACATGCACAAATGAATATATTATTTACACCGTATAAAAATATTTGCATTAAAACCATTTAGGTTATCAAACTGTCCTCAGGCAACCAAGGTTAAAACGGGCTTGGGGGCCCAGGGCAGCCCCATGGCATGTGCGCCCCTGGCTGCCGCCTCCCCCTGGGATCAAAACCAACCTCCCCGGCGAGAATGTCCCTTCTCCTCACCCTCGACTGCTTCTCTCGTCTGGACCCGCAGTGCTGCTGCCTGGCACACAGTCCCTCTGTGCCTGTCGGTCCGCTCCCGACCGCCTTCAACACTGCTGTAGCTGTCGGCGTTGTAACCCCAAACACTCCGGCCCCCCGTGGCCAAACTCTGGGGAAAACCAAAACTCGCTCGTCAGCACCGCTCCTTGACCCAGGCGCCTCGCCACTGCTCCTGGCACCCTCGTCCAAGGCACCCCGCTGTGCTACCTCTGTGCCCTGCTGTTGCTGCTCTCTCCCGGGGCTCCCAGTGTTGCTCTCGTCGGCGTTACTCGACCCAGGCACCTTGTTGCTGGGCCCAGCACTGTTGTCCAAGGCACTCCACTGCGCTGCCTCTGCACCTGGCTGTCACTGCTGCTTCCCGGGGTTTTCAGCCTGCTTGTTCCCACTCTCCCGCTGCCCAGACTCCAGCTGCGGGGAAGACTCAGTTGAGTTTGGTTGCTGCTCTCCTTCTCTGCTGTCGCTGCTCACCGCGCCATCAACATCACCAGCGCTACAGTCACGTACCGTGCTGAGCTCCTCGGCTGGCTTGCCGTCTTTGGTGACCGGGGACTCCTCCACTCGTGGCCCCTGTCCCACCTCGATGTCTAGCTGGTAGCTCGTAGTTTGGTTTTGGCACACACCTAGCTTTGTGGCTAACTTTCCCATAGACACTGACTGAGCTGCTAGCTTCCCCGAGCTAGCTAGCTTAGCTTCTTTTGGAGCCGACATCTCCATTACCTGCAGTTTCGTGGTCCTCGTATGTTCGGCAAAATATTCAGCCAGCTGCCCGACAGCGCCCGCACAAGACTCTATTTCTCCCAACATACAGAGAATTTTCCGACCTTCTACGCCGCGATGGTGGACCAGAAGTGCTCATCTTCGTACTCCATCAAGCCTACTTAAGCCCAGCGCCGCGATGTAACCCTCAAACATGGCCACCCAGTTCGGCCACAGGATCGCTGGCTCTCCCGGATATTCCAGAAAGGGTGATAATGGTGGAGGTAGCCCATACGCCCCCATAGTTTTTCCTAGTTGCCAAAATATGCAGCAAATTCAACCTTTATTGTGAGAACACAGAACTATATACAGTCTGGCCGTAGCCCGCCTGACGTCACCACACAGGGCGGCTACAGCAAGCCCTGAGGGCCACACACATACACGCAACAACATGCACTTTTTATTCATTACAAGTACCTGGGTGTTCATCTGGACAATAAACTAGACTGGTCACACAATACTGACGCACTCTACAAGAAGGAACAGCGCAGGCTGTTCCTACTGAGGAGACTCAGGTCTTTTGGTGTACAAGGGGCGCTACTGAAGACATTCTATGACACGGTGGTGGCATCAGCCATCACTTTTGGAGTGGTCTGCTGGGGCAGTGGCATTACTGCAGCCGATAGGAAGAGACTGAACAAACTGATCAAGAAAGCTAGCTCTGTCCTGGGGCAGCGCCTTGACCCAGTGGAGGAGATAGGAGAGAGAAGGATGGTGGCTAAACTGTCATCTCTGCTGGAGTCCGAGTTCCACCCTATGCAGGACATACTGAATGCACTGAGGAGCTCATTTAGCAGCAGACTACATCATCCCAGGTGCACAACCGAGAGGTTTCGCAGGTCCTTCCTACCAACGGCTGTCAGACTGTACAACCTAAGCAGGGCTGCTCGCAGAGATAGCAAAAAAGACGTAACAACCTAATAGTTTTTGAATGCAAAAGATGCAATAGACTTACACAGTGGTCCCCTCCGGCATACAACTAGGAAAATACCGGTCGCTATGGAGGGTGAGAATATGTATGGGCACATAATCATACCATGTAGGATAACTAAGTAGACGGTTGTGCTGTTTCATCCCATCTAGCAACAATGCTCTGCACTGTGTGTGTTTATATTTATTCCATCTAGCTACAATGCTCCGCACTGTGTGTTTATATATCTACATATTATTCCATCTAGCTACATTGCTCCGCACTGTGTGTGTTTATATATTTACATATTTATTCCACCTAGCTGCAATGCTCCGTACTGTGTGTGTTTATATATTTACATATTTATTCCATCTAGCTACAATGCTCTGCACTGTGTGTCTGTGTGTATATATATATTTATAGTAATATGTACATATGTATATTAGCTGCTCTTGCTTTTATTCTTGCCTTTTTTTTTTCTTGCCTTCTGATTGTTGCTCTGAGTGTTGCTATCCCTGTGCTGTTGCAATCCTGGAATTTCCCCGTTGTGGGACTAATAAAGGCTTATCTTATCTTATTGTCTTGGTTTTAAATGTGCGCTTGGCACATGACAAAGGCACATCAAAAGTGCATAAGCAATAACAGTGCTGGGGTTGAGCAGTACTTAAAGTAGTATAAATATTTTTTTTTTTATCTTGAACAACAAATAAATAGAATGAAACAAATAAAATTCTGTAAATAACCATTTTGGTCACATCTCACTCAGGTATACAGTATCTCAAAGTGCGTAAGAAATCAATGTGCACTGTGTTAGCACTGACATTTGTTTCCCTTTTGAAATAAAATATGCTACATCCTGGTCATAACTGACCTTGGCACATCACAAAGTGCATTTAGCTGAATAAAAAATGAACTGTCAAATACTTCAGTGCACCCCCCCCCCCAAAAAAAAAAGATTGATAACATTAACAAACACTGCACATCCACTGTTATGGTTTGTTTTGTTTTAAATCACCACGTGTCAGTAGGAACCTCTTTTCATAGCTACACATTCCATTACACACACATATCAGTCAGCTAAAAATTTCTAGTAGAGTTAAGGATGCAAAAAACACCCACTTAAAAACTTGAGTAATGACTTCAGTCTTGAAGGTTTGAGGTTTTTCTCCAAAATTTCTAACAATTTTCTTATAGTTTTCTACTTTTCTCTGTAAATTTATCTAAATTTGAAACCATTTTCCTCAAATTTGTAATTTCCTCTCGTAAAACTGACTTTTCTTGTACATTTGAGACTTTATATACATTTGTGGATTATTTTATGGCTAATTTTTGTTTATTTTTAATAAAATTACTGGGTTTTTTATAAATTTGAAAAAGATTGTGATAAAAATTTGATTTTTTTCCTTATGCAATTTACACTTTTGACCATAATTTTGCAGAACCAGAACAGAACAATAATTTAACTCTAATTTCAAAGAATTTTTTTAAATAAAATTACATTTAATGAAATAAGTTAAATTACAAAGGATTCAGTTATTTCTGTTAAAATATTTCTATATATTAAAAGTTTTTTAGAAATCTCCTCACCAACCAGACAGCAGGAAAAACCTCCCTTATTTTGAAATACAAATGTTGGCATGTTTAGTTTGTCTGAAGGCTGTGGAGGGATTAAAGTCACTGACTTTGTGAATTTTGGTCATCTTAACTTGCCAGGTACATCACTCTATTAAAGCAAGAAATCTGTGTGTGTGTGTGTGTGTGTCTGTGTATCTGTCACGTTTATAGGACATCATAGGACGGCCTATGATCTCTGCCTGATCATCACAGGACGTCCTAAGAACTCAGGCATCATAGGACTCGCGATGAAAGATATGATCATAAAGATAAAGACATCATAAAGATACGATGTCTATATGACGATACATAGACAAATGTGTCTTTATGATATCATATAGACCATCACTCATGAGATGAGATGAGATGATGAGATTCAACGATGCCTAGACTAATGTATCTTTATGATGTCATATGGCTCAAAACTGGCAAGGTGAATAAGTCACAGGGCCAGTCTTTACAGCACGTTCTTGTTTTCTGCACAACAGATTTCTGCAGCCATGGCCAATTCTACGTTTCCGCGAGCAGAGTTGCCAGATCAAGCAGTCTTCATAGACAAATGTGTCTTTATGATGTCATATAGACCATCACTCACAATGCCTAGACTAATGTGTCTTTATGATGTCATATGGCTCAAAATTGGCAAGGTGAATAAGTCACAGGGCCAGTCTTTACAGCGCGTTCGTGTTTTCTGCACAACAGATTTCTGCAGCCATGGCCAATTCTATGTTGCCGCGAGCAGAGTTGCCAGATCAAGCAGTCTTCGTATTCTTGCTCAAGATGAAGAAACTAAGCAAAAGCGTCACTTCCTCAGCAATGTTGTTTTTAAAGAGGTGCTGACACAGTAAAAATGTGTAACCTTGACGAATGCCAGTCTACATTACAAATGTGTAAAATGCCAAGCAAAGCGCTGGTTTTCTCCAGGTGCTCCGGTTTCTTGGTTTCTACAGGCATGCGCGGGCCTTCCTTAACAGAGTCGAAAGCCACTTTTTGCTCAGATCTATTTTCATGATCCTGCCCATGAACTGGAATTATGACGCACCTATCCCTCAACCAGTGGTCTGAACGAAGAAGAAGACCCACCAGATGGAGAGCAATAGAATGAGAGAACTGCTGCATGTCAGAAAAGACGCCGTCAACATGAAACACCTCAGGTTCCAGCAGTACGCCGCAGCTATGACTGTGAACAACACAGCCGTCTGAGACAGGAGGAGACCCTTCAACAACGGGCATGCAGAAATACTTGCTTATACTTGGTTTCTATGGGCATGGACAGGTATGCACGGGTATGTACTAGTAATAATGAACATGAATTATTGTAATGGCTGGTGAAGTAAATCCTCAGCAATTCAGTCACTCTTGCCTCTTTCCCTGCATATGAAGTCTAACCACACCTGTTTGCTCAGCGACTCTTATTGTTTCCATTACCAGCAGGTTAAAACCACCATAAATACCTCCACTGCTTACATACCTCTTCTGACTTTTTCTGTGTTTAAAGTACACACATAAGCTCATGCTTCTCTTGGACAGTGACACTAGCAAGACGCTCTAGCTGGAAGGTTTGCTCTGCCTCTAACTGGAACTGTCACGTGGGCAGGACGCTTCAGAGCTCCGCACGGATGACGGTCATGCACGTTGTTCGTGTGCATGCTTGCGGACCGTCATTCCTTCATAATTTTTTCATAAATTAATATTTCCTTGGCGTGGCCTGGGTCTGCAGGCCACTCGGAGGTTGCTTCTGGGCCGCATGTGGCCCGTGGTCCGCTAATTGAATAGGCCTGGCCTAGGCCATCTTTATGTAGAGCAACAATTCTTTTTTTCAGATCCTCAGAGTTCTTTGCCATGAGGTGCCATGTTGAACTTCCAGTGACCAGTATGAGAGAGTGTGAGAGCGATAGCACCAAATTTAACACACCTGCTCCCCATTCACACCTGAGTAATGAGTCACATGACACCGTGGAGGGAAAATGGCTATTTGGGCACAATTTGGACATTTTCACTTAGGGGTGTACTCACTTTTGTTGCCAGTGGTTTAGACATTAATGGCTGTGTGTTGAGTTATTTTGAGGGGACAGCAAATTTATACTGTTCTACAAGCTGTACACTAACTACATTGTATCAAAGTGTCATATCTTCAGTGTTGTCCCATGAAAAGATATAATAAAATATTTACAAAAATGTGAGGGGTATACTCACTTTTGTGAGATACTGTAATCAAATTCAATCCAAGAAATTTTAAACAAATTAGACCATCACTGACAGTTAATGTGGCCAAAATGTTTCTGCATGCAATGATCTTCTCACACATTGATTATTGTTTCACCAACTGGTCACTCACTGGTGTAACCATAATCAAACCCACTGAATCTTTACACCAAAAAGCCATAAAAATCCTTGACAAGAAAGATCTCGCATATCATTGCTGTCACATTTACAAGAAATACAATCTTCTGTCTTTTGAAAATTATCGAACTCTCAAATTTGCCTGTTTAATTTATAAACTAGAAAAGCACTCAGAGAGCGCATACCTCCGCCAAGGCTCCTTCAGTCTCTCATGGATGACCTCCAAAATGTAATGGGTTTGTGTGTAGGCCTAGAGCAGGGGTGGGCAATCATGTGCCATGGAGGGCCATTCTACTGCAGGTTTTCTGTTCCACCCAGTCTCTTCAGCAGGTGTTTTCAGTGATTAGCAATCCTTGAAGGTGATCAGAGCAAACACCTGCTGAAGAGACTGGGTGGAACAGAAAACCTGCAGTGGAATGGCCCTCACTGCCCACCCCTGGCCTAGAGCCACTTGTGGTGAAAACTGCATCAAAGTCTGTTCAGTAGTTTTGGAGTATTGTGGGTGACACACTGTGAGAAGAGCCTTGGCTGAGGTATGCATTCCCAGATCATCACCAACATGTAATGGGTTCCTCTTTAGGCCAAGAACCACTTGTGGTGAAAATTTCATCCAAATCCATCCCGCAGTTTTTGTGTAATCCTGCTGCACAAATACAAAAAAAACCCTTGGTGGAGGTATGCACTCTCAGATCATCACCAAAATGTAATCATCTGTTCCCCGTGCCATTACACACCTTTCCTGAAAATTTCGTCAAAATCTGTTCATAACTTTTTGAGTTATGTTGGTAACAGACAGACAGACAGACAGACACCGGTAAAAACATTACCTCCATTTTTTTTTTTTTGTTACTTATGTGTACCCATTGGTAGATTTGTTTCGCAGTCTGGTGACAAGCCACCAGCTGCCGGTCGCTGCGTGCGCGAGCGCCCCGTATCCCTAACCTGCATGTTTTTAGCTTGTGGGAGGAAACTGGAGAAATCCCGGAGTAAACCCATGCAACATGGGGAGAACATGCAAACTCCACACAGATCACTGTTGGTTGGGGGCTGGGATCGAACCCACGATCTCACGATCCCCACGATCCCCCGGCCGAGGGTAAACTGTGCTGCCACAGTGCTAACCACTGCTCCACCGTGCAGCCTCCTCCTTGGAGGAGGTAAATATGAAATGGCTATGTACCCCCCGGGAGAATATGTTAAACTGAGAACTGTCACTGGTACAACCACCAGAGCAATCACTAGAGGAGACTGAGGCCCCCCACAGACGCACCACATTTGCTCAATCTGTGCTATCAGTGAGCGGCACCAAGATCTGGAATAACATACCACCTGCAATCAGAGAACGTACCACACTAAACACTTTTAAGACGCATTGCAAAAATTGGCTTTTAAACAACCAAAACTGTACTCATAACTAGTGGTTGCTCTGCGGCATAAGCATACTGTATATGCTGTATATATGTGCCCGTGTGTCACACTCATATGCCCTGCCTCTTGTTTGCTGCTTTCTGTTGTTGCTGTGAGGTGCTTGGGTGCATGTGTGTGTATGCATTCACAGCACTTCACTCGTGTGACATTTGAATATTTTATTTTGTAACACCTTAACTCTTGCACTTTAGCATATACACTTTGTACAGTTTCATTGCAGTTGTTCTGCTCGTGTATGATTGTGTGTTTTTGTAACCCACCGGGGGTCTACAGATGCAAATTAGCAGTATTACTAAATCTGGCATACTTACATTTGTATTAATGTTCATTAGTATGTAATGTCCCATTTCAATTAAACATTAAACTTAAACTAAACACCTGTTCTGTTTTGCCTTGATTGCGCCCCTCTCTACAGGTGCATCTCAATAAATTAAAATGTCAACAAAAAGTTGATTTATTTAGGTAATTCAATTCAAAAAAATTAAACTTCTATATTATTGTCATGGTCCGTGTGCTGACTCTGTTTCCCGTTCTCTTCTCTGGCGCACCTCTTGGCCTTCGGGCTTTTATTTTGACAGCGTGTCGGTGGTGTTTCCGGCTGTCAGAAGCCAAGCTCCGTGGGACGGCTGGATCCCAATCAGCCGATGATTCCATCAGCTGATCAATCTGTCAAACGCTATTTAAGGGAGCAGCTCTGTTTGCTCGGGGCTGTGACCTCATCCTTGATTCCTTCATCTACCATCCGTTCCTGTAAGTGTATTTCCTAAGTATCTGTATCCCTGTATCTGAGTTGAACCTTAGTTGTGTTTTTGCCCCCCGTGGCTCGTTATTTTGTCTTTTGTCCTTTGTGATTAAATTATGCAAACTCATTGGCTGGCATTTGACGTCTTATTGATGGCTCATGAGGGCCATCGCTGACAATTATATAGAGTCATTACACAGAGAGTGATATATTTCAAGTGTTTATTTATTTTAATTTTGATGATTATGGCTTACAGCCCATGAAAACCCCAAATTCAGTTTCTCAAAAAATTTGAATATTACATAAAATTAATTTAAAAAAATAGTTTTTTAATAGAAATGTTGGCCGACTGAAAAGTATGTCCATGTACACACTCAATACTTGGTCGGGGCTCATTTTGGATTAATTATTGTATCAGTGTGGCGTGGCATGGAGGTGATCAGCCTGTGGCACTGCGGAGGTGTTGTGAAGGTCCAGGTTGCTTTGATAGTGACCTTCAGCTCATCTGCATTGTTGGATCTGGTGTCTCTCATCTTCCTCTTGACAATACACCATAGATTCTATATGGGGTTTAGGTCAGGAGAGTTTGCTGGCCAATCAAACACAGTGATATCATGGTCATTAAAACCAGGTTTTGATACTTTTGGCAGTGTGGGGGGGTGCCAAGTCCTGCTGAAAAATGAAATCAGCTTCTCCATAAAGCTTGTCAGCAGAGGGAAGCATGAAGTGCTCTAAAATTTCCTGGTAGACAACTGCCCTGACTTTGGTCTTGATAAAACACAGTGGACAAACACCAGTAGATGACCTCTGTTCAGATAAAAGTAAATTTTGCATTTCATTTGGAAATCAAAGTCCCAGAGTCTGAAGAAAGAGTGGAGAGGCACAGAATCTAAGTTGCTTGAGGTTTAATGTGAAGTTTCCACAGTCAGTGATGATTTGAGGAACCATGTCCTCTGTTGGTGTTAGTCCACTGTGTTTTATCAAGACCAAAGTCAGTGCAGTCGTCTACCAGGAAATTTAAGAGCACTTCATGCTTCCCTCTACTGACAAGCTTTATGGAGAAGCGGATTTCCTTTTCCAACAGGACTTGGCACCCCCCCCCCCCCCCACACACACACTGCCAAAAGTATCAAAACCTGGTTTAATGACCATGGCATCACTGTGTTTGATTGGCCAGCAAACTCTCCTGACCTAAACCCCATAGAGAATCTATGGTGTTGTAGGGGCACGGTGTTGGACTTTTCCATCCAGGGGACAATGGACCAAAACAGGAGGTGTCACCGGGGGGTTCAGATGGGACGGTAAGGACTATGCACCCCCTGGGGAGAGGAGTAAATACCGGGCGGCCGAGAGAAGGATAAGAGAGTGGTGCCAGTGATATGTCATGTTAATATGCCACACAGACTTGTTCTAAACAAAATGTGTTATGGTCGGAAGTTCCGGGCCTCAATGCATGGAACTAAAGATATAAAAGAGGGATGCACAGAGGCCCGAGATGCTCTTTTGCTGTAAATTATGTTAGAGAAGGAATAAAGTTTCTGTGTCGTCCAGCTCATTGCCTTGCCTGCCTCCTTTCTCCACATTGGTGACCCAAGACATGCCATGGAAAGTGAGCTGAGCATAGCCCCGGAGACTGCCTGGAGGAAGAGCACCAGTGCCACATGCATGGTCTCAGTTGGGCTCCCAGACTTCTGGCTTCACAACCCGACTGCGTGGTTCTAGCACATAGAAGCCCAGTTCACACTCCGCAGGATAACAACGGACGATACCAGATATTACTATGTGGTCGCTGCGCTGGATGCGCGCATCACGCAACAGGTGACGAGCCTGCTCCAGGAGCCACCGGCCCTTTCCGACAGTGACATGGCAGAGAGGCTCCTAATGCTTTCAGAGTTAGGGGACAAGTCAGCAGTGGAGCTGATGGAGAGCATGTTGGTGCTGAGGGGGAAGGACAACAAATCTTTCCTGTTCACCCACTTGTTCCTCAGGAACCTACTGGCTACAGCAAGGGCGATCCTGGCCAACTCGCCATGGCTGGTGGCTAAGGACTACTGCGCCTTGGCGCAGGAAGCGGACCGCATCATCTTGGCGACCAGAGCTCCCAGCACACAGGCAGTGGCACCGGCATCCATGAGGGACTCCAGCAAGGTCGAGGAGTCATTCATGGTAGCCGGGATGGACACCAGGAGATGAAGGAATGGGGTGATCTGTTTTTATCATCGCCATTTCAGCTCGAATGCTCAGCGTTGCCTGTCGCCATGCCAATTCAAGAAGCCGGGAAGATGGCACGTTCAGAATTCAGTGGCAGTTGCAACCGATGGCGACAGGAACAGACTGCTTTATGTCATGGACACACATTCGGGGAGACGGTTTTTGGTGGACTCCAGCTCCCAGAAGAGCCTCATCCTGCCGGTCAACGCAGACAGGGTGGCAGAACGCAGCGGTCCCGAGCTAACGGCCGCCAACGGATCCACCATTAAGACATTTGGCGAATGGACACTGACAATATGCTTACACGGACGCAACTTTCAGTGGGACTTTGTGATAGCTGCATGTTCCGTCCCCATTTTAGGTGCAGATTTTTATGGGCTTATGGGTTATTAGTTGATGCTGCTAATAGAAGATTAGTGAATGCTGTCTCTTTTACCTCTTTGCCCTGTACAGCTTGGGGAGCTGGGTCGACAACATTGGCTAACGTTATAGCTCCAGGGAATAAGTACCAACAGTTACTCGCACAGTTCCCAGCACTCACGGTCCTGACGTTTTAAGCTACGATAACGAAGCACGTGGTTGAACATTTCATAACTACAAAAGGACCGCTGGAATTTGCGCGACCTTGGTGCCTGGACGCAGCTAAACTGGCCAGCGTGTGCGAGGAGTTCACCAACTTAAAACAGTTGGGCATCGTCAGGCGCTCCAACGGCCCGTGGGCATCCCCACTACACATGGTGCCTAAAGCCGACGGGTCATGGTGACAATGTGGCGATTTCCGGCGCTTGAACGACGCTACGGAACACGATTGCTATCTTATCCCACACATCCAGGATTTTTCCTTACGTCTGGCCGGGGCGCGGGTGTTTTCCAAAGTAAATCTGGTCCGCGGTTATCACCAGGTCCCGGTGCGCGAGGAAGACATTCTAAAAATAGCTGTAATAAATCCTTTTGGCCTTTTCGAGTTTTTATGAATACTGTTTGGATAAAAAGGCGCGGCGCAGACCTTCCAGAGGATGATGGATGCAGTGCTTCGTGACTTGTCCTTTGTTTTTGTCTACTTAAACAACATGCTGGTAGCCAACGAGTCTGAGGAGGAGCACATCACCCATCTCAAGACAGTTTTCTGGAGGTTGAAAGTGCACGGGCTGATAGTTAACCCAGCAAAGTGCCAGTTCCATGTGCCAGTGATTGACTTTTTGGGCCACCGCATTTCGCCGGAGGGCACAATCCCATTACTGGACAAAGCATGCACTGTGTCAGACTTTCTGTGCCCGCAGACAGTGAGGGCACTACAGGAGTTTTTGGGAATGGTTAATTTTTATAACCGTTTCTTTCCCCGGGCAGCCCAGCTGATGCAGCCGTTGTATGCCATGCTTAAAAAAAAGAAGCCCGTGGAAACCATTGACTGGACTCCTGAGCGAGTCCAGGCTTTCACTAATGCCAAAACAGCGCTTGCGGACGCCACGTTGTTAGTCCACCTGGATCCGTCTGCACGGATTGCGCTCACAGCGGATGCCTGACGTTGCCATAGAGGCAGTGGTGGAGCAGTGCATTGCAGGTTCGTGGCAGCCGGTCCATTTTTTAGCCGGACTCTGCGCGACAACGAACGCAAGTACAGCACATTCGATAGAGAATTGCTGGCTCTCCACCTGGCGACGTGCCATTTCCAGTTCTGGCTGGAGGGGCGCGAGTTCACCGTGTTTGTGGACAACAAGCCACTGACGCACGTGAAGTCCAAGACCTCGGAACTGTGGTCGGCCCGGCAGCAGCTGCAGTTGGCCACAATTTCGGAGTTTACTACCGATATTCAACACATTGCCGGTAAACTCAACATCGTGGCCAATTGCCTGTCGCGCGCGTTAGTCTTCCCGGTCTACATGGGAATAGATTTCCCTGCCATGGCTGTGGAACAGGCTGGGGACGCGGACATTTGCGCGCTCCAGTCTGCGCCAACTGGGTTAAGGCTGGAGAACAGGGTGATGCAAGAAGGGTGCCCTCCCTTGCTCTGCGACATCTTTACCGGCTGCCCACGCCCGGTGGTTCCGAGCTCTTGACACTGTTGCATTTTTGAGTCGGTCCACTCCCTTTCGCATCCAGGAGTGCGCGCTTCGGTGAAACTAGTGGGGTCAAAATTTGTCTGGCCACGCTTGCACAAAGAAAGAGTGGGCTGCAGCTTGCGTCGCGTGCCAGCGGGCCAAAGTACACAAGCACACCAGAGCTTCCGAGAAATCCCAGCTAGGAGGTTTGTCCATGTCCACGTGGATTTGGTGGGACCCCTCCCACCATCACAAGGTTTCACACACCTTTTGACAGTCGTGGACCACACCACACGCTGGCTTGAAG
Organism: Pholidichthys leucotaenia; assembly: GCA_020510985.1. Lineage (NCBI taxonomy): Eukaryota > Metazoa > Chordata > Actinopteri > Cichliformes > Pholidichthyidae > Pholidichthys > Pholidichthys leucotaenia. The sequence goes on along the minus strand of CM035844.1, from coordinate 55,791,281 downwards.
TGGTCCCGCTGGCTTCTACCATGTCTGCGGAAGTGACGCGTGCTTTTTTGTTGGCTTGGGTTGCACGTTTCGGATCTCCATTAGACATCATGTCCGACAGAGGTCCACAATTCGTTTCACAACTCTGGTCTGCGATGGCTCAGAGCCTGGGGGTCAAAATTCACCACACTACCGTGTACAACACCCAGGCTAATGGGTTATGCGAGCGTTTCCATAGATCACTTAAAGCAGTGCTCAGAACTTTGCTCATGGACACAAATTGGATCGACCGCCTGCCTTGGGTTCTTTTAGGGTTGCGTTCCACACCTAAGGAGGACTTGGCAGCATCCCCGGCAGAACTCATTTTTTCTCAACCGCTGCGGATCCCCAGAGAATTTTTACCGGAAAACCCTGAGCCCGAGGCTGATCCACCCATGCAATTTTTACACAGTACGGAGGCTGTGAGCGTACCGGGCCAGGCCCACCACTGTTTTCCCCGCACATTCATCCTAAAAAGGCTGCAGAATGCCAGTTTTGTTTTTGTCAGGCACGATATGCACCGGACCCCGCTGCGCCCACTGTACGACAGACCGTTCAGGGTGTTGGAACCTGGGGCGAAACATTTTGTGTTAGACTTAGGGGGACATAGGGAGACCGTCTGCATCGACAGGCTGAAGCCCGCTTTTGTGTTGGCAGATGAGCAGGTGGCGTTAGCCCAAGCTCCCCAGTGCGGCCGCCCACCATTGGTGGCTCCGCAGGTTGGTGATTCCTCAGCAGGGACCGGCACTCATGAAGCTGATGTGTTTTCTCCCCCTCCCTTTTTCCCTCCACAGACTGACGTGCCCTCCTGTATACCCCGCCAGCAGGGCAGTTCGACTGGATCGGCGACCCCCCGCTACAGCCGCTATTGACGCCAGCTCAAGCCCAAAGGACGGGGGGGAGGGGGGTTGAGGCCCATTCTGGGTGTTCGGGGGGCGGGGGGCTGTGCGGGGGCACGGTGTTGGACTTCTCCACCCAGGGGACAATGGACCAAAAGAGGAGGTGTCACCGGGTGGTAAATTATGTTAGAGAAGGAATAAAGTTTCTGTGTCATTCAGCTCGTTGCCTCGACTGCCTCCTTTCTCCACAGTGTATTGTCAAGTGTAAGATGAGAGACACCAGACCCAACAATGCAGACGAGCTGAAGGTCACTATCAAAGCAACCTGGACCTTCATAACACCTCAGCAGTGCCACAGGCTGATCACCTCCACGCCACGCTACACTGATACAGTAATTAATCCAAAAGGAGCCCCGACCAAGTATTGAGTGTGTACATAGACATATTTTTCAGTTGGCCAACATTTCTATTAAAAAACTATTTTTTAAAAAATTAATTTTATGTAATATTTAAATTTTTTGAGAAACTGAATTTGGGGTTTTCATGGGCTGTAAGCCATAATCATCAAAATTGAAATAAATAAAATAAATAAACACCTGAAATATATCACTTTCTGTGTAATGACTCTATATAATATAGAAGTTTTTTTTATAACTGAATTACCTAAATAAATCAACTTTTTGTTGACATTCTAATTTATTGAGATGCACCTGTATATGTTTGGGTTTTCAGTCTGTGTTCTTTACTGTGTCCTTATGTTTACCTTGATATTATTTATACCATACTGTTTGGATTATTGCTGTTTTTTCACTGAACACCTTCTGGATTATTCTTTCATTTCACTTCTGCAGTGGTTATTTTCTGTTCACTAATAAAGTACCCCCCCACAGAATGTGGGACACCATGTGGTGTATGGGGGGCACCTAGCTCTGTTTCTCTGTCCCTAGGCCACACAGCTACTGTAAGTAGTGAAAGCTACAGTAGGGGGGTCAGTCCTCTGGTAACTCTGTGTGTTAACTTTCCTTTCCCCATTCTATTATGCTGAGCACCAAGCTATAAGGCTGAAAGTACCATTTTTATATGGTCTTTAATATGATCCTGCCAGGATTTGAACCCACAACCTCCCTGTTGTGGGACGGATGCTCTACCAACTAGGCCACCACTCCGGTCGCTAATAAAGTATGGTTTACCAGACTCACCTAGCAATTGGGTCCTTGTCTCCTTAGCACAGGAGGGGCAAACGCACACATGACAGTACCAAAGCTATAGCAGCTGCAGCCACACGGCCTTCTTCTTCTACCTGCTCTCTTTTGGGGTCACCATAGCATATCATCATTTGATACTGTGATGGGCCGCATATTTGATTTGGCAAGGATTTTACACCAGATGCCCTTCCTGACTCAGTGGTGAACCCATGACTTTTCAGCTGTGGGGTGAATGCTATATTACTTGGCCACAACTACATTATTCTGCAGTTAAATGTTAATCACAACCTTTATGTCTGAGCTTTAAGCAACTATTTTGTTACTCAATGCGAGAAACACTACTGTCATGATCAGGGGCATGTCTAGGGATCATGCCCATGTTTTATGTTAATTTTGGTCTCTGCTTTTCTCTGTGTTATTATTATTTATGATTATGATTATCATGATCTTTCAGTGTCCTTGTTAGTCTGTCATGTCATCCCCTGTTGGCTGTGTCTTATGGTTGTTTTTTGCATTTCATTATATTCTGTGATCCCGGTTTATTTTTACACTTTAGTATTTTTGTCCTGCGTCTTTAGTCATGTTGTATCATCCCCATTGGTCCCTGATATCTTTATTGGCCCTTTAGTATTATGCTTATGTTCACAATCATGTTTTTGCCACTGCCCTCTCAGTGTTGTGCCCTGCATGTTCATTGTCATGTCTCTTGTGCATCCCCTGTCTATGAGTGTCTGTATAACCCCGCTCATCCTGTTTCCTTCACCTCCTGCCCTTGATTGTCTGCCCAGCTGTCTCACATTAAGTTCATGATTAGTTACCCTATTTATGTGATGTGGGAATGTGAAAATGATGAGACGGATTTCTCTCACAGCAGCTTTATTCACATTCACCAACATCTCAAAGAAGAAAGAGGACCTTACAGGGAACTCTCGTCCTTAAATACCAGGACTCTCACAGTTCACAAGTCACATGCATCACAGGTCACATTGCATTATAATCACCAGTAACAATGCATCACCTCTCTCTGATATCACCCCCACAGTCTACAATGCATCTCCTCTTTAATCCTCTGATAACACCCCGACAGTCTCAAGCCCTGCATATCAAAGCTAACATCCTCGCAGCTTCCTGTTATCTCCAAGGAAGCTCTGTCTTTGTTCTGATCTAAAATGTGAGGCCTTACATCAGTCACAAAGTAGGTCACATATATGTGGCCACACCGAGTCTTGGATTGTGGTCTGGGTTACGTCATTCGTTGTTTCTACCCCGCTATGACCCACGTCCATGTCCCTGCGTATTTATATGGGTTTTGTCCTGTTTAGGTTTCAGCCCACGCACTGCTTTGTTTTGCTTCTGAGTTTACTGTTTGTTTATAAAATCCTTATTGCACCTGAGCCTGTCTGCACACTTGAGTCCTCTCTCTTCACCCTCACTGCCTGGGAGGCAGTACATGACAACTACTGATTTATGATTTGGACTTGAGTGGTGGCCTAGTGGTAGACTATCTACCACACAACCAGAAGGCTGTGGGTTCATGACTGGGTCATACCAAAAACTGTATAAAATCCTTGCCAAATCAAATATGCCTACTATCACAATATCAGATGATGATATGCTGTGGTGATCCCAAAAGGGAGCAGCCATTAGATTAACATTTGGCTGCAGCTGCTATAGCTTTCAAACGTTGGCTGATAGTCATCTCTGACCTAGTGCCTACACCTAGCTGATGTCTTGTCAATGTGCAAATGATCTACATAAGATATATTCCCAATGTAAGCTTGGTATGACAGTGTGATGTATGGGGGGGCACTGAAAAGTTCATCGTGGTCAAATTTGACCAAATGTTGTCCCCCCCCCCCCCGTACTGCATGTGTGCTGTTGTGGAAATACCATCCAATTTCTTTGAAATTCACAGGGTTCTTTGGATACAAGATCAAAAGCAATATGACGTCTAATTATTGGCTGTTCTATGACACTGCATAATTTCTTGAGGAAGTGTTCATCCCTTGCACGATGTCAGAGATGAGTCCAGAGCTAAATGCATCAACGTTGTGTCCATCAAAGCCCTTGATCTCAACATAGGCAGAGAAGTGCCAAGGCGCAACAGCCTTCAACATTGTTTGTAGTTTCAGTTATCCCATTTTAAGGGGTGGACAAAGAGCCTTGGCAAAGGTATGCATTTTCTGAATGCGCTCTAGGTAGAGGTATGCTTTCTCAATGTTTTTTTGTAATCATGTGATATTGTCTAATCATAAGAATGGGAATCTTATTTCACATAGGTTGCATTTAGGGCATGAAGAGGAATGATTATAAGGTAGATGGCTTTAAGATCCAAGCTCAAGCAGCTGGTTTGATGACAAAAACATGGCAGCAGCTCATTTTTATCTTAACCCAGATGCCTGAACACAAAGACATCTACAGTATATTGTGTATCTTCTCTCATAAATAATGGGCATCTCTTATTAGATATAAATACAGCCCAATGAGTACAAATCTGGATGCTGTTTCCTGTGTAACATACTCGCAGCTCCTTGTAGGAGACCTGCTAAATGAGTGATTCCAAGAATAAGTAAACAGCTCTTCCTAAGAAATCATGCCTGCTGAAGCACAAATGGCTCACTCTGCTCAGCTATCATTCTCCAGACCCCAGTGAGAATAAACAGATTGTCTGAGAGTACACACATGTCCTCTGTAAGTTCTCCCTATGCTAATGTGTAGGATGTTCACCATCCTTGATTGTTAGGAAAGAGCAGCAGGTTTGACTCCACTGCAGTGATATGTTAAAGGTGTGGCAGCTATCTGTAGTTACTTTTGGCTTATGCAGCATTAAATACCGCATTTACTTTTGTACTGCACAAAATGCACAACTTCTGCAGGGCTTTTTTTTTGGGGGGGGGGGATTTATGTTTTAAGGCTTTTAAAGACCACCAGTGAAATGTTTTATTTTGGTGATTAAACTGAAAGCCAAAAGGGCATTATGACAGACTGCAATCATAAACCTTTTCAAAGTAACATTTTTATATTTGGATTCCTTAAAAGCAATAAAATGACTCAAACTTGGCTGCTCTTTTGCTTTTATAATCAGAATTCAAATAAAGGTGGTTGCCCTGGAAATCTCAGTACTTTTCAAAACAACATTATACATTTATACTGTACCACCACTTCCCCTCTATTATCTGTCATCCTCAGCTGTACTTTTGAGTGGAACGCCTGCTGCTAAAGTGAATGTGTGCAGCTTTTAAAGCTACTTCACAAAAAAAAGGACCTTACATTCCAGCGTGACTGAAGTTAATCAATTTTCAAACCTTTCCCAGTTGAAAGAAAAATAACTAAAGGATGAATAATAAGGACCTTCACACAGCCACATGGAATGAGTGCATCCCTTTTAAAACTGCACAGATGTGCCACAATGTTTAGTTTCATGCCTGGATTAACCTCTTTTGGTGTTATTGTCTGTTTTCACAACTGCAAATGTAAATTTTGCACATGCAGCACTAGATTTACTAGTGCATACCCATGCATGCTTGTGGAAACCAAGTATTAGCAAGTATTTCTACATGCCCGTAGAAAGCAAGTGTAAGTAAGCATTTCTGCATGCCTGCCTTTGATCTTTGACATGGTTACCATGACAACAGTAACCATGGTGAAACCTGCCTTTAATCTTTGACGTCACCACTCATTCAGTGATGCCTGCCTTTGATCTTTGATGATGTCATAGGGAGTCTTATGATGCCTGCCTTTGATCTTTTGATGATGTCACAGAGAGTCTTATTATGCCTGCCTTTGATCTTTTGATGATGTCAGAGCAAGTCCTATGAGCTTTGATGATGTCAGAGCGAGTCCTATGATCGTTTAAAGAGTCCTATGATCATGACAGACAGACAGACAGACAGATTTTCTTGAATTATATATAGAGTGATGCTGCAAGATATTGTGTTAAACCTTAAGAAACATATTATTAATTGCCTGCTTCCCTCAGTACTGACTACAATGACACTGAAAATAACATCTGATGAAGCAAAATTATGTAGCTAGCATATAATACCTTTGTTAGTTTATATGACATTAAATGCTTTGAAGATAACTGTTGTCAGGAATGCTGGCTGCATGCTTGAGTAGTTCACTTAAATCAAAGTTAGTCTCATAATTTAATGTTTCACTTTTTTCTTGTAAGGAGATTTGGAAGTCGAGAAGTTTTGAAATTTGGTCACAAACATGAAGCAGAAATGATAAAACATTGTCATCCTTCAAAACAAAAATCCTGGTACCACTGCAATACAAAATACAGTGGTGTGAAAAAGTGTTTGCCCCCTTCCTGGTTTCTCTCTCTCTCTTTTTTTTTTTTGCATTTGTGATGCCCACAAAATGTGTGGTCACATTTTATGAGTGAGTTTAAATTGCTCATGGCACTTTATGTTAATATGTTTCTGTAAATGACACTATGAGTTAAGAAACAAGGGCCAATTCATTATTTTGTGAAAAATTTTGCATTTGAGTGTTAACGTTGGCATCCGCCATGAGGAAGTAGTGTGGACTGTGCCTCTTTTCTTTCTTCAGGCAGGAACTCCCTGTAACCAAACTCTCGCGCGGTTTCCTCATTCTACTGTGTGAAACTGCACTAAACCGCCGCCAACAGCCTCCTGCCTTGTTTTTCCTCCTGTTTATACAGGTTAGTAAAATGTTAAAACACACAGGACACCCCCATGACTTCATACGTTTGCTGCTACTAATGCCAGTAAATGCTGAAGATGTTTTACAAAGGTTAACATACTGAAAATAGCAGATTTGGTGTGATGAAAGTGATAGCTTGTTACTAGTTGATCTAAGATGGCGGCGCCTGCATGTTTTTACATTTAAGGTTAAGTTTCTAAAGACGGCTCCTGCATATAAATGTATTTTGTGCTTATTTTCCTTGTGTAAATGTTATTTTTCCATGAACATATTGTTGTTTAAAAGGCTTTATAAAATTACTTTGTTTCACTGACAGCATTTAGAACACAAACAGTGCAGACTTTCAGATTTGGAATACCCTGATCAGATTTTTTTTTTTTTTTTTGTTACTTATTTGTACCCGTAGGTAGATTTGGTTTGCAGTCTGGTGACAAGCCACCGGCTGCCGGTCGCTGCGTGCGCGAGCGCCCTAAACCTACATGTTTTTTTTGGTATGCGGGAGGAAACCGGAGAAATCCCGGAGTAAACCCACGCAACACAGGGAGAACATGCAAACTCCACACAGCTCACTGTTGGTCGGGGGCTGGGATCGAACCCACGATCTCATGATCCCCGCGATCCCCCGGCCGAGGGTAAACTGTGCTGCCACAGCGTTAAACCACTGTGCCGCCCAGATTTACAGGTTATTTGTGAGTTCTATTGACTTTTCATAGTGTATACATGTACCTACCTTTAATTGGATGTTATTTTGTCTCTCTAACAGTAAACCATAAATGTGGAAAATGTAAATGTAAACTGCTTATAGTAGGAGTAATGCAGTTATTATGTTTTGATTTACAAAGCTCTTTACTCGGATGTAATTAGTAGGTATAATAGGTTTTGGAGAGACCTGGAATTAAGAAATAGTAATTAATAGTGAAAACTATATCTTTGTGGCATTTTGTCAATAAATTCTACCATGCGAAACTGCACTTAACCGCCCCTCCTGTTTATACAGGAATTTAACTATTACGGGTTCTCAATTTTGTTGCATTGTTTATTAACAATGGAATGACAATAAAGGCACTTTGACTTTGACTTTGACACCCTAGACCGGACTTGCAACAGAAAAGTGGGGGCTCGTCCGGGATCAATGACATCACCACCTACAGTCGTCAATCCAGTGATTTCTGAACCGGTGGACCAGCTACAAGGCCAACGTGCTGTGTAATGGAAGCAAAGGGCCAGACAAGTGATCCCAGGGCCAAGGCATCAAGTTATAAGTCACAATGGGAGATCATGAAAGAAAGAAGCTGATGTGGATGGTAAAGAAAGGACTATTCTGCCTCTCTGCTGATGAGTTGCTCCAACTCGCAACTGATATCCCATATACACCTGACCAAGACAATGCTGCACTGAATAAGCAGGATGAAGAGGCTGCATTGATCATATCTGTTCCTACATGGACAGTGCACGTCTGCTGGGGTTACAAGATCAAGGAAAGTCAGAGCTGTTACATCTTAACGACAGAATAATTGAGTTAACTGAGAAGCGTAGCCAGACTGAAGTTACTGATGAGGGTTGTACTGAGCTTGTTTTGCCTGCTGATGAAGTTTCATCACACCTGCCACAAAATATTGCCCATACAGACAATGAAACAGCTAACCTGGCTTCCAAAGCTGAAACCCTTGAGTCTCAACTGAGCAGGCTTATTTCAAGTTACAACACCTTGTGCCAAAACCTTAAACATACCAGCACTCAGCCCACTGCTAGTTTAAACGGTAGGCCTCACAGTCAGACTGTTCTGCAGTGACCCCAGGTATACCCTGTCCAACACTTGACCTCCCTCTCTGAAAGCTTAATTGCTCATAAAGACCTTCCCCTTCTGCAAAGGAAAGAGTTCGATTCAGGATGGGCAAATTGGTGATCATGCCTCTGACATAACCTACAGCAGTATCAGTAAGCAGATTGATCGAGGACTGAAAGACAACCACACAGAGGGAGAAATAGTCCAGGCAAGTACGCCACATTATAAAACCAGGTATCTTCAAAGATAGGCTTGCCAGCAAAGATGAGATGTCCATAGCTGAGCTAAAGAGCTTCCTGCAATCTCATTTAGGAGAGAAAAGTAGCACTGAATTGTTCCAAGGGCTTATAAATGCCAAGCAGCATGATCATGAAACCCCTCAGCAGTTTCTCTACAGAATGATGGGGCTCAGACAAAAGGTTCTGTTCACATCAAAGCAGACTGACTCATACATTAAGTATGAAGCTCAAACAGTTCAGAATGTGTTCCTACACACAGTCTACCAAGGCCTGAATGAAAAGCATGAAGACATCCAACGAGAGCTAAACCCCCTGCTTGCTGAACCCACAGTCATAGATGATGCACTTGTAAAACAAATAACAAAAACTACAAATGAGGAGAGTGAACAAAAAAGATGCCTAGGCCGTGTCACTCATCCCAAAACAGCTCAAGTCCAGAGTAATGAAATTAACCACAGTGATGCTACTAAAGCTGAGTCCCACCATGACAGTAAGGCCCAATATGAACTTACTCACCAGCTGAGCGCTCAAGTACAGGCCCTGACTCAAGTGGTGAGTTCCCTGCAAGAAAAGATAAAGACAAAGAAAAGCTACCAGCATGTGAGTCCAGACCACAGTGTATATGTCAGCATCTTGATCAACAGCATAAACAGTGAAGAAAAGGTAAACAATATGGCTGTCCTAACTGTACTGCAAATCACCAACCCAACTGTAACCACTGTTTTGCTTGTAGAGAAGAGGGACACCGTGCTCTTGGGTGTATGAAAAGAACAAAACAGAAGGGAAACGGACCCCAGTCTCAGCAGAGGGACCCCCTGTGACTGATCTCAACGTTGTGTCCCAAACAACCTCCAGAGAACCTGCACCAGCCCAGACAAACCAAATAGCCTCTCACTCACCAGCTGATGTTACAGACGTGGACAAAATTGTTGGTACCCCTCTGTTAATGAAAGAAAAACCCACAATAGTCACAGAAATAACTTGAATCTGACAAAAGTGGTAATAAATAAAAATTCTATGAAAATTAACCAATGAAAATCAGACAGTGCTTTTGAATTGTGGTTCAACAGAATTATTTAAAAAAAAAAAACAAACTCATGAAACAGGCCTGGACAAAAATGATGGTACCCTTAGAAAAGATTGAAAATAATGTGACCATAGGGACATGTTCAACCAAGATGTGTCCTCTAATTAACATCACAGGTGTCTACAAACTTGTAATCAGTCAGTCGGCCTATTTAAAGGGTGACAAGTAGTCACTGTGCTGTTTGGTGACATGGTGTGACTGTTATGATCCGAGCGCTGATCTCGTCCGCACTCGGGTCATACGTCATCTCCTGCAGGCTTGACAGCAGTGATTACCCTCTGGCTCCCCGGGCTCTTATTGTGACAGCGCTCGGAGGAGCTTCCTGCTGTCAAAGCCTGCCAGCTGGGCTGCATTCAGAATCAGAATCAGAATCAGAATCAGATTTATTGCCATTGTTCATGTAGTACACAAACTAGGAATTTGTCTCGGTGCAATGCTGCAACATTAAACATGATAAAATAAAAGAAATAAACTATACATGCAATAAAGTGTAGAATAAGAATGAGTAATACTAGTCAGCAGTTTAAATATATTAGCGAGCAGCAGATAATGTGGAGAACCATATAGTGCAGTCGGTAATGCAAGAAGAAAACAGTGATGATTGACATGAGTCTGGTTGAGCTGCTGTACATAGTGCACGAGAGTCAATAAGTCACTTAGTGTTCAGCAGTCTGATGGCAGAGGGGAAGAAGCTGTTCATGTGACGGGAGGTTTTAGTCTGAATGGACCGAAGTCTTCTACCTGAGGGGAGAGGGGCAAACAGTACGTGACCAGGGTGTGAAGGATCGGCTATGATCCGGCCAGCACGCCTCCGGGTCCTGGAGATGTACAGATCCTGGAGAGATGGGAGCTTGCAGCCGATCACCTTCTCAACAGTGCGCACGACGCGCTGCAGCCTTAGTCTGTCCCTGGCAGTGGCTCCTGCGTACCACACGGTTATGGAGGTGGTGAGGATGGACTCGATGATGGCTGTGTAGAACTGCACCAACATCTTGGTGGGTAGCTTGAGCTTCCCCAGCTGCCGCAGGAAGAACATCCTCTGCTGGGCCTTTTTGATGAGGGAGCTGATGGTCGGCTCCCACTTGAGGTCCCTGGTGATGGTGGTGCCTAGGAAGCGAAAGGAATCAGCAGTGGTGATGGGAGAGCCTGTGAGGGTGAGGGGGGGCAGAGGGGTTGTGACTTTCCTGAAGTTCACAATCATCTCCACTGTCTTCAGAGCGTTCAGCTGCAGGTTGTTGTTGTTGCACCAGGACGCCAGCTGGGCCACCTCTCTCCTGTAGGCGGACTCGTCGCCGTTGGAGATGAGCCCGATGAGGGTGGTGTCGTCCGCAAACTGGATCAGCTTGACAGACTGGTGGCTGGAGGTGCAGGAGTTGGTATAAAGGGAGAAGAGTAGGGGGGAAAGTACACAGCCCTGGGGTGATCCGGTGCTGATGCTAACAGAGTCTGAGACAGTCTTTCCCAGCCGCACATGCTGCCTCCGGTCCGTCAGGAAGTCAGTGATCCACCTGCAGAGGGAGTTAGGCACGTTGAGCAGGGACAGCTTGTCCCGGAGCAGAGCGGGGTGGATGGTGGTGAATGCGGAGCTGAAGTCCACAAACAGGATCCTGACGTAGGTTCCCGGGGAGTCCAGGTGCTGCAGGATGGAGTGGAGGGCCAGGTTGACTGCATCATCTACAGACCTGTTGGCTCGGTAGGCAAACTGCAGCGGGTCCAGGAGGGGAGTGGTGATGGACTTGAGGTGGGGCAGGACCAGGCGCTCAAAGGACTTCATGACTACAGAGGTGAGCGCTACAGGTCTGTAGTCGTTAAGTCCAGTGATCCGTGGCTTCTTGGGGACAGGGATGATGGTGGAGGATTTGAGGCAGGTCGGCACGTGGCATAGCTTAAGGGAGGTGTTAAAAATGTCTGTGAAGACAGGAGCCAGCTCTTTCGCACAGTGTCTCAGGGTGGAGGGAGGCACGCCGTCCGGACCGGGGGCCTTGCGCGGGTTCAGTCTGGAGAACTGTTTGAGCACGTCCTGCTCACTGATGACAAGGGCAGGGAGGGAGGGGGGGGCTGCCTTTGATGAAGTAGGGACCGTGGAGGCTGTGGAGCTGGAGGGAGGGGGGGAGTTGGACACAGCTGACGAGGTGTCAAAACGGGCATAGTGTTGGGACAGTCTTAGACAAAGGGCTTTGTCATCCTCACCTTTAGGAGCCTGAGGCCGATAATTGGTGATTTGCCTCAGTCCTCTCCACACAGAAGCCGAGTCGTTAGCAGTGAACTGCTGCTGGAGTCTCTCAGAATACGCAGATTTAGCTCTCCTCAGCTCTCTGTTAAACCGATATTTAACCTCCCTGTAGCAGTCCCTGTCTCCACTTTTCAGCGCTGCTTCCTTCTCCTTCCTGATCTGTCTGAGCTTAGCAGTGAACCAGGGCTTGTCATTTGAGTACCTCACCCTGGTGCGCGATGGAAGAATGCTGTCCTCACAAAAGTGGATATATGAGTTCACAGTGTCCGTGTACTCATCCAAATCATGCGTGGCTCCTTTAAACATGCCCCAATCAGTTATTTCCATGCACATTTCCAGCTTCTCCTCAGCTTCACTGGTCCATTTCTTCGTAGTGCTCACAACAGGTTTAATGAGCTTTAGTCTCTGTCTGTAAGTGGGAATGAGGTGGACCATCACGTGATCAGATAGTCCGAGTGCAGCGCGGGGAACAGCGCGATACGCGTCCTTAACTGTGGTGTAACAGTGATCCAGCGTGTTTTTTCCTCTGGTGTGGCATTTAATAAACTGTTTGTAGCGGGGGAGATCGTGGCTCAGATTGCTCTGGTTAAAGTCGCCAACCACAATAACCAGAGAGTCCGGGAAAGTGCGCTTCGTATGTTGGATGTGATCCGCGAGCGCGCGCTGAGCTTCGCGCGCGTCCGTGTCGGGAGGGACATATACAGCGGCGAGGATGAATGAAGCGAACTCCCGCGGGGAATAAAATGGCTTGCAGTTAATAAAAAGAAATTCCAGGGCGGGAGAACAGTGTTTGGAAATTACCGTTACATCAGAGCACCAGCTGCTGTTGATGTAAAAGCAGACTCCTCCTCCTGAGGATTTACCGGAGAGCTCTGTGTCACGATCAGCACGAAACAGCTGAAATCCCTCGAGGCGCAGCGCGCTGTCCGGTGTATTTTCCCTGAGCCAGGTCTCAGTAAAACAGAGGGCAGCCGAGGTAGAGAGGTCTTTAAAACGCATCAGCAGTCTTAGTTCATCTACCTTGTTAGAGAGAGAGTTGGCATTGGACAGAAATATGCCAGGCAAAGCCGTGCGCGTGCCTCTCCTGCGGAGCCGAACGAGAGCGCCCGCTCGTCTTCCTCTCTTTCGCCGTCTCACTTTTCGAGCCAAGCAATGAACCAGATCGGCGGCAGGAGCTAAAAAAAACTGGGAGTAGGTCCGTGGGAGTGAAAGTCCTGATATTTAGAAGAGGGGGTCAGGGTCATTCAGGGGTCATTAGGGGCCGGCATTTAAAGCGGTCGCTGAATGCAGCCCAAGGCAGCAGTCTCCGTCAAACATCCCCGTGTTCAGACGTCGAGCGAGCGTTCCTTGTCTCAGATGTCCGTTTTCCTCATTTGGTTCCTCGGCTACGATCATCCCTCATCCTAATCCTCTATTGTAAGTGTGCTTGATCAGCCTTACAGTCCCTGTTTCTACTATAGTGTGTTTTAGCCCACCGTGGCTTATTCCTTTGTTGCTTTGTGTTATCCTTCTGTGTCCTGAATAAAACATCATTGCAAACTCACCGGTGACTTGTGGCGTCTTATGGTGGCTCGCGAGGGCCACCGTGACAGTAGACTGCTGCCAGGGCGCCTAAACGGAGGCACCACACCGAGACGCTGTTCCCAGTGAGTTTTGCATTTGGACTGTGCTCCTTCCTGTCTGGGTACTGCGTGCTGGAAGCATGCCATCGCGGAGGGTCTGCGCTTGGAGTCAGAGCAAAGAGCTGGCGGATGCCCTTGAGTACGTTGATGAAACGCTCATCTCCGCCTCCCTCCTCAACTTACACAGCGATGTGCGCTGGTACCTGGACCATGCTGAGGATGTGTTAAATCATCTTCCCCGCTACGCCGACCACCCTGAAGTCAGCGCGAGGAGAGATGACATCGCCGCACAGCGTGAGATACTCCGTGGGCTGGAGGGAAACCCCGGCAGAAAGCCGAAGAGGAGGCATCCTCACCCCTCACGTCCGGATCCCATTCCTGTCGCCATTCCGGTCCAGGAATTCGCACCGCCCAGGGGTGATCCCCACCGGAGAGTGTCGTCATTCGGGAATCCCCCGGAGAAGCTACAGCTCACAGCTGCTTCCATCCGGGACCGAGTGGCGGCAGCTCGTTCTGCTGTTCACCCCACACAAATAATTAAGCATGTGACGGCGGCAGTCAGACTGGTGGAGAGGGACCCCGAGTTGAGTGACTTCCCTGAGTACGCAGACCTGCTCACCTCTGTTTCTGCACAGGAGCGGTGATTCCCAGACCTCACCTTCACCTCGCCCCATGCAAGAAACCGTCGTCACACCCGCTCTAAGCCTCAGCATGAACCCCGTCCAGATCCAGTTCCGGGTTGCCGCAAGGGCTTCACCTCTCACACAGCTGTCACTCCCGTGCCTCGTCTGGAGGGAATCCCCGCAGCCTCTCCCCCCGGGTCATCTTCTCCTGCTGTCCTGTCAGCGCTCCGTGCCCGGTTTGTCTCAGCTGTCGCCCCCTCCTCCTCGACGCCTTCCCCGGCTGCTGTGTGTGCTCAGAGTCCTGTTTCGACGAGCCCCATCCCAGATCCATTGCGAGCGGCTCCCCCTCATCCTCCCAGGAGGCCCTCTGTCACCATCCAGCGGGGAAAGGGAGGAGCAATGCCCGCTACAGCAGGCACCATCCTCCCTCCGGGAGACAGGCAAGTTCAAGTTCACTCATCTCCTCATTATTGTGATTTGCCTTGTCTGACTCCTGGGGGTGGAGTTCGGGGTTCGCAGCTCCCCGAGCTCCCACCACCTGCTGTAGCTTGTATTATTAAACCCACTTCCTCTGTGTCTCCCTCCGCTGAGTGGTCCTCGACGCCAGGCCAACGTTACCGGATGAGGAGGGGACCTGCGGTTCTGGAGACCCTGGTTCCGGTCCCGCAGCCACGCCATGGGTGGAGGAGGAGCGCGGACTGCAGCGTGGAGCCTGCGCCGACCAAGCGGTCCAGTCCAGCGGATCGAGGGTCCCCAACCACCATGCCGTGCGGGTCGTCGGCGTGGACATCAGTGCCAGAGGGTCCTCAGGCTGCGGACGCCATCATGCCAGCTGCAGAGCCCGACGTAGCTGAGTGGGAGCCAGAGGACGATCTCCTCCCGTCTGAGCCCGGATCATCGGAGTCCTGGACGGCGTCGGAACTCGAGATCAGGCAAGTGCTCTGTGTTGTCTTTCTCTTCTCCATTTTAGAGCATTTTTGCCTGTCTCTTGGGGAGGCGAGCCGGGTGCAGCCGTCCACTGCATCCGAGCTTGTCTCGCCGGGTTCTGGCACTACCGGTGATCCTGATCCCGGTTCTTTTCTCTCTCCTGAGCCTTCTCCCAGGGTCACCGGTGCAGAGCTGATTCCGGTTGCTGTGCCAGAGGCTTCAGGTTCAGGGTTGGAGGTCGGTTCTGGTGCGGCGCCGACCCAATTGGGGTCTGACGCGGGTGCAGCGCCAGTTGAATCCAAGGTCGGTGAGGGAGCTGCAGATCCCCTGCCACCGGACACTGGACTGGCTCATCTTCATCCTCATCTTCATCTTCATCATAATCATCACCCTCATCTTCCCCCCAAGCTTCTCCACCAGGTGCCGTTTGGGTTCCTCACTTTCGGTCCGGCTCGCCCTCGCTATTCCCCTCTGCAGGGAAACCGTTGTCGTTCTCTTCCCTGCGGTCCTGGTGGCTCAGCGATGCGGGTCAGCTGCCTGAAGGACTGCCGTGCCCATTTGGCACTCTGGGCCGGCCACCCGACCCACTGGACTGTCTGTTTGGCGACCTGGTCCGGCCGCCAGAAATTCTGTGTTTCCGGGCATGGGACTGGGGTAGGCCGCCCGAACTGTCCTTTTTCCCCCTGCCTGCGATATGGCCGTTTGATGCAAGGCGGCTCCCCCAACTATCAGCCTTCATGCCACAGAACCAGCACTGCCGTCATCCCGGGTTTTCATCTTCATTGTGTCTGTAATCTTTTGGGATGTGCGGGGGGTTTTGTGTTTGTGATTGTGCATTTCACCCTTTCCTAGCTGGTGTTTTTGTTCATTTTCCCTCTGTTTAATGTCCATTCACTGCCCGTAACAGTTGGTGTATTTTTGCCTTTTGGAATTTGGTATTTTCTGTTGTTGCACTCTGTAATTGTTATTTTGTCCTGTCTGCCTTGATCATGATTTGTGTTCTTGTAAATATCCTGTTCGTAGTTGTTTTGCCCTGTGATTGTTCCACCTTTGTTGCAATTCGTGCATGGGAGTGTCTTTTTTTTTTTTCCTCTGTCTGCCTATGCGCTCCTGTTGCCATGTTTTGTTTTTTTTGTCTTTGCTGGTCCGCTCCCCCCTGGCCTGCTCCCCCTTCCGCCCACCCTGGTGGGGGAGGGGCGGGGGGCTTGGGTGTCATTGGGCGTTCTGAGCCCACCCTCGAGGGGGAGGTACTGTTATGATCCGAGCGCTGATCTCGTCCGCGCTCGGGTCATACGTCATCTCCTGCAGACTTGACAGCAGTGATTACCCTCTGGCTCCCCGGGCTCTTATTGTGACAGCGCTCGGAGGAGCTTCCTGCTGTCAAAGCCTGCCAGCTGGGCTGCATTCAGGGGTCATTAGCGGCCGGCATTTAAAGCCGTCGCTGAATGCAGCCCGAGGCAGCAGTCTCCGTCAAACATCCCCGTGTTCAGACGTCGAGCGAGCATTCCTTGTCTCAGACGTCAGTTTTCCTCATTTGATTCCTCGGCTACGATCATCCCTCATCCTAATCCTCTATCGTAAGTGTGCTTGATCAGCCTTACAGTCCCTGTTCTTAGTATAGTGTGTTTTAGCCCACCGTGGCTTATTCCTTTGTTGCTTTGTGTTATCCTTCTGTGTCCTGAATAAAACATCATTGCAAACTCACCGGTGACTTGTGGCGTCTTATGGTGGCTCGCAAGGGCCACCATGACAGTGACCACACTAAACATGGACCAAAGGAAGCAAAGGAGAGAGTTGTCTCAGGAGATTAGAAAGAAAATTATAGACAAGCATGTTAAAGGTAAAGGCTATAAGACCATCTCCAAGCAGCTTGATGTTCCTGTGACTACAGTTGCACATATTATTCAGAAATTTAAGATCCACGGGACTATAGCCAACCTCCCTGGACGTGGCCGCAGGAGGAGACGGATAATACGAATGGTAACAAAAGAGCCCAGAACAACCTCTAAACACATTCATGGTGACCTCCAAGGTCAAGGTACATCAGTGTCAGATTGCACCATCCGTTGTTGTTTGAGCCAATGTGGACTTCATGAGAGACGATCAAAGAGGACACCACTGTTGAAAACAAATCATAAAAAAGCCAGACTAGAATTTGCCAAACTGCATGTTGACAAGCCACAAAGCTTCTGGGAGAATGTCCTATGGACAGACGAGACAAAACTGGAACCTTTTGGCAAGGCACATCAGCTCTATGTTCACAGATGCAAAAATGAAGCATACCAAGAAAAGAACACTGTCCCTACTGTGAAACATGGAGGAGGTTCTGTTATGTTGTGGGGCTGCTTTGCTGCATCTGGCACAGGGTGTCTTGAATCTGTGCAGGGTACAGTGAAATCTCAAGACTATCAAGGTATTCTAGAGAGAAATGTGCTGCCCAGTGTCAGACAGCTTGGTCTCAGTTGCAGGTCATGGGTCTTGCAACAGGATAATGACCCAAAACACAGCTAAAAACACCCAAGAATGGCTAAGAGCAAAACATTGGACTATTCTAAAGTGGCCTTCTGTGAGCCCTGATCTAAATGATATTGAACATCTGTGGAAGGAGCTGAAACATGCCGTCTGGAGAAGGCACCCTTCAAACCTGACACAACTGGAGCAGTTTGCTCATGAGGAGTGGGCCAAAATACCTGCTGAGAAGTGCAGAAGTCTCATTGACAGTTACAGAAATTGATTGCAGTGATTGCCTCAAAAGGTTATGCAACAAAATATTAAGTTAAGGGTAGCATCATTTTTGTCCAGGCCTGTTTCATGAGTTTGTTTTTTAAAATAATTCTGTTGAACCACAATTCAAAAGCATGGTCTGATTTTCTATGGTTAATTTTCATAGAATTTTTATTTATTACCACGTTCGTCAGATTCAAGTTATTTCTGTGACTATTGTGGGTTTTTCTTTCATTAACAGAGGGGTACCAACAATTTTGTCCACATCTGTACGTCTACACCGCAGCGTGTAGCTAATCTTGTAGGACAAAGATGTCTGTTAAAATGCAATTTGAATGGATATACTGTGACAGTCCTTCTAGATTCTGGTGCTCAGGTCAGCATTATTGATCGTGCTTGGAAACAAAAATACCTACCTCAAAAGTACAAAAGTACCTGAAATCTATAAATACTCCTACAGCAAACTTTTTTTTTATCTATACAACTAGTAATTTCTTCTATAAGTTTGATCAGTGCCAAAGATGTAGATTTGTCTGCTCTAAAACCATACTGGCTGTCTGTAAGGAGGTTGTGTTTTTCAATGAAATCATCCAGTCTCTTAGTGAAGATTTTTTCAAGTATTTTGGAGAATTGTGAGAGTAAAGAGACTGGCCTGTAATTTGTGAAATAATGACTGTCTCCTGTTTTGTATAGTGGTATTACTTTTGCTATTTTCATTTTGTTTGGAAATTTACCAGTTTGAAATGACAGGTTACAGATGTGGGTGAGTGGTTTAACAATTCTTTCAATTACTTTTTTCACTATTGTCATGTCAGTTTCATTCCAGTCCGTTGATTTTTTGTTCTTAAATTTACTCACAGTCTCAATAATTTCCTTTTCAGTAACTGCACCCAAAAAGATTGTGTTTGGATTTCTATCTTCTTTCATTTACAGAACCACTGTTGTTTGTTTCTGGTGTCACTATTGATTTTGCTAAT
This sequence comes from Pholidichthys leucotaenia, assembly GCA_020510985.1. NCBI lineage: Eukaryota > Metazoa > Chordata > Actinopteri > Cichliformes > Pholidichthyidae > Pholidichthys > Pholidichthys leucotaenia. The sequence goes on along the minus strand of CM035844.1, from coordinate 55,772,330 downwards.
TCAGGACCAACGTTTACAAAAAATTTATAGAAACCACTAACCACATCCTCCATATTATTTATCAAATTGTCATTTTCAACAAAATATTCTGGATAATTAGCATTCTTTGATCGGTTACTAATAATCCCATTGAGTACTTGCCATATTCCTCTTAAGTTATTTTTATTATCCTCTAATATTCTGTTGTAGTATTCTTTCTTACAAGTCCTCATTATATTAGTAAGCTTGTTTTTATATCTTTTATATTTGATCTCAGCCTCTACCATTCTGCACTTAATGAATTGTTTATATAATGTATTCTTCTTTTTACATGCATTTGGTGACCCAAGGAATATTTTTGTTTTGTTGTCTGTCACTGTATTGTTTTATAGGACAGTTTTTATTGTACAATGATTGAAATATTTGTAAAAATTTATCATATGCTTTATTTATATCATTTTCATCACAAACTATCTTCCAGTCTTGCATTAATAATTCCTTTGCCAGTAAATACATAGATCCTTCAGTTCTTATTCTTTTATATTTAATATTTTTGGTATACTTTTTCTTCCTATAATCACATTGATAGACAACAAAAATCGGCAGGTGGTCACTGATATCATTCAAAGTCTGTATGCCAACTTTAATAACTTTAAAGATTATTTACATGATAATTCCAAACAGTTTGAAATTGACAGTGCACAGTGGAGATTGACTCATAACTTTTGAATATTTTCAAGACTTAGCTACATCAGTGATTGTGCAAAATGAACTGCTCAAGACTCAATGGAGATCGAAACTGGTGATCTGAAATGAATGCTGAAATGATAAAAAGTAATGGTATGTTGGAATTTTATTTCTATTATGGAATAGATAAAATTAACTGATTTTGATTTGATCAAGTGTTAAAGCATGTGATGGATAATGCTTGTTGGAATATTTTAGGAATGCTATCTTCTTGGAACATAAGTCAATATTATACAGTAATAAGTGGCATTCAGCTGTTTGTTTTATGTCATTTAAGCACAGTTCTGGTACTTAAAAATCATAAAAACCCAGGAGCTTCGGGGGGCTTCGCCCCTCTTGCCCCCCCAACGGGGCTCTGCCCCAGACCCCGCTCAGATAATTTCCCCATCCTCAAGTCACATCCCTGGTTCGTGTTGAAATTCTGAGCTTTCGGTATCGTTTTCAGCGGAATTATGAGATTTTTATCGAAGGATCAGGAGTCATCAGTGCTAGAAATAGACAAAAGTATCAAAAATAAGTTCTGATGGAATTGGCTTGAGAGAAAAGTGACAGTAAATGTGAAAATTGGCTCAAAGTTCAACGAGGTAACAGAAACACTCGGACAGATTCTGAAGAAACCAGAAAAGGAGATGAAGTTCAAAGTTCAGAGACTGACACAGCTTGCTGCCAAAAGGAAGAAAGTTTCACATTAGAAGTGACTTGGTGACCAGTGTAAATAGTGTAATAAACTCTTATAGAACTGTTAAATATGTTGGACTAAAGACACTGAGACAACATTGAAGAGAAAGTAAGTTAACTTTTCATTAAATTTAATGATTTATCTAAGTCTAGTATTTCATTTTTTTTTAATCATTTTTTTCAGTCTAAATTACTTCTGTTTTACTGAAAACCTCTCAGCTTCAGGGGGGCTGCGCCCCCTGCCCCCCCCCCCATAAGTCAATCAACCAAATTAGATTTCAGCTGAAATCAGAATTTCCTGTTGCCATCCCTGATGTATTGTGATGGAAGATTTCAGGCAACAGGGGGAAGGAATGGAGTGATATAAAAGGAGACCCTGGTGTATCGAAGAAAGTCTTTTTCTGTGTATAAATGCAGTGAGAGAGAGAAATAAAGTCGTCTGTCGTGCAGACCTGGTTCCTTTATTTGCACTCTCCACACTGGTGACCCTTGACGAATTATGGAACATGAGGCAAGATCCCCGGAGTCAGCCCGAACGGGAAGCCCCAGCAACGCAGCAAACATCCCAGAGACGGCCCGGACGGGAAGCCCCAGCAACGCGTGCGCTGTTTCGGTCAAACTACCGGACTTTTGGCTGCACGCGGTCTTGGTTCTACCACACCGAGGCTCAGTTCGCCCTCCGGGGAATAACGGCAGATGACACCAGATATTACTATGTGGTCGCAGCACTGGACACTCGCACGTCTCAGCAAGTAGCGAGCCTGCTCCAACAGCCTCCAACCCACGATAAATACGGGGCTCTCAAGGCCACGCTGACCCGGCACTACACGCTCTCGGACTGTGAGAGAGCAGAGAGGCTCCTCAGGCACACCGAGTTAGGAGATGGGTCGGCGGTCGAGCTGATGGAGAAGATGTTGGCGTTGATGGGCACGGATGACGGGCATTTTCTGTTTGCCCACTTTTCCTCCGGAACCTCCCAACAGAGGCAAGAGTGGTCCTGGCCAACTCACCGTTGCTGGCCGCACGCGACTACTGTGCGCTAGCCCAGGAGGCAGATTGGATCATCCTCACCACCAGAGCCCTCACAGTGAACACGGCGGCGTCGGAACCCAGCGAGATGAAAAGCAGAGGTGAGGAGCTGGCGACGGTAGTGGCAGCGGGGGCCAGAAGGTGCCAGAGAGACACGCTCTGCTTCTACCACTGCCGCTTTGGAGACAACGCACGCAGATGTGTGCCACCGTGCCAATTCAAGCGTTCAGGAAACGCCAAGGCCGGCAGCCAGTAGCAGCTGTGACCACCGGTGAAGAAAACAAGCTGCTCTATGTGACAGACTCGCGCTCGGGGAGACGGTTCCTCATAGACACCGGCTCCCAAAAGAACCTCATCCTACTGTCCTACGCCGACCGGCTAGCGGGAGCTAGCGGCCCTGAGCTGATAGCCGCAAACAGCTCGGACATTAGGACTTTTGATGAGAGGACACTGACTGTATCCCTACATGGCCGTATGTACGAGTGGACATTTGTCATAGCGGCATGCAGTTTCCCGATCTTGGGAGCTGATTTTCTGTGTGCACTTGGGTTGCTAGTCGATGTTGCTAACAGATGCCTGGTTAATGCAATGTCTTTTGATTCTCTCCCCTGTACAGCTCGAGGGGCCGGGCCAACAACACTAGCCAACGTCACAGCTCCAGGCGGTAAGTTCCACACACTGCTCAGCACTCACGGTCCCAATGTTTTTGGCGGCCATCACTAAACATGGGGTGGAACACTTTATCACCACCACTGGACCGCCCATTTTCGCATGACCTCGGCGCCTGGACGCAGCTAAACTGGCCATAGCGCGCGAGGAGTTTGCGAACTTGGAAAAGTTGGGCATCATCAGGCGCTCAAACAGCCCATGGGCATCCCCGCTACATATGGTTCCTAAGGCCGAGGGATCGTGGCGACCGTGCGGAGATTTCTGCAGATTGAATAATGCCACAGCGCATGACTGCTACCCGATTCCCCATATTCAGGATTTTTCCGTTCACCTCGCGGGGGCACAAATTTTTTCTAAAATAGACCTGGTCCGCGGTTACCACCAGGTCCCGGTGCGCACGGAGGACATACCCAAAACAGCGGTAATAACTCCATTTGGACTGTTTGAGTTTTTACGCATGCCCTTCGGATTAAAAGGCACGGCACAGACATTCCAACGCATGATGGATGCGGTGTTGCGCGATCTGCCGTTTGTTTTTGTCTACCTGGATGATATCCTGGTGGCCAGCGCGTCTGAGGACGAACACGTAACCCACCTCAGGACGGTTTTCCGGAGGTTGGAAGAGCACAGGTTAATAATCAACCCAGCGAAATGCCAGTTTGGCATGACGGTGATTGACTTTTTGGGGCACCGCATCTCACCGGAGGGAGCGATACTCTTGCCGGACAAGATGCGCGCCATGGCGAATTTTCAGATGGTCAGGGCGCTGCAAGAGTTTTTGGGGATGGTTTACTTTTATAACCAGTTCCTCTCCCGCGCAGCTCAGCTCATGCAGTCATTGTACGCCGCGCTCAAGAAACGGAAGCCGGTGGACAGAGTCGAATGGACTCCGGAGCAGGAGCAGGCATTCTCTGAGGTTAAAACAGCCCTGGCAAACGGCGCACTGTTGGCGCACCCGGACCCGGCGGCCCGGATAGTGCTCACTACAACGCCTCGGACGTGGCCATAGGGGCCGTCGTGGAGCAACGCGTCGCCGGTTCTTGGCAGCTGCTCACTTTTTTCAGCAGGGCTTTGCGCGACAGTGATCGTAATACAGCACGTTCGACAGAGAGTTACTGGCTCTCCACCTGGCCATACGCCTCTTCCAGTTCTGGCTGGAAGGGCGCAGCTTCACTGCGTTTGTGGACCACATGCTGCTAACGTACGCGATGGCCAAGGTTTCAGAACCATGGTCTGGCCGGCAGCAGAGACAGCTGGCCGAGATCTCGGAGTTTACGACCAATATTCAGCATGTGTCGGGTAAACTGAATGTGGTGGTGGACTGCCTCTCGCGCGCAGTAGTGGCCCCAGTCTGCGTAGGGATAGATTATACAGCCATGGTCACAGAGCAGTTTGGCGATGCGGACGTGTGCGCGCTCCAGTCTGGACCAACAGGGTTAAGGCTGAAGAGCAGAGTACTGCAAGATGGCTGCCCCCCCCCCAATCTGTGACGTCTCCACGGGACGCCCACGCCTGGTGGTCCCAGTTGCTTGGCGCCGCCGAGTGTTTGAGTCAGTTCACGCTCTGGCGCACCCAGGAGTGCGCATGTCAGTCAAAATGGTGGGACCGAAGTTCGTATGGCCAGGCCTGCGCAAACAAGTAAAAGAGTGGGCTGCAGCCTGCATAGCGTGCCAACGAGCCAAAGTGCACAGACACACGAAAGCCCCTTTGGAGCCGTTTCTGTCACACACGGCTCTAGGGAGCCGCGCAATAAGAGCCAAGGGCGAGCCAGTGAGTCGTGATGTTTTATTGAAGGTAAGGGTGAGGGATGAGGGAAGCACAGATACTTAACACAATAACACTCATGAGCAGTACAGCGACAGAGAACACCGTTGGCACCGGGCGTAGGGGTACACAACAAGAGGGCTCACAGCAGGTAACACTCACGGGTTAAGCAGCCAGAAGAATAGAGCGCTGGCACTGGGCAAAGGACTCCAATACACAGGTCACTCTTACAAGGTGGTACTCCCAAGTGATACAGTAAGGCAAGTAGCGGGTTAGCACCGGACATGGGGGTACCAAGGCACAAAACTCCTTACGAGAAACACGAGTTGTGCTGAAGATGAGGCAGGGGCTGGCACCAGACGAAGGGGCTCCAGCCTAGCAGTGCTTATGTCGCAGCCCCGAGTCATCGAGGCTGCTCCTATTTATTCACACTGGCAGCGCCCCAGCTGATGAGGACTAATTGGCCCCAGCCGTCCGTAATGCTGGCAGCTGGGAGCCTGCTGAGACGCTGCTCAATGGGAAGCAGGGATGAGGGAAAACATGGGCTGAGTGCTGAGACGGCATCTCAACCCATGGTGACAGAGCCTCCCCCTCAAGGTCGGACTCCTGAACGACCAGAAACACCCCAGCCCCCCCACCCCCCACCTAGGGTGGGAGGAAGGGAGGCAGGGCCGGAGGGGACGAAGCAAAGGGAAACACCAACAGGCCAATGTAGGGTAACAGGGCAAAAAAAAAAACCCAAACACAGTACTCGACATTGCACCAAAAAAAAAAAAAAATACAAAAAACGGATAAAGCAATTACGGAGTGTGGACAACAGAACAAACACTACTCCATAATGCAAACAAAACTAAGAACAGGACAAGAGTGACACAAAGAAAAAAAAACGCTGAGTACGGGTAATGAACAGGGAGAGAAAAAAAAAAACACAATACACAGCACCATATATACAGCCACCCACAGTCACCAAGAGAAGTGAAGGTGACTGGGACAAACGGACAATTACAGAGCACGGTTTGAAGGAAAACAAAGCACATGACTCTATAATGAACAGATAAAATTACAGACAGGGCACAAAAAGGAAATGCTGAGTACGGGCAAAGGAAAACCCACAGCACTACGGATATAGAAATACCCACAGTCACCTAAAGAAGTGAAAGTGACTGGAACGAATGGACAACTGCAGAGTATGGTCTGATAAGAAACAAAACATAACTCCACAATGCAAAGACGAGGCTAAAAACATGGTACAAAAAGTAAAATGCTGAGTACGAGGAATGGAAAACACACAGCACTACGAAAACACATCCACCAACAGGACAAAATATTACACCCGAGTGACCTTAATAATGATAAAAGAAAAAGTGACACCCGAGGAATATGGCAGGCAGAGTCCAAAAATGGCCGAGATGGCTCCGGAGATCTCCCCGCCCATTGTCCAGTTGGCGAACCAGGGAAAGGGAAATGTTCGGACGGCGAACTCCGGACCCAGATCCCAGGAATCCAGTCCACCGGCAGCCGAACCAGGCCACCCAAAGGCAAACACAGACCAGCGGGGGGGAACCAGATCACCGAACCGAAAGTTTTGTGGGTCGGGTCGTCGACCCGCATCACTCAACCACCAGGACCGTTGAGACGGACGAAGGGTCAGAGCAGGTCCCGGTGGAAGAGGCTCAGGGGAGAGCCGATGACAAGGGCAACGAGCGTCAGGCCGCAGGGAAACAGCCACCTCCTCACCGGACCTGGACAACACTGGGGCAGCACCCACGTCAGACCCCGATCGGGCCTTAGGTGAACCCACGTTGGACCCCGATTGGGTCTCGGGCGAACCCACGTTGGACACTGCACCAGAACCGACCTCCAACGTTGAATCTGGACTCTCCAGCACCACGAGGAACAGCAACTCCTCGCCGGTGACCCTGAAAGAAGGCTCAGAAGAGAAAACAGAACCGGGATCAGGATCACTGGCAGCGCCAGAACCCGGCGAGACGAGCTCAGACGCAGCGGGTGGCTGCACCCGGCTCGTCTCCCCTAGAGACAGGCTGAAGTGCTCAAAGATAAAAAGGGAGAAAAGAAAGGAGAGCACTCGCCTGATCTCGGGTTCTGACGCCGTCTAGGACTGCGAAGACCCGGGATCCGTCGTCAGGAGGTCGTTGTCAGGCTCCCATCCAGCCGCGTCGGGCCCCGCAGCCAGCACGATGGTCAGCGCAGCTTGGGATTCCTCCAGCTCCGGTAACCCCGCCGACGATCCACTCGGCGTGAAGCCAGAAGAATCTCGTCCCGCTGGACCGAACCGCTCCTCCGTGGAGACCCGGGGACGCTCAGTCGTCGGCGCAGACTCCACGCAGCAGTCAGTCCCCCTCCTCTGTCCGCAACGTAGCTGCGGAACCACAGGCCCTCTCCTTATCCCACCACGTTGACCCGGAACCGGGGATCACTCGGCGGAGAGAGACACAGAGGATGTGGGATTAGGAACACAGGTTACAGCAGGTGGGGGGAGTTCAGGGAGCTGCGAACCCTGAGCTCCTCCTCCAGGAATGTGACAGAGCAAATCATTAAGCAGATGTGAAAAAACTATGACTTGCCTGCCTCCTGGAGGTTGAGTATCGCCTGCTGTGGTGGATACTGCTTCTTCCTCTCCCCGCCCGGCGATAACGGAGGACCCCCCGGGGAATCGTCTGAGGATCGCTCGCGTTGTCTCCAGCAGAGAGCTCGCCAGGCCGGAATTCCAGGCACACACAGCAGTCAGGAAGCGCGTCGAGGAGGAGGGGGAAACAGCCGGGGTGAGCCAGCCCGAATGTCCAGGGATGACAGCGGGGAAATGAGGCTCAGGGAACGAGGCTGTGAAAGCTCCACGCTGACGAAGCGAAGAGGTGACAGCTGCGTGGGAGGAACGGTCCTGACGGCGGCCCAGAACTGGATCCGGACGAGGTTCGTGCAGAGGTGACTCGGCGATGTGATGACGGCTATTCCCAGGGGACGAAGCGAGGGGGGAACCCAGGAATCGCCGCTCCAGATCGGAGATCGAGGCGAGGAAGGCGTCGAGCACGGGAAAGCTTCGTAGCCCTGGAGTCCTCTCCATCAATCTCACTGCCGCCGCCACATGCCTGAAGATGGTGACAGGAAACACAGTGGAGCTTGCGACAGCCACTCGACCCCAGACATAACTGCTGTCAGCTGCGGCTCCTTGAAGGGAATCCCGAGTGATGTGGCGCAGGTCGGGGGAAGCCCTCTGGCTGGCGCGAACTCCCGGACTGGAAGGACGGCAGGAACGGGATCCCGAAGCGGGGGAAAACGTCGCCCACTTCGGCTTCCTGCCGGGATTTCCATCCAACCCGCGGAGCTTCTCTCGCTGTGTACCTGTGGCGTCTATCCTGGCACTGTCCTCGAGATGGAACACAGAATGACGGTAACAGTCCAGGAGTTCCTCAGCACGGCCCGGATGCCAGCGTCTCGCGTTGGAGGCGTCGTGCAGGGTGAAGAGTGTCCCGTCGACAGCCTCCGAGATGGACCTCAGCTTGTCGCCCTGGGAAACGGCATGCTAGCAGCGCTGACACCCGGACAGAAAGGTACAGTTCCACGGCGACTCACGGCCGCCGGTAACTCGTCTGGCTGCGACATACTGTCACACACGGCTCTAGGGAGCCGCGCAATAAGAGCCAAGGGCGAGCCAGTGAGTCGTGATGTTTTATTGAAGGTAAGGGTGAGGGATGAGGGAAGCACAGATACTCAACACAATAACACTCATGAGCAGTACAGCGACAGAGAACACCGTTGGCACCGGGCGTAGGGGTACACAACAAGAGGGCTCACAGCAGGTAACACTCACGGGTTAAGCAGCCAGAAGAATAGAGAGCTGGCACTGGGCAAAGGACTCCAATACACAGGTCACTCTTACAAGGTGGTACTCCCAAGTGATACAGTAAGGCAAGTAGAGGGTTAGCACCGGACATGGAGGTACCAAGGCACAAAACTCCTTACGAGAAACACTTACGAGTTGTGCTGAAGATGAGGCAGGGGCTGGCACCAGACGAAGGGGCTCCAGCCTAGCAGTGCTTATGTTGCAGCCCCGAGTCATCGAGGCTGCTCCTATTTATTCACACTGGCAGCGCCCCAGCTGATGAGGACTAATTGGCCCCAGCCATCCGTAATGCTGGCAGCTGGGAGCCTGCTGAGACGCTGCTCAATGGGAAGCAGGGATGAGGGAAAACATGGGCTGAATGCTGAGACGGCATCTCAACCCATGGTGACAGTTTCGTATACCGGCTAAGAGGTTCGACCACATTCACGTGGACCTCGTGGGCCCCCTCGCACCATCGCAGGGGTTCACGCACCTTCTGACAGTGGTGGACCGCACCACATGCTGGCCAGAAGCAGTCCCGCTGGCGGCAACCACGTCCGCGGATGTGGTGCACCACTTTTTGACATCATGGGTGGCACGTTTTGGCATCCCGTTGGACATCACGTCCGATAGGGGCACGCAGTTTGTTTCCGACCTCTGGTCGGCGAAGGCCCGTAGCCTGGGTGTAGCAATTCATTGCACAACCGCGTACAACCCACAGGCCAATGGGTTATGCGAGCGTTTCCATAGGTTGCTGAAAGCAGCGCTCAGGGCTTCGCTTACGGATGCAAATTGGGTAGACCGGTTGCCATGGGTTCTGTTAGGGTTGCATTCCGCACCAAAAGAGGATTTGGAGGCTTCCCCGGCGGAGCTTGTTTTTTCTCAGCCACTGCGGCTCCCCGGGGAATTTTTACCAGATAATCCCTCGCCGGACAACTGTCTGTCTCAGCGTTCGCAGCATAGCGCAGATACAGGCACGCTACCGGACCCGGCCCACCACTGTTTTCCACGCGCTTTTGTGCCAAAAACTTTGAAGAACGTGGCGTTCGTGTTTGTCAGGCACGATGCCCCTCCCCCCATTGCACCCACCCTAAGATGGCCCGTTCAGAGTGCTGGAACCAGGGGACAAACATTTTTTGTTAGACTTGGGGGGTCGTCGGGAGAAAATATGTATAGACAGACTTAAGCCCGCCTTTGTGGTGGCGGACAAGCAAGTGATGTTGGCTCGGGCCCCTCGGTGTGGAAGACCCCCACTGAGAACTCCCCAGGTAGAAGATTCAGCAGAGCAGCCACACGGGCAAGTAGAATGCCCCCCCCCTCGCCATTGCCCACCCGCAGACAGACACCCCCCCAAGAGCCCCCCACCGGCACAGAAGTGCCGCGAAGTCGAAGGCCCCTCGTTACAGCAGATATGGGAGGAGACTGAAGCCAAAAGGACGTGAGGGTTGAAGCTCAGTCTGAGACTCTGGGGGGGGGGCGGTGTAGTGAACCCACGCTGGGATATTCATCTCAGACTGGAAGTAGAGGGGAGGGGAATATTTCCTCTGCAGGTAGAGCGTGGGGGATTAAATGGAGGACAGTGCATATTGTAATGTGTAAATGTATTGTGATGGAAGATTTCAGGCAACAGGGGGAAGGAATGGAGTGATATAAAAAGAGAGACCCTGGTGTATTGAAGAAAGTCTTTTTCTGTGTATGAATGCAGTGAGAGAGAGAAATAAAGTCGTCTGTCGTGCAGATCTGGTTCTTTTATTTGCACTCCCGACAATGGAGCTAAATAAATTATTATCAGGGTCTATGTTATATTCTATGTCCTGTGGGTTGTGATCCGTATATTCAAAAACTTTCAGTTCCTGTTGTTCCTGTTTGTTGATCTTTTGTTTTATGTTGTTAAATGTCCTGATGCAGATGAGTATAATCCTTCAATGTCTTACAGTTATCATTTGTTGCTGTCGACTCCAGTTCATAATGTTCATTGGTATTTGTCCAGTTCCATAATATTTCAGATGTTAATGACCTTGGCTTCTTCAGGTGATCCATTTAATTTGATGTATATTTTACAGTTTGATGTCCAGGTGTTTTGAATCTTTTTTTGCTTTCTCAGGTATCTTGCTTTTCTGGCTATTTCTGTGTTTTCTTTTGTGAGGTACTTGTTCATGTAAATGTTCGTTCCTTTCAGTTTCTTCCCTTGTTTTAGCAGCGCAGTCTTGTGTTTTCTGTTGACAAACCTCATGATGACACCTGGTTTGTTGCTGTTTTTCCTGGGCAGAGGGTGGCAGGCCTCAATGGTGTTACAGTCCACCTGGATTCCTTTGGACTGCAGGAAGGCCGCCACTTGTTGCTCAGTGGATTCAGCTTCCAGCGCATCGAGCCTCCTTCCGCTGTCTGCGGCCACCGCTCGAGCATATGATCGGAGTTTAATGTAGAGCCATGTGATGATCACGTCGTTCACCCGGGTGTACTGCTCCAGGTCCGACACTCTGGTCTCCAGATACGCCAGCCTCTTGTCCTTCTCGGCGTTCTGGAGCCGCAGCGCTTTCACCTCCTCAAGCAGGCCCAGAATGTTTTTTTGCTGCAGCTTAACAGCAGAAATCTCTTCAGCTAAGAAGTCGAGCAATCTTTTAATATCGACCACCTACTCAGTCTGCTGAGATTTCTTAGGACCCATGATCCTGGATGATTTATGTTGACTAAACAGCTAATGAACAGCTGTTTAGCTATTTGAATGGCGGGCCGCTCCGCTCCGCTCTCGTTTCCCAGTCTATAGATGCCGCTATTGGCGTCTTAAATCAGGCAGGGGTCGAAACTAGCATGTCCAGTTCGTAATCCAAATTCAGTTCTCAGAAGCCAAAAAAAAGTAGACAAAAACCGAGCACCAAAACACAGAAATCCACCGAAATCCACCGACTGACAGGCTCTGACAGCAGGTTGACAGGTTGACAGGAACCGGAACCAGAATTTTATGAGTGAGTTTAAATTGCTCATGGCACTTTATGTTAATATGTTTCTGTAAATGCACTATGAGTTAAGAAATAAGGGCCAATTCATCCATCCATCCATCCATCCATCTTTTGCTGCTTAACCCCTTGCACGCCGGTCAATTTCCCTTAAAACGCCAAAAAATAACGTGCCCAAAGTAAATCGAAAGCTGTTCTTCAACCCTTTGCAGCATCTTCATGGGGTTGGTCTCATTTAAAAGAAAACACTTTGAATTTTTTGGCAAAACAGTCATAATCTCTCTAAGTGCTCCGGCCACTGAGTTACAGTCATCTAAACATACTGAACTTGAAGAAACTAAATTTGGCCTGGGTGTTTTTTTGGATACAAATGCTTGCAAATAACACACAGCTTCAGATCCGGGCTGGAAAATGCAACAGAAATGTAGAACCAAGTGTTATCCAGCTGAGGTCAAAATTTTGTAACAATACCACAAAAAATGAATATATTACATAGCTTTTTTCTTAGGTTGTTCCCAGGCGTTTTTGAACTGTGCCAAATTGTGCCAAATGGCACAGTTTGGAAAAAACGTCTGTAACTTTTGAATGATTCAATATAGAAGCTTCATCTTGGGCTCTAATGAAAGGTGAAGGGCTGTGTGTGTGTGTGTGTGTGGGGGGGGTTGCTTATTCATTCATGAATGAATGAATGAACAAACAAGCCCCCACACACAAAGAAGCATGCCACGTAAAAAATGTGTGGCTTTTTTTTACAAGAAAAAATAACCTACAGTGCACTAAAAATTATACTAAAATATTTGTAATGTAGAAGATAAGATAAGATAAGATAAGCCTTTATTAGTCCCACAACGGGGAAATTCCAGGATTGCAACAGCACAGGGATAGCAACACTCAGAGCAACAATCAGAAGGCAAGAAAAAACAAGCAAGCAAGAGCAGCTAATATACATATGTACATATTACTATAAAATATATATATACACACACACACACACAGACACACAGTGCAGAGCATTGTAGCTGGATGGAATAAATATATGAATATATGAACACACAGTGCAGAGCATTGTAGCTAGATGGAATAAATATGTAAATATATAAACACCCACAGTATGGAGCATTGCAGCTAGGTGGAATAAATATGCAAGTATATAAACACACACAGTGCGGAGCAATGTAGCTAGATGGAATAATATGTAGATATATAAAAACACAGTGCGGAGCATTGTAGCTAGATGGAATAAATATATAGATATATAAATATAAACACACCCAGTGCAGAGCATTGTAGCTAGATGGAATAAATATGTAAATATATAAACACACACAGTGCAGAGCATTGTTGCTAGGTGGGATGAAACAGCATAACCGTCTATTTAGTTATCCTACATGGTATGATTATGTGCCCATACATATTCTCACCCTCCATAGCGACCGGTATGTTCCTAGTTGTATGCCGGAGAGGACCATTGTGTAAGTCTATTGCATCTTTTGCATTCAAAAAAAAACAAAAAAAAAACAAAAAAAAAAACAAAAAAAAAACTATTAGTTTGTTAACAACAACAACAACTCTCTCCCCCCCCCCCCCCGCTACAGAGGACGGACATCACCCATCGCTACATGACGGAAAGCGGTGATGGTGTGCCGCGGTCTACTACGCACAGTTGGACTAAAATATCTGCAATCCGCTACAGAAGAGTAGCGGGGGGGGGGGGGCGTTCGTCAGTCATGTTACGATAATGCACAGTTGTAATTTACCGATCGGTCAAAAGTCATTTGGATTACAATTTTCAGGGATAAAGAATAATTTAGCTTATAACACTTACCTGTCCACAACAGCAAAGTCGCTGGCAAACTTCTCTTCCTCATTGTCAGATGAACATGAAGCTGGTCCGCTTGTTACGGACTCGTGGTTCTGGTCACGCGACCCGGTCAAACCATAATTCCATTATTGCGGTTTTGCGCTTCCATGATTGCGGTTTTGGCGAACGATTTTTCAAAACAAATAAGAACAGTAATAAGAAAAAAAGGCTGGCAAACGCCTGTGTGTCACTCAGCCTTACACAAAACAGCTTTCGAACTTCTGTGCTTCAATTGGCTGGCTGTATTCGCAGCCGTTGGTAGGCGGGTCCTTCTTGCTAGGTTTTCAGTCATTGGTTCTTCAAGGTTTCAGAAACCCAATTCAAGGCTCTTATTAGCCGAATGAGAGGTCAATCACATCTAAACCAATCAAAGCACTCCTTTGGCTTTCTGTTCGCGGCTGTGTCTGTAGTGGAAGAACGGAAATGCAGCTTTTTTTTTTTCAGTGCGCTCTAGGACGCAGCGCCCTCGTGCGCCCTCGTGCGCTCTAGGACGCAGAGACGTGCCCGCCTGCGGTACACCGGAGTGCAAGAGGTTAAGGTCAGTGTTCATGACTCCACCATAAGAAAGAGACTGGGCAAAATTGGCCTGCATGGCAGAATTCCAAGACAAAAATCATTGCTGAGCAAAGAGAACATAAAGGCTCGTCTCAGTTTTGCCAGAAAACATCTTGATGATCCCCAAGACTTTTGGGAAAATACTCTGTGGACTGATGAGACAAAAGTTGAACTTTCTGGAAGATGTGTGTCCCATTATATCTGGCGTAAAAGTAACAGCATTTCAGAAAAGGAACATCATACCAACAATAAAATATGGTGGTGGTAGTGTGATGGTCTGGGACTGTTTTGCTGCTTCGGGACCTGGAAGACTTGCTGTGGTAAATGGAAGCATGAATTCTGCTGTCTACCAAAAAATCCTGAAGGAGAATGTCCGGCCATCTGTTCACAACCTCAAGCTGAAGTGCATTTGGGTTCTGCAGCAGGACAATGATCCAAAACACATCACCAAGTCCACCTCTGAATGGCTTAAGAAAAACAAAATGAAGATTTTGGAGTGTCCTAGTCCAAGTCCTGACCTGAATCCAATTGAGATGCTGTGGCATGACCTTAAAAAGGCAGTTCATGCTCGAAAACCTTCCAGTGTGGCTGAATTACAACAATTCTGCAAAGATGAGTGGGCCAGAATTCCTCCACAGTGCTGTAAAAGACTCATTGCCAATTATCGTAAATGCTTGATTACAGTTGTTGCTGCTAAAGGTGGCCCAACCAGTTATTAGGTTTAGGGGGCAATCACTTTTTCACACAGGGCCATGTAGCTTTGGATTTTTTTTTCCCTTAATAATAAACACTTTCATTTAAAAACTGCATTTTGTGTTTACTTGTGTTATCTTTGTCTAATATTAAAATTTGTTTGATGATCTGAAGCATTTAAGTGTGACAAACATACAAAAAAAATGAGAAATCAGGAAGGGGGCAAACGCTTTTTCACATCACTGTATTAGTTTCAGTGTGGTAATGACATGATAATTATTGTCTAAGAGATGAAGAAGAAGTCAACTTTATTGTCATTCAATCCATACAGCTAATCATGTACAGTTGAATGAAATTTTGTTTCTCCTATCTACAATGTTAATCACATCTAGAATCACGAGGGATCACTGCCATGCAAGGCACTGCCACAAGCAATTTTTCCTTCCCCCATTCTATTTTTGCTGAGCATCAAGCTAGGAGGTGGAAAGTACCATTTTTATATGGTCTCTGGTATGACCTGGCCGGGGCTTCAACCCATGACCTCCCGGTTGTGGGCCAGATGCTCCATCAACTAGGCCACCACTCCGGCTAAGTAGACCATAATGGCAGTGTAAGTAGAGTCTAACTATAGTGTACAGTATAAATATGTTGTAAGTATAGAGCAGTTAATATTAGAGTAATCCTGCATACTGTCCACAAGTTGTCCATAACTACAGTATATGTACTGCCCCATTATATCGATGTAACCTTGTATTGGCTTCCTGTCAGCTTTAGGAAACATTTTAACATTTTATTGTTTGTTTTTACGTAAATCACTGCACCAATGTACCTTTTGCATATTTTATGCCCCTGCACTCCTCCTTGGTCATGAATATCCCCTGACCAGGTGCTTTTAGTTATTCCTACATTTAGCCAAAACTTAGCATTTGTAGTATTTGAACATAAATTTCTGAATAGACTACCAGTGACTGTAAAATTGTGATCATCCCTACAGATCTTTAAATCAAAACTTTAAACCCATCTGCTCTCTTAAAAATTCTTTGGCCAGTCCCAAATCTTTGCCTGTGAATGATTAGCTCCTTTTGGTGAAGCGATGACGAGCCATTCGTCCGCCTGTATGTCCGTACATCTGTCCGTCCGTCTGTCCATCTGTCCATCCACATTTCATGAGAATCACTACTCCTCCAAGGCATTAGCCCTGCTGCCCACCAAACTCACATACAATGATGCCCAGGTGGGCCTGCCTCCAGGTTGTCTCAAGGTCAGGACATTTGGGCACTTGTGTGATTTCAGAAAAATTGCTACTCCTTTGAATATATTCCCCTAATTCTGAACAAATTAATGCACAGTGATCATCAGAATAGTCTGCATCAAAGTCATGCTCAAGGTCAGGGTCAAAGGTCTGGAGATCGAAAACAAAACATAAAAATTGTTAGTCTGCACAGGCAATTGCCCCAATGTTTGGCAAACTTACAGTGCATCCGGAAAGTATTCACAGCGCTTCACTTTTTCCACATTTTGTTTTGTTACAGCCTTATTCCAACATGGAATAAATTCATTTTTTTCCTCAAAATTCTACACACAATACCCCATAATGACAATTTAAATTTTTTTTTGAGATTTCTGAAAATTTATTAAAAATAAAATCTAAGAAATCACATGTATATAAGTATTCACAGCCTTTGCTCAATATTTCGTTGATGCACCTTTGGCAGCAATTACAGCCTCAAGACTTTTTGAATATGATGCGACAAGCTTGGCACACATACACTACCGTTCAAAAGTTTGGGGTCACCCAGACAATTATTTTGTGTTTTCCATGAAAAGTCACACTTATTTACCACCATGAGTTGTAAAATGAATAGAAAATATAGTCAAGACATTGACAAGGTTAGAAATAATGATTTGTATTTGAAATAATAATTTTTTCCTTCAAACTTTGCTTTCGTCAAAGAATCCTCCATTTGCAGCAATTACAGCATTGCAGACCTAACATGATTGCACAAGGGTTTTCTAATCATCCATTAGCCTTCTGACGCAATGAGCAAACACATTGTACCATTAGACCACTGGAGTGATAGTTGCTGGAAATGGGCCTCTATACACCTATGTAGATATTGCACCAAAAACCAGACATTTGCAGCTAGAATAGTCATTTACCACATTAGCAATGTATAGAGTGTATTTCTGATTAGTTTAAAGTTATCTTCATTGAAAAAAAGTGCTTTTCTTTCAAAAATAAGGAAATTTCTCAGTGACCTCAAACTTTTGAACGGTAGTGTACCTTTGGGCAGTTTCACCCATTCCTCTTTGCAGCACCTCTCAAACTCCATCAGGTTGGATGGGAAGCATTGGTGCACAGCCATTTTCAGATCTCTCCAGTGATTTTCAATTGGATTCAAGTCTGGGCTCTGGCTGGGCCACTCAAGGACATTCACAAAGTTGTCCTGAAGCCACTCCTTTGATATCTTGGCTGTGTGCTTAGGGTCGTTGTCCCGCTGAAAGATGAACCGTCGCCGCATTCTGAGGTCAAGAGCACTCTGGAGCAGGTTTTCATCCAGGATGTCTCTGTACATTGCTGCTTTCATCTTTCCCTCTATCCTGACTAGTCTCCCAGTTCCTGCCACTGAAAAACATCCCCACAGCATGATGTTGTCACCACCATGCTTCACTGTAGGGATGGTATTGGCGTGGTGATGAGCGGTGCCTGGTTTCCTCCAAACATGACGCCTGGCATTTATCACCGATCCTGTTCATAATTTTTATGGACAGGATTTCTAGGCGCAGCCAGGGAATGGAGGGTGTCATGCTTGGTGACCACAGGATCTCATCTCTGTTGTTTGCAGATGATGTTGTCCTGTTGGCTTCATCCAGCAATGACCTACAGCTCTTGCTGGGACGGTTTGCCGCTGAGTGTGAAGCGGCTGGGATGAGAATCAGCACCTCCAAGTCCGAGTCCATGGTCCTCAGCCGGAAAAAGGTGGATTGTCCTCTCCGGGTTGGGGACAGGCTCCTGCCCCAAGTGGAGGAGTTTAAGTATCTTGGGGTCTTGTTCACGAGTGAGGGGAAAATGGAGCGAGAGATCGACAGACGGATTGGAGCAGCATCTGCAGTGATGTGGACGTTGTACCGGTCTGTTGTGGTGAAGAGGGAGCTTAGTTCTAAGGCAAAGCTGTCGATTTACCAGTCAATCTACGTTCCTACTCTCACCTATGGTCACGAGCTTTGGGTAATGACCGAAAGAACGAGATCGCGGATACAAGCGGCTGAAATGAGCTTTCTCCGCAGGATTGCTGGACTCACCCTCAGAGATAGGGTGAGGAGCTCAGTCATCCGGGAGAGGCTCAGAGTAGAACCGCTGCTCCTCCACATTGAAAGGAGTCAGTTGAGGTGGTATGGGCATCTGATTAGGATGCCTCCTGGACGCCTCCCACTTGAGGTGTTTCAGGCACGTCCCACTGGGAGGAGACCCCGGGGCAGACCCAGGACTCGGTGGAGAGACTATGTCTCCCAGCTGGTCTGGGAATGCCTTGGTATCCCCTCTGAAGAGCTGGAGCAGGAGGCTGGGGAGAGGGAAGTCTGGGCTTCTCTGCTTGAACTGCTGCCTCCGCGACCCGGACCTCCGGAAAAGCGGTAGAAGATGGATGGATGGATGGATGACGCCTGGCATTCATGCCAAAGAGTTCAATCTTTGTCTCATCAGACCAGAGAATTTTGTTTCTCATGGTCTGAGAGTCCTTCAGGTGCCTTTTGGTAAACTCCAGGCAGGCTGCCATGTGCCTTTTACTAAGGAGTGGCTTCTGTCTGGCCACTCTACCATACGGGCCTGATTGATGAATTGCTTCAGAGATGGTTGTCATTCTGGAAGGTTCACCTCTCTCCACAGAGGAACGCTGGAGCTCTGACAGAGTTACCATTGGGTTCTTGGTCACCTCCCTGATTCAGGCCCTTCTTCCCTGATCGCTCAGTTTAGATGACCGGCCAGCTCTAGGAAGAGACCTGGTGGTTCCAAACTTCTTCCATTTATGGATGATAGAGGCCACTGTGCTCACTGGGACCTTCAAAGCAGCAGAAATTTTTCTGGACCCTTCCCCAGATTTGTGCCTTGAGACAATCCTGTCTCGGAGGTCTACAGACAATTCCTTTGACTTCATGCTTGGTTTGTGCTCTGACATGCACTGTCAACTGTGGGACCTTATATAGACAGGCGTGTGCCTTTCCAAATCATGTCCAATCAACTGAATTTACCACAGGTGGACTCCAATTCAACTGCAGGAACATCAAGGATGATCAGTGGAAACAGGATGCACCTGAGCTCAATTTTGAGCTTCATTGCAAAGGCTGTGAATACTTATGTACATGTGATTTCTTAGTTTTTTAATTTTTAATAAATTTGCAAAAATCTAAAAAAAAAAAAGTTTTTCCCATCGTCATTATGGGGTATTGTGTGTTGAATTTTGAGGAATCCATTTTGGAATAAGGCTGTAACATAATAAAATGTGGAAAAAGTGAAGTGCTGTGAATACTTTTTGGATGCACTGTATGCACAATGATCCTCAGTGGGTCTATATCTAAGCTGTGCTTAAGGTCAAGGTCAAAGGTCAGGAGATCTGAGCACTCTGGGGCTGATTTCATCAAGCTGGAATGAGCTATTTCATTATTGATTATGTGGTTTACATGTTTTTGCTCTGACCATTTTTTTTTGCTTGTTTTATTATTTGTATAGCACTTTGGCCAACTCTCTTTTAAACATTCTTATAAATAAACTTGACTTGGCTTACTATGTTGTAAAAAATACTATAAAGACTGTGTTCCTGCACAGTAACTATGGACATGCAGACTATATTCTTCCTTGGCTGACATGGTTACAGCATAACCAGAGAATACTCGTGGCATAGTTAAAGGGTATCTATGATTTTGTCATAGCAAACTTTTTCATTTTTAATTTTATTGGTTTATTTAGCAGGGACAGTGCACATTAATGAACAGTTTTGTAAATGTGCCAGAATTAGCCAAAAGGCTATTTTTCATCTGTAGTCCCTGGACAGATGTTACAAGTCACCCTAAAAGTAACTTAGTGAAGTTATACCATAATAAAAGCATACTTGTGTCATAATCACAAATGTACTAGTGTGACGCAAGTAGCCACCAAAGCAAAGCATTCACTACTAGTGCAATGGGCATTAGTCTTACTTTTACATTTTTAAACGAAGATTTTATTGCATTTGTGTAGGTTATTTCTAATAGGTGACTGCTGTTAGAAAATACACATTACAATAAATAATGACTCCAAGACGTTAAGTCAATATCAAAAATACATACATCAAAATACATACAAATAAAATATATTTTAATAAATTTTGTTAAAATATATTTTCACCATATTCAAAAGATGATTTTTTTTCCCACCATTTTGACCCGGCGTAAACTGAGAAGCTTTGATCAACTCTGGATTCAATTAAGGACTCACTTTCTCTGAAACTGTAATCAATATTAATTAATCCAGAGTGATCAGTCTCATAAAAGGATGGTTGACTGTTGAGACATACATCTGCAGGTATAAAAATTGCTATTAGATTTAGGATAAAGAGTTTCCTGTACTGATGGTCTATTCATGTGTTGCCAATACAAAGGGGGAAAATATAACTGTACTAGACACAATATACCCTCAAGTTATCATGCTGGTATAATTTGACTTGGACTTTAGTTTTCAAAGTACAAAAAATCTGTAATGTAATTACCCACACCAACAGAGTCATGTGGGCAGACGATCCCAGCTGGCTATCTAGCTATGTCCGTGCTCTAACTCTACAGAGAATGAGGCTAAGGCCACCAAACTTGGTACATAGGTTGACCTTGGTACTAGCACCTATGGCTATACTTTTGGGGTCCAAAGGTCAAGGCCCCACACATAAGTAAATATATCTCAACAACAAAGAAAGTTAAGGTCACCAAACTTGGTACACAGGATCACCTTGGGATCCTCAACTATGACTATGGGTTTGATGATTGCAAGGTCAAAGGTCAAGGTCAAAATGCCATATAAACTACATCTCAATAACAACTAAAGCTGGAGTCACTAAACTTGGTACAGAGTTCGAACTGACACCCTGATTTCTGACTATGGGTTTGGGGTCAATCTATTTTTCAGGGTTTGGGCTGAATATATAGCGATGCAAAAGGCATGAGTCTACGTGCAATTCTAGTTGACAGGTGGCAAAAATGCAAGTAAACATTATTTACCAATGACTGGCTATAGTCAAGGTATGATTCAGACCTTGCCATTAATCTCATGAACAGGCAAACTTCCAACTTTGTTGTTTTTAAATTGCGTAGATGGTGAACAGGACAGAATTTTCCTGAAAACAAATCTAAAAAAATTATACATCAACAAAATGTTTCAAAGGGTGCAGAATTAAAGTCTTTATATTCTTATTAAAAAAAACTAGAAAAGCACTCAGAGATTAGATTAGATTCAACTTTATTGTCATTACACATGTATGAATACAAGGTAACGAAACACAGTTTAGCATCCAATCAGAAGTGC
Organism: Pholidichthys leucotaenia; assembly: GCA_020510985.1. Lineage (NCBI taxonomy): Eukaryota > Metazoa > Chordata > Actinopteri > Cichliformes > Pholidichthyidae > Pholidichthys > Pholidichthys leucotaenia. The sequence goes on along the minus strand of CM035844.1, from coordinate 55,751,010 downwards.
AAAGGACAGCAGTGCAGTATATACAGTAATTGACAGTATGTGCAATTTAAGCAAATATATGCAGCAGTGCAGAAAGTTAAGAGTGCTGTTATGTAAAATAATGTACAATAAGTTAGGTGGGTAGTTATGTACAGGTGAGGATGGTAAGAGATGATGGTAAGAGAGTCAGCGGGGAACTAAGTTCAATAACATGACAGCTGTTGGAAAGAAACTGTTCCTAAACCTGCTGGTTCTAGTCCGAAGGCTTCTGAAATGCCTTCCGGAGGGGAGAAGCTGGAACAGTCCATGAGCAGGATGGTTGGAGTCCCTAAGAATGCTGCGTGCCCGGCGCAGACATCTTTTCCTGTAGACGTCCTCTATAACTGGAGGTGGAGTCCCTGTGATGTGTCGGGCGGTTTTCACCACCCGCTGCAGCGCCTTACGGTCAGCGACAGAGCAGCTCCCATACCAGACTGTGACACAGTTGGTCAGGGTGCTTTCTATCACGCAGCAGTAGAAGTTGCCCAGGATGTCAGTTGACAAATGGTTCTTCTTCAATGTCCTCAAGAAGAAGAGGCGCTGATGGGCCTTCTTGATCAGGCTGGTGGTGTTAACTGACCAGGACAGGTCCTCTGAGATGTGGGTCCCCAGGAATTTGAAGCTGGGGACACGTTCAAGAGCTATGCCATTGATATGGATGGGGTCATGTGTCTCTCCCCTCTCCTTCCTGTAGTCCACTATGAGCTCCTTGGTTTTGCTGGTGTTAAGGAGCAGGTTATTGTCAGTGCACCAAGTAGCCAAGTGCTCAACCTCTGCCCTGTAATCTGACTCATCGTTGTCCCTGATGAGTCCGATCACCATGGTGTCATCTGCGAACTTTATGATGGAATTGGATCCATACATAGGCCTGCAGTCATGGGTGAAGAGGGAGTAGAGGAATGGGCTGAGCACACAGCCCTGTGGTACACCAGTGGTGAGTGTGATGATGGAAGAATGGTTGGGGCCTGACCTAACATGTTGGGGTCTGTTGGTCAGAAAATCCATGATCCAGTTGCAGGTGGAGGTACTGATTCCCAGGTCCCCAAGTTTAGTGATCAGTTTGGAGGGGATAACTGTGTTGAATGCTGAGCTGAAGTCAACAAACAGCATTCTTGCGTAGGTGTTCTTGTCATCCAGATGTGAGAGTACACAGTGCAGCGCTGTAGAAACCGCATCCTCTGTACTCCTGTTGTTCCGGTAGGCAAACTGGTGAGGGTCCAGTGTAGGGGGCAGGCATTTTTTGAGCTGTGCCAAGACCAGTCGCTCAAAGCACTTCATGACTATGGGGGTCAGTGCCACAGGGCGATAGTCATTTAGGCACGATGGTGTTGAATGTTTCAGCACTGGTACTATAGAAGTGGTCTTGAAGCACGCTGATACCACCGCCTGGGCCAGGGACAGGTTGAAGATGTCCGTGAAGACCCCTGCCAGCTGCTCAGCGCATGCCTTCAGCACACGCCCAGGAATGCCGTCAGGGCCAGCAGCCTTACGTATGTTGATATGACTCAGTGCATTACGGACGTCGGTGTGGGTGAGTGTGAGGTGGTGGAGGTCGTCAGAGGGTGGGAAATTGATATTCTTTTCATTATTGTCCTTGTCAAAACGAGCATAGAAGTCATTTAGCTCATTGAGAAAGGACACAGTCATGGCTATAGGTATGGAGTTGCTGGGCTTATAATCAGAGATAGCTTGAATGCCCTGCCACATGCGTCGGGGGTCAGAGTCCCCAAAATGTTCCTCCACCTTCAGTTTGTAGCTGTGCATACCTCCGCCAAGGCTCCTTCTGTCCCTCGTGGATCACCTCCAATATTTAATGGGTTCATCCTTGGCCCAAGGGCTACCTCTGGTGAAAATTTCATCAAAATCTGTCCATTAGTTTTTGCGTTCTCCTGCTAGCAAACAAACAAACAAAGACAAACCACCCTGATCACATTACCTCCTTGGTGGAGGAACAATATATTGATGAAAAAATACAAACATAAAAATTTTGCTTTTTACATCTGAGCAGCTGGATGACGGATATTCCTATTTTGAATTCAGAGCCTTTATTACAAAAAATAAAATCAATCTAGATAGGTGAGGAAAATTGAAACTTGCATTATGCGACAAGATCAGTGTTATTAAAATGTTTGTTGCACCCCAGAGTAATTATATAGCTATGATGTTGCCAGTGGCTATACCACCCCAGATTTTTAAATAACATGATTCAATAGTTAAAGAATTTTTATGGGAGGGGAGGAGATCAAGGATCGGAATGGATAAATTGTGTTCTCCAAAAGATAAAGGAGGTCTGGGTCTACCAAAGCTGAGGCTATATTATATCTCATTTGAAACTGCCAAACTAGCCAAACACTGGAGTAAGCATAGTAAATTGGTCAAGTAGGTTCATTTTGTCTTCTTTTAATTTATTTATCTTTTGTTCTTTTGTTAAAGACAAGAATAGAAAGGAGATGTCTTTACTTTCTTAACATGTTTCGACTGTACACTGCAGCCTTCGTCAAATTGGATTGGGTTGCCACTGAGGCTGAGATGTGTTCTTCATTTATAGTAGAGTCATTTTTGGGGGTTTCGTGACCAACCTCCCAGGTCCTTTTTTTCTCACTGGATTTAGCATTCTAGACCCATTTTAATGAAAATAAGCTCCCATGTACCTCCCAAAAATTACGGGAAACCTTTTTTTTGCCCAAAATTCAAAATGCCCGCCAAAATGCATACCACCACCTATATCTCAGTAACTAATTCAGCTAGGAGGTTGATTTTGGTGTCTAGACATAGGTTTTTGGGGTCAAGCATTCCATTAATGCTATTAGTTTACTTGTGAAACAAACCCATCACGATGAAATCCAATATGGCCGCCAATATCGCCACCGATTAACATTTTTTTTGTTTCTTGACTACTAAGGCACCTAGAAAGCTGATGTTGGTGTCAAAACAGAGGTTTAAGGGGTCATACTATCTGTTTATTCCAATAAAAGTGTGTTTAAATGATTACATAATCGAGAAATCCAAGATGGCGGCCGGCTGTCATTTTCACATGCAATGGACTTTTTCATATCCGTCACCAAATGAGCTAAAAAAAGTCAAGTGAAGCTCCTGTGAACCATCCATTGTGTTCATTAGTGCCCTCATTGTCTATCAAGCTCAAAATGGCCCCCAGCCGCCATCTTGGAATACACTTTACGCAGGCACATTTTCTCTAGACCTTATGTTAATGCCACGCAAACGTCCAACTCAATTACATGTAGCCCACTATCAATCACCACATCACATCATACTAAGATGTCCAACTACACATCACTATCACTACTTGATTCACTATCAATGAATGAGTCACTGTATGAACTTGCGCTATCTGAAGCACTGTCTTCACCACTGCTGCTCTCCTCACTGTTGACTTCTGTGTTCGGTTTCGGCATTGACAGGGGAAGTGGCGGTTGAGTCGATCGTACAGGTAGACATAGACCACTCACCAAATGCCACCCATGACCGATTGGTGATGGGTGACTTTGAAGGTGGAAGTTCGTCAGCAAGTACGCAAGGTAGTTTGTCCTGAGGAGGTGATGATGCAGACTGTCTGCGTCTGGTATGTACCACAATACCAATGCTGGACCGGAGCCTCTTCGGTGAAAAGAGAGAAGCAGATGGAGATGGATCCCCCTGAACTGATTGTCTCTTTCAAGATCTACCTCTAATTTATGCTTACGTTTCTCGGCTTGAGATAGACAACGCTTGTTAGATAACATGGTGTAACATGTCTGGTGCATATAATGCCCTTTTGGCCCTTTGGCCCAATCAATATTCCCACATTGAAACCGATCAAGTCCTTTCCATCGTAGAGTTTTTTCACGAATTGAATTCCATTTTTGGTCCTTGGTATTATCCAAAGAGTCACTTTTGGTACATGGTTGACCACAACGTAGAATGCATTCGTATTCACCGGAAGACGTTGATGGTAATTCATCGTTGTCACTTGCAGTATCCATTTTATCCCTCACTTTATATGAATAAGTGTCTGAAAACAAAAACAAATTTGTCATTATCAGAACAGAGGAGAGAAAAAGGAGGGATGACAAGACCTAGAGTCAAAGGCCCTTGTACTGTCTACTGTCATTACGGTAGCATTAAGCAAGCAGCATGGTCAATATGCTAACATTACCTGACTATACAGTATGGAATAAGATTCAGAATTCTAACCTCTTCAGATAAGTTTAAAGCTAAATTTATACATACCTGGCAACCTTGGTTAAATTGGAAAGATTAGGACTACATATTATGGCAGCACAGACGTTACAAAATCACTGCATCCTCTCTCTTGCTATGCAAAAAGGAATCAATGAATCAAGCATAGGATTCCGGGAATCCTAAGGGGATTACCCAAGTGTTCCTCAGTGAAATCACTGAATCAATGCAGGAGCTTTGTAATAATTATTAAAAATGAATGTAAGGATACCTCATTTGACATTTTTAGCTCATTTGGTGACGGATATGAAAAAGTCCATTGCATGTGAAAATGACAGCCGGCCGCCATCTTGGATTTCTCGATTATGTAATCATTTAAACACACTTTTATTGGAATAAACAGATAGTATGACCCCTTAAACCTCTGTTTTGACACCAACATCAGCTTTCTAGGTGCCTTAGTAGTCAAGAAACAAAAAAAATGTTAATCGGTGGCGATATTGGCGGCCATATTGGATTTCATCGTGATGGGTTTGTTTCACAAGTAAACTAATAGCATTAATGGAATGCTTGACCCCAAAAACCTATGTCTAGACACCAAAATCAACCTCCTAGCTGAATTAGTTACTGAGATATAGGTGGTGGTATGCATTTTGGTGGCCATTTTGAATTTTGGGCAAAAAAAGGTTTCCCGTAATTTTTGGGAGGTACATGGGAGCTTATTTTCATTAAAATGGGTCTAGAATGCTAAATCCAGTGAGAAAAAAAGGTCCTGCGAGGTTGGTCACAAAACCCCCAAAAATGACTCTACTATTACCCAAATAGACAGATTTTTCCAATCTCAACACAGACCCATAAATCCTATCTTCTCTCACTTGAAAGAGGTTGGGATCAGAACACACAAGATGTTAAAGATACTACTTCTTAGACACCCTTACTCATCTTTATGGCATTACCCAAAGATTGTTAAAGGGAAAACATCATTATACAGTACTGGGAAAAAAAGGCACCTTAGTGGTACATGCCAGGTGAATGACCTGTATCAAGATTGTGTGTTCATATCATACACTGTTATGAACGGGGTTGAGATCTAAACCTCGTTCCATGATTTGTGTCTGTAGTTTCCTGATTGTTGTTAATTATTCCTAGCTGGCAGGTTATTTGAGCCTCTGAGCCTGGGCTCTCTGTCAGTCTACAGCCACGCCTCCTCCTCTCTCTCTGCCAGGCACTCACCAGCTGTTTGCCATCACCTTTGGTGTTTACACACACACACACACACACACACACACACACACACACACACACACACACACACACATTCATTCCTACTCACATCTTCACTCACTCACTCATGCACCGACTGCTGTCACACACCGGCATCCACTTGTCACTCATTAAGTACACAGTGTACTTATGGGTGACAGTGTGAGCACTCAGTGTGGCGGCGTTAGTCAACCAAGTCAACTCAAAGTCTACATTAATGTCCAGGTTCCTCGTTGTTGGTTTTTCTCTTCCTTTGGACTATGTATGGTATTGTTGTTTCCAGAGCCAGTTTGCTCCGACCCTGCATGTAAGTCTTCCTCCTTGTTACCTCTGCCAAGGAGGTTATGTTTTCATCGGCGTTGGTTTGGCTGTCTGTTTGTTTGTCTCTGTCTGTCTGTCTGTCTGCTTGTTTGTTTGTTTGCATGATAACTCAAAAAGTTATGGACGGATTTTCATGAAATTTTCACAGATTGTCAGAAATGGGGTATCCTACAGATGATTACATTTTGGTGGTGATCCGGATCACCATCCAGAAGAAAACTGCCATTAAGGAAAATTACATTTTCGTCAATAACTACTGAACCACTAATCCTATCATTCTGATTCCAATTGCTAGTCATATGTTTTCATGGTCAAGGAATCTGAAAACGTGTGGTTATGTTTTCATCAGCATTGGTTTGTCTGTCTGTTTGTCTGTCTGTCTGTCTGTCTGTCTGTCTGTTTGTTTGTTTGTTAGCAAGGTAACTCAAAAAGTTATGGATGGATTTTCATGAAATAGTGAGCCACAAAAACACAAATCAATCCCCCCCCCCCGCACACCCCAACAGTCCCACAGACGAGATCAGAAACCCGGGGAGGGTGCAGTCCTGACCTGGAGGGATGGGGGCAAAAGGTTCGGGGGGTTGTCCGGCATCAAAAGGCCACAGAACAGGGAGGGGAAAAGAGGACAGTTCGGGCGGCCTACCCCAGTCCCATGCTCGGGAGTAGAGAGTTTCAGGCGGCCGGAGCAGGTCGCCGCACAGGGAGACAAAGAGGTCGGGGGGCCGGCCCAGAGAACCAAACCAACGAGACAGTCCTTCAGGCGGCCGCCCCGCAACACCAGCCCACCAGAACCGTTGAGAAGAAGCAGCCGGCGGTCCCGCTGAAAAGGGGAGAGACGAGGGGGAACCGGGCGGAGCGTTCGGGACCCCAACGGCCCCAGGTGGAGATGGGTAGCGCTCCTCAGGGAGACGAGGAGGATGACGGTGGAGAAGAGGGTGACGAGGGAAACGAGCCTGTCCAGCATCCGGTGGCCGGGGATCTGCAGCTCCCTCACCGAATCTAGGACCTGCTGGTGCAGCACCCATGTCGGACCCCGATTGGGCCTCCGGAACCGAACCCATGGTGGACCCCGATTGGGCCTCCGGAACCAAACCCACGGTGGACCCCGATTGGGCCTCCGGAACCAAACCCACGGACCCCGACTGGGTCAGCGTGGCACCAGACTCGACCTCCAACCCCGAAACCGGAACCTCTGGTGCAGCAGGCGAGAGCAGCCCCCTCACCGGCGACCCTGGGAGAAGGCTCACAAAAGAGAGAAAACCCGGGATCAGGGTCACCGGCAGCGCCAGAACCCGGCGAGATAAGCTCGGACGCAGCGGGCGGCTGCACCCGGCTCATCTCCCCTTGAGACAGGCAAAAGTGCTCTAAAAGGTGAAGAAGAAAGATAAAACAGAGCACTTGCCTGAGCTAGGGTTCTGACGCCGTCCAGGACTGAGACGATCCGGGCTCAGAAGTCAGGAGGTCGTCCTCAGGCTCCCGCTCAGCTGCGTTGGGCTCCGCAGCTGGCATGATGGTGCGCGCAGCCAGAGAGTCCTCCGGTACCGATGTCCACGCCGGTGGCCCGCACGGCGTGGTGGCAGGAGAACCTCGACCTGCTGGACCGGACCGCTCCTCCGTGGAATCCCGGGGACGCTTCTTCATCGGCGATGGCTCCACGCTGCAGTCCGCTCTCCTCCTCCGCCCACGGTGTGGCTGTGGAACCGGAACCAGGCTCTCCAGAACCGCAGGCCCCCTCCTCATCCAGCGACGTTGGCCTGGCGTCGAGGACCGCTCAGCGGAGGGAGACACAGAGGAAGCAGGGTTAATACTTTCATCCACAGCAGGTGGAGGGAGCTCGGGGGGCTGCATACCCCGAACTCCACCCCCAGGAGTCAGACAAGGCAAAACAATATCTAAAGGAGAGTGTCATATCCCGAGCGCTTTTGTCTGCGCTCGGGTTATTCCTCATCCCTGTCAGGTTTTGACAGCAGGTGTCGTCACACGGGTTTCCAGGGCTCTGATTGGCCAGACGCTCGGGAGCTCTCAGCTGTCAGAACCTGGGCAGCTGCGCCGCGTTTCCAATCATGAGCAACTGGCTTTAAATGTCAGTGCGAGTGAACTGGACTCTGCGGCCGTCTCGTCAAAAGTTTTATGACTTTCCCCTGTCTCCTTACCACATGCTCCCTGGGTTCCTCAACGTATCCCGCTGCATGTAAGTGATCTGTTATTTGGAATTGTCTTCTCCCTTGCTGACATTCCCTCCTAATTATGGCGGACGAGAGCTCCTCGTCTCTGCCATAACTCTCTCCCTGTTCCACGTTTTATATTCCCTGCCTTTGCGGCGTACGAGTGCCCCTCGCCCTAGCCACTAACCTCTATTGTGAATTTATATTGTGTTGTTTAACGAAGCCTGCGTGGCAAGTTGTGTTGTACACCTAAGTCCTGTGCAATAGAAATAAAAGAACTGAATTGCAACTTACTGAACTGTGGCGTCTTATGCTGGCTCGTGAGGGCCAGCCGTGACAGTAGACAGCCGCCAGAAGGAGACGCCGTTCTCAGTAAGTTGCGTTCTGGGAACTTTGCCCCTTCCTGTCCAGGTACGTGGGGTTGGAAATATGCCATCTCAGCGGAGTCGTTCTCGGGGTTCCCACGGCCTGCTGACCAAGGCGCTGGAGGAGGTGGATGAAATTCTCATCATCGCCTCCGACCTCGATGGGCATCCAGACACCTCCCTCGCCCCTCCTCTCCTCAGTTATCAGCCCGATGAACAGTGGTATCTAGACCGGGCTGAGGAGGTGCTTGACCGTCTGCCTTCCTGCTACAACGGTCACCCCGAGGTCGACGCGAGGAGACTCGACATCGCTGCCCAACGCCAGATAATTCAGATGCACGAAGAGGAGGAGGCTGCAAGGTGGGGTGATCTCTGGCTCCAGCTGCCTGAGGCGCTGGAGGAGGTGGATGACTTCATCAGCGCTTCCGCCAGCCTTGACGACTCATCTGAAGCGCACTATTACCTGGACTGCGCTGAGATAACGCTCGACCGATTGTCTCCCCGCTACACCGACCACTTGGACGTCCAAGCGAAGAGACAAGAGATCGCCGCCCACTGCGAGGCGCTCCAGGATATCGAGGAGGAACGAGGCCAAAGGCGGAGTAATCGGAGCTCCCGCTGCCCGCTCTGGAATCCGGATCCCTCCCTCGATCCAGTCCTGGAGTTTGCACCACCCGGGGCCCGTCGTAGACGTCGGCGCCGTGGCCAGAGACGTTCTCAGCGCGACTCCCTTCCGGAACCCGCTCCGGTTCACTGGGCTGACCCCATTCATCCCACTGCTGTCTCTCCAGCATCTCACCAGGAGGAGATCCCTGCAGCCTTTCCCCCCGGGCCTGCTTCCCCCGCTGAGCTGTCAGCGCGTCACGCCCGGCCCGACTTGGCTGCTGCCCCCTCCGCCTCGACGCCTTCTCCAGCGGCTGGGAGTTTGAGAAGTTTTGCTCCAGTGGACAGCGCGGCTACACCATCCCGAGTGGCCCCCTCTCCTCCTTCAAGAGAGTCTCCGGCCACCACCCGGTGGGAGGAGGATGGAATGACGTTCCCTACGGCAGGTTCCACCGCCCCTCCGGGAGGCAGGCAAGTACAAGTTCACTTTTTTCCACCTAATAGTGATTTGCTCTGTCTGACTCCTGGGGGTGAGGCTCGGGGTTTGCAGCCCCCCGAGCCTCAACTCCCTGCTGATATGTTACTTAAACTGGCTGCCTCTGTGTCTCCCCCTGCTGAGCACGCTTCGACTTCAGAGGAGCGTCACCAGATGAGGAGTGAGCCTGCGGCCCTCGGGCAGAAGACCCCAGCCCCGCAGCCATTTTCTGGGCAGAGGAGATCGGACGACTGGTTGGAGCCTGTGCCGACGACGGAGCGTCCCCGGGACTCCGCAGATGAACAGTCCGGTCCAGCGGGCTGAGAGCCCCCCACCTCCACGCCACATGAACCGCCAGCGTGGACGATGACGTCGGGGGGTCCTCGAGCTGCAGGAGCCCCTCTTCCAGGGGCGGATGACGTCACGACGGAGTGGGAACCGGACGACGACCTCCTCCCGTTTGAACCCGGAGCATCGAAGTCCTGGATGGCGGCAGAACCCGAGATCAGGCGAGTGCTCTATTTTCTATCCCTCATCTTCTTTCTGGAGCATTATTGCCTGTCTCTCGGGGGGGCGAGCCGGGTGCAGCCATCTACTGCACTCGAGCCTGTCTCGCCGGGCCCTGCCGCTGCCGGTGATCTTGATCCCGGTTCCTTTTGTCCCTCTGAGCCTCTCCCCAGGGTCACTGGAGGCGAACCTGCTCTAGGTGCCACCTTGGAGGTTCCGGCTCTCGGCATGGGGTCCACCGGGAGTGTTCCGCCGGTTCAAGCGGAGCTCGATGTCAGGGAGGTTCCGGCCCAATCGGGGTCTGACGCGGGTGCTGCCCTCACTCGATTGGAGCTCGACGTCAGGGAGGTTCATGGTCGTTTTGACCCAGGCGGGTTCCAGAGATTGTGTAGCTGACCCACCGCTGAGCGCTTTCCAGGCCATGCCCCGTCCTCGCCATGGCCCCTTCTTCCCCGCTCTTGAGACTGCGGGAGTTAATTCCAGCTGGCCCGGTTCGCCGACCTTCCCCCAGCCATTCTGTTGGCAGGCCGATACTGCCCGACCACCCGGTGACCGGCTCTGTCCTTTTGGCGTCCGGGCCCTGATTCCTGACATGCAGGATGATTCTTTCGGCACCCTGATCCGCCCGCCGGAGACGTGGTTTCCCTCGGCCCGGGGTTTGGCTGGGCCGTTAGGGCATGTTCCGCTGCTTTTGCTGGCGGCCTGGATGCTGGGTGCTGGGAGGCCTCCTGAGCGGAGTTATTTAACTCTATTCCCCAATGTTTTTTTTCCCTCTCCTTCTCTTGCCCCACCACTGACTTGTGACTGGTTTTTCTTTTTCTCTCCTCCCCTCTCAGACTGAAATACCCCACTGGGGATTGAACTTCATGTTTAAGGTGACTGTTTTCCGTTGATGGACATATGTTCTCTTGCCGTAGCTGTCTTTCATGTTATTTTCTGGGATGACTGTTTGGGTTTGTTCCTTGCACTCCCGATTTGAGACTCTTCTGAGCAGAATTTCCTTTTCATTTTGACAGTATGCTATCATGAGTATTGTATGTTTCTTTAGGGTGTGATTGTAGTATATTTCCTATGTTACTCCCTTACTCGGGTCTAGTTCTTTTTTTTTTGGCACCTGTGTTGTCTTTTGGTTTTGAAGATTTTCTGTACACATTAACTTGGAGAAGAAGGTATTATTTGTCCTTTTATTTCCTTGATCCTGCCTTGTGGTATTGACTGGTGTTCCTTGTATCCTCATCTTGGCTTTCTTTTTTGTGGTTATATGTGAGAGATGTCCATCTAGCGTTGACTTTTCTTTTTATTCATCTCTTTGTCCCCGTTTATGTACGGTTTCTGCCTTTTTTTTTTTCCTCTCTCCCTCCCTTCCCCGATGTTTTTGTCCCCTTGTTGTGAGTTGACCCTGCTCCCCCTCCACCTGCTTCCCCCTCCACCCTCCCTGGGGTGGGGTGGGGGGGTCTGGATGTTACGCGCGACCAGGAGTTCGCGTAGAGGGAGGGGCTCTGTCATATCCCGAGCGTTTTTGTCCGCGCTCGGGTTATTCCTCATCCCTGTCAGGTTTTGACAGCAGGTGTCGTCACACGGGTTTCCCGGGCTCTGATTGGCCAGACGCTCGGGAGCTCTCAGCTGTCAGAACCTGGGCAGCTGCGCCGCACTTCCAATCATGAGCAGCTGGCTTTAAATGTCAGTGCGAGTGAACTGGACTCTACGGCTGTCTTGTCAAAAGTCTTATGACTTTCCCCTGTCTCCTTACCACATGCTCCCTGGGTTCCTCGACGTATCCCGCTGCATGTAAGTGATCTGTTATTTGGAATTGTCTTCTCCCTCGCTGACGTTCCCTCCTAATTATGGCGGACGAGAGCTCCTCGTCTCTGCCATAACTCTCTCCCTGTTCCACGTTTTATATTCCCTGCCTTTGCGGCGTACGAGTGCCCCTCGCCCTAGCCGCTAACCTCTATTGTGAATTTATATTGTGTTGTTTAACGAAGCCTGCGTGGCAAGTTGCGTTGTACACCTAAGTCCTGTGCAATAGAAATAAAAGAACTGAATTGCAACTTACTGAACTGTGGCGTCTTATGCTGGCTCGTGAGGGCCAGCCGTGACAGAGAGAAATCATCATGCACTTGCCTTTCTCCTGAGGGTAAGATGGTTCCCGCTGTAGGGGACGTCGTTCCTTCCTTTCCCCGCTGGATGGCGACAGAGGGCCCTCTGGGAAGATGAGGTGAGGCCACTCGAGACGGTTCCGGGATGGGGCTCGCTGAAACGGAGCTCCCGCGACACACAGCAGCCAGGATAGGTGACGAGGAGGCGGGGGCGCCAGCCGGGGTCAGTCAGGCATGGAGCGCTGACGGGACAGCAGGCGAGGGCCCGGGAGAAGACGAGGCTGTGGGGATTCCCCTCTGACGAGGCGCAGGAGTGACAGCTGTGTGGGGGGTTGAGCCCTTGCGGCGACCCGGAACAGCATCCAGACGGGGTTCTAGCCGAGGTTGGAAGCCGGTGTGACAACGGTTCCTTGTAGGGGGTGAGGCGAAGGTGAGGTTCGGAAATCGCCATTCCTGAGCAGAAACAGCGGCAAGCAAGTCGGCGAACTCAGGAAACTCACGCAACGCTGGATTCCTCTCCACCAGTCTAACCGCCCTCACCACATGCTTCATACATGCTGGTGGATTCCCAGCGGAGCAAGCAGCAGCCACCTGGTCCCAGATCTTGTCTGCTGTCAGCTGCAGCTTCTCTGGGGGAATCCCGAGTGACGACATGCCTGATGGGAAAAGACCTCCGGATGGAGCGAACTCCCGGGCCGGAACGGAGGCAGGAGCGGGATCCCGAAGCGAGGGGCGACGTCTCCTCCGCTTCAGCTTCCTGCCAGGATTTCCCTCCAGCCCTCGGAGTATCTCACGCTGGGCGGCAATGTCATCTCTCCTCACGCTTACCTCTGGATGATTAGCGAAGCGGGGAAGAGAATCCAGAATTTCCTCGGCTAGGTCCAGGTATCAGGGCACTTCGCTGTTGAAGTCGAGGAGGGAGGTGGAGACAAGGACTTCGTCCACGCGCTCGAGGGTGTCAGCGAGGACAGCGTCCTGCCTCCGAGCACGAGACCTCCACGATGGCATGCTTCAACACGGCACCCAGACAGGTAGGAACAAACGGTCCACTACTGCAAACTGCACGGTGAATGGCATCTCAAACAACGCCTCCTCTCCGGGCGTTTGGCGGCAGTCTACTGTCACGATGGCCCTTACGGACCATCACAAGACGCCTCAATCACCAGTGAGTTTAGCAGTGATGTTTTATTAACAGAGAGGGAAGGACAAGCACAGGATACATACAAGGTGACGCCTGGGCCGGGGAGTACCCGATGCGCCAGACGAGATAATAATAAGGGTAAAGTCATACAGAGCGTACCTTAACAACAGGACCGTTAACAGGCGGGTAACAGGGGATTCCCAAGTCCGTTAACCATGAAGAGCAACAGGAATACAACAGGACATAACAGAACATAACAGAGACTGCCACACTGGAGGACATTCAGCACCGGCTTTTAACTCTGGCCGCTAATGACCCCAATGCGGCGCAGCTGCTCCCGTGACAGCAGCGCAGCAGCTGACTTTGACAGCAGGGAGCTCCCCCGGGCGCCTTCACAATAAAAGCCCGAGGAGCTGAAAGAAATCCTCTGCTGCCAAAGCCAGGGAAATAAGATATGAGACCCGAGTGTGGCCAGAACCGACACTCGGGTTATAACACTATCATTGTCAATCCAATTGCTAGTCATATGTTTTCATGGTCAAGGAATCTGAAAACGTACACACAAACACTGTATGGGGGGAACTGTGGCGCTAAACCGCCATTATGAAAAATGCCATTTTCGTCAATAACTACTGAACCACTAATCCTATCATTGTGAATCCAATTGCTAGTCATATGTTTTCATGGTCAAGGAATCTGAAAACGTACACACAAACACTGTATGGGGGGAACTGTGGCGCTAAACCGCCATTATGAAAAATGCCATTTTCGTCAATAACTACTGAACCACTAATCCTATCATTGTGAATCCAATTGCTAGTCATATGTTTTCATGGTCAAGGAATCTGAAAATGTACACACAAACACTGTATGGGGGGAACTGTGGCGCTAAACCGCCATTACGAAAAATGCCATTTTCGTCAATAACTACTGAACCACTAATCCTATCATTGTGAATCCAATTGCTAGTCATATGTTTTCATGGTCAAGGAATCTGAAAACGTAAACACAAACACTGTATGGGGTAACTGTGGCACTTGGCGGAGGTCTGCGCTCCCTGAGTGCTTTTCTAGTTATAATTAATTGCCCTTCCTCTCCGCTCCAGTCCCATCTGGGAGCTCATCCTCCTCCAACCAACCGAGTTAGTAGCCATTCATCTGTTCACTTCTCATGTTGGACTTAATCATCGAACATTTTGTGTTACTTTTCTCATTGTTAATAAACACGTTCACTTCACCTGCATGTTGGGCTCATACTAATTCATTTGTGCGCTGTGCAGTTACACAGCATACATGACAGTAGGCCACCACCACTTGAGCTCAAGCGGTGAGGTAACGTGTTGGGTTTTTTTTCACCTCCTTTTTGTGTGTTTTCACCCACGTGTTCTGGAGCATGAAGTCCTCAGCGTGGCGTCTCTACACCGGCAGAAGCAGATGAGTGGTGGGGCATCCTAGCATGGAGGAGGAGTGGGCAGCCATTTTCATCCGGGGTTTCATGGATGACGCAGATGAAGCCTATGGCCTCAGAGAGAAGTGGGACTGCCAGAACGGGGCTTTGGGGATTCTGGAGGCTCACCCCGGCCTCTGGAATTATCCTCAATATGCTGAACTGTTATGCTTGGTCTGTGCACTCCAGCAGGCATTTCCTGACCTGAAGAGAAGGGTGTTCCTCGCTAAGCCCAGGCGGAGACATTCTTCTCAGCCGGTGGCCATTCCTCCCTCTGCTTCATCTCCAGCTCCAATATGGCCGTCATCAGGTCAGCGGCGGAGACGTTGTTGTCCAGCCCCAGATCACCGGAGAGGCACTGTTTCCTCCCCATCTGCAGCCCTCTCTGTATCCTATGAGACGGTTCCCGCAGCAGCCTCCTTGCCAGCTGTTCCGTCTGCCGCACAATCCGTCTCCTCGATGGCTCCTGCTGCTGTCCGTGTCGTCACCGAAAGTTCCCGTCTCCATGATGCCGGGGCGGGTCTCTACTCCTTCCACCGTGGGGCCCAAACTCTCCAGAGCCAGGGAGAGGGAGAGGGACGACATATCCACTACAGCAGCAGGCAACATTCAAACCCGGGAAAACAGGCAAGTTTATTTTCTTTCCACTTCTTTTTATGATGAAATGTCTTGCCTGATTCCCAGTAGGGAGTCTAAGGAAAAGCAGTCCCCTTAGTTCTCCCCACCTGCTGCTGTCATGAGTGGCTCACCAGCCCTCTCCCTGCTCTCTCCTGTTTCCTCCGAGTGTGCACCGGAGCTGAACTGTCAGGACCGGGATGAGCCAGAGGTCCAGGAGGATTCTTCGCCCGCAGCAATGGTGAGCCAGACCCCAGCCGCCACGCCGGAGGAATCACCAGAGTGGGTCACGACTGCTGGGGCTACCAGGACTGCAGAAACCATCACGCCTGCTGTGGAGGCCGCCACAGCAGAGTCAGTGCCCGAGCTGAACCTCCAGGAGGCTGAGCCGGTGGGAACATCGCCTGGATCGTTGGAGTCCTGGACAGCGGTGGAGCTCGAGCTAAGGCAAGTGCTCTCCTTTGTCTTTCTCCTTTCAATATTGGAGCATTTTTGCCTAGCTGTAGGTGAGGAGAGCCAGCTGCAGCCTAATGCTGCACCTGAGTTCGCCTGGCTGGGCTTCGCTGCTGCCGATGACCCTGATTCTCTCTCTCCCTTTGTTATTCCTGAGCCGTTGTTGAGGGTCGTCAAGGAGAATCCATCATCGCTGGATGAGTCTGTGGATCCAGGCTCGCCACTGGAGGTCACCAGGGGTCCTGCCTTCCACGCTGAGGCGGTCATCATGAGTGCTCAGCTCCAGCCTAGGGTGCCTGTGATCGACCGCCTCCTGGCTCGGGTGCTCATGTGGGTCGGCTGGCCCACAGTCAAGGCAGCATTGGGGTCAGCAGTGGCCCAGCTGGGCCCCACCACGTTTGCAGCAGGGGCACAACCGGGCTTCATTGTGGGTGCAACCATGGCCCAGTCAGGGTTCACCATGGGTGCAGCAGGGGTCCAGCCGGATTCCACCGTGGGTGCAGCCATGACCCGGTCGGGGTCCTCAGGGGGTGCAATGCAGGCCCAGCCGGGGCTCACCGCGGGAGCAATGAGGTCCCAGGCCAGGACCACCACTGGTGCAACCTTGTCCCAGGCCGGGACCACCGCGGGTGCAGCAGGGGTCCAGCTGGGTTCCACCGTGGGTGCAAGTATGGCCCGGTTGGGATCCTCCGGGGGTGCATCACAGGCCTAGCCCGGGCCCGCTATGGGTGTGGTTGTACTCCAGTCCCAAGCTGGGACCACCGAGGGTGCAGCCGGCCAGTCTGGGAACACAGAGGTCTCCTCTCCCTTTCCAGAGGCCTTTTGGGCGTTCCTTCCCCTCTTACCGGAGACCGTCACGGCCCATCTTCCCCCGCTGCCAGTGACCGCCGGGGTTGCCTTTTCCCTGTCTGGCCGCCCACCTCTTAGCCTTCTGGTGGGTAAGCCGCCGCCTCGTCCACCCCTCCGGTCCTGGTGGCTCAACTATAGGCCCTTTTCCACTAGCACGCTTTAGCGCGACACGGGACGGCTCAGCACGCTTTGTATGCTTTTCCACTAGCCCCAACACGGTTTAACAGCCGCGATTCTCAGCCCCGTTCAAGGGCAGGGTACAGCAGTGCTGAGCTGGGCCGTGTTGTGACATTAACAGACTGGTCGCCGCTGATTGGTCAGGTCGTAACCGGCGCTGATTGGTCAGGTTGTAACCGCCCCTCTCCTCCTCCTCTTCTGCCGAATCTTCACGACCTTCTCAATAAAGTTTTGGAAAAAAAAAAAAAAAGAATCTTCACGAACTCCATTACTCAGCGCGCAACCACTGTTGGCGGTTTATTTTCTGTGTATTGCTGTGCTATTTTCATTTATTCTCTATCAAAAATGGCTTCGCGTAATAAGGGTGTTCCATGGACCAATAAGGAGCTGCAGTGTCTGCTCACTGCATTGTCAGACGAACGTATCCAGCGCGAGTTAGACGGAGCCACCCGGAATGAAAAAATATACTGGGAAGTCTCGACATCGGAGTCCTTTAACGGTGAGTTTTAATTTTTTTTTATTGTGTGTTTTTTCGCAAATATATTCGGTAAGACGCTCAGTTTATTTATGCAATAAAAAAGCTGTTCATTTGTGGATGATGGTCGCTCTGCTTTATTGCAGCACACTGCGGACTCACGTTTTTCTTTTAATTATTCATGTGAACAATACGCTGAAATAAGCTTATGTAATCTTGTTAAAAACTATTGTCTTTTCTGTATATCTTGCACTTTCTTGCTGTATTTTATTGTGTGCATTTTCCTTGTAGAATCATCCCACGCATCCGCCGTGCCAGCACGCCCGGATTAATGTGAATCTGTCCCGCCACCAGGCGCAAAATCTATTCAATGATAAATATTTGCAACATTTAAATGAGGTTGCAGAAAACGCGAGGGTACGCCAGAAGCAGGATGTTGCCTTGAGAAGGCAGGAGTTGGCAGAGACGGCTTCATTCAACCGAGCCTTCCTGACCCAGGAGCTGGCAGAGACGGCTTCATTCAACCGAGCCTTCCTGACCCAGTTTGGGAAGCTGGTAGAGGCACTCAGTGGTCAGCATGTATAAAATGTCGATTAACCTTCATGTTGTGTTGCAAAGTTTTTTTTTATTTTAATATTTTGTATATAATAAAATGGAATTGTTTTGGAAAGTGTGGTTTGTCTGTTATAACACTGAATTATAAAACAGTATAATTACATAGAAATTCCATTGCCTAGTCTGATCAAAATGATGCTGATCATCCTGTCAGGGGTCAACCATTGTAAAGGTAATGTAATTTTTAACTAGACCAAAAAACAAATGTTTTTGTAAGCTTTCTGTTCTTTTTATTGAAATATAAAAAATTAGCCCCACATGATCCAGTTCTAAACTTTGGGTACATTTTTTATGTTAACTTATAAGAAGTCGCACAGTTGGACTTTAAAATGCAGCAGGACTGATCAAGCTTACAAGTCAAAGTAGGTAAAAAAGTAAGTATATGTAAATTGAATGTTCTATCGGCATTCCAAATTCAGAGAATTACAATACTTTAGAAGGAGTGTAGCATCATCAAAACGGAAAATACTAATACTGTTGTTCCAAACGTTGACCTGAAGGTGAAAAACATGAATTTTTTTTTTATTCAGTACATCCAAAATGCCTTAGGATGTAAAAAATAATAATTTGGTGTTGGCCAGTGTGCCACTGTCTCATTATTTAATACGAATAAAAACAAGTTTCAGCTCATTATTTCTAGGTCATTTGGCAGTTAATTCAAACCAAAAGTGACTTGTGTTGTTGCAGCTTTTTTATCAGAGAGTTTCTCAGGTTTTGGAGCATATAATCATCCGTCCCTTAACTGTTAAACATTAAATAACAGCAGACAGATTGGCAAAGGATACACAATTGTGTTGCTGTTGCCCAAAACCGTTATGAACCACTGCTTGTGGTGCTACCTTTTTCATGTGTGTGCTTTTTATGAATATTCACACTTTTTTGTAAGTACAAGTGGGATAGTATTAAATTGAAATATAACATATTTCTAATAATGTGTGCTTTTTGCAAATATTTACACTTATTTTGAAAGTAAAAGTTGGATAGGATTAAATTGACATATAACACGTTTCTCAATAGTGACAGTACCAGTATATGGAGGAATTCTGGGTCATATTAGCATCTGCTCTTCATCATAATGGGTTTGGGCGGGGGGGGGGGGGGGTGGTGTCTAATCATGTGCCATGGAGGGCCAAGATCCTGCAGGCTTTACCTCCAACCAGTGTCTTCAACAGCAGATTCCACTGAACTTCTTCCACTGACTGATCAGTGACAACACCTGCTGAAGAGACTGGGTAGAAGAGAGAACCTGCAGGGTCTTGGCCCCCCATGACACATGATTGGAAGCCCCCAGATTAGGTTTAATGGGATTTAACATTTTAACACAAACTGCTTTATGATTCATAATTCTGTTGACAGACTTACACCAAACCAAAAGTGATTTCTCAAGCTGCTGGATTATTCTTAGCTTTTCCAATCTTTCAGTATTTAATTTATGCCACATGGTGGTAACCTTCACATATAAAAAAAGAGACATCTGCAAAAACTTCATAGGTTTATTGTCAGTGCAAATCCCAGTGCAATACAACATGAATGCATATCTAGTACATTGTTGATGCAGAGAATATATATTTCTACAGTACATGTTTCCATGTAAACTTGTGACTGCATTATTTTAATTGCTTTTAATCCTAGATCAAGTTTGTTTTGGCCTAAAATGCATGATAACTGTCAAATATATCTTATTATACATAACTCAGTAAAGTTTACTTTTTGAATATATATTTTGTGGCTAATATTAACCTGGCGATCAAGTTGTGTCAGCTGATCGTTTTTTTCTATGATACCATCTCAGAATCTGCTGCAGAAGCAGGTAAGTCCATGATGTCTCAACAGTCTCTCCATGATTTTCAAGCAGATCAGAGCAATTTGTTGTACAGGAAATAAAACATTTCTACAGACATTCTTAAGCTCTATAACCTCTGATCGTTTGTGAAGCTGTGTTGACATCAGTGACAGGCTGATCACATCCGTGACAGGCACGCCGAGAGCGAATGAAGCAGTAATTTCCCCACAACAGAGCCATCTGAAACACACACAGCATACATATTTTAGTACCTAACAGCGATAACTTGCAGACATTAAAGAGTAGCACGACGTACTTATAGCAAACTAGCATTAGCAACCATTAGCTTACCGTCATATACGACCTAGTTTGTATCCTCACGCCTTTGGCTCTTCCAGAAGCTGCAGAACTATTCCAGAGTGTTTTCATCTCGCTGCCTGTACCCTTGTCTGGCGGTCCTTTTTGGCGTTTACGGTGAAAAAAGCCACAGACCGAGGAGTGGCCTTGTACAGCTATGTGTTATGTTTTGCTTGGGTCTTCTCAATAAAGTTTTGGGAAAAAAAATGTTTTGCTTGGGTCGCGTGCGTTACGTCACGGGAGTGTGGAGCCGCCTCGCTGTTATAAACCCACCCACCCTAGCACAACACCCATGCCCAACACCGTGCTAATGGAGACAGAAGCATTCCGAGCCGTACTGAAGTGAATCGAGCCGTACCGAGGTGTGCTGGGCTAGTGGAAAAGAGGCTTATGTGGGTCGGCCACCTGAAGGACTGGGTCTCTGGGCCAGGTGGCACATTTACTCTGGCAGGCTACCTGGCACCGTACTGTGGGCACCCTGCTGGCCCTGGGACTTTAGCCGGCCCCCTGATCTTTGGGACTCTTGGGTCTTGGGGGGGGGGGGCTTAGTCCTAGGGTTGGGGGTGGGTGTTTTTGTGTCTTGCTTTATTCTGTAGTGTTTATTTTTTCCTGTTTGTTTATTCCCTCCTGACCTGTTTCCCCCCACCTCCCACCTGGTTTTGTGATTGTTCTCTGGGTGGGTGGGGGGGGCAGGTTTTCTTTTGTGTTTTGATGGTACGGTGGGTGTCTGGAACCCACCCCTTTGGGGGGGGGGCTCTGTCATGAACGGGGTTGAGGTCTCAACCTCATTCCATGATTTGTGTCTGTAGTTTCCTGATTGTTGTTAATTATTCCCAGCTGGCAGGTTATTTGAGCCCCTAAGCCTGAGCTCTCTGCCAGTCTACAGCCATGCCTCCTCCTCTCTCCCTGCCAGGCACTCACCAGCTGTTTACCATCACCTTTGGTGTTTCCACACATATACACACATGCACACACACACACACACACACATTCATTCCTATTCACATCCTCACTCACTCACTCATGCACCGACTGCCGTCGCACACCAGCATCCACTTGTCACTCATTAAGTACACGGTGTACTTATGGGTAAAAGTGTGAGCACTCAGTGTGGCGGCGTTAGTCAACCAAGTCAACTCAAAGTCTACATTGATGTCCAGGTTCCTCGTTGTTGGTTTTTCTCTTCCTTTGGACTATGTATGGTGTTGTTGTTTCCAGAGCCAGTTTGCGCTGACCCTGCATGTAAGTTTTCCTCCTTATTATGATTAATTACCCTTCCACTCCACTCCAGTCCCATCTGGGAGCACGTGGGGCTCATCCTCCTCCAACCAACCAAGTTAGTAGCCGTTCATCAGTTCACTTCTCATGTTGGACTTATTCATTAAACATTTTGTGTTACTTTTCCTGTTGCTAATAAACATGTTCACTTCACCTGCATATTGAGCTTGTATCAATTCATTTGTGTGCTGTGCAATAATGCAGTGCACATGACATACACAGATTTGCTTGAGAGATACACCCTCACAAGGAAAGATCATGTTGGAAGTATCCCCAAATTAGGAGCTGCTTTACACAAAGGACTCAGTATAAGGATGGTAATCCCATCACAGACTTCTTCAAATTGCCAAAGGAATGACTTCATGCTTCTGTTTTCAGCAATATGGGGGCTGTTCATTAAACATTTTTCCTGACTCATTTACCAGAGACTGAGAACAACCAAACTTGGCAGTTATTAGTCTTTCTCTACATAGGTACCACTAAAGGTTCCACACTTCTCCCATCACTTGGACATCATCTTCTACATGGCGGCCGGGATGGTCACACTTTTCAGTGCTGAGACAAAGTTGCTGATTTTGCCACTAAAATAACTAACCAACAGCAAATATCTGATCGGCATTTGTGACACACACACACGGGCTGAATTTCCACCTTGGTTGAAATACCCCTTTATTTGCCTCTCACCGGGCTCTGTGAGTAAACTGATTAGCGTTTCTTTTCGTGGTTCGCTGCTACGCTTTACCCAAAGCATTTGCTAAGCTAACGCTAGTCGTAGCACCTAACACCGACACGAAGCGACTCTGTCCCCGGTGATTGGGGCTCGCCGGAGAAACTAACCAAGGCAACAGTTGGACGGGAGCCGGATCGGAGTTCGGGTGCAGCGGTGGTGGGAGACGGGGACCAGTGGAGGACCACTGGGGGCCCAGCCAGACAAGAGCCTGAGTCAGAGCCCAGTTACAGCAGCAGGGTTCAGCGGAGGATCTACTGAGGAAGACGGCGGTAGGTGGCGGGGCTCAGCGGACTAACTACCGGGACCCCAGCTGGACAGGAGCAGGATCGGAGCTCAACTACAGCGGCGGCGGGTGGCGGGACTCGGTGGAGGAGCGGCCGGTACCCCGGCTGGACAGGAGCTCAATTGCAACGGGACTAGCAGCAGAGGGGGCTAGCTGAGGCCCAGCTGGATTCGAGGTTGGTCGAATCGGATACCGGCGACACCAGCAGAGATTGTTTTTACTATCAACAGGTCAGTAAAAATGCCATCAAAGAAGGAGGAAATGGAAGAGATCAAAAAATCTCTGAACTTCTTGTCAGAAGAACTGACCAAAGTGGCTAGTCAGCAGGCTAAAATAATAGGGCTAGTGGAAGAAGTCTGAGAATTAAAATTAACAATTAAGGAAAAAGACAAAAAAATTGCCGACTTGGAGCGACACGTCGAGGATCTTAAACAATGTTCTCGTCTGGTTGATCTAATTATAAGTGGACTAGACATTAAATACCAGTCAGGTGAGGATGCTCCCTCAAGTGAATCAGTCTCCCTGGAAAACCAGGTGCTTCAGTTCCTTGATAGGGGAAATATAAAGGTCGAAGCAAATGCAATTTCAGCCTGTCATGCTTTACCCAGAAAGGATAATAAAACAAAGAAATCAATTGTGATGCTCTTTGTGAACAGAAGGGTAAAGAATGACATACTGAGGCAGGCCAGAAAGCTACGGGGAACAGAAGTTTACCTAAATGAACATCTAACAAAAACTAATGCTGAAATAGCACGGCAAGCACGGATGCTGAAAAGACAAAATAAGATACAGGCAACATGGACAAGAAATTGTAGAGTTTGGATCAAACTAAATGGAACACCTGAGGAAGCAAGGAGTATAATAATCAGAGAGATCACTGACTTAAATAAATATAGATGAACACTGATTAAGAAAATTAAGAGACTATGATAATCCATATCCACACACACGGCAAGAATAGTTCTTCTGTGACACCATGTCAATGTACTTTAAAAAACAAAAACTAAAAACAAACAAAACTTATGACTGACTTGAGTAGACATCAATTATCCCCAGTTGGAGGAAGTCATTTGACACAGAGTGAGGAAATTCAAACTCTGAAAATATGCCATTATGCTGAACATAAACTACAAGAGATGGAGAATGATATTGATCCTGATAACCACTTTTTCAATAATATTCATAATCATTGTGAATATTACACTGAAAAGCAATTCAAAAGGCAAGTGCAACTAGATGGTAAACTATCAATAATACACTTCAACAGCAGAAGTCTTAACAAAAACTTTCCACAGATTCAGGACTATTTAAAACAGCTGGACAGAAAATTTACAGCTATCGCAGTCTCTGAAACTTGGCTTAATGAAGAGCAGGCTCCCCTGATGGCAGTAGAGGGATATCAGATGTTTCATATTAACAGATCTCAAAAAAAGGGTGGTGGTGTTGCACTGTATATTGATGACCTGTATAGGTGTAAGCTTGTAAATGAAATGTCCTTTGCACTACCAGGGATTTTGGAATGTGTTACTGTTGAGATTGACCAAGATAAAACAAAAAATCTAATTATAAGTTGCATATATAGAACGCCGGGAACTTGCATTGAGACATTCAGAGATAAATTAGTTGAGCTGTACAATAATATTACTAGTAAGAAAATTGTAGTAATTTGTGGAGATTTCAATATTGATCTACTAAATCCATATCAACAAAATGTAATTACAGAGTTCATGAATTCTATGTACAGCATGAGTCTATATCCCACAATAACACATCCCAGTAGAATCACAGTTCACACTGCTACACTTATTGACAACCTGTTTGTTAATATTATTGATAAGAAAATAGAAAGTGGATTATTGATAAATGATATAAGTGCCCATTTGCCAACCTTTGCACTTATCCATGGCCACACGGGGGCCAATACAGAAAAATTTTTAAAATCGTTCAGATACAAATCACAAAATGCAATCAGTTCTTTTAAAGAGGACTTGCTGAAGCAAGACTGGACAAAAGTCTATGTATCAGATGTAAATGAAGCCTATGACACATTTATAAGCATTGTAACCACTCTTTAAGAAAAAAATTGTCCATTAGTAAAGAAAAAGCCTAAACATAAATTTGCCGATAAGCCATGGTTAACCAAAGGATTACAAAAGGCGTGTAAAAATAAAAATTATATAAAGCTTTCCTAAAGAAAAGGACAAAAGAAGCAGAGTAGCGGTATAAAACATACAAAAATAAGTTGACATATATAATAAGATGTAGTAAAAGAGACTATTACAGTAAAGAACTGGAGAAAAACAGAGACAATATTAAAAATACATGGACAATACTTAACAATATTCTTGGAAATAAAAACAGAAATACAAGCTACCCTACCGATTTTTCAAAAAATAAAACGACTCGGAGTGTGAATGCAGTTTCACCTGCAGATGAATTTAATAACTTTTTTGTTAACATTGGTCCTAATTTGGCTCGAGAAATACCCATTACGGCACCTACAGGTGAAACAATAAGCAAAAACTGTTACGTATGGCTCTTGCAAGCCATAAATGAGAGCCAAGGGCTGACCAGTGAGTTAGCGTTGTTTATTGGCAATAAAGGAAAGGAACAAAGGAACAGGGCCTAGTGGGGCCAAAACACAAACGATCATACAAAGGTATACACTTACAAACGATGCTGAATGATGAAAGGGTGGCTGGCGCCGGGCGAAGGGGATCCAGCCTTACCCACGCCGGAGAACAGCATGGATAATAGTGTGAGGTCACAGCCCCGAATAATCGGGACTACTCCCTTTTATAGTAGTTGACAGCGCCTCAGCTGATAAGAGGTAATTGGCCTCCAGCCGTCCCATAGAGCTTGGCAGCTGGAGGCCCACTGAGACGCTGTCAAAGTAAGAGCCGGGCTGAGGAGGAATATGGTCTGAGCACGGATGGCAACGGCGCCTCAGCCCATGTGACAAAAACACTGCTATAAAAGACTCCATTTTCATAAAGAACACAGACGAGAGAGAAGTCATTGAAATTGTTGAATCATTTAAAAGTAAAACATCTGCGGACTGTGATGGTATTGACATGCTCTTAGTCAAAACTATTATTGAATGCTTCGTGAAACCACTGACGTATATCTGTAACCTGTCTCTCCAAACAGGTATATTTCCCAATGCAATGAAAATAGCTAAAGTAATTCCGATATACAAGACGGGTGACAGAGGGGAATTCTCAAACTATAGACCAATTTCACTATTGCCGCAATTTTCCAAGATACTTGAAAAAATATTCTATGAGAGAGATGACAACTTCATACTGAAGAATAATTTATTGTGTGAGCAGCAATATGGGTTCAGACACAAGAGGACAATTGCATTTGCTCTAATGGAATTTATAGAAAAAACATCAACTGCCATTGAAAATAAAGAGTATTCAGTTGGGGTATTTCTGGACCTTAAAAAAGCATTTGATACAGTGGATCATAATTTATTATTAAAGAAACTACAAAATTGTGGTATTGGGGGGGTATCACTGTCCTGGTTATGTAGTTACTTAAAGAATAGATAGTATGTATGTGTTGGTAACAAAAACTCACAGTTACTGAAGGTTACTTGTGGAGTCCCACAGGGTTCAGTTTTGGGGCCATTGTTATTCAACATGTATATAAATGATACATGTAAAGTTTCAGAAAAAATGGATTTAATATTGTTTGCCGACCACACTAATCTATTATGCAGTGGAAGCAATTTGGAACAACTTTTGGATACACTCGGAAAGGAATTAGGAAAGCTCAAACTGTGGTTTGATTCAAACAAATTAATGCTCAGTTTAAGTAAGACAAAATTTATAGTTTTTAACAACCATCACAACAACTTAGTATCTAAACTCAGTGTAAATGGTGTAGAGATTGAAATGGTATCTGAAACTAAATTTCTTGGAGTAATAATTGATAATAAACTGTGTTGGAAGTCACATATTAATTATATTAAAGGTAAAATATCCAAATCAATTGCAATACTACACAGAGTGAAATATTTGCTGAATCAACCCACACTATATACCTTGTATCATTCATTAATACTCCTATACATGACATATTGTACTGAAGTATGGGGAAATACATATAAAACAAACATATATCCAGTCTTTATGCTTCAGAAGAGAGCTATTAGAATAATTAAAAAAAAGCTGCATACAGGGAACCAACAAACCTACTTTTTCTTAAATTAAATTCAAATTCAAATTCAAATGTTTATTTCAAACTCAGGGTTCATATTAAGAGCAAAACTAAAGCGAGTAGAAAATAGATAAATAAATAAATAAAAGTATATACAGATCAGCAGACACTCGGCGCTCTTGTAACAACAATAACATACAATAATGGGCTCAGTATAAAATGGAACGCCACCACTTCCAAATGCTGGAATGAAGTGTGAGTGACGAGTTGACAATTGCTGATATAAGATGATTGTTACATGCCAGCAACCTTCTCATAAAACTGTAAACATTCTTACGTATCAATTCGCCAAAAGACGGAATGTTCACAGACACAAACATCTTGCTTGCACTCGACCTTCGTGGTACATCTAACAACCTTCTTAGGGAGTTATTATATGCAATGCGGATTTTGTTCCTAACAGCAACATTGCTATTAAACCATAAAGGCGAGCAGTACATTGAGGTACAGAAGGTCTTGAACAACATACATTTGACATCAGGAGAGCATCTATGGAAATTTCTCAACAGTAAATTTGTTTGAGCATACAGTTTCCTGAGATGCCTGTTACAATCAACATTGGTCTTATCAGATTCAATCCACGCACCTAGGTATTTGACTTTTTCAACAAAGTTCAAGCTATTACCACAAAGTGGCATAACAGGATTCGACGTATTGACACCCTTTGGTTTGAAAGCCATACACATAGATTTAGTACAGTTGAACAAGATGTCATTATTTTCGCCAAATTTTTCACATACCGAAAGGAGATGTTGCATCGCTGCAGTAGACAAACTTAACAAACAGAGGTCATCAGCGTAGAAAATGTGATTTAACAGTGCACCGTTAAAGGAGCCGCCCACATTAGTATTGTTCAACAGTATTAAATTAAAAGCTCTCAAGCTGAAAGATCTGGTTGACTTTAAAACTGCAGTAATAATGTTTAAAGTGAAGAATCTATCACTGCCCACAAATATCCAAAAGTTGTTCCAAATAAGGGAGAAACAATATGATTTCAGAGGAACATGTATATTTCAAAAACCTTCAGTGAGAACTACCACCAAGCAACACTGTGTTTCAGTGCAAGGAGTCAGATTATGGAACGATTTTGGACCTGAATTAAAATCACGTACAACGCTTGGACAATTTAAACAAAAACTAAAGGAAGAAATACTCCAAACATATATACAAGATGACATGTAAAATCACATAAGGATTGTCATATCCAGTCTGCGTTGTGTTGTAGCTTAGTTTTTTTTGTCACATTTTGTCTTAGCTATGTTCTGAATTGTAACCGCTCTTGTTTTGTTTTTCTTTTGAATTCTTGGATGGAATATGGGTGGGCAATATAAACTGCGGCTTCAGCCATCACCCATTTCGGATAACTTATGTTGAACTGTATAATCAGAGGAGTTATTGTCTAATTTGACCTTGTTGGATTTTCTTCCCCCTTTGTTATATTATTCTGTTTCTTTTAATCTGTACTTTTATCTATCAGAAATAAAGATTCATTCATTCATTCATTCACTTTAAGAATCAGAATCAGAATCAGAAAAAGATTTATTGCCAAGTACATTCACAAGTAAATAACTGGTAAATATACGAGGGATTTGACTTGACACTGAGAACGACATAGTTGACATTTTCAGTGACGCGGCAGCGTCAGTGACGCGCCTGTCAGCAGAATGGGAACAGGAAGCAATGGGGGAGAAAGAGGATAAACACAATAGGAGAGAGAAAAAAGCATTGTTTGTCAGAATACAGTTCATATACAGTATATGATCAATATTATGATTACAAGAAAAAAAACTCTCAATGCACAAATAGCAGACAATAGAATCCATACAATGACACAAAGAGAGCAGTGAATGAGTAATCTTCACGTCAGTATAGTGAGTCAGTGTGAGTGAGGGTGTTGAGTGAGGGTGTTGATATCAGTTAAGGACAACAAAGTCTCTTCAGCAGCAGATGTTATGTCTACCGTCTGGGCAAAGACGCGTGTCCTTGGCACGGCAGATGGAATAGATTGCCAGACAGCTGGCTGTCCTTGAGAGTCAAATGCTGCCCGCCATGTTATGAAAACAAATATACTGAAGATAATCTGGAGGACTGTGAGCTGAGGGCGTCAAAACAGGTCGAATAGCACTGACTTCAGAGAAAAAACTTTATATTCTCTTACAGATTCAGTGCTCAAATCCTTCATGGCTGGACGTTGAAATTATCATGGACGGCTCTCAGCGTGATCGTGATGTAATCCATTTTCCTAGACAGTTCTCCATTAGCCGCTGTCAGAGTCCTGCCCAGTTGGTCAATTTGATGGTTAAGCCTCGCCGGGTCCGCTTTTTGATAGGCTCCATCCATCTTCTTCAATTTGCGGTACACCAGAACAATCCCAGATCCAATCCAAATCCAATCCAATCCAAAAGATAAATCTTCAACATCTTCGATAGAGAGATCACACAGGCACAAGAGTTTCCAATTACTTGTGTCCTTCAAATAACCCACGGCAGCTGTACCTGCGGGGCAAATCGGCTCCCCCGGGCCATTTTTTCTCGTTGAAAAAACAGTGTCAATTGCGTTCAAAGCCCAGCTTATTAAATCCATAATTTCGTTTGATAATCAGCAGTAAAGACACGCAGACAGACAATAGCAAGCTGGGATCCAGTCAGTCAGTTAGGGAAGGAGAGAGATAAGAAGCCGGAGCTGGGAGAAAAAGCGTCTGCTCTCTTTGGAGGGCGGAAGTGAAGAAGGGATAAGGACCTGTACTTACAGTATATAGGGCTTTTCTAGTCTCAAGACCACTCAAAGCACTTCACTAGTATTAACCCTCTATTCTAAGGGCCCATAGGAGACCGAATCTAGGAATAATTTAGAATCACCATTTAACCTAACATCATGTCTTTGGATTGTGGGAGGAAACTGGAGCACCCGGAGTAAACCCACACAGCACAGGGAGAATATGCAAACTCCACACAGAAAGGCTCCCACCCCTGCCAGCCCAGGGATTCAAACCTAGAACCTTCTAGCTGTTAGGCAACAGTGCTAACCACTGTATCACTGTGCTGTTTTACGCAGTTGTGGAAACCTCGCCTGTAGATGTCTGCAGGTTGCATCAGAAGGAATGACTTGAAATCAGCATTTCATCATCTTGGAAGTGTGTCACGAGCTGAGCCGGCTTGGCTTTCCCCGGCTTGGCCTCGATCTCTCTGTGGGTTTTGGTTTCATTGTTTATGTGCATTTTGTATATCCTTGTACTTATTCCATTACCATTGCCACTGCCTGACCGGCAGCTGTTAGTCAGCCTCGGTGACCTACTTTCTCCCTCGCTGCTGACAGTCTGTTGGGTCAATAATCCCCCCTTGCTCTCTTTAGTTCTATCAGCTGTTCCCATCCCCGGTAATTATCTTTCCCGCACCTCGCCCAGGTGTGCCCAATTTGTGTGGCCAGCGGTGTTTGTATTTAAGCAGCTCTTCACTAGACAAACGCTCCTGGGTCATTGTACGAGTCACACTCTCGTTCTCCACGGTGTGACCGTCACGTGGGGAAGGACTCTTGGATTATGCTTGCTGAGAGAATTGGACTTTCTGGACAGTTCCTACTCGTGAGTAAACTGTTTGCATTTCTCCGTGCGGTTGCTGCTACGCTGGACCAGAAGCGTTTCCCCCCTTGCAGTAATTCTGCTACGTTTCTGGTGGTGTTTCTCCCTGCAGCGTAACTGCTATGCTTAGGCTGTTGCCCAATTTGCGTTCCCCTGAGTAAGTTGAACTCCCTGTAGTCTTCCCCGCTCTCCCGAGCGCATTCATATGGTATTGTATGCTACTTGTTCATCTGTATTTGTGAACAGTGTTTGTCAAATGTGTGTGTGGTGAACTCCTGCGTTTAAATCCTTCTCTCCTTCTCCTCCTCCGTGCGCTGTGGCAAAGCGCACAGAGAGTTTATGACAGAATGACACGGCCCGAAAAGAGGATTTAACGGGTTCACCCACACATCCCTTTTTCCTTTTTTTTGTGTCATTTTCTAAACTGTTTTTTCACCCACCAGTTTTTGCCCCACTATGCCTTCGGCGCGCCGCTCCCATGCCGGCCGGAGGAAATTAGTGGTGAGGCATCTTCATAGTGAAAATAGTGGCGGCGACCTTCATCCAGGACTTTATGGATGAGGCCCATAAAGCCCGCAGACCCAAGGCGAAATGGAGCAGCCTGGACGCAGTGGAGGGAATTCTGGAAGCACATCCTGGTCTCTGGGATCACCCTCAGTACGCAGATCTGATCGCTTCAGTCTAAGCGCTCCAGCGCATGTTTCTTGGTGTGGGGAGAGCAGCGTTCCTTGCGGAGCCCAAGTGGGAACGCGCTCCACAGTCTGCAGCCATTCTCTCCCCCGCTTCGCCATCAGTGTTGGCCGCCCATAGGCAGCGTCATCCCGCGAGGAGACGTCAGGAGAAGCCCTCCTCTTCAGCAGTGGCCATCGTTGTTTCAACCGTCGAGAGGTCTGCCGAATTCACCCCAGCCCCACCTACCTCCGTCGTCAGGGAGACGGCTCCTCCAATAGTCTGCGGAGGGGTCCCCGTCATCGCTGGCACGGAGAGGGATGAGTTTCTGCCCTTTGCAGCTGTGGATGTCATCAAACGGGAAGACAGGCAAGTATTTTTTCATGCTAAATCATTCATTAACATTGAATCTTGCCTGTCTCCTGAGGGAGAGGCCCAGTATCAGCAGTCCACTGGGTCCTCTCCTCCAGCTGCAACTAAAGCTTGTTTCCTTCCCCTCTCCATGTCTCCTCCTCTAATTTCTGAGGACCTGCCGGTCCAAGAACCAGCCCATCTGATGATGGAGGAGGTTGAGGTCCTGGAGGATCCAGCCCAGGAACCCGCACAGAGGCGTTTCCTCGCAATCACACTGGTGGACGAGGAGTGGGCGAACCTGCTCACCTTCGTCAACAACTGGGTCGAGGAGGAGCGCCATGAGAGAGAGGTCCAAGGACGTGCTTCCCCGGCTGTGAGGGTTCCACCTCCTATGCCTGCTCAACCACCAGATTCACCTTCAGACGAGGAGGGGGCGAACCTGCTCGCCGCAGTCAACAGCCGGGTCGAGGAGGAGCATCAGAGGATCAGGACTGCAACCACCATCACGCCTGCTGCAGGGACCGCCGCAGTAGAATCATCCCTCGGACCAGACCCCCAGCCGACGGGATCCGGACCATCATCGTCGACAGCGTCGGAGTCCTGGACAGCAGTAGAGCTCGAGCACAGGCAAGTTATCTCTCCTGTAGTTCAATTGCCAATAATTGAGAGATCTTGTCTGGCTTTTGGGGAGGAGAGTCGGGTGTGGCTCTCGGCCGCACCTGGGCTTCCCTCGCCGGGTTCTGCCACTGCCGGCGACCCTAGCCATTCCTTCTCTCCCATGCATGTCAAGCCCCTCACTAGGGTCACTGGAGAGGAGCTGCCATCACCGGGGTTGTCAACCGATGACAACGAGAGGTTGGCGGTCCCAGAGGAGGTCAATGGGGGCACAGCACTGGGCACAACGATGGAGTCTACAGACCCCAAATTGCCAGAGTCCTGGAAGGCGGTGGAGCCTGAGTTCAGGCAAGTGTGTTCCATTGTGCCAATTCTGCATATGTTAAAGTCACACTGCCTGACTCATGACGAGGAGGACCCGGGGCAGCTTGTAGTAGCCTTCGGGGCCGCCTCACCGGGCTCTGCCGCTGCCGGCGACTCTGATCCAGTCTCTTTTTCTCTCCCTCCGGGGTTGGAGCCCTCTGCCAGGGTCGCCGGAGAGCAGCTGACTTCGCTGGAGGCCGCCGAGGATCAGGATCCAGCTCCAGGTGGCGTTAGGAGCACCACCTCCCTCGCTGGGGAGGCCACCGTGGGAGCAATGAGGCCCCTGATGGGGGCCACCACTGGTGCAACGGTGCTCCAACTGGAGCCCATTGTGGGTGCAGCCATGTCCCAGACCGGGACCATCGTGGGTGCAGCTCTGGCCCAATTGGGGCCCACCACGGGTGCTGCACAGTTGCTGCTGGAGGTCGCCGAGGGTCTGGCCTTGCCGAAGGAGGACGTCGCTGCTTCAGTCCCTCCTGTCAAAGTCATCAGGGCTCCCCCCATCGATTGCCTCTTCAGTCTGGTGTCCCTGCATGTTGGCCCGCTCGCTGTGGGCCCAGTTGGGGTCCACCGCAGGTGCAGCTGAGCCTCAGCCTGAGGTCACCATGGGTGCAGCTGAGCCTCAGCCGGAGGTCACCACGGGTGCAGCTGAGCCTCAGTCGGAGGTCACCGCGGGTGCAGTGGAGCTGTCTTGGTCAGGGTCCACCATGGGTGCAGTGGAGCCAGCCCAGTAAGGGTCCACTGTGGGTGCAGTGGAGCTGGCCCGGTCGGGGTCCACCACAGGTGCAGTTGCAGACCACCCTGAGGACGCCGTGGTCCCCTTATCCCTGTCCTACGCTGTGGAGGGCCCGTTTCTCCGGTCCTGTTATCCACCAGTGAGCCTTCCGGTGGGCAGGCCTCCTCCTGCTTCACCCCTTTGGTCCTGGTGGCTAATCAATGCAGGCCGGCTGCCAGAAGGATTGACTCTTCGGGTCAGGTGGCTCATGTTTTCCGGCAGGCTGCCTGACTCGGTCCACTGGACCTTCTGCTGGGCCAGGGACTCTGGGTGGCCTCCTGAGCCCCAGTGTCCGTGGACTTGGGGGGTGTTAATTGTGCGCCCTGGGCGGGGCATTGTGTTCCCTCCTTCCTGTTCCCCCTACCGTCCACCCGGCTTTGTGTTGTTTGTTGTTGTTGCAATTGTTGGCGGGGGGGGGGTGTCTCTTGATGTTACCTTGGGTGTCTGGGAACGAGCCGAGCCGGCTTGGCTTTCCCCAGCTTGGCTTTCCCCAGCTTGGCCTTGATCTCTCTGTGGGTTTTGGTTTCATCGTTTATGTGCATTTTGTGTATCCTTGTACTTATTCCTTTACCATAGCCACTGCCTGACCGGCAGCTGTTAGTCAACCTCGGTGACCTACTTTCTCCCGCACTGCTGACAGTCTGTCGGTTCAACCACACCCCCTCGCTCTCCTTAGTTCTATCAGCTGTTCCCAGCCCCGGTAATTATCTTTCCTGTACCTCGCCCAGGTGTGCCCAGTTTGTGTGGCCAGCGGCGTTGTGGCAAAGCGCATGGAGAGTTTATGACAAAGTGCTTGCCCTTCAAAAACGATTTAATGGTTGGAAAGAGGTGGAAATCAGATTGTGTGAGGTTGGGAGAGTAGGGTGAGTGAGGAAGGACTTCATAGCCGCAGGACCGTGCTTTCGTCTGGGCAACATGTGAGTTGTGGACCAGAGTGTTGTCTTGCAACAGGCAGACGTCTTTGGTTAGCATGCCACACTTCTTGTTTTAATGGCTTGCAATTTCTGCAACAGTGAAGCGTAATAAGTCCCGGTATTTGTGGTATCATTTGCCAGGAAATCCATCATCAGTACTCCATTCTAGTTCCAAAAAACTGTGAGCATGACCTTGCCCACCAAGGGATGGAGAGCTGCCTTCTTTGGGAGTTCTGAGTTATAATGCTTCCATTGCTTTGGATGGGCTTTATTCTCTGGATCATAGTGACAGACCCATGTTTCATCTTGCATGATTAGTCTGTCAAAGAAGTCCTCCTGGTTTTCTTGGCACATGTCCAAAAGAGTCTGGGACCACATGACTTGTTCCTGCTTCTGGAAAGGTGTGAGCAACAAGGGAATCCATCGTACAGGCAACTTCGGCATGTGGAAACAGTTATGGATGATTCTTTTCCACAGACCCCACACTGATCTTGACATCTTGGGCTAGTTGGTGAATGGTTATGTGGTGATCCTCCAAAACGGTGGCCACCACTTGCCAGATGGTGTCTTATTCAGTGGTGCACTGTGATCACCCAGGAAAGGGTGCCATTTCCCAGTGGCCACTCGTGGGAGGAGGCAAAGGAGGCGGAGCTTCCTCAGAAATTTGAGAAGAAAAGGAGAAGAAATGGTTCAAACATTGTGATAATAAATGTATTTGATATTATATGTATATTATTGTGTAACATGTTGTCAGAATCCTGTCAGACGTTTGCAGGAATTAAAACGGGCTTGCCACTGTGGGAACATTAGTCAGCCAATCAGAAATTAGTTTGTTTTTGTAACTAAGGAGGCGAGAATACTTTCTGAATCTATTTAGAAAATCAGAAATCACTTTATATTTGTTGCTATGGAAAATTCACTATTTTGTTGCATTAAAAAAAGGAGGTGAACCTCTAACCAATCACAGTCCGTCTTTTGACAACATCCCCGTATGACGCATTTCAACGCATTGAATACAATAGTGCTGTGTTTGAAATGTTCACTTGTTCCCCATATAGTGTACTATGTAGTGAATCAGCCATTTTGTAGTGCTGTTCGAAATCTTAACTGAAAATTTCATTCACTATATAGTACACTCAAAATATCCCCCAATGCATTTTGAAAAGTAGTGTACAACGGATGGTCACTACATTAGCCAATATATCTCATAATGCAATGCGCAGCCAATGGAGCAGTGAGAGGAGAGCTTCACATCATAACATAAACTACCTTAAGGTATTTATATTTATTAATTCAGCAAAAATGATTTCATTTAATACTTTAATACATATTTACTACAAATTACATGTAGGTATTCATTTTTTACCGCTGTTAGTCTGTTACGTTTCACCATGATTACGTCATTAACTGCGCTGCAAAAACAAGTTCAGAAGTGTCCGAAAGCTGTTAATTTTATTGTTATTGTTATTGTCATGTTCTCCCATCCGGGGCAGAGAGACAAACCCAAGCACTGAATGGTATTTGTGACATTTATTAACAAAAATAACACAAAGTTGACTTTGTTGAAGTTGCATTGATCTGAAAGTTGATTGAAAGTTGATCTGGTTGACTTTAAAACTGCAATAATAATGTTTAAAGTGAAGAATCTATCACTGCCCGCAAATATCCAAAAGTTGTTCCAAATAAGGGAGAAACAATATGATTTCAGAGGAACATGTATATTTCAAAAACCTTCAGTGAGAACTACCACCAAGCAACACTGTGTTTCAGTGCAAGGAGTCAGATTATGGAACGATTTTGGACCTGAATTAAAATCATGTACAACGCTTGGACAATTTAAACAAAAACTAAAGGAAGAAATACTCCAAACATATATCCAAGATGACATGTAAAATCACATAAGGATCGTCATATCCAGCCTGCGTTGTGTTGTAGCTTAGTTTTTTGTCACATTTTGTCTTAGCTTCGTTCTGAATTGTAATCGCTCTTGTTTTGTTTTTTTTTCTTTTGAATTCTTGGATGGAACATGGGTGGGCAATATAAGCTGTGGCTTCAGCCATCACCCATTTTGGATAACTTATGTTGAACTGTATAATCAGAGGAGTTATTGTCTAATTTGACCTTGTTGGATTTTCTTTCCCCCTTTGTTATATTATTCAGTTTCTTTTAACCTGTACTTTTAATTTATCCGAAATAAAGATTCATTCATTCATTCATTCATTCAAAGTCAAAAATAGTGCAGAAAACACAAAATGCAAAAATAAGAACAACTTACAGAGAGATGCACTCCTGAGCCGGCTAGCTCAGGAGGAGACAAGGATAATAAGGGAAACAGGAGAAATGTCCAGAGGAGTAATCAGTCTTGGAACATTCAATATAGCTGCAAGGACAAAATGAACAGGCAGGCTAAAATAGTGAAGGATGAGATGGCACAATGAGTACCAGGTGCGGGGAACAGGAGCGGACTGGTGACCTGATTAATCAACTACTCACAGCTTGAGATGGCAGGGAGACAACGTGAGTAGTTGGTGGGAGTGTCTTGGCAAGAGGAAGGGTTCTGAGTGGAAAACAAACCAAAATATATACAAAGAACTGACAACATAACAATAACAGACATACAGAACTGAGCTCAGACTCATGACAGTTATATTGAGGTTACTGCATAGTCCACTATATCTGAATTCACTATATAGTGAGTAGGGAGGGAGTGAGCGAGTGAGTGAGTGAGTGAGTGAACATTCTGAACACAGCCCAGGTCTTCATATCAAGCACTATTTACTTGCTAACAAGTTTAGGAAACTACAATTTGAACACCAGCTTCGGATAAAAAAAACAGTCCAAGGCCTTCCCCTAAACTGGACATTATAAAGAAGTTAGGATGCAGCTGGACAGCGCTCAGGATACCTGGACGAGTGGCGCTAACCCGTTTAGCAATGCTAGCTGTTGGCTTTGCATTTTGCAGCCACTAAATTAAAACTGGATTTGATGATGGGAAGATTTATCCAGATCCATGTAAAGACATGGTAATCGGTGACTTAAAATCTGTTTCTGTCTTGTATGCTGTTTTGTTTTCAACTCTTGAAATGACTGTGGGAAATATTTTTCATTGGTGTTCAGTTTGACTAACAAATAGGACCTAAGGACCAGTAACAAATGAAATCATTTTTATGGGACACCAAAAACCCACCAAGTGCTCCCAAAAGATTCAAATAATTTTTATGTTAATATTTAACAACAAATAGCCATTCTTGTAGTAACTAAGGAGACACACAACTTCTAAATAACACATTATTAAATCATCTCAAACAGGACCAAGTGACATCAAGTCAACAAATGGGACACTTTTACAAATACTTGTGACACTTTTATAAATACTTACAATGCATTTGTTTTATTTTGGTGATATTATTTTAGCTATTTGTGTCCTATTTCATCCTGTTCATTGTTGGTGCTGGACTTAGGATGTGTGTTCATCTTTTCTTGGTCAGATTTTATCATGCTGAGTGAGGCTGGTGTTGTGTTGACTTGAATAGTGTGTTGGTCAGCATAGTGATGTTTTCTTGGGGCTTTGTAAGAGCTGCATTTAATATCTGTGGAGCTAAAAACTCGGGGTCCTCACAAGTATAAGTGTGTATCTGTTCATGATTAATTTGCCTCCTCAGTGGGATCACCCACGAGCCGCTACTACCATTTCCACTGATGTCCAACCACGCTTGAACTGTTGATGCCGGTGTCTGTCTACATCATATGATGGGGCAACCTCCCCATAAGTCTCTCTCATCTCATCAAACGTCTCCTGTGGTGACCTGTAGGTATAGGAACCTGATGACCAGTCTGTATTCAACTGGCTTCATTGTCACAGCTTACTCCATCTTAGCACCTGTAAAAGAGAAACTCTTAGGCGTTCAGAGCTGCAAATTACCACATGACCTATAAAAATATGTATTATTATACCTGTGCAATTTCAGCTTCCTACAATAACCAGAAGTGGGTCAGGGGAAATCTATAATGAGCAGCCCTTGTAGTTACAGCTAGAGAGGGACATAATAATAATAATTGCATTTATACAGTGCTTTTCATGACATCCAAAGACGCTATACAATGAGTCCATTATTCATTCAATCCAGACAGACACTGATGGTGGAAAGCTACTTCTGTATCTGCCCCGGGGTAGACTGATAGAAAGGTGGCTGCCAATTCACACCAACAACCTCTCCAACCACCACCAAACATTTATTCACATTCATACACCAGTGTCACAGATACTGGAGCCAAGCTGGGTACAATTTCTTGCCCAAGGACACAACGGCAGGGTGATGGGAGCAGGATTTGAACTGCCAACCCTCTGGTTATTGGGTTACCTGCTCTACAGCCTGAGCCACTTGGCATAAACTTCAAGAGGTAGGGCTAAGGTGATTAACTGAATAGAACTGAAAACCGAAGTGTAGGGTGCAAATCTAATCTTGTTTCTGTTTTTTTGTTTTGTTTTGTTTTGTTTTTTCGTTTTTTCCCCCTCTCCATGTTGTGTACATGTGCATAGAGCTTTTCATATACCTCCCCTTTAAGACATGCCTGCAGAGTTACGGGCACGGGCACATTCT
Organism: Pholidichthys leucotaenia; assembly: GCA_020510985.1. Taxonomy (NCBI): domain Eukaryota; kingdom Metazoa; phylum Chordata; class Actinopteri; order Cichliformes; family Pholidichthyidae; genus Pholidichthys; species Pholidichthys leucotaenia. The sequence goes on along the minus strand of CM035844.1, from coordinate 55,712,718 downwards.
TCTGCACCTCAGAAGCAGCACACTTCTGCTGCTGCAAAAGCAGAAGGAAAAAAGTGAATGCAAAGAAATGTGACCGCCATCCACATAGTATGCGATGATTGGCTCTTTATTTTATCTCAAGATGCCAAGAAAAAGCTAGCGATGTGCATGGATACTAACACATAGATGCCCAGTGTTGAGAGTAATGCTTACAAACTAACGTGTTACTGTAACGCCACTACTCTTGCAGTACAGTGCTGTGTAACGAAATTACTGTTTAAAAAGTCAGTAACGTGTTACAGTTACTGAAGTCTGATCAGATGCGCTACTCGTTTTATTAATATGGATAGATATTTTTAGCACAAATAAATTAAAATACAAAGCTGATGCAGCTGTCAGTTGACGTGACCTGTTGGAAAGAGCCTGAGTCTTTGCTGCTGAGCGGAGGAAAAGATGAAGCTACTTTGTTTTTGTGGAAATAGACAGATTATTTTTCCTTTGTTGTGGTTAAGGACAAAAACATATTGGTGGTTTGCAAGCTAAGTGCCAATTGAGACCTACTGCAAATTCAGAAGCACTTGAAAATCACAACAAAGCTCTGACAAAGCTAGTGCTATGCTATGCTAACAACACCATGTTACTGGATCTAGGCTATCTGAACAGCCACGGCTGGATGTAAAGTGGAAATACTCTTGTTTCAACACCCACGGCTGGATTTCAAGTACAGGCATACAGCTGGACAGTTTGCGACCCAGACCCTGGACTGTGATCCACAGAAATTAAAATGCATTTACTTGCTACCTGGATAATGATTGTTCAAAAATGGATTTTGATCTCCAAAAGGAATTTGAGGGATTGGATCATGTCTCTGTCACAACAGACATTTGGACTGTGGATAATGGACATTTTCTTTGGATCACTGCATATCGGATAAATTCATATCATAAAGGTATGCTAAACATGGACAGCTTTATGCAGTACTGTCAACTCTCACTCTTTTGGAGTGAGTCTCACTCTTTTTCCCTTTCCCTCACTCCACAAACCCTATTTCTCACTTCAAAAGGGGGAAATTACTGGCAATATCATGTTGATTTTCTTCAGATTTTTCCCACAATTAAAGCTATCAAGGCAGGATAAAGCAGACTGAACATGTTCTAAAAGCTCTGTCTGAAACAGTTTGTTTTCAGCCAGACATTAATAAGCCCATAATGTAGTCCATTAATTAAATTATCTTGCTACTGTAGGTGTGCAAGATGATTTAATTATGCATTTTAAAGTGATGCGAATGTTACTTTTCCAAGTAACTACTTTAATCATGCAGTGATTGGGAAAGTAACTCAATTACTTTTGAAAAGAAGTAATTATTAACTGTAATTAGTTACTATTTTTTAGTAACTTGCCCAACACTGTAGATGCCTGAAGCTAAGTTGCTGTTAGCCTCTGACGGCTATCTGCATCATCTTAACCATTGTTTTTGGCTGGCAAACCAGATCTGGACCACTAAAGGGCCATCATTCTTTGTGGCATGTGGGCCAAGTGTTAATTTTGCTAAGTGGGCCTTGTCAGAGAACTATAAGGGAGATGAAAGAAGGGAAAAAACGAAAACCGACCTGAAAGGGTCAGTGAACTGTGATGCTAATTTAAGGCCAAATTGCTCAGTCCTACCAAGAATGTACACTGAATGAAGAGGAGTGGTTAAACATTTTGTTAAGCAGTGAACAGTATGATCACCCCCTTATCGTGGCGGGGGATTTGTGTGCCCTAGTGATCCCAGGAGCTATGTTGTGGCAATTTGCCTCTGGTAGGGTCTCCCAAGACAAACTGGTCATGGGTGAAAGGCCAGACTAAGAGTGATCCAATAGACTCCCATGATGAATACAAAATCAAGGATTCAATGATACCCCGTCTGGTATGGGGTTACCAGGGCCCCGCCCTGTAGCCAGACCTGGCGGAGGGGCTCGATGGCTAGCGCTTGGTGGCTGGGTTTCTGCCCATGGGACCCAGCCAAGCTCAGCCCGAAGGAGTTACATGGGTCCGCCCTCTAGTGGGCTCACCACCTGCAGGAGGAACCATGGGACTCCTGTGCTATGTGGATCAGGTGGCAGGCGAATGCAGAGACCTAGGCGGTCTGATCCCTGGCTTTCGAAACTGGCTTTTGGGACGTGGAACGTCACCTCCCTGGTGGGGAAGGAGCTGGAGCTAGTGCACGAGGTTGAGAGATATCAGCTAGATATAGTTGGGTTTACCTCAACACACAGCTCCGGTTCTGGAACCAATTTCCTGGAGAGGGGCTGGAGCTTGGCCTACTCTGGAATTGCCCCAGGTGAGAGGCGATGGGCAGGGGTGGGTATTCTTATATCCCCCCGCCTTGCTGCCTTGACATTGGAGTTCTCCCCGGTGGATAAAAGGGTAGTTTCCCTGTGCCTTTGGGTTGGGAAATGGGTCCTGACCATCATTTGTGCCTATGCACCAAATAATGGTTCAGAGTACCCACATTTTTTTGGAATCTCTGACTGGGGTGCTAGAGAGTGCTCCTCTTGGAGACTCCATTGTCTTACTGAGGGACTTCAATGCACACGTGGGCAATGACAGTGGAACCTGGAGGGACGTGATTTGGAGGAACGGCCTGCCCGATCTGAACCCCGGTGGTGTTCAGTTATTGGACTTCTGTGCAAACCACAGTTTGTCCATAACAAACACCATGTTCAAGCATAAGGGTGTCCATATGTGCACCTGCCACCAGGATACCCTAGGTCGCAGGTCAATGATCAATTTTGTTATTGTGTCATCAGACTTGCAACCACATGTCTTGGACACTCGGGTAAAGAGAGGTGCAGAGCTGTCAACTGACCACCACCTGGTGGTGAGTTGTCTCCGATGGAAGGGGCAGACACCACTCAGATCTGGTAGACCTAAACGTATAGTGAGGGTGTGCTGGGAACGTCTGGCTGAGGCCCCTGTCTGGGAGGTCTTCAACTCCCACTTCTGGAAGAACTTCAACCACATTCCAAGGGAGTCTGGAGACATGGAGTCTGAGTGGGCCATGTTCTCCACCTCCATTGTTGAAGCAGCTGCCGAGAGCTGTGGCTGCAAGGTTGTTGGTGCATCTCATAGTGGCAACCCCTGAACCAAGTGGTGGATGCCAGTGGTGAGGGGGGGCATCAAGCTGAAGAAGGAGTCTTATCGAGCTTGGTTGGCATGTGGGACTCCTGAAGCAGCTGAGGTGTACCAATGGGCCAAGCGGAGTGCAGCTCGGGTGGTTACTGAAGCAAAAACTCGGGTGTGGGAGGAGTTTGGTGAGGCCATGGAACAGGACTTTTGGTCGGCCTCGAAGAGATTCTGGCAAACTGTCCGGTGACTCAGGAGGGGGAAGCAGCTCCCTGTCCACACTGTGTATGGTGCAGATGGGGCGATGCTGACTTCAACTGGGGACACTGTCAAGCGGTGGAAGGAATACTTTGAGGATCTCCTCAATCCCACTGACACACCTTCCATAGAGGAAGCAGGGCTTGAGGACGATGGGGACAACTCGTCCATCACAGGGATTGAGGTTGCCAAAGTGGTTAAAAAACTCTTTGGTGACCAGGCCCCGGGGGTGGACGAGATTCGCTCTGAGTACCTCAAGGCTGTGGATGTTGTAGGGCTGTCATGGTTGACACGCCTCTGCAATGTTGTGTGGAAGTCGGGGACAGTGCCTTTGGCATGGTAAACCGGGATGGTGGTTCCTCTTTTTAAAAAGGGGGACTGGAGGGTGTGTTCCAATTTTAGGGGGATCACACTTCTCAGCATCTCTGGGAGGATCAATGCCAGGGTACTGGAGAGCAGAGTCTGACCACTGGTTGAACCTCAGATTCAGGAGGAGCAATGTGTTTTTAGTCCTGACCGTGGCACATCGGACCAGCCCTTTACCCTCTCGAGAGTCCTCGAGGGTTCGTGGGAGTTTGCCCAACCAGTCCACATGTGTTTTGTGGCCTTGGAGAAAGCATTCAACTGTGTCCCTCTTGGTCTCTTGTGGGGAGTGCTGCGGGAGTAAGGGGTATCGGGCTCGTTGTTATGAGCTATCCAGTCTCTATATGACCATTGCAAGAGTTTGGTTCATATTGCCAACACCCAGTCAAACTCATTTCCAGTGAGAGTTGGATTCCGCCAGGGCTGCCCTTTTTCACTGATCCAGTTTATAATTTTTATGGACAGGATATCTAGACACAGCCAAGGATTGGAGGGTGTCATGCTCGGTGACTACAGGATCTCATCTCTGCTGTTTGCAGATGATGTTGTCCTGTTGGCTTCATCAAGCAATGGCCTACAGGCTTTACTGGAACAGTTTGCTACTGAGTGTGAAGCGGCTGGGATGGGAATCAGCACCTCCAAGTCAGAGTCCATGGTCCTCAGCCAGAAAAAGGTGGATTGTCCTCTCCAGGTTGGAGATAAGCTCCTGCCCCAAGTGGAGGAGTTTAAGTATCTTGAGGTCTCATTCATGAGTGAGGGCAGAATGGAGCGAGAGACTGACAGACGGATTGGAGCTGTCATGCCTGAGCGCTGATTGCTAGCCGTGCTCAGGTTGTCCAGTTTCGCTCCACCTCCATCCCATTCCGGGCCTGGTCTTACGGCCTCCCGAGGCTCGTAGCTTTGACAGCATCTCAGACTTCCGGCTGTCAAGCCCAGCTGCTCCGGGACAGCTGTCTGTTATTATCAATTACCTTCCCCGCTCCTGATTGGGTTCTGTCCCTCATTTAAGGGAGCAGCTGAGAATCACTCCTGGCTGCGACCTAAACAGAGGAAAGATGTACATCGTGTTTCCGCGACTGGAGTTCCTACGTCCAACTCCAGTTCCCTCGGTGTTTCTGCTCCTTACCCACCTGTAAGTGTTACTGCTCAGCGTGGGTTTCTTCCTCGCTGCACTCCTTAGCCTCTCACCCAAATTGGAGTTCTACCTTGTGTATGTGCGTATTTTTGCCCCTCGTGGCTCTTTACTTTGCCATTTGTGTGTATTCTGTTCTTTTGTTAATAAAGTTACGCAAACTCACTGGTCGCCTATAGCGTCTCCTTTATGGCTCGCAAGAGCCATTCATGACAGGAGCAGCCTCTGCAATGATGCGGACGTTGTACTGGTCTGTTGTGGTGAAGAGGTAGCTGAGCTCTAAAGCAAAGCTGTCGATTTACCAGTCAATCTACATTCCTACCCTCACCTATAGTCATGAGCTTTGGGTAATAACCGAAAGAATGAGATCATGGATACAAGGGACTGAAATGAGCTTTCTCTATAGGATTACTTGACTCACCCTTAGAGATAGGGTGAGGAGCTCAGTCATCCGGGTGAGGCTCAGAGTAGAATCGCTGCTCCTCCATATCGAAAGGAGCCAGTTGAGGTGGTTTGGGCATCTGATCAGGATGCCTCCTGGACGCCTCCCACTTGAGTTGTTTTGGACATGTCCAACTGGGAGGAGACCCCAGGGCAGACCCAGGACTCGCTGGAGAGACTACGTCTCCCAGCTGGCCTGGAACGTCTTGGTATCCTCCCTGAAGAGCTGGAGCAGGTGGCCGGGGAGAGGGAAGTTTGGGTTTCTCTGCTTGAGCTGCTGCCTCCGTGACCCAGACCTCCGGAAAAGCAGTACAAAATGGATGGATCAGTGGATGGAGTGAACAGTATGCCAGGAAATCCAGATATAAATTCACCAAATATTAAATACAGTCATACACAGCAATTCCTTATTAGACACCAACTGGACTGCGTAAGATAGTCTGTCAAATAACTTGTGGAAATGTGAAAAAGGAGCTTTTTTACACTGTATTTGGGACTGTTCACTTGTTCAACCCTTTTGAAGTGAAATTTTCAGACATATGGGTAAGTGGCTGGGTAAGACGCTGCCAGTGTGTTTATTTGTAGACAGATCACAAGTACTACATAACATATCCAAAGAAGTGACTAACTACAGCTGCTAGAACGATACTCTGTCACTGGAAATCATCTCAGAATCAGAATCAGAATCAGAATCAGGTTTATTGCCATTGTTCATGTAGTACACAAACTAGGAATTTGTCTCGGTACAATGCTGCAACATTAAACATGATAAGATAAGAGAAATAAACTATACATGTAATAAAGTGTAGGATAAGATTAAGTGATACTGGTCAACAGTTAAAATATATATTAGCCAGCAGCAGATACTGTGGAGAACTATATAGTGCAGTCGGTAATGCAGGAAGAAAACAGTGATGATTGACATCACATCTACACCATCACAAATGAAAAAGTTGGTTAACCTCATGATAAAAAACAGCTTCATATGAATGTTGAGCAGGAGAACTAACAGAAACCACATTAAGGGACTAATATTGGAGGACTTTTGGAATTATATATCTTTTGCTGAAAACCCAAACTCATGAATGTGGGACTTTCTCTTATTCCCTGTTAATTTCTTTTTGTTATAGATTTCTATCATTGCTATCTTTATTAACATTATTTATTGTTGTTTGTTGGTCTGCTTACTTTTCCCCCTTTCTTTTGTTTTCCTCTTTCATATTATTGATTTTCAGTATTGTTAATTTATCACTTAATAATTTACTTGAATACTTAGGAGTGATTATTAGCTGAGCCCTTCCCTCTTTTGTATAGATGGCCTTGCTCTGGTCAGCCTATTATTTATTTCTTCTTGTGGTTGCCGTCTCACCTGGAAGATCACAATGTACCAACCCATCTAAACTTAAAACCTGAATTACAATAAAAGGCTGAAAACCAGTCCATGTAGGTGGTTGGAACCCATTCATAGGACTGAATTTTCTGGAAAATATGACCCAAACTGACATACTTTTTTTTTTTCCCGGTTCTGGTTCCGCCGGACCGGCGGTGCCACACAAGTTTGGCTGCCTTTTGCAACTGCCTTTTTCTTATCTTCCTTCTTCTTTCTACACCTTTCACTCTATATATATATCACGGACACACAGATCGCCGCAAGGGTCTCCCGAGTCGGCGGACGGAGCCACTGTCTGCAGCGGGGGACGATACAGCAGGGAAGAGCTAGCTGGCTAGCTAGCTCCAACCGCCACCTGGTGCTAACGGAGAAGCTCGACATGCCGAGGAACTGTGGCGAAAATGACACGGGTGCCGGGCTGGAGTTTAGGCGGCGTGCAAGAAATATAAGACAGAATAATAAAGAGCGATGGCAAGAACCAAGCAGACCGCCCGTAAATCTACTGGAGGAAAAAAAAAACCAGGAAGCAGCTAGCCACCAAGGCTGGTCGAAAAAAAGCGCTCTGGCCACCGGCGGAGTGAAGAAGCCTCACCGTTACAGGCCCGGTACCGTGGCTCTGAGAGAGATCCGTCGCTACCAGAAATCCACGGAGCTACTTATCCGTAGGCTGCCCTTCCAGCGCCTGGTGAGGGAGATCGCTCAGGACTTCAAGACCGACCTGCGCTTCCAGAGCTCCGCCGTCATGGCTCTGCAGGAGGCCAGCGAGGCCTACCTGGTGGGTCTCTTCGTGGACACCAACCTGTGCGCCATCCACGCCAAGAGGGTCACCATCATGCCCAAAGACATCCAGCTGGCCCGCCGCATCCGCGGAGAGAGAGCTTAGACTTTCTGCTGTACATTCACCAACCACAATGCTCCGCACTATGTGTCTATATATATAGTAATATGTACATATGTATACTAGCTGTTCTTGTTTTTTTCTTGCCTTCTGATTGTTGCTCTGAGTGTTGCTATCCCTGTGCTGTTGCAATCCTGGAATTTCCCCATTGTGGGACTAATAAAGGCTTATCTTATCTTATACTGTATATCCTAGCCGAAAGAGTTCTTTGTGGTTTCACTGTTTCTTTTTGTTTTGTTTGTTGTTTAAAATGAGACGGACCAACACTACAAGCTTTTTCTCCGTTTGCTTTCTACATTTATATCCCCCTGCATCTCAAACCAGTAAAATGTGTTTATTGTATTTATTTTATTTTAAAGTGACACTCTGGCAAAAATCTTTTTTTCTGTTGTTAACATGTCTGTGACATGTTTCTTGTGATTTACAAGACATATCAAGAGCAAAATCATTCCAAGCTGTTTTTCTGTTGTGAATGTCTGCTTAAGCCCCCCCCCCCCCCACACACACACACACACACACAAAAAGGCAGCTCTGGACAGACTATGTAACTATTCCCGCTTAGCCTGATTGGTTATAGCATTAACCAATCAGATGGATACTCTTGGCTACCTCGGGGGAAGAGGGAGGAGCCGAGGAGCAGCAGGACTGAGGCAGAGGGGGAGGAAGGCATCCATTTTCCATAGCAAAGCAATAGAGGAGAAGGCAACCAATCACGTGCAGGGGTAGCAGCAGAAAGACAGAAAGAGTGGAGAGAGGCAGAGGGAATGGGAGGACCCACTGCACAGCCACATTCAAATCGAGGTGCTCTCAGCTTACTTTGACGGCAGATGGGGCGCTGCACTGTTTCACCAAGTGTGGCGCCCTGTTCACCGGCAGCTGCGGTGAGCCGGCACCAGCTCTGCTTACCAAAAGTGGCCCACATGATGGCTTACTTTCCAGCCTCCAAGTGGGGCTGGACAGCGACTTTCCATTACACCGAGAATGATCCTTCCTTAAGTTGGAATGCCTTCTCGGAACCCTGACTCAAAGTCCTCTTCTTCCAACTATTGGTGAAGTGGGTATGATATGGGTGGAGCTAATTAGAATATTCATAGATCTGTGCATACTTAAGTGGGTGGAAGATGTAGAAGACTCTTTCCAAGCAATTCTAAGGCAATGACAATTTTTGTGCGTGTAAAAAAGCCACAATATACTATTTTGGGCAATACACATTTTGTTTTTGATGGTGTTTTTGGTGGTTTTAGAGCCACTGGAGTGCATCTTTAAATTTGTGATGATAAGGCATAGAGGTAGTGATGGTAGATCGAGTTTAAATACGTGGGTCAACTATCCAATGTAATGGACAGGACAGTGCACAAGAGACGTGAAGAAAAGAGTGAAGGCAGGGTGGAGTGGGTGGAGGTGAGTGTCAGGGGTGATTTGTGACAGAAGGATAGCAGCAAGAGTGAAAGGAAAGGTTTGCAAGACAGTAGTGGCACCTGCTATGATGTATGGTTTGGAGACAGTGGCTCTGACAAAAAGACAGAAGAGTTGAAGATGCTAAGATTTTTAATGGTAGTGATTAGGAGGGACAGGATTAGAAATGAGCATATCAGAAGGATAGCTCAGGTTGAGCGGTTTGGAGACAAAGTAAGAGAGGCAAGGCTGAGATGGTTTGGACATGTGCAGAGGAGGGATAGTGGATATATTGGACAAAGGATGTTGAAGATGGAGCTGCCAGGCAGGAGGAAAAGAAGAAGACCACAGAAAAGATTTATGGATGTAGTGAAGGAGGACATGGAGAGGGCTGATGGGAGAGAAGAGTATACAAGGATTAGGGTGAGATGGAGGCAGATGATCTGCTGTGGCGACCTCTAAATGGAGCAGCAAAAGGTGGAGGAGGAGGAGAAGAAGAATTAGAAGTATGTTGCAAGCAAAAAACAACCTATTCTTTGTTCGAACTGGAAAGAAAACACTAAAAGAATAAAATTAATAAAATAACCCTTTTTGAAGCAAGACAACACTTTTGAAGATTGAAGCTGTAAACCATGTATGGGGGAAAAATTAATTTTAAAAACCTTTTAAAGCAACTGCTGTTGCATCAATTTTTTGAGATTTGAGAGCATGTGTTCATGGGCAGGAGACAGCAGGAGAGAGAGTGAATGAAAAAATGAGGGGAGAAATCACAGGCACAATTCCTGTTGCTACGGCTACTGTTGTCCCTCGAGAAGCCGTGTGCGTGAAAGTGTGTGTGTGTGTGTGTGTGTGTGTGTGTGTGTGTGTGTGTGTGTGTGTGTGTGTGTGATTCCAGGGCAGATTCTCTCACTTCAGAGAATAAATGTGTGTTTGAGCCTCTGAGCTCTAAGGGAGCTGGTGGAGAGCCAGGTGTTGCCTACTGTCTGGTTTCCTCTGTCACGAGGGTATGACCAGATGAGTCCGAAGGCCTTTTTTTTTCTTTCCTTTTTTTCCTTTGGCACAAATGCTACAGAATGATGTGTCCTGGAGCTGCTCAAACACAATAACAGAGATGACAAAGAGCGAGGGTGTTGACATGGGTGGAGGAAGAAAAGGGACACAGACTGGCTGCAAGTCAAGTCAAACACTTTGTATAAGCCTGTCAAATTTTCTTTTTATTTATGTCTCTTAAAATGAGTGTTCAATATAGAGATTTGGGTTTTTGTGTCTGACAGTCATGCTTGGTTCCATTTGTCACCTTCCTCCAACTAACATTACAGTTACTGATTTCTGTAATTGCCCTCTTCCCACCTTCCTTTCAGTCTGTCGTCCAAGAGAACACTCTGGGGTTTTTTTTTTTTTTTTTTTTACATTTTCTTGGCATGGCTCAATTACTCTGATCTTACTGCCTTAAAATTAAACAAAGTAATCATTTCACACAACAAAGCAGCCAATTTCAATGGACTTTGTGGTCTAAGTACTCTCGTTTTATGTGGCTTTGTTGACTTTCTGTCCTGATGTCTGGCTAGAAATTGATCAGTGTGGTGTGAAGGGTGGTTCTGTCAAATTACCCCATTGTATAGTTGATAATGGGAAATTCTGCAAAACCTTAGCCAACACATTCTCCTGCCTTTCAGTCGGGCCCTGCAGGATGTTTGCACAGGTTGTGTCTGTGAAGGAAGTGTGATACTTTCAGAATAGCATTTCAATTTTTTGAGTATACTGTATTCCAAAGCAAAGCTGTAAATGATGATGTCAAAGCTTTTCAAATACCAAGAAAATCCTTGAAAGGAGGTAAAAGAAACACAGAGATCTCTGATGCAGGAGACACATCTTTGCGTTGTTTGCTTTCTCCCTTTTATTCCATATTTTGTTTTACTTTACCTTTCAGTTTGGCTTTCTCCTTTTGTTTAGGTATTAAACAAATACCAGAATTTAACCCAATACTCACTTGCTGTTATTACCTCCACCAAGGGGAGGAGGTAATGTTTTTAGTGGCGTTGGTTGGTTTGTTGGTTTGTCTGTCTTTTAGCAACATAACTCAAAAAGTTCTGAATGGATTTTGATGAAATTTTCAGGAAAGGTGTGAAATGGCATGGGGAACAGATGATTAGATTTTGGTGGTGATCTGGATCACAATGTGCATACAAGATTTTTTTGGGGGGGAAAATAATAAGAATATGGAGCTTCTTCCCAAAGATCTGAACAGCTACAGACCAGTGGCCCTGACGTCTCACATGATGAAGACCCTGGAGAGACTGCTCCTTGCTCACCTCCGCTCCCTGGTGGGACCAGCGATGGATCCACTCCAGTTTGCCTACCAGCATGGCATTGGGGTGGAGGATGCAGTGATCTTCCTCCTTCACCGTTCTCTGTCCCACCTGGAGAAGCCCGGGAATGCGATGAGGATCATGTTCTTTGACTTCTCCAGTGCTTTCAACACCATCCAACCGATGATCCTGAAGGACAAGCTGCTGTGTGCAGGGGTGGACTAGCACCTGTCATCATGGATCCTGGACTACCTCACTAACCGGCCACAGTTTGTGAGAACCCGAGATTGTGTGTCTGACACGATCATCGGTAGCATGGGGCCCCCCCAGGGAATGATTTTGGCTCCCTTCCTGTTCATCCTTTATACTGCGAACTTCTCACACAACACAACACACTGCCATCTACAGAAGTTCTCTGACGACTCTGCGATCGTCGGCCTCATCTCCAACGGAGATGAAGCTGAGTACAGAGGACTTCGTGGACTGGTGCCATCGGAACTGCCTCCAGATCAACGCGAGGAAAACTAAGGAGCTGGTGGTGGACTGCTGCAGGCAAGGACAACCCCTCACAGCACCAGTAAACATACAGGGAACAGACACTGAGATGGTGACATCCTACAAGTACCTTGGTGTTCATCTGAACAATAAACTAGACTGGCCACACAATACCGACGCACTCTACAAGAAGGGACAGCGCAGGCTGTTCCTACTGAGGAGGCTCAGGTCTTTTGGTGTACAAGGGGCGCTGCTGATGACATTCTATGACACGGTGGTGGCATCAGCCATCACTTTTGGAGTGGTCTGCTGGGGCAACGGCATTACAGCAGCCGATAGGAAGAGACTGAACAAACTGATCAAGAAAGTTAGATCTGTCCTGGGGCAACGCCTTGACCCAGTGGAGGAGATAGGAGAGAGAAGGATGGTGGCTAAACTGTCATCTCTGCTGGAGTCCGAGTCCCACCCTATGCAGGACATACTGAACGCACTGAGGAGCTCATTTAGCAGTAGACTACATCATCCTAGGTGCGCAACCGAGAGGTTTTGCAGGTCCTTCCTACCTACGGCTGTCAGACTGTATAATCTAAGCAGGGCTGCTCGCAGAGATAGCAAAAAAACGTGACGACCTAATAGTATTGAATGCAAAAGATGATCCAAGATGGTGCCCACAGTGGTCGCCATGGTGTTTCGCTGCGCTTTTCTTTGTATGTTTTTGTTCGTCAATTGTGTGTCTGCCTGCTCTTACACCCGTGAAGAGCTACTAAATATCAGGACTTTCACTCCCACGGACCTACTCCCAGTTTTTTTGGCTCCTGACGCCGATCTGGTTCACTTTTTAGTCCAAAAAGTGAGACGGCGAAAGAGAGGAAGGCGAGCGGGCGCTGTCGTGCGGCTTCGCAGGAGAGACACGCGCATGGCTTTGCCTGGCATATTTCTGTCCAGTGTCAATTCTCTCTTTAACAAGGTAGATGAACTGAGACTGCTGATGCGATTTAAGGACCTCGCTACCTCGTGTGTCCTCTGTTTTACTGAGACCTGGCTTAAGGAAGTGACTCCGGACAGCGCGCTCCTCCTCGAGGGATTTCAGCTGTTTCGTGCTGATCGAGACACAGAGCTCTCCGGTAAGTCTACAGGAGGAGGAGTCTCCTTTTACATCAACAGCAGCTGGTGCTCTGAGGTAACGGTGATCTCCCAACACTGCTCTCCCGCTCTGGAATATTTATTCATTAACTGCAAGCCTTTGTATTCCCCGCGTGAGTTCGCTTCATTCATCCTGGCCGCTGTTTACGTCCCGCCCGACGCAGACGCGCGCGAGGCTCAGCGCGCGCTTGTGGATCACATTCAACATACGGAGCGAACTTTCCCGGACTCTCTGGTTATTGTGGTTGGCGACTTTAACCAGAGCAACCTGAGCCACAATCTCCCCCGATACAAACAGTTTATTAAATGCCCCACCAGAGGAAAGAACACGCTGGATCACTGTTACACTACAGTGAAGGACGCGTATCGCGCTGTTCCCCGCGCTGCGCTCGGACTATCTGATCACGTGATGGTCCACCTGATTCCCACATACAGACATAGACTGAAGCTCACTAAACCTGTTGTGAGCACTACGAGGAAATGGACCAGTGAAGCTGGGGAGAAGCTGAGCACGTGCATGGAAATAACTGACTGAGGCATGTTTAAAGGAGCCACGCATGATCTGGATGAGTACACGGACACTGTGAACTCATATATCCACTTTTGTGAAGACAGCATTCTTCCATCGCGCACCAGGGTGAGGTACTCCAATGACAAGCCCTTTTTCACTGCTAAGCTCAGACAGATCAGGAAGGAGAAGGAAGCAGCGTTGAAAAGTGGAGACAGGGACTGCTACAGGGAGGTCAAATATCGGTTTAGCAGAGAGCTGAAGAGAGCTAAATCTGTGTATTCTGAGAGACTCCAGCAACAGTTCACTGCTAACGACTCTGCTTCTGTGTGGAGAGGACTGAGGCAAATCACCAACTATCGGCCTCAGGCTTCTAAAGGTCAGGATGATAAAGCCCTTTGTCAAAGACTGTCCCAACATTATGCCTGTTTTGACACCTCGTCAGCTGTGTCCAACTCCCCCCCTCCCCCCAGCGCCACTGCCTCCACGGTCCCCACTTCATCAAAGGTGGCCCCCCCTCCTCCCCCCGGCCCTTGTCATCAGTGAGCAGGACGTGCACAGACAGTTCTCCAGACTGAACCCGCGCAAGGCTCCCGGCCCAGACGGCGTGTCTCCGTCCACCCTGAGACACTGTGCGAAAGAGCTGACTCCTGTCTTCACAGACATTTTTAACACCTCCCTGAAGTTATGCCACGTGCCGACCTGCCTCAAAACCTCCACCATCATCCCTGTCCCCAAGAAGCCACGGATCACTGGACTTAATGACTACAGACCTGTAGCGCTCACCTCTGTAGTCATGAAGTCCTTTGAGCGCCCGGTCCTGCCCCACCTCAAGACCATCACCACTCCCCTCCTGGACCCGCTGCAGTTTGCCTACCGAGCCAACAGGTCTGTGGACGACGCAGTCAACCTGGCCCTCCAATCCATCCTGCAGCACCTGGACTCCCCGGGAACCTACGCCAGGATCCTGTTTGTGGACTTCAGCTCTGCATTCAACACCATCCACCCCGCTCTGCTCCAGGACAAGCTGTCCCTGCTCAACGTGCCTGACTCCCTCTGCAGGTGGATCACCAACTTCCTGACGGACCGGAGGCAGCATGTGCGGCTGGGTAAGACTGTCTCAGACTCTGTTAGCATCAGCACCGGATCACCCCAAGGCTGTGTACTTTCCCCCCTACTCTTCTCCCTGTATACCCACTCCTGCACCTCCAGCCACCAGTCTGTCAAGCTGATCAAGTTTGCGGACGACACCACCCTCATCGGGCTCATCTCCAACGGCGACGAGTCCGTCTACAGGAGTGAGGTGGCCCAGCTGGCGTCCTGGTGCAGCCACAACAACCTGCAGCTGAACGCTCTGAAGACAGTGGAGATGATCATGGACTTCAGAAAAGTCACAACCCCTCTGCCCCCCCTTACCCTCACAGGCTCTCCCATCACCACTGCAGATTCCTTCTGCTTCCTGGGCACCACCATCACCCGGGACCTCATGTGGGAGCCAACCATCAGCTCCCTCATTAAAAAGGCCCAGCAGAGGATGTTCTTCCTGCGACAGCTGAGGAAGCTCAAACTACCCACCAAGATGTTGGTGCAGTTCTACACGGCCATCATCGAGTCCATCCTCACCACCTCCATAACTGTGTGGTACGCAGGAGCCACTGCCAGGGACAGACTAAGGCTGCAGCACGTAGTGCGCACTGCTGAGAAGGTGATCGGCTGCAAGCTCCCATCCCTCCAGGACCTGTACATCTCCAGGACCCGGAGGTGTGCAGGCCGGATCATAGCCGATCCCTCACACCCTGGTCACGTACTGTTTGCCCCCCTCCCCTCAGGTAGAAGACTTCGGTCCATTCAGACTAAAACCTCCCGTCACATGAACAGCTTCTTCCCCTCTGCCACCAGACTGCTGAACACTAAGTGACTTATTAGACTCTCGTGCACTATGTACAGCAACTCAACCAGACTCATGTCAATTATCACTGTTTTCTTTTTGCATTACCGAATGCACTATGTGGTACTCCACAATATCTGCTGCTCGCTAATATATTTAAAAATTGCTTGACTAGTAATACTCATTCATATTCTACATTTTATTGCATGTATAGTTTTTTATTTCTATCTTTATTTTTATCATGTTTAATGTTGCAGCATTGCACCCAGACAAATTCCTAGTTTGTGTACTACATGAACAATGGCAATAAATCTGATTCTGATTCTGATTCTGAAAAGATGCAATAGACTTACACAAATGGTCCCCTCCAGTATACAACTAGGACAATATCAGTTGCTACGGAGGGTGACAATATGTATGGGTACATATTCATACTATGTAGGATAACTAAGTAGACGGTTATGCTGTTTATTCCATCTGCTACAATGCTTCGCACTGTGTATATACGTATATTTATATATTTATGTATATATATGTATATTCACTGCTCTTATTTTTATTTTTCTTATCTTCTTAATTATTGCTCTGAGTGTTGCTATCCCTGTGCTGTTGCAACCCTGGAATTTCCCCATTGTGGACTAATAAAGGCTTATCTTATCTTATCTTATCTTCTCCTTTAAGACATGTCCATGGAGGTATGTTCACCTTCACACCCATACACAGTATGTGATGGTTGACATTATTTCATCTGAAGACGCCAACAAAAAGCAAGCAAACTGCGGTTTATGAACAGATTTTGATGACATTTTCAGGAAAGGTGTCTTATGGCACGAGGAACACAGTACCGGCAGACAAGTAAACAATACTGAGTTGGGTATAATAAGATATATTTAACACATAATGCATTTTGAAGCGGAAAGAAACTTCATGTAGGATTAAAAGCAATTAAAATAACGCTGTCACAAGGTTACATTTTTTTTTTTTTTAGATTTAGTATACTTTATTGATCCCCAGAGGGGAAATTGAGGGTCATCCACCACCTGGATGGATGAAGCAGCCACGATACGGCGCTATCTGTACTGTTATCACTACGTGTTATATATACGGTGTATGTGAACGCAGATTAGCAGCAAGCCAAACTCGTTTTTCACGAGCCAGGAAACCGAGCGTCCTGCTCCTTTATTCAAGTCTTCTTAGACAGCTTACAGTTCTTTATAACTGTGGCTTGAAGAGCTCAATGAAAAGCCGAGTGAAACTAGAAAAATAAAACAGAAAATAAATTCATTAACAAGCTAGCGGGGCCCTGGGATAGGACTAATTCCTGGAACAACACACTCTAAAAAACGATACAAAGTTCACATATAACAAAACTTATAAAACCAACATAACGTTCATTGACTTACAGCCATTGCTTTCGAAGGTGTAAAAAAGGGTTTAACACACAGGAGGAACGTCTCAGTCATTCGCGGGCAGGTTATGCTCTCTGCCTTTTTTTCCTTTCTCTCTCTTACCAACATTCGTTACCTCTACCCACAAATCATAGCGGCAACTGGCTGCGCTTTCAACATAAAATACGGGCAAATTGCCACCGACTGTACAAAGTCATTCTTAACACAATAACTATTTTTATAACATGAATTATTACAAATGGATTATGCTATTTATTATGAACTTATGAACTATTTATAACTTTATAAAACTCACTCTACTGAGGGCAGAACACTCCCCGCCTGGCATTACTAATGCCACTACTTCCTCTTATCTATTATTTCACTCTCTAAGAGCATAACGTCTGAGATAGGACGTAGGTAAGTCTTTGAAACACCCTGGGATGATGTCCTCACTTCGACCTTTCTGACCTTCCCGTCGCTGCTTGGAGAGGTGGATGTGATGATGGCCATTGTCCATTCATTTCTGGGTGCTTGGTCCTGTTTCAACAGCACTATGTCACCTGTCTGTAGGTTGCGGTGTGTTGTATGCCACTTGCGCCTTGATTGGAGGGTGTTGAGATATTCATTTCTCCAGCGGCTCCAAAATTCATTGGCGAGTGCTTGCACTTGTCTCCACTGGTTTTTGAGCAGGTCTTTTCCACAAAAGTCTCCTGGTGGAGGGGGAACATGCTGCTTTTGGGTCAAGATCATTGCGGGACAGAGTAGGAATGGTGAGGAAGGGTCTGTTGAGATGGGAACTAAGGGCCTTGCGTTGATTATAGACGTTACCTCAGCCATTAAAGTACAAAGCACCTCATGCGTCAAACGAGTGTGTTTGTTTTGCAAAAGCATGGAGTCCAGTATTCTGCGAGTGACCCCAATCAGTCTTTCCCAGACGCCTCCCATGTGAGAGGCATGTGGGGGATTGAACTCCCATGTGCAACTGTTGGCATGGAGATAGTTGACAATGTTGAGAGGGTTCTTGTTTGGTTGTGCCATGCCTAACTCCACACTCGCTGCAATGAAGTTAGTGCCTCTGTCAGATCGCATTTGCTTTGCTGGGCCTCGTATTGCAAAGAATCTGCGTATTGCATTTATGCAGCTGCAAGCGTCCATAGATTCAATGACTTCAATGTGCACGCCTCTTGTGGTCATACACGTGAAGAGTATTGCCCACCTTTTTCCTTGTGCAGCTCCACCTCGTGTGCGTCGAGTGACTACTGACCATGGACCGAATACGTCCAACCCAACATATGAAAATGGAGGGCATGTTTTGAGTCTCTCAGGTGGGAGATCTGCCATTTTCTGAGTCTCTAGTTTTCCCCTGAGTTTCCTGCACGTTACACAGTGGTGGATAATGGACGAGACCAGTCTTTTGCAACCTACAATCCACAGTCCGGCTTGCCTAATTGCGCTTTCCGTGAACTGCCTTCCTTGATGCACAACTTTGGCATGATAGTGACGGACAAGCAGTTGAGTTACGTGATGCTTGTTTGGGAGAATGGTTGGATTCTCAGATGCTGTGTTCAATGAAGCATGTTTGAGGCGACCTCCAACCTTGATCAGGCTTTCATTCATATGGGGATCAAGAGCTACGATGGGATTTGAACTGCGGACGGTTTGGTTGGCATGGAGAGCAGCATACTTGTCGGGAAAGGCGTCCTTTTGAACAGACTGGAGGATGAGGTTACTGGTAGCATCCAGCTCCTCTGGAGAGCGTGGCTTGCTACATCGATGCCAGCCCCTGCATGAATGATCTGACAGGTTGCTTGATGAGTGAGAACGAGCTTGGTGAATTAGGAATGCGATGGCGCGTACCAATGAGTTTCATCTTGAAAAGCGCTGGAAGCATTCTGGTGAGAGCCCTTTCTTCTGAATGTGAGTAGAAAAGGTAGCGACTTTTCTGATTTCAGAGTCTACTTCAGGCTCGATTAACTCAAAGGATTCAGGTGTCTCGGATTCAGGTGGTCTGTAAAGGAAGTCTGGTCCCTTAAACCACATAGTGTTCATGAGCTGTGATGCAGGTATTGACCTGGTGGCTAGATCAGCTGGGTTTTGCTCTGATGTGACGTAGTGCCACTGTTCAGAGGATGTGGACTGACGTATACGATGAACGCGATTATGCACATAAACATAGAAGCGCTTTGAATCATTGCAAATGTACCCAAGAACCACCTTGCTATCACAGTAGAATTTGACAGCATTTGGTTTGTGATCAAGTTCGTCCAGAATGAGCTCCGCCATCTCAACCGCTAGAACTGCTCCACAAAGTTCAAGGCGAGGTATCGTGGGCTCTGGTCGCAATAGCCCAGCTTGAAGCGTTGGAGAAGATACACAGTTCGGTGTAAGTGGACTTAGAGAGGGAAGCTGGTACATAGCAGCGTGGCACTTTAAGACTGCTAAGATCTTGGAGGGACATTTTCCATGTTTCCCATGTGTCCATTTTGTCCTGAAGGAGAGGAGCATCCCAACCTTGGACACCATTCGACAGTTCACGTAACAAGAGTCTGCCTTTGATTGTCACTGGTGACACTAGTCCCAAGGGGTCGAAGATGCTGTTAATTGTTGACAGAACTCCACGGCGGGTGTAGGGTTTGTCGTCAACAGCAACCTTGAACGTGAAAGAGTCAGTGTTTATGTCCCAGCACAGGCCTAGACTTCTCTGAGCTGGTAGAGTGTCATCGCCGAGACTCAAGTCTTTAATACCGGTGGCCAGGTCTTCTGGCTTGAAGGCTTGCATGACTGAGACACTATTTGAGGCGATTTTGTGGAGCTTGAGATTGGACTCGGCCAAGGATGCGCATGTGCGCTTGAGTAAGTCTTTCATTTGAAAGTTTTTTGTTGAGTTGCATCTTAGTGAGCCGAGTCTAGACAATGCTTGGTCCCTGTCATTTGGGAGCGGCAAGCGAGGAAACTTGAATGGCAGAGGAGCGATCCAGTTGTTGTCTCCATCCTGGTGGACTTCCTTCTCCATTATCTTTATGAAGGTCTCATCTTCGAAGGACACGGCACACTTGTTATCGTTCTCTGTGCACTCAAAAACTTTGTCCCCAAGCTTTTCTTCCACTGCGTTGGGTTTTGAGCTGCGTGTAGAGAGGCCGTCCTTGTGCTCCCCGCCGTAGCATGGTTTCTCTTTGATGCTGATGCTGTTAGGACAAGGAGTGAAGAGAGATGGGCGTCCGTTGGAGAGCATGTGCATCTTATAAACATTGACGGTTGGCTTGTGAGCGTTAAGGCACACCTCTCCCACAATTACCCAGCCTAGGTCCAGGCGTTGAGCAAAGGGAGCATTGTGGGGTCCGTTGACTTGTTGCCTTACTTTGTGGACTCGTAGGATGTCTCTGCCCAGTAAAATTGCCATCTGAGCATCTGGGTCATACCTGGGGATGAGAGGAGCAAGGTGTTTTAAGTGGGCGTGAGCAAGAGCGACTTCGGGCGTAGGTATTTCATCCCTACTGAACATTATCTCGTCACATTCAAGGAGAGGAGGGAGGTCTAAGCGTGGGCCTCCACCTACTGGCTCGATCTGGAACCTCACTGCTTCCCTGCCAAGCATTTCAGTTAAACCAGCACATGTTCTCATGTGGTATGTCAGAGGGCTACCCTTGATCCCAAACAGCTCGAAGAATTCAGGACGGGCCAGCGATTTATTACTCTGATCGTCAAGGATTGCATACATCTTAACGGAGCATTCTGGTTGGCCTTTAGGGAAAACTCGAACTAGACATACCTTTGAGCAAGAACGTGGAGGATTACCTTCGCCGCAGATCTCAGTGCACCGTGACGTTACCTCGGGTGGCGTGTTGTCTCGGGGCTGAGGCTCTGGTTCAGGTGTGTTTTCTGGCTGGGGTTGCTGACTTGAATCGGGATGCATGGCAGAGCAATGCCTTTCACTTTGGCACTCCTCGCACTTGAGTTTCATGTCACAGTCCTTTATTGCGTGCATGGGAGAGCAGCAGCGAAAACATCGTTTGTGTTCTTTGAGTATGTTTCGCCTTTCTTGTAGCGGTTTATTTCGAAAAGCTCTACATTTGGCTAGAGGATGCATTTTCTTATGGACTGGACAGTAGCGTGTTAAATCATCCTCTTTAGTACTAGCGGGATCAGTTGTGTCGACCTCTGTTTTGTTAGAGGCGTTCTGTAGCTAGTTTGTTTGAATGGTGGTCTCTCACCTTTGCTGAAGGGTTGGCTGCTGCATGTCGCAAAACTGGGGTCATTTCTTGCTTTAGCCTCGTCTTGGACAAACTTTACAAAATATGAGAAGGGAGGGAAGGTTACATCATATTTTTGTTTGTATTTTGAGCCCGTGTGCAGCCATTTATCTTGTAAACTTGGAGGCAACTTTTCAACTATGGGCTTAACCCCACGGGGTGTGTCGAGGTAGGCGAGGCCTGGGAGATAAGCTTCATCTTTAGTGACCCGCAGCTCTAAGAGTAAATCTCCAAGCTCCCTGAGTTTTACATTGTCTCTGTTTGTAAGGCGAGGGAAGTTGTCTAATTTTTTGAACAAGGCGTTTTCTACTACTTCTGGCGTAGCATAACACTCTTCTAACCTGTCCCATGACAATTGGAGAGCAGCGTTGGGGTTAGTGGCATAGACAGCTCTGATTCTTTTAACATGCTCTGAGGACTCTTTACCAAGCCACTTGACTAGGAGATCTAACTCCTGGCTATATATGAGACCAACGTCTTCAGTTGCATTTATAAATGACGACTGCCATGCTCTAAAGTTTTCGGGGGTGTCGTCAAACTTAAAGAGTCCGGTTGTGATTAGCTCTCTGCGCGCGAGGAACCTAGCAAAGTCTGCCATAGGTGGGTCACCATTGTGGGAAGCATGGTAGCTGTTTGGCCTGACATAGTCTCTCGGTATGTCGATGGATTTATTTTTCTCGTACATTTTCTTGAATGCTGGTGGAGAGAGAGTTTGTTCGGGTCTCCTCGGAGTGAATAATTGCGCCCTTTGTGCAGGTTCGACTTGAGGTGTTTCTTCTTCAGCTGGTCGCGCCTGTGACTTTAGCTGGATTTGGTGGTGCACATACTCCATAGTTCTCTGTCTGACAGCTTGTGATGAAATTGCGCTCCTTACACTCTCTCCTTTGTCTAGCTCGGCAGCTGCAGCAGCTTCTAGAACTTCTGCTTTTGCTGTGGCGGCCGCTGTTTCCTTCTCTATCTCCAGCATCTCTAGATCCAGTTCTAGCTTCGCTTGTTCTAGCTTTGCTTGTTGCTTAGCTTGTTCTAGCTTTGCTTGTTGCTTTGCTTGTTCTAGCCTTGCTTGTCGCTTTGCTTGTTGTTTTTTAATTTCTAATTGTTTCTTACTGTACAAGGCTCTAGCATTCGCAACTTCAGCAGAGGGTCGTGCCATGATGGCTGCTTCCATTACGTTGGACCTCGAGGACAACCTGGAGCTAGAACGTCTGGAGCTGGAGCTAGCGTTGTATGATGATTTGGCTTCAGAGTTCGCCTTTTCTTCTGCCCTCTTCTCTTGAGTGTCGTCTATCGCTGTGTCGTGAATCTTCTCTTCACCAACTGCTGACGTGGCTTTTCACTGTACTGTTATCACTACGTGTTATATACACGGTGTATGTGAACGCAGATTAACAGCAAGCCAAACTCGTTTTTCACGAGCCAGGAAACCGAGCGTCCTGCTCCTTTATTCAAGTCTTCTTAGACAGCTTACAGTTCTTTATAACTGTGGCTTGAAGAGCTCAATGAAAAGCCGAGTGAAACTAGAAAAATAAAACAGAAAATAAATTCATTAACAAGCTAGCGGGCCCCTGGGATAGGACTAATTTCTGGAACAACACATTCATAATATATCTAACAAGCTAGCGGGGCCCTGGGATAGGACTAATTCCTGGAACAACACACTCTAAAAAACGATACAAAGTTCACATATAACAAAACTTATAAAACCAACATAACGTTCATTGACTTACAGCCATTGCTTTCGAAGGTGTAATAAAGGGTTTAACACACAGGAGGAACGTCTCAGTCATTCGCGGGCAGGTTATGCTCTCTGCCTTTTTTTCCTTTCTCTCTCTTACCAACGTTTGTTTCTTCTACCCACAAATCATAGCGGCAACTGGCTGCGCTTTCAACATAAAATACGGGCAAATTGCCACCGACTGTACAAAGTCACTCTTAACACAATAGCTATTTTTATAACATGAATTATTACAAATGGATTATGCTATTTATTATGAACTTATGAACTATTTATAACTTTATAAAACTCACTCTACTGAGGGCAGAACACTATTCCTTAACCATTCACACACACATTCACACCTAGGGCCACTTTAGAGTCTCCAATCAACCTAACCTGCATGTTTTTGGCATGTGGGAGGAAACCGGAGAAATCCCGGGGTAAACCCACGCATACACGGGGAGAACATGCAAACTCCACACAGATCACTGTTGGTCGGGGGCTGGGATCGAACCCATGATCCCACGATCCCCCGGCCAAGGGTAAACTGTGCTGCTGCAGTGCTAACCACTGATTTACTGGATATATACATGTAGATACTGTATAAATACCTGTTGAAATATATATTTTACAGCTATATAACCCTATAACTACAATATTTCACCTGGTGATCAATTTTTGGCAGCTAATCACTTTTTGCCAAGACACCAACATTGCTTTCTCTGTCTCTTAGTAACATTACTCCAAAATTTTTGAATGGATTTAGATGAAATTTTCAGGCAAGATGTGTAATGGCATTGGGAACAGATGATTATATTTTTGTGGTGATTCGGATTACCATCTGGATCCAGTAATTTTTAGGATCAGTCAGTATCAACTTTGTTAAATTTTACTTTTGCTGGTACACCAGAATTTCTGTAGCTAAGTTACCTAATACTATTTATTTATTATTTCAATAGCTCTTATAGAAGGAAACTATAATTAGTATTTTTCATCAATATCAAATGCAGAAATGTTGCATTTAGAAAACTGCTGCATTTCTAACAATGTCATTTGGGGGAAATGAGCTGCTTGGTGGAGGTCTGCGCTCTCCCAGTGGTTTTCTAGTTGTTTTTGCTGCTGTTTCTCTGGCTGTTAGTGTGATCATACAAAAACTCACAGATGGATTTGGATGACATTTTCACCAGAGGTGGACCTTGCCCCAAAGATGAATTCAATACATGTTGGAGGTGATCTGTGAGTGCATACTTCCACCAAGGCCCTATCTCGCAATAAACGGACAAAGGGAGGACAAAGGGAGGGCGAGAAGAAGCCTTGGTGGAGGTATGTGCTCTCTAAGTGCACTCTAGTTTTTTTTAAAAGTCTATTTAGACATTTTAAGTTCTTCCCATTCATCTCCATTTCAGTAAAGCCATACAGCTCCTGTTTGTAGTGGAAGCTATAGAGGGGGTTATTGGGTCTGTACACTGAAAAATTATGGTTCTTAAATGGTTCTTCACAGAGCTGTGCATTTCTTCAGTGAGCCATCACTTACTGAACAACCTTTTTATTCAGAGGGTAGTTTTCTGTGTACCTTATTCAGTGGTCCTCAACCACCGGGCCAAAGACTGGTACCAGTCCCTGGACAACTTGGTATTGGGCAGCACCGAAAAACAAAAAATATATGTACTGCTCAAAAAAATAAAGGGAACACTAAAATAACACATCCTAGATCTGAATGAATGAAATATTCTTATTAAATACTTTGTTCTTTACATAGTTGAAAGTGCTGACAACAAAATCACATGAAAATTATCAATGGAAATCAAATTTATTAACCCATGGAGGTCTGGATTTGGAGTCACACTCAAAATTAAAGTGGAAAAACACACTACAGGGTGATCCAACTTTGATGTAATGTCCTTAAAACAAGTCAAAATGAGGCTCAGTAGTGTGTGTGGCCTCCACGTGCCTGTATGACCTCCCTACAATGCCTGGGCATGCTCCTGATGAGGTGGCGGATGGTCTCCTGAGGGATCTCCTCCCAGACCTGGACTAAAGCATCCGCCAACTCCTGGACAGTCTGTGGTACAACGTGGCGTTGGTGGATGGAGCGAGACATGATGTCCCAGATGTGCACAATTGGATTCAGGTCTGGGGAACGGGCGGGCCAGTCCATAGCATCAATGCCTTCGTCTTGCAGGAACTGCTGACACACTCCAGCCACATGAGGTCTAGCGTTGTCTTGCGTTAGGAGGAACCCAGGGCCAACCGCACCAGCATATGGTCTCACAAGGGGTCTGAGGATCTCATCTCGGTACCTAATGGCAGTCAGGCTACCTCTGGCGAGCACATGGAGGGCTGTGCGGCCCCCCAAAGAAATGCCACCCCACACCATTACTGACCCACTGCCAAGTCGGTCATGCTGGAGGATGTTGCAGGCAGCAGAACGTTCTCCACAGCGTCTCCAGACTCTGACACGTCTGTCACATGTGCTCAGTCAATCAGTGTTGCTTCCTAAGTGGACAATTTGATTTCACAGAAGTGTGATTGACTTGGAGTTACATTGTGTTGTTTAGTGCTCCCTTTGTTTTTTTGAGCAGTATATTTTGGTCCACTTTATTGACTACAATAGTCTGCCAGGTGATTTATTTTGAACAATTACCAGCGTGGGTTTACTCCGGGATTTCTCCAGTTTCCTCCCACATGCCAAAAACATGCATGTTAGGTTAATTGGCATCAAACTGGGGATTCTAAATTGTCCTTAGGTATGGATGTGAGAGTGAATGGTTGTCTGTCTGTCTGTGTTGGCCCTGCGATGACTGGCGATCTGTCCAGGGTGTACCCTGCCTCTCGCCCAAGGATGCTGGGATAGGCTCCAGCCACCCCCCCCCCCCCACGACCTGAAAAGGATTAAGCGGAAGAAGAAGATGAATGAATGAATGAATGAATGAATGAATGAATGAATTACCAGCTATTCTCTCTCTTCCTATGCCTGCCTTTGATAAAAGGCGTTCACTTATATGGCACTTTTTCCTCATCCTTGGATGACCAAAGCACTTTACAGATCCTGCTATCTACCCTTTCACACTAACATTCACACACTGATGGCGGCAGAGCTGCCATGCAAGGTACTGGCCTGACCCACCAGGGGCAACTTGGGGTTGTCTTGCTCAAGGACACTGACATGCAGACTGCAGAGAGAGCAGGAATTGAAGTTAACCACACTACACCTGGGCCATAGCCTTCCTGTCCATCTGTCTGTATGTCCTGACACACACCTCTCTCAGTAATTAGCAGTGATGCTGGAATATTAAACCTACAAGCTAGCTCGACAAACATGTAAAAAATAGTTGCCCTTAGAGTTTCTATAGCACCACTCTGAAGAACCTTTTGATTACCAGTGAGCACCTTTATTTTTCTGGGTGTGTTAAACTTGATTTCATGTTCTGTTTATGCAGAGCAGCACGTTAGAAGGCAGAAACTGTGATATACACTGCTGGTCTTTGGAATAAGCTGGTCTGTGCTTGAACCCACAACCTCCTGGCTGTGCACATGGTTTGCTGTAAAATTATTACTCCAGTTGTTTAGCATACATGGGGTGTAAATAATTTTGTTCAGATTATTTAAGTTCTTCAGCTCCTACTCTGCACAATGAGTTCTCCAGCTACAATATTAACACAGATCATTTTTCCTACTCTTTCAGTACAACTTGATGGACCATTCTGAATATGGTGACTTCACAACAATTACTGTAATTTAGTGCATTACACAGTTTCAAAAGCATTCAGATCCTAGTAAGAAGGATGACAGATGATGGCAAACAGCACAAAAAAATTGGCTTTTCCATGCAAGAAACAGGAGTTAACATGTGTTTGTCATGAACGGGGCTGTTGTTTCCTGCCCCGTTTCATGATCTGTGGCTTTAGCCTCTGATTGTTGTTATCATTTCCAGCTGGCAGTCTACAGCCACGGCCCCTTCTCTCACCTCTCTCTGCCAGGCACCTATCTGCTGATTGCCATCACCTGAGGTTCCACACACACATACATGTACTCATAGGCACACACACATTCTCACTCATCCACTCTCATACCGGCCGTTTGCCATCATTTCTTGTTTCCACACATACACATGCATGCATGTACACTTATACTCATTCTCTTTTGCACACACATACACGCACACACACTTTCTCACTCATTCACTCACTCTCCAGCTGATGCCGCGCACCTGCTTCCACTTGCTGCTCATTAGTCTATGGGGGTATTTCTGGGTGGCAGTGGAAACACTCAGTGCGTTGGTGTCAGTCTTCCTTGGATGTTCAGGCTCGCTCATGTGTGGTTCCTCCTCTGTTTGAACTTAGAAGTGTTGTGGTTTCCAGAGCCGTTCTGCTCCGACATTTATGTAAGTCTCCCTTTGTATTATTTTCAGCCCTTTTCTCTCCGCTGCCCAGTTCCGCCCTGGGAGCGCGTGGGGCTTGCCATCAGAGTTTGTAGCCGGACATCTTCCCAATATTACTCATTTTTGGACAGTTTCATGGACACTTCTGTATGTTATTTCCATTTGTTAATAAACACGTTTACTTTATTGCACTTTGGGTTCGCATCAATTCATTTGTGTGTGCGCATTTACGCACACACATGACAGTGTTCAGACCAAATGTGAAAGCTGTGGAGGAACAAACTAAGTTCAGGCGTGACACGGCGAGCTGAAGGTTTCAGGGTTTTATTCCTCCATCATCATGAGACACACTGTAGCACTGTGCGCTGTGCTGTGTGTGTGTGCGTGTGTGCTGTGGGTGCTCCGTGAGGCATGTAAAGTCAGCTCTTTTATACAGACAAGAGAGAATGCATGGCACATTTGCATATTGATATACATATCAGTCAATACATATCAATCGCGTGATTAACTGGCGCCGGACTTCCTCTCCTTAATCCGGGGATGTATAACAATAGTCATTGCTCTGATTGTCTCCTAGGGGCTCTCTGTCCATTTGCAAATTGTTCTGCTTGTCCCCCCAGGGATTCTCTGTTCGTATGCAATCCCTACTGAGCGTGAATATTATCAGTCTGCATTGTGCTGGGTGCCCACAAAGCGCAAATTTTTTGCACAGCACGATGACATGTTAACTCAATGTAATTGTCCCTGCCTCCAAAACGTCACCTGGATGACGGTTGTTTACACTGCTAGCCTGCTGGCCCTCGTTAACATATATGTGACAGGAGTCCATGGGTGGATAACTCCAACACTTCAGTTCAGCTGCAGAGCTCCTGGTCCATTTGTCTGCAGGTCAGTCATAGTCTCATTTTCAAACTAGCTTACTCTAGAGTTTTGACATTTTCACTCCAGGGATGGCAGAATTTCGAGACTGATTACTAGCTAGCACTAGCAAATGCCTCAGACGCGTGATTGCCCTAATTTGCATGTTTTCCATATACACATTCCACTATATATTACTATATTATAATGTACTATAATGTACATTCCACTGTACATTAAATTTAAATGTACAGTGGTGTGAAAAAGTGTTTGCCCCCTCCCTGAGTTCTCATTTTTTTTTTTATATGTTTGTCACACTTAAATGTTTCTGACATGATTCGAGACCCAGTAAGCAGACACAGACTCAGAAATAAACTCAGTTATCTTTATTGTGTAGTGAGTGTGTGCGTGTATGTGTAAATGTAGCAGCCGGGGCGAGCAGAGCACCGTACAGCCTGGCAACCCTATGGAAGAGCAGAGACAGGGATGATTAATGCCAACACTGTGGAGAGAACGTTCAGTTATGTTTGGTCTTACTGTTGACAAGTTGGTGAACAGCTCAGGCTTGGCCCCGGGAGTGTCTTCAGCCCCGGTTGCAGAGGGAATGAAGGGAGGAGCTGCTGAGGTGCAGGGTGTGCTCGGTCTGCTGCCAGGAGGAAGAGGTCCTCCGCCACGGATTTCCACCTGTAAACAGGGGAGCAGAGCGTAGAGTGGTGATAAAGATGAAGATGGCTTACTTGACGTTGGGGAGTAGGAACTCCCAGGAGAACGTTAAAGTAAGGAAGGATTCTCTGGAGAACGACGACAAAGAGAAGGAATCTCTGGAAAATGATGAAGAGGTGTAACGGTCTCATCAGACCAGGGAATTAGACAACTCTGTGCTGACCAGAGGGCAGCATGGCTAGAATAGTCAGGCTGATGAGGAGAGCAGGTGTGCGTGCAGCTGTGGAGGATAAGGCAACAGGCAGGCAGAGCAGATCATTACAGTTTCAGACCATCAATCAAATTTAAATATTAGACAAAGATAACACAAGTAAACACAAAATGCAGTTTTTAAATGAAGGCATTTATTATTAAGGGTAAAAAAAAAATCCAAACCTACATGGTCCTGTGTGAAAAAGTGACACCCCCCCCCCCCTCCGTCCCCGTTAAAACACAAATTAACTGTGGTTTATCACATCTTTGGAAAGCTGAGTTCAGTTTCTGTAGCCACACCCAGGCCTGATTACTGCCACACCTGTTCTCAATTAAGAACTCACTTAAATAGGACCTGCCTGACAAAGTGAAGTAAACCAAAAGATCCTCAAAAGCTAGACATCATGCTGCGATCCAAAGAAATTCAGGAAAAAATGAGAAACACAGTAATTGAGATCTATCAGTTTGGAAAAGGTTATGAAGCCATTTCTAAAGCTTTGGGACTCCAGCAAACCACAGTGAGAGCCATTATCCACAAATGGCAAAAATATGAAACAGTGGTGAACCTTCCCAGAAGTGGCCGGCCGACCAAAATTACCCCAAGAGCGCAGCAACAACTCATCCAAGAGGTCACAAAAGACCCCACAACAACATCCAAAGAATTGCAGGCCTCACTTGCCTCAGTTAAGGTCAGTGTTCATGACTACAACATAAGAAAGAAACTGGGCAAAAATGGCCTGTATGGCAGAGTTCAAAGACGAAAACCACTGCTGAGCAAAAAAGAACATAAAGGCTCGTCTCAGTTTTGCCCAAAAAACATCTTGATGATCCTCAAGAGTGGCCTAATCAAAGTCTTGACCTGAAACCGATTGAGATGCTGTGGCATGACCTTAAAAAGGCAGTTCATGCTCGAAAACCCTCCAGTGTGGCTGAATTACAACAATTCTGCAAAGATGAGAGGGCCAAAATTCCTCCACCGCGCTGTAAAAGACTCAGTGCCAGTTATTGCAAATGGCTGATTGCAGTTGTTGCTGCTAAGGGTGGCCCAACCAGTTATTAGGTTTAGGAGGCAATCACGTTTTCACACAGGGCCATGTAGGTTTGGATTTTTTTTACCCCTTAATAATTAACACCTTCATTTAAAAACTGCATTTTCTGTATACTTGTGTTATCTTTGTCTAATATTTAAATTTGTTTGATGATCTGAAACATTTAAGTGTGACAAACATACAAAAAAATGAGAAATCAGGAAGGGGGCAAATACTTTTTCACACCACTGTATTTGTGTTGTGTATCCGTGTCTGGTCTGAACGCACCATTAGAATCCAGTCATTGCCTTTTTTGACTCCTGTCTGTGTTCACTTTTACTTCCAGTGTTGTTGATTCATTTACATTACCCAGTCTTACACAGTTTTTGGGTCTACTGTAAATACATTGCACCTCTAACCCTGTGCCATGTCACTTCATGTTGTGATTTTCACTAGAGGTCACTTTCTAAAAACAAAACACCTGCTGAAAAAAAACCCACCTTTTGTCATTATCTGTTGAGGGAGGGTCTTAAATTCTACAGTTTACATACTTAAAAATGTACTTATTTACAGAAAATAGTGTAGCTCCTCTATAGCTTTTTTTCTTTTTTAGATCTTTGCTTGCTTGTCTGGGTTACAAACAATCATTCATACTTTAGATGTATTGTGCTGGATGCAAAAAATGTTTCCATCTATTCCTTGTTTGTGTGGATTTGTGACTAAGCTGACTAGCAAATCATAGGTTACAGTGACTTCTTTCTTTTTAGAGATGCAGTGTCTCTTGCTTTTGTCAACCACCAGGGTTGTCACTGGCACAGTGCTCCCATAATAGATGTCACGGAGAGCTTCTCCCGCACATTGGTAAGAAGAGACACACAAAGGCTCTGTTCAAGAAGTGAAAACCGTGCCCTAGTTGCTGGCACAGACAGACAGTACTTTGAATTCAGGTTCTTCGGATATTAGTTTCAAAACGTTCAGGCAGAGATGTAATTGAAAAAAGTGAAATATTCATGTATGGTGTGATTCAAAGCAAAGAGGAAGGCTTATTTTTACCTCCGCCAAGGGAGGAGGTAATGTTTTCAGTGGCGTTGCTTTGTTTGTTAGCAACATAACTCAAAAAGTTATGAACAGATTTTGATGAAATTTTCAGGAAAGGTGTGTAATGGCATGGGGAGCAGATGATTAGATTTTGGTGATGAACTGAGAGTACATACCTCCACCAAGGGCTTTGTTTTTATTTTTGAAGCAGGATTACACAAAAACTACTGGATGGATTTGGATGAAATTTTCACCAGAGGTGGTTCTTGGGCTAGAGAGGAACCCGTTACAGTTTAGTGAGGATCCAAGAATGCATACCTCCATCAAGGCTGTTTTCTTCTTACAGAGTGTTGGCAACAATACTCCAAAACTCCTGGACAGACTTTGATGCAATTTTCACCACAAGGGGCTCTAGGCTTACACACAAACCCATTACATTTTGGAGGTGATCCATGAGAGATGGAAGGAGCCTTGGTGGAGGAATGCGCTCTGAGTGCTTTTAAGCTTACTTTTCCTGAATGTGTTCCTGAATTATACTCGAGTGACTGATGTAGAGCACTCAATATATGACAACAATACATTTGCTGCTGTATGTCTCTGCACTTCACTGCAACCATTTGCACAAATGCCATATCTGCTGCTGTCTGTCATTGCAGTACTGATCATGTGCAGACCTATCTGTCACTGTCTGCACCTACACTACCGTACTGAACTTGCAACTATGAGTATTACTGCTCTTCTTTTCTGTATATAGGATTGCTGAGTTTCATCATTTATCTTTAATTGCACTATGGAGGTCTGGGTCTATCTTTTGTTGCCATTTGCACTATGGGTTGCATTAACTAACCTGCACTTATATAGCGCTTTTCTAGTCACAAAGACCACTCAAAGCGCTTTCATTAATACTAACCCTCTATTCTAAGGGCCTATAGGAAACAGATATCTAGGGACAATTTAGAACAGCCAATTAACCTAACATGCATGTTTTTGGCATGTGGGAGGAAACCGGAGAAATCCCGGAGTAAACCCACGCAACACGGGGAGAACATGCAAACTCCACACAGATCACTGTTGGTCGGGGGCTGGGATCGAACCCACGATCCCACGATCCCCACAATCCCCCGGCCAAGGGTAAACTGTGCTGCCGCAGTGCTAACCACTGCGCCACCGTGCAGCCCCCACCGTGCAGCCCGTTACTGTACATAGACTGCTGTTGTTGTTCCTCCAGCCTTATTCTTTTTTTCTTTTTTATACTGTGCACACCACTGAAGAGAGAGAGAAATGTCATTTCAGTTCTCCTGTATGTCCTGTACGGATAGTAGTATTGACAAATAAAATCTTTGAATCCTTTGAATCAACATGCTGCACATGTGCGCAAGCACACACACACACACACACACGGTTATCTAAAACCACTCAATATCTCCTGATATTTATAAAAGGGCACAGATGTAAATACAGTTCTCCACAAAATCTCCTCGGGTTTGACCCACTGTACATCACAGTGGATTCAGCCTCCATGAAGTGAAAAGAGAAAACAGACCAGATTCTATTGCAGTCATTATTTGTTTGCTTTTTTTTTTTTTTTTTTTGTCTGGCTATCCAATGAATTTGCAATTTACTCAAAATACATTTCAAAACAAACAAATGTATTCTCACTACAGTATGTGAATGATAAATATGACTCAACCCTTATCTTCCTTTCCATCATGTTTCCAGCACTATTGCATCATTATTATGCATTTTCACATAATTATGATAATATTGAGCAAAGATTTTTTTTATTGGACAGATTCTGACACTTCCATCATTTACATTTACCTACACCATTATAATTGGGAGAAAACTATTACCATAACTGTATATTAATCTGTGAAAAGAATTTGACAACAAACAACTTTCCAAGCATAGATTTGTTTTACTTCAGACCCTAAAGTTTCTTTTTTTTGGCAGATATGTCAGGTATTTTTATTACGTTGTACAAAGAGATTGAAAATTGTACTTTTCATTTTACAAACAGAACTGAACCATTTGAATACTGATTTTGTTTTTGTTGTGTTTTTCTGTTGTGCAGTGCCAACCAAATTTATATCCCAGTTATAATACAAGAACTGAGATGAAAAAAGTAATTTCAAGGGAGGTGAGGAGGCAAGCATCACAGGTTCAGGCTGACATTACACATCATTGGGACAGTCAGGTGGAAATAGTAAGTGTAAATATTTTAGACAATGTCATAGAAAAAGGCACATGCTTTTTATGATTGCTCGTGGGTCTGTCTGTCCTTTTCATTCTTAAGTACACTTTGAACCCTCATTGAAAAATATGTTTATTCTCAAAATTTATATGTTTTCAGCTTTTTAGAAAAATACAAATCATACAAGAAATGTAAGTAGCTTCAGAGATTAAATATTGAAATATTTGTTGCGTGATCAGTTTCTTTTTCCAAACATCTGAAAGTTTGTAAATTTGGAAAATATACATAATTTGAATTGCAATGGGGATTAAATAAGTTCGAGTGCAATGTATTTAATCCCACATGTGCAGAACCACGAAGTATGTGTCATGAACGGGGTTGATGTTTCAACCTCGTTTCATGATTTGTGGTTGTGGTTCTCCTGTTTCTTGTTAATTATTCCAGCTGGCAGGTCATTAGAGCCTCTGAGTCTGGCTCCCTGCCAGTCTACAGCCACGGCCCCTCCTCTCTCTCTCTCTCTCTCTCTCTCTCTGCCAGGCACTCACCAGCTGTTTGCCATCATTCCTTTGTGTTTCCACACATGCACACAAACACACACACATTCATTCTTACTCACATGCTCTGACACTCACTCATTCACCTGCTCAGCCACACTCCTGTATCCATTTGACATCATTAGCTCACTGGGTATTTATGTTGGTCAGTGGATGCACTCAATGTGGCGGAGATAGTCATTAGTGACTAGTCAACAGTCATTATTCAAGTTCAAGTCTACTCCACACTAGTCTATGTAGATGTCCTGGAGCTGTTGGTTCTTTCCCCGTTGGACTCTGCTGGGAGTTGTTGTTTCCATAGCCAGTTTGCTCCGACCCCACATGTAAGTCTTCCTCCTATTATTAGCCCTGTATCTGCTGTCCAGTCCCATCTGGGAGCACCTGGGGCTCCTCCTCCTGCCAACTGAGCTCGGACATCCGTCACTCTGTGTGTCAGACTGTTTTCCTTTGAACATTTTGTGTATTTTTGTGTTTTCCCCTTTTTGTTAATAAACACGTTCACTTCATCTTCATATTGGGCTTGCACTAATTAATTTGTGTGTGTGCATTACGCACACACATGACAGTATGTTTTATACCCCCAAAAATATTGTCTTTCCATACTCTTTCTGTGCCTTTATGAAGCTACAGTGTTGTGAAAGTGTTTGCCCCCTTCCTGATTTCTCTTTTTTGTGTGTGTTTGTCACACTTAAATGTTTCAGATCATCAAACAAATTTAAACATTAGACAAAGATAACACAAGTAAACACAAAATGCAGTTTTCAAAAGAAGGTGTTTATCATTAAGGGTAAAAAAATCCAAACCTACATGGCCCTGTGTGAAAAAGTGCTTACCCCCCCCCCCCCCCGTTAAAACATAAATTAAGTGTGGTTTATCACATCTTTGGAAAACTGAGTTCAATTTCTCTAGCCACACCCAGGCCTGATTACTGCCACACCTGTTCTCAATCAAGAAATCACTTAAATAGGACCTGCCTGACAAAGTGAAGTAGACCAAAAGATCCTCAAAAGCTAGCCTAAGTGTGACAAACATACAAAAAAAAAAAGAGAAATCAGGAAGGGGGCAAACACTTTGTCACACCACTGTACTTGAGGATCCTTCTGCCTAATATAGATGATACAAGGTGTGAAATTCCATCAGAAGGAAATAGAGGAAAATTAGCGCAAATGTGAATTAGCCAGGAACACAAAGCAGGAAACATACATTGTGATTAATAATTAGCTACACTTGGAAAGGTGATTTTTTGCTTTCTATTTGTATAGGCTTTAATACTATAAAGCAATTAGAGGACTTACCACCTTTCATATGAGTAGGTAATTAATTTCCTGCTGTTTACTAAATCCAGGAGCTGCACCTGCCCTACTGTGTTATGCAGACTGTTATTGGGCAGTGGTATTCTAAAAAGGCATTGCGTGATCACATTTTATTAAAATGTCCGTCCATCCATCCATCCATCCATTCATCCATCTTCTACTGCTTTTCCGGAGGTCCGGGTCGCAGAGGCAACAGCTCAAGCAGAGCGAGCCCAAAATTCCCTCTCCTCAATCACCTGCTCCAGCTCTTCAGGGAGGATACCAAGACGTTCCGTCTCTCCAGCGTGTCCTGGGTCTGCCCTGGGTCTCCTCCTAGTGGGACGTGGCCGAAACACCTCAAGCGGGAGGCGTCCAGGAGGCACCCTGATCAAATGCCCAAACCACCTAAACTGGCTCATTTCGATGTGGAGGAGTAGCAGTTCTACTCTGAGCCTCTCCTGGATGACTGAGCTCCTCACTCTATCTCGAAGGGTGAGTCCCACAATCCTACGGGGAAAGCTCATTTCAGCCGCTTGGATCCGCGATCCCATTCTTTCGGTCATTATCCAAAGCTCATGACCATAAGTGAGGGAGGGTAGGAACGTAGATTGACTGGTAAATTGACAGCTTTGCTTTAGAACTCAGCTCCCTCTTCACCACAACAGACGCACACAATGTCCGCATCACTGCAGATGCTGCTCCACTCCTGTTAATTTCTCGCATCATTCTTCCCTTACATGTGAATGAGACCTCGAGACACTTAAACTCCTCCACTTGGGGCAGGAGCTTGTCCACAATCCAGAGAGGACAATCCATTTTTTTTTTTCCGGCTGAGGACCATGGACTCTGACTTGGAGGTGCTGATTCTCATCCCAGCCGCTTCACACTCAGTAGCAAACCATCTCAGCAAGACCTGTAGGTCATTGCTCGATGAAGCCAACAGGACGACATGATCTGCAAACAACAGAGATGAGATCCTGTAGTCACCAAGCATGACACCCTCTGTTCCCTGGCTGTGCCTAGAAAT
Organism: Pholidichthys leucotaenia; assembly: GCA_020510985.1. Lineage (NCBI taxonomy): Eukaryota > Metazoa > Chordata > Actinopteri > Cichliformes > Pholidichthyidae > Pholidichthys > Pholidichthys leucotaenia. Next base: position 55,676,769 of record CM035844.1, on the reverse strand, counting down.
CCTGTCCATGAAAATTATGAACAGGATCGGTAACAAAGGGCAGCCCTGGCGGAGTCCAATTCTCTTTGGAAACGAGTTTGACTGGGTGTTGGCAATATGAACCAAATTCTTGCAACAGTCGTATAGGGACCAGATAGCTTGTAACAACAAGCCCGATACAACATACTCCCACAGCACCCCCCACAAGAGACCACAAGGGACGCGGTCGAATGCTTTCTCCAAGTCCACAAAACACATGTGGACTGGTTGGGTAAACTCCCATGAAGGAACTCTTTACCCTCTCAAGAATCCTTGAGGGATTCTTGAGAGGGTAAAGAGTTGCTCCGATGTGCCACAACCAGGACAACAACCACATTGCTCCTGAATCTGAGGTTCAACTCCTCTCCAGTACCCTGGCATAGACCTTCCCAGGGAGGCTGAGAAGTGTGATCCCCCTAAAGTTGGAACACACCCTCTGGCCCCCCTTTTTAAAAAGAGGAACCACCACCCCAGTTTGCCATGTCAAAGATACTGCCCCCAACCTCCATGCAATGTTGCAGAGGTGTGTCAACCATGACAGCCCTACAGCATCCTGGGCCTTGAAGTACTCAGGGTGAATCTCATCCACTCCTAGGTCCCGGCTACCAAAGAGTTTTTTAACCACTTCGGCAACCTCAGCCCCTGTGATGGTAGAGTCCCCCCCCCCCATCTTCAAGCTCTGCATCCTCTGTGGAAGGCGTGTCAGTGGGATTGAGGAGATCCTTGGCGTATTCCTTCCACCACTCAACAATATCCACAGTTGAAGTCAGAGACACCCCATCTGCACAATACACAGTGTCGACAGGGAGATGCTTCCCCCTGCTAAGCCGCCAGAGAGCTTGCCAGAATCTCTTCGATTCAATTCAATTAAACAATTCTAAATTGTATCTTAACTATTTTGTCCCCAAGTGTTAGATCATTAATTCCTATGTTAATTCCCATATATGAAATAATTAATTTCTGTATTTTGGTTTTGTTGGTTCATTTTGTTTGAATGAAGAGCTCATAAAGTTGAATAAACACTGTATAGATTAAAGCACAAACTTATTTTTGAAGGATTTCCATTATTATGTTAATTGTATACTGTGGGGGGACCCACTCAGTAGTTTTCCCTCAGACTGAAGGGCATGGCAGATCAAAGGTGCTGGGGGACAGGGGGAATTGTCATGGGGGATTGATATGTTAATACAGCACCTCAGGTAGTGGAGGAGTGTTGTGATATAAAAGACAATGCCTGCAACCTGAGTTTTTTAAGGCTTTTGATTCTGGTGGATGTGAGAGAGAGAAGAATAAAATTTCCTCTGCTCTGAACGCTTGGCCTGATTATTCCTCTCTCCACACTGGTGACCCTTGACGCACAATGGAACGCGAGGCGAACACCCCAGAGACAACCCAGACGGGAAGTGCCAGCAACGCGTGTGCCCATTTCGGTCAAACTCCCAGACTTTTGGCTACACGACCCGAAGTCTTGGCTCCTCCACACCAAGGCCCAGTTCATGCTCAGGGGAATAACGGCAGATGACACCAGATACTACTACGTGGTTGCAGCACTGGACGCACGCACAACCCAGCAGGCGGCGAGCCTGCTCCAACAGCCCCCAGCCTGCGACAAATACAGTGCTCTAAAAACCGCGCTGAACCGGTGCTACACGCTCTTGGACTGTGAGAGAGCGGAGAGGCTCCTGACGCGCTCCAACTTGGGAGACGGGTCGGTGATCGAATTGATGGAGAAGATGTTGGCGTTGATGGGCACAGATGACAGGCATTTCCTCTTTGCCCACCTTTTTCTCCGGAACCTCCCGACAGCGGCCAGGGTGGTCCTTGCCAATTCGCTGCTGCTGGCCGCACGCAACTACCGGGCTCTAGCCCAAGAGGCAGATTGGATCATCCTCACCACTAGAGCCATCACAGTGAACGCAGCGGCGTCGGAACCCAGCGAGACGGCCAGTGAAGGTGAGGAGCCAGCGACGGTGGCTGCAGCGGAGGCCAAGAAGCACCGGAGAGACATGCTCTGTTTCTACTGCCGCCGTTTTGAAGAGGATGCACACTGATGCGTGCCACTGTGCCAATTCAAGCGCTCGGGAAACGCCAGGGCCGGCAGTCGGTAGCAGCTGCGACCGCTGGTGAAGCAAGCAAGCTGCTCTATGTGACAGACTCACGCTCGGGGAGGCGGTTCCGCGTGGACTCATGCTCCCAAAAGAGCCTCATCCTGCCGTCCTACGCCGACTGGCTGGCGGGAACTAGCGGCCCTGAACTGACGGCTGCAAACGGCTCAGACATTAAGACTTTTGGTGAGAGGACACTGACTGTATTCTTGCACGGCCGTACATACCAATGGACAGTCTTCTTAGCGGCATACAGCTTCCCCATTTTAGGTGCTGATTTTTTGTGTGCACACGGACTACTAGTCGATGTTGCTAACAGACGCCTGATTAACGCAGTGTCTTTTGATTCTCTCCCCTGTACAGCTCGAGGAGCCGGGCCCACAACAATAGCCAATGCCACAGCGCCAGGGGGTAAGTTCCCCACACTACTCAACCAGTTCCCAGCACTCACGGTCCCAACCTTTTCGGCGACTGTCACTAAACACGGGGTGGAGCACTTAATTACCACCACGGGGCCACCCGTTTTCGCATGACCTCGCCATCTGGACGCAACTAAACTGGCCATAGCGCGCAAGGAGTTTGCCAACTTGGAAAAGTTAGGCATCATCAGATGCTCAAACAGCCCATGGGCATCCCCACTACATATGGTTCCTAAGGCCAAGTGATCATGGCGACCTTGCGGAGATTTCCGCAGATTAAATAATGCCACAGCGCACGACCGCTACCCCATCCCACTTATTCAGGATTTTTCCGTTCACCTCACCAGGGCACGCATTTTTTCCAAGATAGACCTGGTCTGCGGTTACCACCAGGTCCCAGTGCACGCTGAGGACATACCTAAAATGGCAGTAATAACCCCGTTTAGTCTTTTTGAGTTTTTACGCATGCCTTTCGGGTTAAAAGGCATGGTGCAGACATTCCAACGCATGATGGATGTGGTGTTGCATGATCTGCCATTTGTGTTTGTCTACCTGGACGACATCCTGGTGGCCAGCGCGTCCGAGGACGAACATGTAGCCCACCTCAGGACAGTTTTCCAGAGGTTGGAGGAGCATGGATTAATAATCAACCCCAGCGAAGTGCCAGTTCGGGGTGACAGGAATCAATTTTTTGGGCCACCGCATCTCACCAGAGAGCACGATACCCTTACCGGACAAAGTGCGCGCGGTGGCAGATTTTCCCTGGCCTCAGACGGTCAGGGCGCTGCAGGAGTTTTTGGGGATGGTTAACTTTTATAACCATTTCCTCCCCTGTGCAGCTCAGCTCATGCAGCCGTTGTACGCCGCGCTTAAGAAACGGAAACCGGCGGACAGAGTCGACTGGACTCCTGAGCAAGATCAGGCGTTTTCCGAGGTTAAAACAGCCCTGGCAAATGCCACACTGCTGGCGCACCCGGACCCGGCGGCTCGGATAGCGCTCACTACCGACGCCTTGGACGTGGCCATAGGGGCCGTTGTGGAGCAGCATGTTGCCGGTTCTTGGCAGCCGCTCGCCTTTTTTAGCAGGTCTTTGCGTGACAGTGAGCATAAATACAGCGCATTCGACAGAGAGTTACTAGCTCTCCACCTGGCTATACGCCACTTCCAGTTCTGGCTGGAAGGGCGCACCTTCACTGCGTTTGTGGACCACAAGCCGCCAATGTACGCAATGGCCAAGGTTTCGGAACCATGGTCGGGCCGGCAGCAGAGACAGCTGGCCACGATCTCGGAGTTTACGACCGACATTCAGCATGTGGCTGGTAAACTCAACGTGGTGGCGGACTGCCTCTCACGCACATTAGTGGCCCCAGTCTACGTGGGGATAGATTACACGGCCATGGCCGCTGAGCAGATCAGCGATACGGATGTTTGCGCGCTCCAGTCTGGACCAACAGGGTTAAGGCTGGAGAGTAGAGTACTGCAGGACGCCCCCCCCCCCCCCCAGTCTGTGACGTCTCCACGGGCCACCTGTGCCCTGTGGTCCCATGCACTTGGCCTGCGCAAACAGGTGAAACAGTGTGTGGTAGCCCACGTAGCGTGCCAACAAGCCAAAGTGCACAGGCACACAAAGGCCCCCTTGGAGCCATTCCATATCCCGGCTAAGCAGTTTGACCACATTCACGTGGACCTCGTGGGCCCCCTCCCGCCATTACAGGGGTTCACGCACCTCCTGACAGTGGTGGACTGCACCACGCGCTGGCCCAAAGCAGTCCCGCTAGCTTTCACCGCGTCCGCAGATGTAGCACGTGCTTTTTTGACAACATGGGTGGCACGTTTCGGTGCCCCTTCGGACATCACATCCGATTGGGGCCCGCAGTTTGTTTCTGACCTCTGGTCCATGATGGCCCGGAGCCTGGGCGTCACAATTCATCGCATGACCACGTACAACCCAAAGGCCAATGGGTTATGCGAGCGTTTCCATAGGTCACTTAAAGCAGCGCTCAGGGCTTCGCTTACGGATGCAAATTGGGTAGACCGGTTGCCGTGTGTTCTATTAGGGTTGCGTTCCGCTCCGAAGGAGGATTTGGCGGCCTCCCCAGCAGAGCTGGTTTTTTCCCAGCCACTGCGGCTCCCCGGGGAATTTTTGCCAGATAACCCCGCGCTGAACACCGATCCGTCCCCGCGTTCACGGCATAGCACGGAGGCAGGGACGCTACCCGGCACGGCCCACCACTGTTTTCCCCACTCTTTTGTGCCAAAGACCTTGAAGGATGTGTCGTTTGTATTTGTCAGGCATGATGCCCACTGGACCCCATTGCGCCCGCCCTATGATGACCCATTTAGAGTGCTGGAACCCGGGACAAACATTTTGCGTTAGACTTGGGGGGTCGCCGGGAGACAATCTGTATAGACAGGCTTAAGCCCGCCTTTGTTTTAGCAGACGAACAGGTGGTGTTGGCCCAAGCTCCTCAGCGCGGAAGACCCCCACTGAGAACTCCCCAGGTAAATGACTCTCAGATCAGTCACACGAGCATGCTGAAGGTGTCCCCCCCATTGTCCCCCCACAGACGGACACACCCCCAGGAACCCCCCACTGGCACAGCAGCGCCTCGGAGCTGAAGACCCCCCGTTACAGCAGCTATGGATGGAGGCTGAAGCCTAAAGGACATGAGGGTTAAGGCTCAGTCTGAGAGTCTGGGGTGGGGGGGACCCACTCAGTAGTTTTCCCTCAGACTGAAGGGCATGGCAGATCAAAGGTGCTGGGGGACAAGGGGAATTGTCATGGGGGATTGATATGTTAATACAGCACCTCAGGTAGCGGAGGGGTGTTGTGTTATAAAAGAGAGTGCCTGCAACCTGAGTTTTTTTAGGGCTTTTGATTCTGGTGGATGTGAGAGGGAGAAGAATAAAGTTTCCTCTGCTCTGAACGCTCGGCCTGGTTATTCCTCTCTCCACAATACAATTGTTAATTGTATGCAATTCCCTTCATAAAACCATATACGTATACATACAGTATGTATTATTGTGTGCATCACTACTTTGGACATGACATGATGCTTTACAATGTAATCCAAATCTAAAGTAGGCCAAAGCATAACTAAAGGGTTTATGTCCATGCCAGCTGAACAACGTAAAATGCAGCATAGAAAAGTGACTGGCCCATAATGCCAGAGCTGTTGTTAATTTTGTCAAATTGAATCAAACATGAGAACCTATTAAGTCAAAGATTTTTCTTTTTCTCACAGTAGTGTTGCCTAATAAACTCTGTAGCTGTGTAACCAACATGTAAACACACTGAGTTTCTTTTCTAGGTTACTGGATAAGTTAAATTGTGAACCAGATTGCAATTTGTCCATAATGCCATCTCCCCTCATGCTTGTGCTAACGCCTCAGGTGCTTCACAGTAATTGCACTTATCGACCTCACCAGATGTATCAGAGTCATGTGTTATCACACAAGGAATCCAATCACAATGCAAATAAAGGGAAGTTGAACAGGCAGATGCAAGTCATGTCTGATGTTTTATTCCTTCCCGTCTTGCCTTGGGGGGGGGGGTAACAGACAGATCCAATTATTAGCTCAAACAGCATTGATTGTCTCCTCCTCTTGTAGAGTTAAGAAAAACCATGGGGGAAAATGGAGACACTATCTTCGTCAAAAATAGTAAGTCGCTCCGAGGATGCAGTGCGGAAAAATTAACATGATGTAATAATGGCTTTGTTATTTAATGAGAGTGAGCCTGCATTGGATTCAACAACATAGGAGTGTGTGACAAATCACATACACATTACCCACAATAAATGTAATGCCTTCTACATGTAATACATATTTAGTAAAGAGCATAAATGTGTTATTATGTCTGCTTGTGATATGCAAAGAAAGAACCCCTGCATGCAGCATCTAAACACACAATCTGAATTTAAATTAGATTCACCTTGTAGAAACAACTGTCACACATGCATTGTATTTTAATCAGTTAATCATGAATACATTATTTGGTTGCAACGAAAGACTGAGGTTAACAGAAAAAATACAGTACATTACAGGGCACCATACAAGTGTAATACTTTTCTTTATACAGTTTTGCAAGGGTTTCTTCAATGTGCTTCAAAAGAAAATTTAAATATTAGTTATTTATCGGCAATAAAAATGCATCAGTGTGGGGTAGTCAAGAATAGGCTGAATACCTCTTCAAATTGAAGGAACCATGTTTAAATTTAGTGACATCTAGAGGTATGTTTCCAGATTTCAGTTTAAACATGAAAACCCTTGTCCCCCATCAGCGATTTCCATCTGGGAAAGGACACACCAGTGTTTATCCTATTTTTCTCCCTTGTATGTCCCCATCTTGTTACCACTGTTCATGTTTTCACTTCTTTGAAGCCAATGATTCATTCTTAATGTGTGTGATCATCCATTAAATCAAATTTATAATGAAAATTTATCATTTCTCATCTTCTAACTGGCATGCTTGCTTGACTGTCTTCTTCTTTTCCCTTCTTATGTCAGCCTGCAACCCAAACGGGGATGCAGCACCACCAAATTCTAACAGTTAGCTATCTCCACCAAGAGGAGGAGGTAATGTTGGCCAGCGTTGGTTGGTTTGTTAGTTTGTCTGTCTGTCAGCACCATAACTCAAAAGGTTATGAACGAATTTTCATGAAATTTTCAGGAAAGGTGTGTAATGGCATGAGAAACAGATGGTTAGATTTTAGTGATGATCTGAGAATGCATACCTCCACCAAGGGCTTTGTTTGTATTTGTGCAGCAGGATTACACAAAAACTACTGGATGGATTTGGATGAAATTTTCACCAGAGGTGGTTCTTGGGTTAAAGAGGAACCCATTACATTTTGGTGATGATCTGAACATGCATACCTCCACCAAGGCTTTATCTTCTCACAGTTTGTTAGCAACAGTACTCCAAAACTAATGGACAGACTTTTTTTTTTTTTTTTTTTTTTTTTTTTTTTTGTTACTTATTTGTACCCGTAGGTAGACTTGGTTTGCAGTCTGGTGACAAGCCACCGGCTGCTGGTTGCTGCGTGCGCGAGCGCCCTAAACCTACATGTTTTTGGTGTGCGGGAGGAAACCGGAGAAATCCCGGAGTAAACCCGCGCAACACGGGGAGAACATGCAAACTCCACACAGCTCACTGTTGGTCGGGGGCTGGGATCGAACCCACGATCTCATGATCCCCGCGATCCCCCGGCCGAGGGTAAAACTGTGCTGCCACAGTGCTAAACCACTGCACCACCGTGCAGCCAGACTTTGATGCACTTTTCACCAGAAGTGGCTCTCGGCCTACACACAAACCCATTACATTTTGGAGGTGATCCATGAGGGACAGAAGGAGCCTTGGCGGAGGTATGCGCTCTCTGAATGCTTTTCTAGTTTGTTATTAAAATGTGAATAGCCTCTTTGTTCATTTTGAGCTACTCTACAAAACATGGTGGTGCAAGATGGCAGCCTCCATGGAAGGGGAGCTCCCCATATAGATACATCTAAACACCTTACTCTAAGCAAAGATATTTGGACAAATTTTGATTTTTTAATCATTAGACACTAATGAAATAAATAATTTTCTTAATTTTTGCTCAAAGATCCTCCAAAATCTTACACTACCCAGCCACAGGGGGTGCACAAGCCAGTGTATTCCAAGTGCCAGTCCCAAGCCCCGGTAAATGGGGAGGGTTGTGTCAGGAAGAGCATCCAGCGTAAAACCTTTGCCAAATCAAACTTACAGATCATGACAAATGAGACTGTCATATTCACGCCCCTATGGGGCAGGAAGACAGACTCAAAGCGCCTTTATTGTCATTCCATTGCTAAAAACAATACAACGAAATTGAGATACTGCTCCCTAGAACAAACTATCACACTCACAGTTCACTCATGCATTTAACATTCTCATAATTACAACAATAAATAATGCTTAAAACAATAACCGTGGCACTGTGGGCTGCATGGTGGCGCAGTGGTTTAGCACTGCGGCAGCACAGTTTACCCTCGGCCGGGGGATCGTGGGGATCATGAGACCGTGGGTTCGATCCCAGCCCCCGACCAACAGTGAGCTGTGTGGAGTTTGCATGTTCTCCCCGTGTTGCGTGGGTTTACTCCGGGATTTCTCCGGTTTCCTCCCGCATACCAAAAACATGTAGGTTTAGGGCGCTCGTGCACGCAGCGACCGGCAGCCGGTGGCTTGTCACCAGACTGCAAACCAAATCTACCTACGGGTACAAATAAGTAACAAAAAAAAAACAAAAAACAAAAAAAACCTAAAAAGTTAAATACAATATGTACATAGCAATAATAAAAACATACTGAGCGATAAATAAATAAGACCAGCTTATACACAAGGTTATTGCCACAAAATAACCTAAAGTAACATCAGCAGTCTGTACGTGTTACATAAATCCATTCAAAATACGTACTGCTGTTGGGAAAAAACTGTGATTAAACCTGGTAGTCCGGGTTTTATGGGATCTGTACTGCTTTCCTGAGGGAAGCAAGTGAAAGAAATCATGACCTGGATGAGTGCAGTCCTTAATAATGGCAGTAGCTCTATTGAGGTACCGAGACCTGGAAATCTCTTCCAGAGAAGGGAGAGAACAGCCAGTGATTTTTTGTGCAGTCTCGATCACTCTCTGCAAGGCTTTGCGGTCTGCGGCTGAACAGCCTTCATACCAAACCGTGATGCCATATGACAAAATGCTCTCAATAGCAGAGTGATAAAATAAAACCAGCAAATGTGCATTCAGGCCATTCCTCTTGGGGAGCCTCAAAAAGTGTAGATGTTGTTGAGCCTTCTTTATCGTAGCTATGGTGTCAACTGCCCAGGTAAGGTTGTGAGAAATATGACCACCCAGAAACTTAAAAGCCTCCACCCTCTCCACACACTCCTTGCTTATATATAGAGGAGGCGGCTCACTGCTGTGCTTCCTAAAATCAATAATGAGTTCTTTTGGGGTTTTTTGTATTCAATAGCAGATTATTATCTGAGCACCATCTTACCAGTTTCTGGACCTCATCTCTGTATGCAGACTCATCTCCTCCTGATATGAGCCCCACTACTGCTGTGTCATCTTCAAACTTCACTATAATGTTTGTGGGATGAACAGGTATGCAGTCATATGTGTACAATGAATACAAAGTGAGGCTCAACACACAGCCCTGTGGCGAGCCTGTGTTAAGCATGACTGTAGAGGAGGAATGGGCCCGAGTCTAACAGTCTGTGTTCGATTTGTTAGGAAGTCCTTAATCCAGCTGCAAGTGTGAGTAGGTAGACCAAGTTGAAGCAATTTAGTGATGAGAATATTGGGAATAATTATATTAAATGCCAAGCTATAGTCCACAAACAACATTCTTACATAGCTCCCCTTGTCTTCTAAATGGCTGAATGCCGAGTGGAGAGCTATAGCAATAGCATCTTCAGTGGATCTGCTCCGCCTGTAGGCAAACTGGTACCGATCAAAGGCTGGGGGGAAACTAGACAAAAGATGTTTCAATACCATTTTCTCAAAGCACTTCATAACAATGGGTGTTAATGCTACTGGTTGATAGTCATTCAGACTGCTGATAATATGTTTTTTAGGCACAGGAATAATGACTGCAGATTTTAAACACTGTGCAACAAAGGCTGCCTTAACAGACAAATTAAAAATGTCAGTCAATTCTGACACCCGAGAACTTTCAGTTCTCTTCAGTTCACCCGAGAACGGGTGAACTGCTCTCAGTGTATGTCTCACCTCAGCATTCAATAATGTCAATGGGTCCGGGCGAGGTGTATTTGCCTCAAACCATGCAAAAAAAGCAGACTCACGCGCAGAATTACACTCATGACATTTATTAACAGAAAGAACTGAAGTCCAAAAAAACTGTGCAGACGTACAAAAATGCAAGTAAGAAAAAACTTACAGCTGGCGTTCCTGGGCCGACATCGCCCAGCGAATGTGGGAGTAGTGACTGAGGTTCACAGACGAGAGTATGAATGACGATCAATAGTCCAGCAATGAGAGACAGAACAGAAGCAGACTAAATACAAGTGGGTAATGATGTGAACGAACACAGGTGTGGTGCACCTGAGCAAGGGAAGAACAGAATCAAAATGACAATTGGAATCAGCTGATGATGATGATGAGAGGGGAGTAGTTGGACTGGCAGTATGACAGGCAACGCCTACGCAAAGTGTGGACTCAGAGCTGCTGCCTATTAGCTGCCAGCCCACAGAACCAATATAAGATATGAACACTCAGAAACCAACTAGAAATTGCAAATGAAACAAAACATGGCCAAAACAGAATGAACATAAACAAGGAAAACAGAAAGCAGTAAAAACTCAAAAAGGACATAATAATGCAACAGATAAATATGAATACAGTGAAAAAGCCATGGAACTGAGTTTGGGAGAAAATCCAAATTCAGTTCATGACAGAGACTGTCATGCCGGATCGGTCGAGGCCCAGGTTAACAACGACCGCCACCGGTACTGTTAACCGACAGGGTGCCAGTGGAAATTAGGCTACTGTAGCAATATTTAATAAAATATAGTGTAATAAGGTACAGGAATTATTTATTCTATTTAATAGTGTCACCATGGGTTGGGATGCCGTCTCGGCACTCAGCCCATGTTTTCCCTTTTCCCATTGAGTAGCGTCTCAGCAGGCTCCCAGCTGGCAGCATTACAGACTGCTGGGGCCAATTAGTCCTCATCAGCTGGGGCGCTGCCAATGAGGATAAATAGGAGCAGCCTCGATGACTCGGGGCTGCGACATAAACACATTGCTAAGCTGAAGCCCCTTCGTCTGGTGTCAGCTTATACTCCTCTTGCAGCATTCCTGTGTTTGTATCCCGCTGTGAGTATGTATGTCTTGTTACCCCCACGTCCGGTACGAGCTGCTTACCTCTGCGCTGTGCAACCTGTGAGTGTACCTCTGCATGAGTATCTGTGCTCTCCTCATCCCTTATCCCTTACCCAAAATAAACCATCACGACTCACTGGCTTGTCCCTGGCTCTGATTGCCCGGCTCCCTAGAGCCGGATATGACAGTATGTCGCAGCCAGAAGAGTTGCCGGCGGCCGTGAGTCGCTGTGGAAATGTACCTTTCTGTCCGGGTGTCAGCGCTGCTAGCATGCCGTTTCCCAGGAGTCACTTCCGGCGCCAGGGCGATGAGCTGAGGTCCATCTCGGAGGCTGTCGACGGGACATTCTTCACCCTGCACGACGCCTCCAACGCGAGACGCTGGCATCCGGGCCGTGCTGAGGAACTCCTGGACTGTCACCCTCACTCTCTGTACCATCTGGAGGACAGTGCCAGGATAGACGCTGCAGGTACACAGCGAGAGAAGCTCCACGGGGTGGATGGAAATCCCGGCAGGGAGTTGAAGTGGGCGACGTCTTTCCCCGCTTCGGAGTCCCGTTCCTGCCGCCATTCCAGTCCGGGAGTTCGCGCCAACCAGAGGACTTCCCCCGACCTGCGCCACGTCACTCGGGATTCCCTTCAAGGAGCCGCAGCTGACAGCAGTTATGTCTGGGGTCGAGTGGCTGTCGCGAGCTCCACTGTGTTTCCTGTCACCACCTTCAGGCATGTGGCGGCGGCAGTGAGGTTGATGGAGAGGACTTCAGGGCTACGAAGCTTTCCCGTGCTCGGCGCCTTCCTCGCCTCGATCTCCAATCTGGAGCGGCGAATCCTGGGTTTCCCCCTCGCTTCGTTCCCCGGGAATAGCCGCCATCACATCGCCGAGTCACCTCTGCACGAACCTCGTCCGGATCCAGTTCTGGGCCATCGTCAGGACAGTTCCTCCCACGCAGCTGTCACCTCTTCGCCTCGTCTGTGTGGAGATTCTACAGCCCCGTTCCCTGAGCCTCATTTCCCCGCTGTCATTCCTGGACATTCGGGCTGGCTCACCCCGGCTGTTTTCCCCTCCTCCTCGACGCGCTTTCTGACTGCTGTGTGTGCCTGGAATTCTGGTCTGGTGAGCTCTCTGCTGGAGACAACGCGAGCGATCCTCAGACGAACTCCCGGGGGGTCCTCCGTTATCGCCGGGCGGGGAGAGGAAGAAGCAGAATCCACTACAGCAGGCGATACTCAACCTCCAGGGGGCAGGCAAGTCATTGTTTTTTCACACCTGCTTAATGATTTGCTCTGTCACATCCCTGGAGGAGAAGTTCAGGGTTCGCAGCTCCCTGAACTCTCCCCACCTGCTGTAACTTGTATTCCTAATCCCGCATCCTCTGTGTCTCTCTCCGCCGAGCGGTCCCCGGCTCCGGGTCAACGTGGTGGGATATGGAGAGGGCCTGTGGTTCCGCAGCTACATTGCGGACGGAGGAGGGGGACTGACTGCTGCGTGGAGTCTACGCCGACGATTGAGCGTCCCCGGGTCTCCACGGAGGAGCGGTTCGGTCCAGCGGGACGAGATTCTTCTGGCTTCACGCCGAGTGGATCGTCGGCGGGGTCACCAGAGCCGGAGGAATCTCAAGCTGCGCTGACCATCGTGCTGGCTGCGGGGCCCGACGCGGCTAGATGGGAGCCTGACAACGACCTGACGACGGATCCTGGATCTTCGCAGTCCTGGACGGCGTCAGAACCCGAGATCAGGCGAGTGCTCTCCTTTCTTTTCTCTCTTTTTATCTTTGAGCACTTCAACCTATCTCCAGGGGAGACGAGCAGGGTGCAGCCGCCCGCTGCGTCTGAGCTCGTCTCGCCGGGTTCTGGCGCTGCCGGTGATCCTGATCCCGGTTCTGTTTTCTCTTCTGAGCCTTCTTCCAGGGTCACCGGCGAGGAGTTGCTGTTCCTCGTGGTGCTGGAGGGTCCGGGTTCAACGTTGGAGGTCGGTTCTGGTGCAGTGTCCAACGTGGGTTCGCCCGAGACCCAATCGGGGTCCAACATGGGTTCGCCTGAGGCCCGATCGGGGTCCGACGTGGGTGCTGCCCCAGTATTGTCCAGGTCCGGTGAGGAGGTGGCCGTTTCCCTGCGGCCTGACGCCCGCCGCCCTCGTCATCGGCTCTCCCCAGAGCCTCTTCCACCGGGATCCGCTCTGATCCTTCGCCCGTCTCAACGGTCCTGGTGGTTGAGTGATGCGGGTCGACGACCCGACCCACAGAACTTTCGGTTCGGTGATCTGGTTCCCCCCACTGGTCTGTGTTTCCCTCTAGGCAGCCTGGTTCGGCTGCCGGTGGACTGGATTCCTGGGATCTGGGTCCGGAGTTCGCCGTCCGAACACTTCTCTTTCCCTGATTTGCCAACGGGACGATGGGCGGGGAGATCTCCGGAGCCATCTCGGCTATTTGTGGACTCTGCCTGCCATTCACCTCGGGTGTCACTTTTTCTTTTATCTTTGTGAAGGTCACTCGGGTGTAATATTTTGTCCTGTTGGTGGATTCGTTTTTATAGTGCTGTTTTCCATCGCTCATGCTCAGCATTTTACTTTTTGTGCCATGTTTTTAGCCTCGTTTTTTGCATTGTAGAGTTATGTTTTGTTTCCTTTCAGACCATACTCTGCAGTTCTCCATTCATTCCACTCACTTTCATTTCTTTAGGTGACTGTGGGTACTTATATATTCGGGTGTGTGGGTTTTCCTTTGCCCGCACTCAGTATTTCTTTTTTATGCCCTGTCTGTTCATTATAGAGTCATGTGTCTTGTTTTCCGTAACACCATGCTCTGTAATTGTCCATTTGTTCCAGTCACCCTCACTTTTCTTGGTGACTGTGTGTGTATGTACTTAAATTAGCGCTGTGTATAGTTTCCCCTTTATTTAACCATACTCAGCATTTTTGCCCTGTACCTTTTTGGTGGTTTTTTTTTTTTCCTTGTTCTGGGTCACGCATTGTTGGTACTCTCTGTAGTGTGTAACCGGCGTGCTGACCCAGTTCTTCTCCCCATCTGCACTTGGGTTAATTATTCCCTGTTTTGTCAGTGTTGTATTTGGGTTTTTTTTTCCCGCTACCCTACATTGGCCCATTGGTGTTGTTCTTCCCTTGGCTTCTTCCCCTCCGATCCTGCCTCCCTTCCCCCCACCCTAGGTGTGTGTGGGGGGGGGGGGGGCTGGGATGTTCCTGGTCGTTCAGGAGCCCGACCTTGAGGGGGGGCTCTGTCACCATGGGTTGGGATGCCGTCTCGGCACTCAGCCCATGTTTTCCCTTTTCCCATTGAGTAGCGTCTCAGCAGGCTCCCAGCTGGCAGCATTACGGACTGCTGGGGCCAATTAGTCCTCATCAGCTGGGGCGCTGCCAATGAGGATAAATAGGAGCAGCCTCGATGACTCGGGGCTGCGACATAAACACATTGCTAAGCTGAAGCCCCTTTGTCTGGTGTCAGCTTATACTTCTCTTGCAGCATTCCTGTGTTTGTATCCCGCTGTGAGTATGTATGTCTTGTTACCCCCACGTCCGGTACGAGCTGCTTACCTCTGCGCTGTGCAACCTGTGAGTGTACCTCTGCATGAGTATCTGTGCTCTCCTCATCCCTTATCCCTTACCCAAAATAAACCATCACGACTCACTGGCTTGTCCCTGGCTCTGATTGCCCGGCTCCCTAGAGCCGGATATGACAAATAGTAGGTGTGCGAGGGGACAGAGTTAACCAGTCACCCCAACACTGCTGCTGGGCTGCACGGTGGCGCAGTGGTTTAGCACTGTGGCAGCACAGTTTACCCTCAGCCGGAGGATTGCGGGGATCATGAGATCGTGGGTTCGATCCCAGCCCCCGACCAACAGTGAGCTGTGTGGAGTTTGCATGTTCTCCCCGTGTTGCGTGGGTTTACTCCAGGATTTCTCCGGTTTCCTCCCGCATACCAAAAACATGTAGGTTTAGGGCGCACGCAGCGACCGGCAGCCGGTGGCTTGTCACCAGACTGCAAACCAAATCTACCTACGGGTACAAATAAGTAACAAAAAACAAAACAAAAAAAACCCACACTAAATAAAAAAGAAAAGCACTCGTAAAAAGGGGGCACGGTTCTAAAAGAACTCATTGCTAATGAATTAATTTCAATTAATTAATTTCCGTACCTTCAATTACTTACTGAATCAGTCTCAAAATTTAGTGAGTTCTTTTACTGCCATGACCCAGAAAACATGTATGCAAAGGAAAAACATTTTATCTTCTCTCATTTACAATTTTATTAAATGAAACTTATTCAGGCTACATAACATTGCATTCAAATGATGAATAAACAGATTCAAATGACAAGCAGGTGCTCAATATCACATCAACTGTTAGTGGATTCCTGAGCGTCAAATCTATAGTTAAACCTTTGTGGAACCAAGAGGAAAACAGATTTTATGTTTCAACTGTAATGGAGAGCTGAAGTATATAACAAAATCAGAATGCAATTTTATGGGGAAAAATTCCAAAAGTGGATTATCTAAAAAGGAACTTCTGAATTAATCTACAAAAATGAAAGGAGGTTACTTAAAATGAATAAGAATTTTTCTTCTGTTTATAGCTTTGTCCTACGGCTGAGGGACTAATTGTACCATGAAATACTGGTTATGTCCAATTGTAACTGATATTTTAGGACATCTCATTTAAACCCAGCAGATAGGAAAATGGGAGTCTCACTTACGAGCAGCTGTAGGTCCAGGTGTTCAGCAGTGGTCGGTGTCAGCTGGTGGTATAAGTTTGGGAAGGCTCAGTGGCTCTTCCAGACAGCGTTCCGAACACCGGGGGAAAGCGACTGCTGGTCGGCTTGCAGATCCTTCACAGCTGTAAGAAGCGTAGACTCGGCTGGGGGCTCCCACAGGGCGTGCGGCTAGGAACTGGCGGCAGAGTGAAGGCTGGCCCCGGAGCAGGCGTGGAGTCCTTTGGCAACCAGTCCAAATTTATTATGTCCCCGGCCTGTAGGACAGATCCAAAGACTGAAGGAAAAATGTTTTTAGTCAGTTTCATCCACGAGCTCCTGGTTTCTTAATGGGGTCAGACGTGGATGAGGCCGGCAAAGAAGTGTCCAAAATCTCTATCAGTTCACTTTAAAACAGGAAAATTAAAAATCCACTTTAACTGCATGAAGAGTCAAAAGGTCCAAGAAAAACATTCAAATAGGATAAGAATGGCTTCTGAAGTGAAGGAAAAAAAGATCGGAGAGTTTAACTCTCTTTAAAAATGAGCTCATAGGAAAAAAAAAAGATTTCTCCTCAGTTAACCAGAAAACAAGTAAAACTTATCAAAAGACCATTTAAGAAAGCTAGCGCAGGATTTGACAAGGTTCACACACACAAAAGACTCCTTAAAACTCACAGAACAATTTAGACAAAAGAAAACTGCAAGGAAGTACACAGAACTCTGAAGAAGTGAAAACAAAAAACTCTAGTCTGCAGGGCAGCTCTAACGCATTTTACTGAAGTGTCACCACTCGCCGCTCACGGGCATCCACCTCAGCTGCACGCACACCTGCATCTCGTTAGTGCGCAGCTACTTATTCCACCTCGCCCTGAGCTTCGGCCTGGAGCCGTCTGTCTCCCTGCGTACTCAAACCTTCAGCGGATTACCTTTCCTCCAGGCCTGCTGACCTTCTTCTCGACACGTAAGCTGTCAATTGTTGTCTTACCTGCCTGTCAGCCTTCCCCTGTGCACAGGTGGATTCCCCGGCAGCGGAGGCTCTCTCCTCCGCCTCACCGCTCCTCTGCCACACTGCTTCTTCTCGGACGCACAGCAGGACGCTGTCTCCCAGGCTTGGGATCCTGCCAACGCCAGCCACCACAGTTACTGCAAGTAAGCACATTACCTTGTCACTCTCCTGTGTGGTTTGCCCAGCTAACCCCTGTTCTCTTCTCGCTCATAGGGTTGCCTGGCTGTACGGCGTGCTGCTCAGAATCAGAATCAGAATCAGATTTATTGCCATTGTTCATGTAGTACACAAACTAGGAATTTGTCTCGGTGCAATGCTGCAACATTAAACATGATAAAATAAAAGAATTAAACTATACATGCAATAAAGTGTAGAATAAGAATGAGTAATACTAGTCAGCAGTTTTAAATATATTAGCGAGCAGCAGATATTGTGGAGAACCATATAGTGCAGTCGGTAATGCAAGAAGAAAACAGTGATGATTGACATGAGTCAGGTTGAGCTGCTGTACACAGTGCACGAGAGTCAATAAGTCACTTAGTGTTCAGCAGTCTGATGGCAGAGGGGAAGAAGCTGTCCTGACCTGCACCCTCCACCCACTATACATTCTTATCCCTCACACACGCATCCATACACGTTACATTGGTTAAAAATAAAGCTTTCAAATCTACCCGAGCCTGCGTGCGTGTTTCCTGGGCCAAATAATATGTCAGTACGGCTCCAGCAAAGCGGCCCAGCGGACAGCGGGCTCGCACGCCGCTTTTCCACCCTTGAGGCTCGGGTGGATATGTTAGCACACCAACAACAGGTAATTTTTAATCAATTAACCATAATTACTAACCGGTTAGACCGCCTGGATCCCCAGCGGGCGTTCCCCCTGGGTCCTCAAGGCGCCTCGGCTCCGGTCGCTCCCACGGCTGGCCAGCCTAGCTCAGGAACGCCAACCCGTCTTACACCCATTCCAACCCCCGCTCACTTCAACGGGAAACTCGGTGGAGCGAGGGGGTTTATCCTGCAGTGTGAGTCGGTGTTCCTGCGTCTTCCCGGGGATTTTCCCTCAGACCATAGCCGAATCGCGTACATGGCTAATCTCCTAGAGGCGCGAGCATTAGCTTGGGCTTACGCCGTAATGACGAAGCCCAGCTACGCAACTCTCTCTTATGACTGGTTCGTGTAGGACTTTTTGGAGGTCTTTGACCACTCGCGTCATGACAGTGTCCTCGCTGATCGGCTTCTTAGTCTCCAACAGGGAAGCCGGTCGGCGGCAGAACACGCTGTTGACTTCCGGGTGACAGCGGAGGAGGTGGGCTGGGGAGAGGCATCTCTCTGCAGTATCTTCCTCCGTAGCCTCAGTTCCGGTCTGAGGGATGAGCTAGCCAGTCGGGATCTCCCAGGGCGGCTTTCTGAGCTGATTTCGCTCACCATTAACCTGGACAATAGGCTGCGTGAGCGGGCCGCGGAGCGGAAGTCTGTCAGCCGCTCGCGCGGAGCTTCCGCCCGCTCTTCTCAGTCTCGTCCCCTGGCGTTACCGGCTCCGGAGTCCACCGATGAGCCAGAGGCCATGGCGATCAGGCGCACTAGGCTCCCTCTTGCGGAGAGACAATGCCGGCGGGAACGGGGTCTCTGCATGTATTGCGGAGATGACCAGCATCCCGTGGAGCTGTACCCGGTAAAGCCAAACAGGGAAGTCCGCGAGTCACTGTAGGGGGCCTCGCGGACTCTAACCGGTCAAATCCCCTATCCTCATGCATACTGCCCATACGATTCTGCCACAACTCCACTGGGCATTTCACGCACGCACTGGTGGATTCTGGGGCAGAGCAGAATTTCATCTCTAAAAGACTGGCAACACGTTTGGGCATACCCTGCCAACCGCTGTCAACTCCCCTTAACTTGGTCACTCTCTCTCGCTCGCCCCTGGGAACAGTGACACATCGCACCAAGCCAGTCCCCATCATCATCTCGGGCAACCACCGGGAGGAACTGACCCTATACGTCTTGCCCTCCTCGTCGGACTGAATCATCCTGGGCTACCCTTGGCTGCGGTTGCATAACCCTGTCCTGGATTGGAGAACCGGCAGTGTCCTTTCTTGGAGCACCTTCTGCCTGGGCACCTGCCTCCAGTCGGCGGCTTGCACTCCATCCTCCCCTACGCCGGCGCCGGCCTTCGAGCCCCCAGACCTCACCCTGGTGCTGCAGGAGTTCCACGACTTCGGAGTAGCGTTTAGTAAGTCCAGAGCCTTGTCCCTTCCCCCTCACCGGCCATATGACTGCGCAATCAACTCCGTCCAGGGGCCCCCTTGCCATCTGGCCGCCTGTACAGTCTCTCAGCACCAGAACGTGAGGCGATGGACACTTATATCAAGGAGTCGCTCAGCGCTGGGATCAGCCGCCCCTCCTCGTCCCCGCTTGGCGTGGGTTTCTTCTTCGTGTCTAAGAAGGATGGGTCCCTGCGTCCCTGCATCGACTTCAGAGCGCTGAACGACATCACCATTAAGGATCGCTACACCTTGCCGCTCATGGACACTGCCTTCCACTCCCTTCAGGGGGCGACCTGGTTCACGAAGCTAGACCTCCGCAGCGCTTACCATCTCGTGCGGATCCAGGAGGGAGACGAATGGAAGACGGCCTTTAGGACGCCCAGCGGTCATTTCGAGTATCTTGTGATGCCGTTCGGGCTCACCAACGCACCTGCCGTTTTCCAGCGTCTCATAAACGACGTTCTACGGGATTTCCTGGGAGTCTTTGTTTTTGTATATCTGGACGACATACTCATCTTCTCCAAGTCACGGGAGGAGCACCAGGTCCATGTGAGGCGGGTTCTGCAACAGCTGCTGGAGAATCGTTTGTTCATCAAAGCGGAGAAGTGTGAGTTCTACGCCCGGACCACCTTCTTCCTGGGGTTCGTTATTTCACACAATCAGATTCTCCCCGACCCCGCTAAGGTTAAAGCAGTGGTCAAGTGGCCCACGCCCACCTCCAGGAAGCAGGTGCAGCAGTTTATTGGGTTCGCTAACTTCTACTGGCGCTTCATCCCCAACTTCCGCGCTATTGTCACCCCCCCTGACCCGCCTCACATTGTCGAAGGTGCCCTTCCAGTGGTCCGAGGAGGCGGCCACCGCCTTCAAGACTCTCCAGGCGGAGTTCTCGTCCTCCCGGGTCCTGACCGAGGTCGACCCGGCGCTGCAGTGTCTAGTGGAGGTCGACGCATCTGACACGGGGTGGGGGCGGTGCTCTCTCAGCGCTCGCCAGTGGATGGAGTCAAGCGGCCCTGCGCCTTCTTCTCCCGACGGTTAGCGGCGGCGGAGCGCAACTATGACGTCAGCGACAGGGAGCTCCTCGCTGTCAAGCTCGCACTGCAGGAGTGGCGACACTGGTTGGAGGGGGCAGCTCAGCCTTTCGTGGTCTGGACGGACCACAAGAACCTCGAGTATTTGAGGTCAGCGCGGTGCCTGAATGCCCGCCAGGCGCGCTGGTCTCTGCTTTTTGCTCATTTTCAATTTACCATCACGTACTGTCCAGGCTCGAAGAATGGGTTGCCTGACGCCTTATCCAGGCAGTTCGCCCCTGAGGATCCGGAGGAGTCTGAACACACCATCCTGCCCAGCTTGTGCGTCATGGGGGCGGTTTCCTGGTCCATCAAGGAGAAGATCCTAAGGGCGCAGGAGACGGAGCCAGATCCTGGTGGGGTGCCAGAGGGGAGGCTCTTCGTTCCTTCGGCGGTTTGAGGAGAGGTGCCAGGTGACTCACCTGGCATCACCCGCCTGGTGAGTCTGCTGCAATGCTCGTTCTGGTGGCCGGGTCTCCAGAAGGACGTCACCAATTATGTCCGGGCTTGTCCCCGGTGCGCTGCCGGCAAGTCCCAGAACTCCCCGCCTCCGGGTCTACTCCAGCCCCTGCCAGTCCCGGGCAGGCCCTGGTCACACATCGCCCTTGATTTCGTCACCAGTCTCCCAGTCTCTAACACCTATGACACGGTCCTGACGATTGTGGATCGGTTTTCTAAGGCCGCCCATTTTGTGCCTCTTCGGGGTTTCCCTTCGGCACGTGAAACGGCTGACCTCCTGGTCCAACATGTCGTCAGGCTGCACGGGATCCCGCTGGACGTAGTATCAGACTGAGGCCCTCAGTTTGTCTCCCAGGTTTGGAGGTGCTTCTGCAACGCTTTGGGGGCCACGGTTAGTCTCTCCTCTGGTCACCACCCCCAGTCTAATGGGCAATGCGAGCGCACGAACCAGGAGTTGGAGGCCGCCCTGCGCTGCGTGACCTCCTCCAGTCCATCGTCCTGGAGCTCCTACCTGACCTGGGTGGAATACGCCCACAACTCCGCACGATCTTCTGCTACTGGGGTGTCGCCCTTCGAAGCGTCCTTGGGGTACGATCCCCCCTTGTTTCCCGAGCAAGAGGGTGAGTTGGCTGTCCCTTCTGTCCAGGCGCACATGAGGCGCTGCCGGAGTGTGTGGACCAAAATGAGGAATGCGCTTTTACACACAGCGGCGCGCAACAGTTCCACCGCCAATCGCCACAGGAGGCCAGCACCTGACTACCAGGTGGGTCAACGGGTTTGGCTCTCCTCCCAGGATATCAACCTCAAAGCTGAGAAGAGGAAGCTGGCGCTGCGGTTTCTTGGCCCTTTTGTGATTTCTGAAATTGTCAACCCGGTGGCTGTGCGTTTGGCCCTCCCCCCCTCCCTACGTGTGTGTCCCACCTTCCACGTGTCTAAGATCAAACCTGTGCTTTCCAATCCACTTTGCCCCCCTCCTAGGTTGCCTCCCGCTCCTAGGATGATCGACAGTGACCCGACGTGGGGTGTTACTTCCATCTTGGACTCTCGGCGCCAAGGTCGTGGGCTACAATATCTGGTGGATTGGGAAGGTTATGGGCCAGAGTGGAGATCCTGGGTGTGCTCTTCGTGGGTGTTGGATCAGGACCTCATCGCGGAGTTTCACCGGATGCACCCAGGTAAGCCAGTGCCAGGAGGCACTGGTAGGGGGGGAGTACTGTCACCACTTGCCGCTCACGGGCATCCACCTCAGCTGCACGCACACCTGCATCTCGTTAGTGCGCAGCTACTTATTCCACCTCGCCCTGAGCTTCGGCCTGGAGCCGTCTGTCTCCCTGCGTACTCAAACCTTCAGCGGATTACCTTTCCTCCAGGCCTGCTGACCTTCTTCTCAACACGTAAGCTGTCAATTGTTGTCTTACCTGCCTGTCAGCCTTCCCCTGTGCACAGGTGGATTCCCCAGCGGCGGATGCTCTCTCCTCCGCCTCACCGCTCTTCTGCCACACTGCTTCTTCTCGGACGCACAGCAGGACGCTGTCTCCCAGGCTTGGGATCCTGCCAACGCCAGCCACCACAGTTACTGCAAGTAAGCACATTACCTTGTCACTCTCCTGTGTGATTTGCCCAGCTAACCCCTGTTCTCTTCTCGCTCATAGGGTTGCCTGGCTGTATGGCGTGCTGCTCTGTCCTGACCTGCACCCTCCACCCACAATACATTCTTATCCCTCACACACGCATCCATACACGTTACATTGGTTAAAAATAAAGCTTTCAAATCTACCTGAGCCTGCGTGCGTGTTTCCTGGGCCGAATAATATGTCATGAAGCACGCTGCTGGGTTATAAAACGAGACCGTCTGCAAGGCAGACCAATCATCTTCCATAAAGAGGAGTTTGAATGGGCTTTTGTCCAATGAGGGAACATTCCTTTGTTTGTGAACAGCTAATCAAATGCAAGGAGCGTTATCCAACATAGAGGCAGCCTGGTGATTGGTTATCACGAGAGGAAGACAGACAGAGATTGATAAAACATTTGGTTTTTTTGGAATTATATACTCAATATAAAATCTAACTAATTTGCGTGACTCAAGGCTAATATTCAGTGACCATGCATTTATACCACTACTAATAATTTTAACATTCATTTGAATAGCACTCATGAAAATAAAACATTCCTAAGACATGCACTCACATTTAAATCAAGGATTAATGAATTACTGCAAACCATTGTTGGTGATCAAAAAGGTGATGATTTTCACAGTGTCCTTAGAATCCTGGGAAGTGAACTGGAAGAAAATTTTAATGTTTAGTCAGAATTAACAGTCAAATTACACAATGAAACATATTCTGTAGATGTCCACTAGGAGGTACTGTTGAGCTGTAGATAATTTTTAGGTCTTTGGAATGTGAGCAGGGGGCCTAGAGGGTTCTGGGATATGTCTAAAAGAAGGAGGGGACCATATATCTGCCAGCTTAAGAAGTTTATGACTTTTTAAGAGTATCAGTTCCTGGTATGAACGGATACTATCAGCATGAACTGTCCAGTTGGGATTTGAATCCAAGAGCTTATGGTCCACTTAAGCCTTTAAAAGCAAATTCTTATCAAGTTTCTCTACAAAAGTGAAATTGTTTACACTGGGGTCCTGTTGAAGACACACAACATTCTTGACCAGACCTTGAGTGAGAGTTGCTTTAAAATGAAGAAAAGTGAAATTTCTTTAAAATGAAGAAAAGTGATCTCCTGGATTGGCCTGAGGAGAAGCTGGTGCTACACTACTGTTGGTCGAAGATTGAGGCAGAAGAAAGGGGAAAAGGGTGTTAGGAGGTACAGAGAGAAAAGGAAAGGTAGAAGTGTAGAGGTGAGAGTAGTGACTTTAAATGTTAGGACTATGACTGGCAAAGGATTCATGGATATAGTGAAGGAGGACATAGAGAGGGTTGGTGTTACAGAGGAAGATGCAAGGGATAGGATGAGATGCAGGTAGATGATCTTCTGTGGCGACCCCTAAAGGGAGTAGCCGAAAGAAGAAAATCCTCCAAAATCTTACACAGTGTTCCTTTAAATATTTCTGACATGACAGACTCTGAATACTCACATTAGAAGAATGTGCAACTGCCTCATGGTCAATACATGATTTTTTTTTTGTGCCACCAAAATTGTGGTTACAGTGGGAATACTTACTTAATCCTGTTCACCACTGACATGACATAAGGCAACAACTAAATGAAACCATTCTGTAGTTTCATTGGCTGTCGTTTCTGTAGCATTTTTTTTTTTTTTTTACATGGAAGGGTTGCTGGCCCTAAGCACAACCCCCTGGACCATGTGTTTTTCCATAAAGATACAGTGTACCTTAACCCCTTGCGCTCTGGTCAATTTCCCTAAAAACGCCAAAAAATAACATACCCAAAGTAAATCCAAAGCTGTTCTTCAACCCTTTGCAGCATCTTCATGGGGTTGATCTCATTTAAAAGACAACACTTTGAATTTTTTGGCAAAACAGTCATAATCTCTCTAAGTGCTCCGGCCACTGAGTAACAGTCATCTAAACATACTGAACCTGAAGAAAATAAATTTCGCCTGGGTATTTTTTTGGATACAAATGCTTGCAAATAACACACAGCTGTCAGATCTGGGCTGGAAAATGCAACAGAAATGTAGAACCAAGTGTTATCCAGCTGAGGTCAAAATTTTGTAACAATACCACAAAAAATGAATATATTACACAGCTTTCTTCACAGGTTGCTCCCAGGCATTTTTGAACTGTGTCAAATTGTGCCAAATGGCACAGTTTGGAAAAACGTCTGTAACTTTTGAATGATTCAATATAGAAGCTTGATGTTGGGCTCTAATGAAAGGTGACACTCAGGGCTGTGTGTGTGTGGGGGGGGTGGGGTTGTTTATTCATTCATTCATGAATGAATGAACAAACAAGCCCCCACACACAAAGAAGCATGCCACGTAAAAAATGTGTGGCTTTTTTTTACAAGAAAAAATAACCTACAGTGCACTAAAAATTATACTAAAATATCTGTAATGTAGAAGATAACAACTCCCCCCCCCCCGCTACAGAGGACGGACATCGCCCGGTGCGTCGTGGTCACGGTGCGCCGCGGTCTACTACGCACAGTTGTAATTTACCGATCGGTCAAAAGTCATTTTTGATTACAGTTTTCAGGGACAAAGAATAATTTAGCTTATAACACTTACCTGTCCACAACAGCAGTGTCGCTGGCGAACTTCTCTTCCTCATTGTCAGACAAACATGACGCTGGTCCGCTTGTTACCGACTCGTGGTTCTGGTCACACGACCCGGTCAAACCATAATTCCATTATTGCGGTTTTGCGCTTCCATGATGCGGTTTTGGCGAACGATTTTTCAAAACAAATAAGAACAGTAGTAAGAAAAAAAGACTGGCAAACGCGTGTGTGTCACCCAGTGGCTAAAACAAAACAGATTTTGCAAGGGAGGCACGCTTTCGAACTACTGTGCTTCAATTGGCTCGCTGTATTCACAGCCGTTGGTAGGCGGATCCTTCTTCCTAGGTTTTCAGTCATTGGTTCTTCAAGGTTTCAGAAACCCAATTCAAGGCTCTTATTAGTTGAATGAGAGGTCAATCACATCTAAACCAATCAAAGCACTCCTTTGGCTTTTTGTTCGCAGCGGTGTCTGTAGTGGAAGAACGGAAATGCAGCTTTTTTTTTTTCCAGTGCGTACGCACACCCTCGTGTGCCCTAGGACGCAGAGACGTGTCCGCCCGTGGTACACCGAAGTGCAAGAGGTTAAGTCAGTTATTTTTTCAAGTTTGTCATACTGTTATGAACATGGGAGTGGACAAATATGCCTGCTGTCTTTACCTGCAGGTTTATTAAAGCTCTCAACATATCCAAAATGGTAAAAACTATCCAGAATATTCTCCAGAAAATTCTCAAAAGTATTACTGTATGTGCAAACAACAGAATGGCAGGGCTCAATAACATCACTGAACAACAATTCAGGCAGCAGCCACAAAAGGAGCTTGCACTTTCTCCCATAGCAAATCAATCAATCAATCAACTTTATTTATAAAGCACTTTAAAAAGCAACATTTGCTACACAAAGTGCTGTACAACAAGGAGACACATAAAAACATAAAAGCAAGGAGAAGAACACTAACACACAAACAAACAATATAAAACCAACAAGACAATATACAACTCAGCACAAGTAGAAACCACAGTCAATAAAATCAATAAAATAAAAGGTAAGAGAAGCAAAGAAAGAAGCTTTTAAGCAGATCAACACAAAACCTCATGTGTCACAGACACAATTTCCCTTTTAGCAGAAAAATTGCAAACATAAACAAACAACCATCTCGCCTGTAATGACACCCCACCGTGCTGCAAAAATGGCGGGGGAGTGAATGGACATTACAAACACAGCTTGAGAATTTTATTAAACTGGTACTCACCAACAGTTGGACCCAAAACTATGAGGATGAAAACAGGTGAATTTCTGTCCATGTCAACTGCTGGATGTCAGCTATAACCTAGCATTTAGTTACTAGCCAGCTAGCTAGCTTCCACAGAAGAAGAACAACCCTACATCCAGGCGAAGTTTTGGAGGAGGCTGTAACAATTATTCAGGTGAGAGCTCCGACAGATAATGTTGTAAACGTAAACATGACAGCACTTTGGGGATATCCATGGCTGTAATCCAGCTTGTTTGACTTAGCAATGTCTGCATGGCACACAAAGGCTGTGTCTCAGTTTAGGTGTTACAGCCTCATAGATTGCAGCGCAGGACGCCAGAGCTCTCAAAGGTCAGGTAGGCTGTATCATGTTCGGGGTCGTTACCCCGTCCATGACCTATGGCTGTAGGTTTTGATTACTACTTATTATTTGCAGCTGCCAGATTGAGCCTTGCTCTTTGACAGTCCTACAGCCACGCCTCCTCCTCTTACCAGACATTCACCGGCTGCTTCTCATCACCACATACACACTCACACATTCATGCACGCACACACACTCACACATGCACATACACACTTATTGCCAATCATTCATGCACCTGCTCGCCACATGGCTGTGTCCACTTGCCTTCATTAGTATATTGAGTACTTATTGGGAGGCGGTGGGCTCAGCCAGTGTGGCAGCTTAAAGTCAGCAATGGACATCCTGATTCACCGATGTTTGGCTTTCTTCTCCTGGACGTATTGTGTTGTACCTTGAGCCTTTCCGCTCCAGCATATGTGTAAGTCCTTATTTTTGTGCCTTTTCCTCTGCTCCTGACCGTTCAGAGCACGTTAGGCATTTCCTTTAAGCCTACGAGGTTTGCAGCGGGTTGTCTCCCATCATCATCTCTCAACAGTGACTGTAATTTGTACATTTTGTACATT
Source organism: Pholidichthys leucotaenia (assembly GCA_020510985.1). Lineage (NCBI taxonomy): Eukaryota > Metazoa > Chordata > Actinopteri > Cichliformes > Pholidichthyidae > Pholidichthys > Pholidichthys leucotaenia. Next base: position 55,649,497 of record CM035844.1, on the reverse strand, counting down.
TTTCCACTGTAAATAAACACGTTACTTACACTGCGTTTTGGGCTCGCTGCCAATTTCTATGTTCGCTGCAAAATTACGCAGCGGACGTGACAGGCTGCATCTAAAGGCAGCTTTACGACTGTTAAATGGGATGGTCTAGTCTTTGGAGGACATATGTTTGTGTGACCACGCACTATCCTGTTGCGTAGCAACCATGATAGTGTCAGGTTTTTGGGTTTTTTTGCTGACATTTTTGACAGAGATAGAACTTTATTTTTATCTGTATTATTGTATTTTCTTTACCTTTTACTTGAGAATCTTCCTCAGACAGACAGAGGACCATGACTAGATAAAATAAGATTAACTCATGTTAAAGGTCTGATGACACGATTTTGACTTCATCTAATTTTGCAACACATAATTTCAATATGACAAAATAGGTTGGTCTGTGCAGTTCTAAGTCAAACAGGTTTTTTTTCATGCGAATATCCAACGGTTTCGTGAGCGTCACGTCACAAACTGTGTCAGTGGCTGGAAACCCCCCCGGCCATGTTATGACATCAGCGACAGAACACAACGCTTGGCTGTCCATTGTACAAGCAGGATGGAAGTGGTAGAAAACATCGACGATGGTTCCAGCACATATAGTCTGGAATTGGTTTGTGTTGTCCAATCTTCAGACGATTATAGTTCAGAAGAATGTGGTGATAATGAAGAATCTGAGGGCATCAGACCTTATAGGTTTGAGCCGTGCCAAGTGGGCATCGTGCCTAGTGAGTCAGACTCAGAGAGTGATGGTGGTGAGGCACACATGCCCGCCGCAGCAGCAGCGACAAACACACGGCAAGGGAACACCGAGTGGTATGATTTTGTTACAAATATTGCAGCAAATTATTTGTTCATAAATATAATTAAACCCAATTTTTCAATAAAATCATAGCAGTGTATTCTCTGTGGCTCAGGCGTCGGGTTTATTATGGATTATATTTTGAGTTCTTGTTGTTTTTGTTTTGTACATGTGTTTAATGTGTGTTTTGAGCCACTTTCAGGTAGGCACTGTCCAACATTTGCCAGTCCGATCACGCCCCCTTTCTCTTTGACAGTCAGCTGTTCATGTTTTGTGTGCATCATCTGCTGTGTTGTCAGCCAGTCAATATTGCCAACACTGTCACGACGTGTTAGCCACTCCACACAGCCGTGGTTCTGTTGCACCCCTTGAAGCGATGTCGGCCCTGGGGCGCAATTGTGGTTAACATGTCTCCTCTCCATGCGTTGGCTGGGCGATGTCAGCCCCAAACACCAACTGTAAGTGTTTCTGTTTATTTTTGTAAGTCTTCACCTTTTTGGGAACTGTTGTGATCAGTCTTATGTTCAATACATGTGCTGTGGTGAATCCTGCACGTAAATTCATTCATCCTTCCCCTCCTCGTGCACTCCTTGTCATGACATTTTTTAGCATGTTGTGTAAACCCAAAAGTCATTGTCGATGATCGATATCGCTCATCCTCCCTCTCTGTGCAGTGCAGAGAGGGAGGATGAAATAACGAGGTTGTACGTGCAGGGTTCACCACAGCACATTTAATACAGAAAGACAGACAATTCCCTAAAAGGTGAAGACGTACAAAAAACACAAACACACTTACTGACGGTGTTCGGGGGCCGGCATCCCCCAACTAATGAATGAGAGACATGTTAGCCACAGGTGCGCCCCAGAGCCAATATGCCAAAAATAGCCAATATATTTCAAAATTTTTGAAAAATTGGTCAGATGTGAGGTCCTAAAGCAGACTGAGCATGCATTGGATCCTCTGCAGTTTGCCTACAGGCCTCACAGAGGAGTGGAGGATGCCACTGTCACTCTGTTTAACATGCTTTTGAAACATCTGGATTTTAATGGGAAACACGCCAGACTTTTATTTGTGGACTTTTCCTCCGCCATCAGTACAATCCAACCTCATATCTTAGTTGAAAGGCTCCTGCAGCAATTTGATTTGAGCAATAATCTGGTGGGTTGGATTCTGGATTTCTTAACCAACAGGACGCAGAGAGTAAGGGCCAATGGTACACTGTCGGACCTAAAGTGCTCTTCTACTGGCTCTCCTCAGGGGTGTGTGTTGTCACCACTACTCTTCATCCTGTACACAAACATGTGTCGGAGCAGACATGACAACAGACACATTATAAAGTATGCTGATGTTTCAGTTATTGTCAGTCTCCTCCAGGATGGTGAGAGTGGCCACGGCCCAGTAGTTGATGATTTTGTTCACTGGTGTGAGGATTCCTACCTGCAGCTGAATACGACAAAAACTAAAGACATGATTATTGACTTTAGGAGGAAAAATCCCAGGCACAAAGTCACCGTATTAAAAGGCCATGTGTACAATCCTACAAATATCTTGGGACGATTATTGATAGTAATTTAAAGTTTGAAGAGAACTGTGAAAGGGTGTGCAAAAAGGGTCAGCAACATTTGCATTGCTTGAGAAAACTTGCACGCTTCCAAGTTGACCGAACCATAATGACAATGTTTTATCGGGCTTTTATTGAATCTGTTTTATCCTTTTCTTTAGTGTCATGGTTTGGTCAGATAAAACTGAAACAGAGGAAATCCTTGGATCAGGTAGTTAGATGGTCCAGTCGTTTGCTTGGTGAGCCACAGCTGAGCCTGACATCCCTGTACACCAGACAAGTACAGAGGATGGCTACCTCCATTTTAAATGATGACTCCCACCCTTTGCACTGCCACTTTCAGCTTCTTCCCTCAAGACGGAGGTTTGCTGTCCCAAAAAGTAGAACCCAGCGCTACAAAAACAGCTTTGTCCCTGCTGCTGTCAAAGAGTTGAACAAGCTGTAAAAATATATTACACATAATTTAGGTACCTATTTATTAACTCCATTTTATATTTACTTATTTTTGTAGGATGTCACTTGGGTTCTAAATATTTTATTGGGATTTAGACCTTTGAGTTTTTAACCTCTTTGACTAGTTTTTTAACTTTTAATATGACCCTTCTCTCTTACCTCTGGTTTTTCTCCCATCTCTTTGTCTTTTTATACCCTGATTGATGGAGCCTTGAGTATTTTTATCATGTTTATAGTCAGCTTCATATGTGCCTGTGTTTGTGTCTATGTTGAATGTAATTTGTGGCTTGTATATATGGATGTCACCAGACTGCAAAACAAATCTACCTACGGGTACAAATAAAGTAACCTGAACCTGAACCTGAACCTGAAGAGCCGACATCGCTTCAAGGACGCACGAGAACCACGGCGAACATGGAGTGACTGGCACGTCGTGAAGAGTGCTGAAAATACTGGCAGACTAACAGCACAGATGACAACACTATGGACCAGCAGTGCGTGACTGGCAAACGGCTGCCAAGTACATGCACTGCTGGTGATGATGTGATGAGAAGCACCTGGGCGAGGACCAGGAAGGATTATCAGTGGGAGTGGAAATCAGCTGGTGATAATGAGAGAGGGGACATGGCCGGACCAGTGAGCTTGTCATGGTTCGTGCGCTGACTCTTGGCACTCGGGCTGCGCGGTAGCTCTCCATTCTCTCCTCTGGCGCGCTTCTAGACGTTTATTCTTTCTTTCAAAGGTCTTTTTATTATTATTAATTGAAGTATCAATACAATACAAAGTATTAGAAATTTTCATTTTTGTTTCAACCAAACAGTAAAAAACTAGAACTTAAAGCCAACAAATGTAAATGCTTCAAAGCACAAAAACCTTTAAATAAACAATAAAAAAAAAAATACAAAGAAAAATTGTGTGTGTGAAGTTGGGGTGGGGTAAAGGGGATATGAGCTACTCAGAAACTATAATCGTGGGTCTTTCAAAGAAATCAAGAAACGGGCGCCATAATTTATAGAATTTGTTTTCAGAGCCACAGACTGTATATCTGATTTTTTCTAAATCCAAACAGGACATTATATCTTTTATCCACTGTAAATGTGAAGGGGGCGAAGAGTCTTTCCACTTCAGTAATACAGCACGTCTGGCCAATAATAATGAAAATTTGAATACTTTTAATTTGGAACTTGGCAAGACAAGTTCTGGAGCCACACCAAAAATGGCGCATAATGGATCAGGTTTAATTTGATATTGCAGGACTTCAGACATAGTGATAAAAACAGAATGCCAAAAATTCATCAATGCAGGGCAGGACCAATACATGTGAAGCAAAGTGCCAGGAGCGCTACCACACTTTTCACAAGTTGGGTCTATATCCAAGTAAATACGTGCTAACTTAACCTTGGACAGGTGCATCCGGTGTACAATCTTAAATTGAATAAGAGCGTGACGAGCACACATTGATACAGTGTGAACCTGGCCAAGAATAGAGTCCCACAGTTCATCAGTAAAAGTAAAATTAAGATCTTGTTCCCAGTTCAATTTGATAGCGGCCAGAGAAGAAGATATTAAATTATATAAAACTGACATTACCCCCTTAGAAGTTGGTTTAACTAATAAAAAATCATCTAGAGGATTATCAGAAGGTTTTTGAGGGAATTGTTTTGTCATGGTTTGCACATAATGTCTGACCTGGAGGAAGCGGAAAAAATGTGTAGAAGTGATGTCGAATTTGGTGGAAAGTTGAGAAAAACTTGCAAATTGACCATCAAAATATAAATCCGCAAAAGATTTTAAACCTTTTCTGTGCCATATATGAAATGCACTATCAATAGTTGATGGGGTAAATAAATGATTTGCGGCAATTGGACTTCTAATGGAAAAAAACTGAAGACCGAATTTTTTCCTGAATTGAGACCAAATTCTAAGAGACTGACGAACTACTTTATTATTACCCAGTGTAGACAAAGCAAGGGGAAGTGGTGAACCTAAAATTGCCGGTAGGGAAGTTTGATTGTCCACATGTGACTCCATAAGGATCCAAATAGGTGATTTGGGTTCCAGATAAAAATGTTTCCAATATAACATGCACCTGATATTTGCTGCCCAGTAGTAATATTGAAAGTTAGGCAGAGCCATGCCACCTACTGATTTGGGTCTTTGAAGAAAAACTTTCCTCAATCTCGGATGTTTACCATTCCAAATAAATGAGGTAATCAGAGAGTCCAAAGACTTAAAAAAGGATTTAGGAATAAAAATGGGGAGACATTGAAACAAATATAAAAACTTTGGAAGTAACATCATTTTTACAGAATTGATTCTGCCAATTAAAGACAAGGATAATGGGGACCATTTGGAAAGTATTAACTTGCACTGGTCAAGTAAGGGGAGAAAATTATTTTTAAACAAGTAATTAAATTGTTTAGTGACACATATCCCAAGATAATTAAAATGATCAATAACAACCTTGAAAGGAAAATTTTCAAAATCCTGAACTTGAATCTTTTCATTAATCAGAAACAGTTCACTCTTATTAAGATTAATTTTATAACCAGAAAACCTACTAAAACTATCCAAAATATTAAGTATAGCGGGTAATGAAGTAAGTGGGTTGGAGAGAAATAATAAAAGATCATCAGCATAGAGTGAAACCCTATGCTCAATGCCACCCCTACGAATGCCTAGAAAGTCCCGGCTCCCACGGATTGCAATAGCTAACGGCTCAACTGCCAAGGCAAAGAGCAACGGGCTCAAAGGACAGCCTTGCCTCGTACCACGGTAAAGTCTAAAATAGTCAGAATAGCGACAGTTAGTTAACACTGAAGCTAAAGGACTAGCATAGAGAAGTTTAATCCAGGAACAGAAGGAAGGACCAAAACCGAACCTCTCCAAAGTAAAAAACAAATACTCCCACTCAACCCTATCGAATGCCTTTTCAGCGTCCAAACTAATAAGACATTCAGGTATGTTGTGGTGAGGAGTATAAATAATATTAAACAACCGCCGCAAGTTAAAAAAAGAATGGCGATTTTTAATGAAACCGGTTTGGTCCTGTGAAATTATAAAAGGAAGAATCTTTTCCAACCTTGAAGCTAACAACTTTGACAAAATTTTAACATCGGTATTTAACAAGGAAATAGGCCTGTAAGAAGCACAATCAACAGGATCCTTATCCTTTTTAAGCAACACAGTGATACAGGCCTGATAGCATGAAGGAGGAAGTGTACCAGAGTCAAGCGACTCTGTAAAAACTTGACAAAGGAAAGGGGCGAGGTCATCAGAGAATTTTTTGAAAAAATCAGCGGAAAACCCATCAGGTCCTGGAGATTTTCCTGATTGCATGGATGATATTGCCAGCTGAATTTCTTCTTTTGTGATGGGAGCTTCTAAAATTTGCCGAGATTCTGAAGAAATCGAAGGAATATCAATAGAATCAAAAAAAATTTCCAAATCCTTTAAGTTTGTTGTATATTCTGAGGTATATAATTTGGAATAAAATGACCTGAAAATATCATTAATCGCTTGTTGGTCAGATGTCACCTCTCCTTTATCTGTCCTAACTCCAGTAATAATTTGCTTAGCTCTAATACCACGTAGTTGATTAGCTAGAAGTTTACTGGTTTTTTCGCCATGTTCATAAAATTCACTCTTGTTCCTTATTAAACAACCTTCAATTTGTCGAGTAGAAAGTAAATTAAGTTTAGTTTGTAATGTCATACGTTCCTTGTACAGAGCGGGTGATGGAGATTGAGCATATTGTCTGTCAATGTCCAGGATTTGATCTAAAATAGCCTTCTGTTCCTGTATTAAGGATCGTCTTTTAAATGCTGCCAATGAAATAAATTCCCCCCTAAGAAATGCCTTCATGGCCTCCCATATCGTTTTATTTGACATACCAGGAGTTTTATTTTCTTTCAAAAAAAAATTAATTTTAGAAGAAATATTCGCAACCAATTTTTCATCTGTAAGTAATAATGGATCCAATCTCCAATGCTTTCTCATGGAGTCACATCCATGGAGGATCATTTTAAGTACAAGAGGGGCATGATCAGAAACCGAGATGCTATCATAACTGCAAGAGCAAAGGTTATTAATTAATAAATTGTCAACGAAAAAATAATCTATTCTGGTATAAGTATGGTGTACGTGAGAGAAAAAAGAATAGTCCCTGCCGTTGGGATGTAAAAAACGCCAAGGATCTGTAAGGCTATATTCCTCAAGAAAAGACTTAACATAAGTTGCAGATTTATTAAGACTAGCAGGTTTTGAAGATGAGCGATCTAAGATCGGATCCATATACAAATTAAAGTCACCCCCAAGAATTAGAGAATGAGTATTTAAATCTAGAAGTTGCGAAAAAAGGTTGCGAAAAAAGTGCACATCATCAAAATTCGGTGCATACAGATTAGCCAAAGTGACATGTTTATCGCCAAGTTTACCTGATACTATTACAAATCGTCCATTTTTATCTGATACAACATTAGAGGGAATAAATGGGATATTTCGATCAATAAGAATAGCAGCGCCCCTGGCCTTAGCTTTAAAATTTGAATGAAAAAATTGTCCTGACTGTGGGGAGACTTGAATAACGAAACCGAATTGTCTTTCATTCCAGTTTATTCAAGAAATCATTCCACTGTCTGCTCTCATTCTTGAGCAGCGAACAAAGAAAGTGAACACACCAAAGTTCTCTCATTTAAACATTCTGACATCAAACCATTTCCCTCGCGGGGGAAATCACACATCTCTCTCAAAATCTCTTTATTCACATTCATTAGCCTTTTATTTACATAACTCCCCCTTCTCTCTTCCCGAGCCTCAGTGGTCAGGAAGTCTTCTGTCCCCTGTCCTCCGCAGGGGGTCCAGGCTCTGTGGCTCCGCACCGCAGGGGGCTGGCTCTCCTTCATCGTGGTTAAATCACATATGCAGTGTCCAACATATACATGTCTCACAACACAGCCATATAACCCCCCCCAAACGATGAAGAACAGACTAATTCCTAAAATTAAATAGCACCTTACTCACTACTGAATAATCAACACCAACATTCAGTCTGTGCGCCGCTTGGGCTTCAGCCGTCTGCCGAATCTGCTGTGCGTTGGCCCCGCCTTGCCTGCGGTGCGTTTCTGCTTCGGCGCTGTTGACTGAGGGAGAGAGTGATTAATTGCCCCCTGCGGGGGCCTGCCTCGTCGAGGCGCCACCGCGACCGGTACAGACACGTCCTTCATGACAAAAGCAGGTTTTAGTCTGTCAATACTGACTGTCTCTTTTCTGTCTCCAAAATCCAGCACAAATTGCTTATCACCTGCCTCCAGCACTCGAAATGGCCCTTCGTAAGGCGGTTTGAGCGTTGCTTTTAGGGCTTCGCGCCTGACAAAAACGAAATCGGCATTTTTCAAAGCCTTGGGGACGAAAACTCGTGGAAAAGCGTGATGAACCGGACCCGGGAGCGTGTCTGCCCCCGTGCCGACTAACGGTCCCAGAGTCGAGAGAGGTGGGGGCTCTGGGTGCTCTGGTAAAAACTCGCCCGGCAGCCTCAGAGTTTGTGCGAATACCAGCTCCGCTGGGGAGGCGTCTAAGTCCTCTTTAGGCGCAGAACGCAACCCTAATAAAACCCATGGAAGTTTATTCACCCAATCTGCATCCGTGAGCGACGCTCTGAGTGCTGCCTTCAAAGACCTATGAAAACGCTCGCATAAACCATTGGCCTGAGGGTGGTAAGCCGTAGTGCGGTGAATTTTGGCTCCTAAGCCGTTGGCCATCGCTGACCACAGCTCAGAGATGAATTGCGGTCCTCTATCGGACGTAATGTCCGACGGAACCCCGAAACGCGCCACCCAAGCCGTTAAAAAAACGCGAGCCACCTCCGCGGCCGTGGTCGTCGCAAGTGGGACCACTTCCGGCCAACGTGTGGTGCGGTCCACCATTGTCAAAAGATACGTGAACCCCTGTGATGCCGGTAGGGGGCCCACAAGGTCGACGTGCACATGGTCGAACCTTCTGGCCGGAATGCGGAACGGTTCTAACGGGGCTCTTGTGTGCCTGTGAATTTTGGCCCGTTGACAGGAAATGCAGGTTTTTGCCCATTCCTTCACGTGCTTGCGCAGGCACGGCCAAACAAACTTTTCCGCCACTAGTTTCACCGACGCGCGCACCCCCGGGTGCGCCAGTGAGTGGACCGAGTCAAAAACACGGCGGCGCCACGTGGCCGGAACCACCGGACGCGGGCGCCCCGTCGACATGTCGCAGATCAGGGGGGGCATACCGGTTTGTAAACACTTGCTCTCCAGCCTCAACCCTGTTGGTCCAGACTGGAGCGCGCGCACGTCTGCGTCCGCCCCCTGGTCCGCTGCCATGGCTGCGTAATCTATACCCACGTGCACCGGGGCTGCGCGCGCCACCGTGCCGCTCTCCTGCGGCGCGGTGACGGTGGCCCGTTCTGCCTCTGCGCGTGTTGGGGTCGTGAATGCGCGTGAGAGACAATCCGCTACTACATTGAATTTGCCCGCGACGTGCCTAATGTCAGTGGTAAATTCCGAGATTGCGGCCAGCTGCCTCTGCTGCCTGCCGGACCACGGGTCTGAAATTTTGGCCATGGCGTATGTGAGCGGCTTGTGGTCCACATAAGCGGTGAAGCACCGTCCTTCCAGCCAGAACTGGAAATGACGAATAGCCAAATGCAGCGCCAACAGTTCTCTGTCAAACGCGCTGTATTTTCGTTCAGCCGCGCTTAAAGATTTGCTAAAGAAAGCCAAAGGCTGCCAAACTCCGGCTACCTGTTGCTCAATAACGGCCCCTATGGCTAAATCTGAAGCGTCCGTCGTCAGCGCGATACGTGCTGCAGGGTCTGGGTGGGCCAGGAGCGCAGCGTCAGCCAAGGCTTTTTTAACCTCTGTGAACGCGCGCTCCCGCTCCGGGGACCATTCGACCGCCTGGGTCGGTTTTTGTTTTTTGAGCGCGGCATATAACGGTTGCATGATTTGAGCTGCGTGGGGCAGGAATCGGTTATAAAAATTCACCATCCCCAAGAATTCCTGTAGGGATTTGACCGTTTGTGGACGGGGAAAATCCGCTACCGCGCGTACTTTCTCTGGTAACGGAACCGCTCCCTCCGGGGAGACGCGGTGACCCAAAAAATCGATCCGCTCGACGCCGAACTGGCACTTGGCTGGGTTAACTATTAAGCCGTGCTCTCCCAGCCTCCTAAAAACTGCTGTGAGGTGCGTTTCGTGTTCGTCCTCTGAAGTACTCGCGACCAAAATGTCGTCGAGGTACACAAACACGAAAGGGAGATCGCGTAACACGGCATCCATCATCCGCTGAAATGTTTGCGCCGCCCCTTTGAGACCAAACGGCATGCGTAAAAATTCGAAAAGTCCGAACGGGGTTATTACCGCTGTTTTAGGAATGTCCTCCGGTTGGACCGGGACTTGGTGATAGCCGCGAACTAGATCAATCTTTGAAAAAATGCGCGCCCCCGCCAGGTGCACCGAAAAATCCTGAATGTGCGGGATGGGATAACGATCGTGCGCCGTAGCGTTGTTTAGCCTGCGGTAATCCCCGCACGGTCTCCAGGAGCCATCGGCTTTCGGTACCATGTGCAGCGGCGAAGCCCACGGGCTCTTCGACCTACGAACGATGCCCAGCCTCTCCAGGCTGGCGAACTCCTCGCGCGCAATGGCGAGCTTAACTGCATCCAAGCGCCGAGCTTTTGCAAACACGGGAGGACCAGAAGTGGGGATAAAGTGTTTCACCCCGTGCTTCGCGACCGTCGCTGAAAAAGTGGGCACAGTGAGCGCTGGAAATTGGGTGAGGAGTGTGTGAAACTTACCACCTGCTGTAGCGACGTGGGTCTGTACTGGTGGCGGGGACACTCGAGCTGAACAGGGGAGAGAGTAAAAAGAGAGTGCATTTACCAGCCGTCTATTAGCAAGATCAACTAACAGATTGTGTGAACACAAAAAATCCGCGCCCAACATGTTGAAACTCACCGCCGCTATCACAAAAGTCCATTCATATGTGCGGCCATGTAAGCATAAAGGCAAGGTCCTTCTCCCGTAGGTGTTGATGTTCGAGCCATTTGCCGCTGTAGCTCCGCTACCGTGGGGTCCAGCCACCCGGTCCGCGTATGTTGGGGTGATGAAGCTCACTTGTGCTCCGGTGTCGATGAGGAACTCTCGTCCGGAGCGCGCATCCGTGATGTAGAGCAGCTTGTTGCGTTCTCCGAGGGTCGAAGCTGCTAGCGACCCCCGGTCTTGCCGTTTCCCGAACTCCTGAAGATGCAGGGCGGCACACACCTGCGTGCCTTCTCTGCGAACCTCCGATGGTAAAAGCAGAGATCTTCTCCTCCGCTGTGTCGTGCCCGCGCCTCTGCCACCGGGCTATTGGCTCCCCCTCGTCGCGGCCGTGTTGCCGCCGTCGTCGGCCAGTCTGGTTCTGCCGCCTCTGGCTCCCCGCTGTCTCGGGTCGCTGCTGTGGTTGCTTGCCCGCCGCAGGCGTCCAGGATCCCATCTGCCTCCTGGGCCAGCTCCCGGAACTCCTCCAGGGTGTGACACTTTTTGCCGGCCAGCGTGCTTCTCGCATGCGCCGGGAGGTTGGAGGGGAAGATGAACTGAAAAATGAAATCATCGTTGTCCAACCCTCTCAGCTGTATCATCTCCTCCATCAGGGCACTCGGCCTGTGTCCACCTTGGTCTAGCAAAGACAGGATCCTCCTCGCCCTCACTTCAGCCGAGGGGGTGAAAAACTTGATGAGGGTGGATTTCAGCTTGCCGTACCTGTCGGTCGCGGGTGGCTGCTCCACCAAGCTTTGCACGCACCGAGCTGTGCTGTTGTCCAGTTTAGCGATGACATGGTGGAACTTAGTGTCATCCACCGTTACTCCTGCGAGCGCGAACTGCGACTCTGCTTGCAGAAACCACGACCGTGGGTTATCTTGCCAGAAATCAGGCAGCTTAACGGCCACTGCGCTCGCCAGCTCTGAGCGCTGTGAGTCCGGGACCCTGAGAATTTCTTCGTTCATTCTCAACGTCGTCAGTCACCAATGTGGGGAGACTTGAATAACGAAACCGAATTGTCTTTCATTCCAGTTTATTCAAGAAATCATTCCACTGTCTGCTCTCATTCTTGAGCAGCGAACAAAGAAAGTGAACACACCAAAGTTCTCTCATTTAAACATTCTGACATCAAACCATTTCCCTCGCGGTGGAAATCACACATCTCTCTCAAAATCTCTTTATTCACATTCATTAGCCTTTTATTTACATAACTCCCCCTTCTCTCTTCCCGAGCCTCAGTGGTCAGGAAGTCTTCTGTCCCCTGTCCTCCGCAGGGGGTCCAGGCTCTGTGGCTCCGCACCGCAGGGGGCTGGCTCTCCTTCATCGTGGTTAAATCACATATGCAGTGTCCAACATATACATGTCTCACAACACAGCCATACTGACCAACATTTTGACAAACGCAAGTGGTCGGAATCCTGCAAATGGGTTTCCTGCAAAAACAGTACCCCAGGCTTAAACTGCTTTAGACGTGACATGACTCTCTTTCGTTTAATTGGATGGTTCAACCCCTTCACATTCCAGCTTACCAAAGTAAGATTACTATTCATTCAAAGAGTAAAATTTATATATTATGTTGTGTAGCCCAAAGAAGAAGAAAGTGAGGTATGGGTAAAAAAAAAAAAAAAGGAAGGGGTAAGGGGGGTGTAAATAAAACCATAACAAAAAAAAACAAAACAAAAAAAAATAAATAAAAAAAAAAAAAAAAAAAAATAAAAAAATAAAAAAATCCAACAACCAAACCTATAACAACACTCCAGCCGGTTGCAAAAAAACAGCAACCGCTCCATCTCCAGCTCTATTTTCATCCTAACAGAATGCTCCCATACAACTGGCTTCAATCCTGCATAATATGAACGTTTTACCCAAAAAAAAAAAAAAAAAAAAAAGATAAAATTAAAAAAAAGAATTAAGTAAACAACAATGTATAGGGAGCCAATTTTACCTTGTTTTTAAACATCTGAAAATGCATCAATGTCCAGTCAGTGCAGCTTCAATGAAGTAACAAGCAGCCCAGCGCGGCAGCTGGTCAACCCAGAAATGTCCAGTTCAAGGCGAAAATTGCTGGTTTCTCTCCATAGTTTGCATGAAGCAGGTGGCCTCCGAGACGGACGCCAGCCACTGGTTTTTGCCGTCTGGAAGAGTTATCCGGAGCCTGGCGGGGAAAAGAAGAGAAGGACGAAAACCTCTCTTGTACAACTCGGACATAACCTCCTTATATTCGGCTCGTTGCTTCTGAACGTCGGCGTTATAATCCTCGTAGAACTGAAGTTTATGCCCACGATATTCCAAAGTCCCACGGCGTCTCCGCGCTTCTCTCATCACCAAGTCTTTGGTCCGAAACCGGTGGAAACAAATAATGACAGCACGCGGCTTCCCATTCGGACTCGGCTTGGACATGAGGCTGCGGTGGGCTCTATCCAGCTCTGGGGGAGATGGCAAAGTTTGTGTGCCAAAGACGTCCACCAACAGCCGAGAAAAAAATTCAGATGGCCGTGGACCCACATCAAAGGACTCCGGCAGACCCACCAGACGAATATTCAGCCTCCTGCTTCTTCCCTCCAGGTCAGAAAGTTTGTTTTTCAAAAGTTTGTTCTCCTCCTGTATTGACTTGCATGTAACTTCAAGCGCCGCTAGGCGCTGGCTGACGTCCTCCGCGTTGTTTTCAAGGTCGCCAATGCGTTGCTCCTGGTTCGCCACATCTGCTTGAATTTTGTCCAGCTTACCATTAATAAGTTCAAATGAAGCTTTGAAGTCAGCAGCTATGGACATTCTGTGTTGCTCAAGCAAGGCAACAAGTGCAGGGTTAAGGCTGATACTAGCATCCTCAGCTAAGCTGGTGTTAATATTGTTCCCTGCTGCCTCCTTTTCAGTCTGCTTTCTTGTTTTGGACATATTTCAAAACAGATTCTGCACGTATTAAATGTCCAAAACATTAACAGCTTACAGCAAAATAGGGTTTAAAAAGTAAAGAAAAAAATATAGCAGGAGCCAGCAACGCACACACCTACTCCATTGCCAGCACACCTGAAGCCAATCGTATCGGCATAGAGCGGAGGTGCCCTCTTCTAGACGTTTATTATGACAGCGTCTCGGCGGGGCTTCCGGCTGTCAGTGGAGCCCCGCTGAACAGCCTGGTTCCAATCAGCTGATGACCCTTCATCAGCTGATTAATCTATTCATCCCTATTTAAGGGAGCAGCTCTGTTTGCCCAGGGCTGCGACTGCGCCTGCTTTCCAGTCTGGCTTCCCTAACCCCGAAGTCAGTTCTTCCCAGCATTCAGGTTCCACCCTCGCTGATCATATGTAAGTGCCTTGTCTTTATTTGTGTTTTGCCCCACGAGGCTTATTATTTTGTCATTTTGCCTTTACTTAATAAACGTACGAACTCAACGGCTGCCTGCAGCGTCTCATTGATGGCTCATGAGAGCCATCCATAACAGAGCTGTCAGCATGCGCTCACAGAAAGTAGGTCAAAGCTGCGCATAAATCCATTCATCCTTCCCCTCCTTGTGCACTCCTCCTGCGTGTCATCAGACCTTTAAAGCCAGCAGGTAAATTAAAACCACAGAACTGATAAATTAATTTTTATTACTTTAAATATGTATACCAGCTAGATTGAACTCTAAATTATATTCTTAATTACATGTAGAATGATCGAGAGTAGGCTTGTCTCCATTGTACTTGGCTTTATTGTCAGGTCTGCACCAGCATCCAGCATTTAGCATCTAGCATGAGAGTCTCTGCTTTTACTTCCGCTAAACATACCTTTCAGCGTAAAAGCCAAACAGTATTAAAACTACTGTGACCATTAACATTACTTCTACTTAATTTAAATCATATTATGATATCTCCCCCTCTTTTTTATGTTATTTCTAATAACACAAGGTGCATTTAACAGTATTCAATAAACCATAATAAACAATATACCACCAGATAGTATTTCAAGTAGGCTTTCTTTACAAGCATAAGATGAATCCTTAGCAGTTTGATGTTTTTTTCTCTCTTTTCCTAGTAAACACATTTACCTAGTAAACATTTCTCCTAGAACTGAGATAATCATGTAAACAAACCTAAAGTGCAATAACTGTAATCATGCCATTTCTAACTCAAAATGCAATTTCCTTAACTTAAATTTTATCAAATATTGCAACATATATGTCACTCTTGAACTCAAATAATGCATTGCAATACTTCTGTGACTGTATCCATAAAGCAACGTGGAGATTACAGTCAGCGTACATCTTTTCCATTTTTTTATTTATTTTATTTTAGGCTTTACTTCCCCAATTCCCCCCCCCCCCCCAAAGGCCATATGTTTGATACTTCAGTGTCTGTCTACAGGTCTAGCCTGTTGACAGGTTTGCACACTCATCCGGCTCTGGTGCGAAACTGTCCCAGTGCACGTGTGGGAGTGTGCACAAGACTTGTGACCTCACCCAGGCTAGGAGAAACAGTCTCTGGGGTGATGACCCTTGCAGATTGGGAAATCACTCCAGCATCCTCAGCTGAAGCAGGAGGGGTGTCTTGGGCAGGTTGAGGAGACAGATCTGCCTGGAGATGGCGGTGGTTCCGCCTCAGCACTGTTCCTTGCGATGTGTTGATGAGGTACAACCTTCGAGTAACACATTCCTTCGAAATGACTGCTGATGTTGTCCAGGCCTTTTCCTGATCCAGTTTGGTGAGGACTGTGTCTCCTGGTCGAAGCGGTGGAAGAGGTTTGGCTCCATGACGGTGATTGTAATAGAAAGCTTGTTTTTCCTTCTCACCAGCATCTTTTTGTTTAACAGTCTTTCTGTTAGGCCATTTGGGCCATAGATTCTTCTCCAGTGAAGGGAGTGTCATTCTGATCTTTCTCCCCATTAAGAGTTCTCCTGGACTGATTTCTGTAGTAGCACAGGGAGTTGAGCTATAGCACATGAGGGCTATTAATGGATCTTCTTGTCGGAGGATTCTCTTTGCAGTCTGTACGGCTCTCTCCGCATGACTGTTTCCATGAGGATGGTGAGGACTAGATGTGATGTGTCTGAAGTCTAGCTATCTTGCCAGCTCGTGAAATTCTGCACTGGAGAATTGAGGGCCATTGTCACTCACCACCTCATCCAGAATCCCAAACCTTGCAAAGGTTGCTCTGAGTCTCTGAATAACCTGAGTGCTGGTAGTGGACGGTAGGTGTAGCACTTCAAGGAACCATGAGTAGTAGTCAGATATGACAAGGTAGTTGTTTTTATTGTGTTCACAGAGGTTGATGGCTGTTCTTTTCCACAGATGATCGGGTAGAGGTGTGGAGATAAGTAGCTCCTTTTGTTGGGCCCGCTTCTGTTCTTGGCAGGTGCACAACATCACTGTGTTTTTAAGTTCTGCAGAGAGTCCTGGCCACCACACTGATGACTTTGCCCTGTCTCTGCACTTAGTCAGCCCCTGATGTCCATCATGTATTTTCTCCAAGATGTAGGCTCTACATTACTGTGGAATGACAATCCTGCTCCCATGTATGAGCAAGCCATCAGCCTCTGATAGTTCATTTTTCACCTTTATGTATGCTTGAGCGCTCAGTGGAACATTCTCACTATGTTCTGGCCATTCTGTTCTCATGAGTTTGATGACAGTCTGCAGCTCACTGTCGGCTGCGGTGGCCATTTTGATGCTCTCCATTCTGCTTGGGGACGCTGGAATGCCCTACATCACTGAGGCTACACAGCATTCCACTTCGCTATATGTGTCAGTCTCTTCCTTTGTGTAGGTCTGTGGGCTTCAGGACAGGGTTTCAGCAATGAAGAGGGTTTTCCCAGGCACATATTCAGCCACTGGTTTGTACCTCATGAGTCTCATTAGAAGACGTTGACATCTCAGGGGAATGTTGTTGAGGTTCCTGTTGTTGATAAGCGGCACTAACGGCTTGTGATCCGTCTCAAGTCTGAACTCATCCAAGCTACTGAGGTATTTGTCAAACTTTTCACAGGCCTATATGCCAGCCAGACACTCTTTCTCTATCTGGGCGTAGCGTGTTTTGGCTTCTGAGAGACGCCTGGAGCAGTATGCTACCAGCTTCCGCTCTTCTGCATGGAGTTGGAGTAGCACAGCTCCCTGTCCATAACTGCTGGCGTTGGCAGACACGGCTGTGGGCCTCGTGACATCATAAAAGGCTAGAACTGGAGCATTTGTCAGCATTCTTTTAATGTCCTCAAAAGCTGATTGCTGTGAATGGCCCCTGACCCAGATGTTTTTGCTCTTTAGAAGCTCATACAATGGCTGCCCCACTGTTGCAAGGGCTGGGACAAACCTTCCCAGATAATTCACCATGCTGAGAACTCTTTTAAGCTCTTGTACATTTCCAGGCAGCAGCAGCTGGTGAATGGCTTCCACTTTGTCGGGATCTGGCCTGACCCCTGACCTGTTGATGAGATGACCCAGGAAGCAAAGTTGGCTCTGTCTGAGAGAGCATTTCTCTTTGTTGAACTTCAAGCCTGCTGACTCAACGCACTACAACACCTTTTCGAGTCGGGCATCATGTTGCTCCATCGAGGTCCCATAGACTAGAATGTCATCCATGAAGACTTCCACGCCTTCCAGTCCTTCCAGATTCTCCAGCATCTTCCGCTGGAAGATCTCTGGTGCACTTGTTATGCCGAAAGGTAATCTCTTGAAACAGTATCTGCCGAATGGTGTTATAAACGTTGTCAGTTTGCAGCTGTCTGGATGCAGAGGAATTTGCCAGAATCCGCTGGCTGCATCAAGGGAGGAGAACACTGTAGCTCCACTCAGCTTGGTTGTTATCTCATCTGGGGTTAGCAGGATGTAGTGTTCTCTTTTTACTGACTTGTTCAGTTTTGTCAGATCAACACAGATCCTGGATCTTCCTGTGTGCTTTTTCAGAACTGGAACCAAGGGTGCACACCATTCAGTAGGTTGTGTCACTGGTTCGATGACGCCATTGTCCTCCATCCTTTTTAGTTCCTCTTTGACTTTCTGCAGCATGAGAAAGGGCACACGGCGTGCAGCGTGCACAGCATATGGTACAGTGTCGTCCTTTAGCTCAATTTTGACTGGTTCAGTTTGTAGTGTGCCATGTTCACCGTAGGCTTGCAAATGGCTGGTGTGTAGTTTTACCTCATCTACTCACCTCACCAGATTCATCCTCACTGATAAGGTCCAGCTGAGTAGATTGTTGACTCTGTGTCCACGGACTACATAAGCTGTGAATGGGTAGCCCTTTCCTTTGTGACTGACTGTTGCATTGAATCAGCCCAGGCACAACAGCTCACCTCCAGGGCTATCCAGAGGGACACCAGGTAGTGCTAGTGTTCTCTCAGGAGTGAGGGTGTGAAATGTGTCCTCATTTATGACGGTGACATCAGCTGCTGTGTTGATCTTGAATTCCATTGGAACGGAATCCACATGTAGCAACACAGTCCACTGTTTGCATTCCTCACTAGCATCACACACTGAACCTAGAAAATAAGAGGTCTGCTCAGCTCTCTCAGTCTCTGTGACCTTGTTCACTGACCTGCTGTTCCTGCATACTCTGGCTCAGTGTTCCATTTTATGACAGTTGTGAGATGTAGTTTACCCTGCAGGACACTTTTCATCTCTTTTATGTTGTCTTTTGCCATATTTCCTATCATTTCCTCCCATTTTCTGTCTTTTGACTTGCCTTGTTGTTGTGGTCTCCAGTTTGTGTTTTTCTGTTTAAACTGCACCTCCTGTACTGATCCCAGCTTGTCTCCCTGCAGGCTCACTTGTGTTGCAACCTCCTCTGATTGTCTGATGGTCTGTATTGTCTGTACCAGCGATAGGTCCGCCGTTAGCTGTAGCTTGAGGGAGAGCTCCGTATCCAGTATCCCGACAACGATACGGTTGCTGATATTCTCTTCCTTGGTTGCACCAAACTCACAGTGCTCAGACAGGTCGTACAGGGCTTGGATAAAACACTCTGCTCCTTCCCCTGGTCACTGGACTCGCTGGTGAAAACATGCCCATTCGTTTATAATATTCCTCCACGGGAAGAAGTACTCGTCAAACTTTCCCACCACAGTAGCAAAGTCATTGCGCTCTCCTGCTGCAGCAAACGTAAATGACTTGTAAATGTTCTCTGCCTCATTTCCCATAGCATAAATTAGGCAACTCACCTGCACTTCACCATCGTCTTTATTAAGTTTTGTGGTGAGTCTGTTCCGCTCGAAACACTGTTTCCAGTCGGGCCACTCTGTCGGCTTATCAAAGGAAAATTCGCTGGGAGGTTAAACTTCACCATTTTTTCACTTTCCATCTTCTGTCTTCATATATCTGAGAGTCAAACCACTTCTGACACCATGTAGAATGATCGAGAGTAGGCTTGTCTCCGTTATACTTGGCTTTATTGTCAGCTCCGCACCAGTATCCAGCATTTAGCATCTAGCATGAGAGACTCTGCTTTTACTTCCGCAAAGCATACCTTTCAGCGTAAAAGCCTAACAGTCATAAAACTACTGTGACATTAATTTTACTTCCACTTAATATAAATCATATTATGACAACCAGGAGAAAATATAACAGTTTCCTGTTATCATGTATAACCATTATGTAGCTAAATAATTGTATGTTCTGCCTTTCATCAGCTCTGACATTTAGTTTTAATGTTCTAAAGCAGACAACAGTCCTGTACTGTAGGATGATGACTCTCAATGATGTCCAGCAGCAGTAGAACAAATTCCATCTTCAGCTTCATCTCAGTTTGACCAGTGCATCTCAGTAAATTAGAAAATCATGATTTGTCATTTAATTTTAAAAACTATAATCATCATCAATATTAAGTCAGGTTTAAAATGTGTCACTCTGTGTGTAATAAATATATGAACATCTCTTTTAGAATTAGCTTGCAAAAAAATCATCTTTTTTTTAAAAAAAACTACTTCATTGAAATGCAGTTTTTCTAACTATTAACAGTAAACATGCAATATTTTTATTTAGCTTGTTTCAGTTTGCAAAGTAAACTGCTAAAAAAAATCACAATCAATAAAGCAATTCATCTCTTTTATTGTGGTTATTTCAGTCAAATATCACTTTTATTAATCTTGAGTCCAGCCCGTTCTCTTCACAACTGACCCTCAGTTCCTGCAGGATCACCACTATGGACCTCAGTAATAAACCAGAAAAAATGGGGGGAAGAAAATCAGAGAAATCTGATTATTACTTCAGATGTGATGGACATTTTTAAGATCAGCATAATCAAATTATTAGAGATGTCCTGTCCCTCCTCAGCTTCATGAAACTGCTGTTTTCTCTAAAAATAACCTTTGTGGGGAACCCACGCTGGGAGATTCATCTCAGACTGGAAGCAGAGGAGAGGCAATAAGTCCCTCTGCCAGAAGAGTGTGGGGGATTAAACAGATGGGGACAATAGGAATTGTGATGGGAGAAGGTATGGTGATGTAAGACCCCAGGCAGCAGGAAGGAGCAGCTGCGGGGACGATAAGAGTGGTGATGTGTAAATGATTGCTTTTTCTGAGTCTGAGTAAAGTGAGAGAGTGAATAAAGTTCGTCTGCTGTTAAAGCCTGGTCCGTTTATTGTACTCTCCACACCATAGGGTTTTTTTTTTTTTTTTTTTTTACAGTATCACATAAGCATAAGATTTCTCTTCTTGCCTTGAGAGAGAGCAGTCGCATTTTTCTTCCCTCCTCCCCTGCCTTCCTGATCTATTCCCAGCTTTTGCAATGTTGCGTTTTTGTCTGTGTTTAGTCGCTCTTCTTTTGCTGAATCTTAATCTAAACGGAAATTATGGATTTGGAAGCGGCTTAAATGTGCTATTGTCACTATTTTTCAACAAGAATTGGGCCAAGGGGGAGCCCAAGAATTGGAACCTACGAGGAGACTCATGGACATTGGAATTCATGCGTCTGTGGAAACATTATTGGTTATGATCTCAGGACTTCTATTTTTGGCTGTGGAGTTCCCTGATACATCAGAAATTGAAGGAAAGTGAGAGAGCTGATCAAAGCGGACCCGGCAAGCTCCTTCATCAAATTCGACCAGTTGGGGAGGGCACGAGTAGCGGCAAACGGTGAACTGAATGACAGTGATTCAGTGAAGGAATACATCTGAAGCCCTGTGCTCTCTATGGAAAAACAGTTTAAGCCTGCACATATAATGGAAGCACAGAATTACACGGGTGAGGACAAATTCTATTCTCTGAGTGCACTGTGCTGATTTGATTTGATTTGACCTTGTTTGCCCCGTGTTTACATTCCTCCTGATTGAGATAAGCGGAAGGACCGGCTCTTATGTCTACCCAACAATCAACAATCAGTTGTTTGTCGTCAGCGGATTGGACCCTCAAGGACAATGCCCATGTGCCTTCTGCAAGCAAGAGAGAGAGCAAGAGAGAGAGACTCTGGACTCTGGACTTGTTTATAAGTCACATGATTATAACATCTATCCACTGCCAGGAGGCGCCCTCTGCTGCTCACTAACAACTGTTACATTTACACTACACAATGCATACAACACTACATGCATATAATACACTGCCTCTCAACTTTTGTGTGTGATCTCCTGCTAAATGTCTGCTAAATGTGCATTGAGGTTTTTTTTTTGCCTGCAATCAAAATTTCGCTCACTTGCCGAGCGTCATTCTGATAAAACGTGTTTTTTTTCTCTCGCCTACTGTGTCATATCCATTTTCTTTTCTTTTTTTTCTTTCTTCTTTATGACTGGCGCCTAGCGGCTGCCCCGGCCTTGGATGCACTCTGCAGAGCGTGCCCAAATGCCAAGTCACGTTTCGTTACCTTGTATTCATACATGTGTAATGACAATAAAGTTGAATCTCAATCTCAATCTCAAATAACATCAACTTCCCGATGTCTCTACGGGACTTTAGAAGTTATCTGAAAGCAAGTTATTTCAACCACGTCATCCTGTATTTTTATATTTCTACATTAGTTAATAAACTAACATTAATGGCAAAAAAGTTTGACTTCAGAAAAAATAACAGTTCAACATGTTTAATGAATTCATTAAGCAAAGCATTCAGTACATCAGGAAAAAATAATGTCACGTAACATAAACTTCAATAATCAGATGTTGCTCTTTTCTGTATTATTGGTGTTTTCACATTCAACCCCCCCCCCCGCTATTCTTCTGCAGCGGGGGGGGGGGGGCGGTGATTGCGCTGCTGTCCCACATCACCACATGAGGCTAATCCGTTGTGTAGCGATGGCTGAAGTCCATCCTCTGTAGCGAGCGGGGGGGGGAGGACAACCCCCCCCCACACACACACACACAGACAGCCCTGAGTGTGACCTTTCATTAGAGCCCATAATGAAGCTTCTACATTGAAATATTCAAAAGTTACAGACGTTTTTCCAAACTGTGCCATTTGGTACAATTTGGCACAGTTCCAAAACGCCTGGGAACAGCCTGAGTATAAAGCTGTGTAATATATTCATTTTTTGTGGTATTGTTACAAAATTTGGACCTCAGCTGGATAACACTTGGTTCTACATTTCTGTTGCATTTTCCAGCCCGGATCTGAAGCTGTGTGTTATTTGCAAGCATTTGTATCCAAAAAAACACCCAGGCCAAATTTATTTTCTTCAAGTTCACTATGTTTAGATGACTGTAACTCAGTGGCCAGAGCACTTAGAGAGATCATGTTTTTTTTGCCAAAAAATTCAAAGTGTTTTCTTTTAAATGAGACCAACCCCATGAAGATACTGCAAAGGGTTGAAGAACAGCTTTCAATTTACTTTGGGCACATTTTTTTGGCGTTTTTAGGAAAATTGACCAGAGTGCAAGGGGTTAAATAACAGGTAATCAAATGAGGCACAGGTGCGGGAAGCAGAGTGGGCAAGTGACCTGATTAATCAATAACATGCAGCTAAGCTGGCATAGTGACAACCTGGGTAGTACGTGAGTGAGACTGGCAAGATGGAAGGGCTCAGAATGAAAACAAACCAAAATAAACACACAGAACAGCAAACATCATAACAGACAGAAAAATACTCAAAACTATAAAAGGAAGTCTGAACGCTAAAAATAATGTTCAGACACATGACAGAGCACCCCCCTCCTCAAGGGGTGGAAACCAGACACCCCAAGTAACACCAAAAAGGATCCCCCCCCAGAGAAGGAGAACAACAGAACACTAACCAGGGAGGGAGGTGGGAGAACAGGCTAAGGAGGAAAAAACAATACAGTACATGACCTGCACCTGTGGCCCCAGGCTGGAGCTTTGTAGCACCCGCGGTGGCCCTGGGCTGGAGCTCTGTAGCAACCCGTGGTGGCTCCGGGCTGGAGCACTGCAGCACCCGCGGTGGCTCTGGACTGGAGAACTGCTGCACCCTTGGTTGCTCCGGGCTGGAGCACTGCTGCATCCTTGGTGGACCCCTGCTGGGCCAACGCTGCACCCTTGGTGGACCCCTGTTGGGCCAATGCTGCACCCTCGGTGGACCCCAACTGGGCCAACGTTGCACCCTCTGTGGACCCGGATTGGGTCAATGCTGTACCCATGGTGGACCCTGAGCTGGGGGGTAGCGCCCATGACGGGCCCATGCAGAAGCGCAGCACCCAAGTTGGGTTGAAGCTGGGGCGTAGCCCCCATGAGGGTCCCTGGCTGGGATGCAGCACCCACGGAGACTCAGCTGCAGCGGAACCCACACGACAGCTTCAGGCAGAGGAGGAGCTGGTTCTGGGATGACCTCAGCGGGGGAAGCTGGACCCACGACCTCGTCCGGAGGTGAGCCTGGATTCTTGGGGAAATCAAGTGGTGGTGGTTCTTCCCCGGCGACCCTAGGAGAAGGCTCAGGAGAGACAGGGAGGAGAACATTGTTAGGGTTGCTGGCAGCGGCAGAGCCCAGTGAGGTGAGCTCAGATGCAGCTGAGGGCTTCACCCGACTCTCCTCACCAAGAGCCAGACAAGATCTCTCCAAAATAGACATGAGAAAAACAAAAGAGATCACTTGCCTGAGCTCAAGCTCCACCGCTGTCCAGGACTCTGTCGATCCTAGCGATGATGCCTCAGGCCCAGCCTCCAGGAGGTCCAGCTCCGGTTCCCACTCTGCTGCGGTGGCCTCCGCAGCAGGCATGATGATGATAGTAGTCCAAATGTCCCCAAACGAAAAGGCCCTTGCTGGTGGCTCGCCCGGCGAGGCGGCTGGGGGTCAGCTCTGTGCTGGCACTGGAGTAGGGTCTTCCAGGGCCACAGGCTCCTCCTTCGTCTGGCGGCTCAGTTCCGGGGCCAGCGGACACTCAGGAAAGACAGGAGGAGACACAGAGAGAGCTGATGAGTTAAAAGTGGCTGCAGCAGGTGGAGAGAGCTCAGGGGACTGCATACCCAGAGTCTCTCTATCAGGGATAAGGCAAGATAATTCATCAAAATTTGAAGTAGAATTAAAGGAAACTTGCCTGTTCACCTGGCGAAGGATGTTGCCTGCTGCAGCTGATAATGTGTCGCCCCTCTCCATGGCCACAGTGATCCTGGACCCCTCTGTGGATTGTCGAGGAGCCACCCCTGTAGACACTGGAACGGGCATCACCGGTGGAGAAATGGAGCGCCTCTTGACAGCAGGAAGAGGTACCGAGGGGAGGGGCCTCACAGCAGTAGTGGAGGGAAGTTTGGCTGACAAACCAGCCGACGAGGAAAAAGAAGAATGAAAAACTGTTGCGGGAATAGCCAGGCTTGGTGTTCGGGAGGAGGCTGTCCAAGAGGCGGATTTCTTCCGGCGACCCAGGGCAGGGTGACGCTGTCACCACGGAGCTGCTGGCAAAGGCGAAGAGGAGGCAGACGAAATCGGTGGGAGTGGAGGAAGAGAGAGGCTTATAACTCGGGGATGGAAATGCATGCTGGGTCTAGCCTCCACCAGACTGGCAACTCCACCCCAGCAATACATTTCATCTTACCGGGATGAGCAGGTCCGTGCGCCAGCCGCCATATCCTCGATCATGGCTACCACCTCCAACTCCTCCCAACTCCAGTTCTTCCTCCTCCGGTTTGGTCCGCCTGCAGGAAACATGAAGGCTCCGCCAGACAGGTGAGTCAAAAAAGGGAAAAGAAAAAAAAGGGGAAAAAATGCACACTGCAACCACTGGACCTTATTGTGGCGGCAGTCATATGTCATGAACGCGCCCCTCTGGGGCAGAAAAAACAGATCCACACACCGGACTGTAGTGTGACATTTTATTAACAAAAAGATAAACAGTGCATGACATACAAAAAATGCAAAATAAGGAAAACTTACAGGCAAACACTCCGGGGCCGAAATCGCCCCGCAAGTGCAGGCAGGAGAAAACTGAGGAAAGTCCAGCACATCAAAGTATGACTGCCGCAAAGAAACAATGAGCCGGCAGTGTTTGTGAAGATCGTCACTTCCTTGTGGTAACGTATCGTCACTTCCTGTTTTGCTGTCTGCCTGTGTGGTTTGCTCTCCAGCTCTCCAGCCACTAGCTAGCCACTAGCTATGGCTACTACCTCTCTTTCCTCTCCTCCTCTGGTGTGCTCTCTCTGTCAGATGTTTAGCTACACCTCTGCCTCTTTTAGTGATAACGGTAAATGTAATAAATGTTGTCTTTTTGAGGCGCTCGAGGCGAGGTTGTCTGATTTGGAATCCCGGCTCCGCTGCATTGAAACACCGTCTGCGCCAGTTAATCTCGACGGACGCCCATTAGCTGCAGCGGAGCTAGCTAGCTTAGGCCCCCCTGTCAGCGGTTCCCCGGCTCTCCTCAGCAGCGAGGAGACTGGGTGGGTGACGGTGAGAAGGAAGCCTAGTCGCAAAGCCCCGGTTCACCACCAACCTGTTCACGTTTCTAATTGTTTTTCCCCGCTCAGCGACACACCCGCTGAGGAAAAAACTCTGATCATTGGCGACTCTGTAGTCAGAAACGTGAACCTAGAGACTCCAGCGGCCATAGTCCAATGTATTCCTGGGGCCAGAGCAGGCGACATCGAGTCAAATTTGAAAATGCTGGCTAAAAGTAACTGTAAATACTCCACAATTGTTATTCACGCCGGCATTAATGACATCCGTCTCCGGCAGTCGGAAGTCACGAAACTTAATATAGAATCGGTGTGTGAGTTTGCAAAAACAATGTCTGCCACTGTAGTATTCTCTGGGCCCCTCCCCAATCTGACCAGTGATGACATGTTTAGTCGCTCGTCATCCTTGAACCGCTGGCTGTCTGTGTGGTGTCCTAAAAATGACGTGGGCTACATTGACAATTGGAGCTCTTTTTGGGGAAAACCTGGTCTTATGAGACGAGACAGCATTCATCCCACTTTGGATGGTGCTTCTCATTTATCTAACAATCTGGCATCTTTTTTATCCAAATTTCCAAAACCGTGACTACTCAGAGTTGGGACCAGGAAGCAGAGTCGCAGTCTTACACGCCTCTCTGCAGCTCCTCTTCATCCGCCACCCCTCAGCTTAGCCCCTGTCTTCCCCATCAGAGAATCGTTGTCTGCTCCCTCCAAAGTAAATAAAAATATAATGTATAAGCATCCCAAAGTGATAAAGCAAAATATTGGTAAAACTCAAATTAAACATAAAGCCTCTAAATTGAATGATTTGGCCTCTGTTCCTCCTCATAATTTAAAAATTAAATGTGGTTTATTAAATATTAGGTCTCTAACTCCCAAGTCTCTGTTAGTCCATGATCTGTTAATTGATCATCAGATTGATTTAATTTCCCTTACAGAGACTTGGTTAGGACAAGAGGATTATGTTGGTTTAAATGAATCAACTCCCTCTGGTTATTTAAACTGTCAAAATCCCAGAAGTTCTGGTCGTGGAGGAGGAGTAGCAACAATTTACCATTCCAAATTACTAGTTAATGTAAAGCAAAAAACATGTTATAATTCCTTTGAGGGCCTGGTCCTCAGTATTGGGCACTTTAGCAATTTTAGGTTAAACCCAATTTTATTTGCCATAGTTTATCGTCCCCCATCAACCTACTCAGAATTTTTATCCGAATTTGCTGATTTCTTAGCTGATTTAGTGAAATCTGATAGAATAATTATAGTAGGGGACTTTAATATACATGTGGATGTAGATAGTGACTGCCTTAATGTGGCTTTTAATTCAATATTAGACTCGATTGGGTTTTCTCAGAAAGTAGGAAATTCTACTCATTACCTCCACCATACATTGGACCTTGTTCTGACATATGGCATAGAAATAGAAAATCTTGTAGTGTCTCCTCATAACCCTGTACTGTCAGACCATTGTCTGTTAACCTTTGATTTTACTATTTCTGACTATTTGGCTCCTAAAGAAAAATATTATCACAGTAGATGCCTCTCAGATGATGCTGTTTCCAAATTTATGCAGATTGTTTCCTCTATGCCATGTGTCAACACAACGGAAATAAGCTATAGACAGCCTGCTCCTTCTGTAATTGATAACATGGTGGATAGGGTTTCAGCTTCTCTGCATCAGGCTCTAGACTTGGTGGCCCCCTTAAAAAAGAAAAAGTCTAATCAGAGATTTCTAACTCCTTGGTTCAACACAGAAACTCGTAGCTTAAAACAGAAGACTCGTCAATTAGAAAGAAAATGGCGCTCTACTAATTTAGATGAAATCTATTTAGCTTGGAGAAATCATCTTTTAATTTATAAAAAATCTCTTAGAAAAGCTAGAACGAGTTATTACTCTGCATTAATAGAAGAGAACAAGAATAATCCCAGGTTTCTTTTCAGTACTGTAGCCAGGTTGACAAAGAGTCAGGACTCTGTCAATCCTAGCATCCCCTTAGAGCTTACTAGTCAGGACTTTATGAACTTTTTCAATAATAAAATTTCATCCATCAGAGATAAAATCAATCAGATTCTTCCCACAGTTAACTTAAATACTGTAACTACTACAACTCCTTCTATTGATGTCTGTCTTGATGAGTTTACTCCAATCGACCTTTGTGAGTTAGACAAAATAGTTTCCTCATCCAAACCTTCAACTTGTCTTTTAGACCCCATTCCTACCAGGTTATTTAAAGAAGTCTTCCCACTTATTGGTAGCTTTATTCTTCATATAATCAATTCTTCATTAACTTTAGGCCATGTACCGCAGGCTTTTAAAACGGCTGTAATTAAACCCTTACTCAAAAAGCCAACGCTAGATCCAGGAGCTTTAGCTAACTATAGACCAATCTCTAATCTCCCTTTCATTTCAAAAATCTTAGAAAGAGTTGTTGCTACGCAATTATTTGATCACCTGCAGGGAAATAGTTTACTTGAAGAGTTTCAATCTGGGTTTAGAATCCATCATAGTACTGAAACAGCCTTAGCGAAGGTCACTAATGACCTCCTCATTGCATCTGATAATGGACTAGTTTCTGTACTTGTCCTTTTAGATCTTAGTGCAGCTTTTGATACTATTGATCATAATATTCTACTTGATAGATTAGAACACTATGTTGGACTTAATGGAACTTCGTTGCAGTGGTTTAGATCTTATTTATCTGATAGGTTCCAGTTTGTTCATGTAAATGATGAGTTTTCTTTCAGCTCAAAGCTTAGTCATGGAGTTGCACAGGGATCTGTGCTAGGCCCTACTCTTTTTAGTTTATATATGCTTCCGTTAGGCAACATTATTAGAAAGCACTGTATACATTTTCATTGTTATGCAGATGACACACAATTATACCTGTCAATGAAGCCAGATGATACTAATCAATTAGCCAAGTTAGAAGCCTGTCTTAAGGAAATCAAAGCTTGGATGACTTGTAATTTCCTGCTATTAAATTCAGATAAGACTGAAGTCATTCTTGTTGGTCCAAAAACTTTCAGTTTGGATGCAGTTACTCTTTCTCTTAATAGCTCTGTGAGGAACCTTGGAGTTATTTTTGATCAGGATTTGTCCTTCAATTCACATATTAAATTTGTTTCTAAGACTGCCTTCTATCATTTGCGTAATATTGCCAAGATTAGGAGCATCTTGTCTCAGAGTGATGCTGAGAAGCTGATCCACGCTTTTGTTAGCTCGAGATTAGATTATTGTAATTCTTTATTATCAGGCTGTCCTAAAACATCTTTAAAAAGTCTTCAGCTGATCCAAAATGCTGCAGCAAGAGTTTTAACAGGTACTAGAAAGAGAGATCATATCTCTCCGGTTCTGGCCTCCCTTCATTGGCTTCCCATAGAGTTTAGAATTAAGTTTAAAATCCTTCTTCTTACTTACAAAGCTCTAAACAATCAGGCTCCTTTTTATTTAAAAGATCTGATACTACCGTATTATCCTAACAGAGCACTACGCTCCCAAAATGCAGGATTACTTGTAATACTTAGAATCTCCAAAAGTACAATGGGAGGCAGAGCCTTCAGTTATCAAGCTCCTCTCCTGTGGAATCAGCTGCCAATCTGGATTCGGGAGTCAGACTCGATCTCTGTTTTTAAGAATAGGGCTAAAACCTACCTTTTTGATATAGCCTACAATTAGGGAGGGATCATGTGTTTCTGAACCCTCCCTTAGTTATGCTGCTAATAGGTTTAGTCAGCCGGGGGACCTCCAGTAATGCACTGGGCCTCACTCCTTTCCTCACTCTCTATGAAATATTTTTTTTTTTTGCTGGTCATTAACATTTGTTTGTTCTCTCCCATAGATTGAGTCCCCATCGTGCTGTTTGCTCTCTACATGTCTGTTCTTTTCTTCTTCTCTATCCCCTCACCCCCAGCCAGTCGCAGCAGATGACTGCCCCTCCCTGAGCCTGGTTCTGCTGGAGGTTTCTTCCTGTTAAAAGGGAGTTTTTCCTCTCCACCGTCGCCAAGTGCTTGCTCACAGGGGATCGCCTGATTGCTGGGGTCTTTCTGCAACTGTGGGGGTCCCCCCTACAGTTGATAGTGCTATGAGATGACTGTTGTTGTGAAATGGCGCTATATAAATAAAGTTGAATTGAATTGAATTGAAATAACAGGTAATCAAATGAGGCACAGGTGCGGGGAGCAGAGTGGGCAAGTGACCTGATTAATCAATAATATGCAGCTGAGCTGGCATAGTGACAACCTGGGTAGTACGTGAGTGAGGCTGGCAAGAGGGAAGGGCTCGGAATGAAAACAAACCAAAATAAACACACAGAACAGCAAGCATCATAATAACTGAGAGAAAAATACTCAAAACTATAAAAGGAAGTCTGAGTGCTGAGAACAACACTCAGACACATGACAGCTTTTATGTCTCTGCACCTTACTGCAACCATTTGCACAAATGCCATCTGTTGCTGTCTGTCTGTTATTGAAATATTGTTCATGTGCAGTCCATTCTGTCATTGTCTGCACCTACACTATTGCATTGAACTTGCAATTACGAGTATTATGGCTTTACTTTTTCTGTATGTAGGATTGCTGGGTTTTATCGTTTTATCTTTATTTGCACTACGGGTAGCATTACTGTACACAGACTGCTTTTGTTGTTTTTCATCCTTATTCCTTCTTTTCCTATATATTGTGCACACCACTAAGAGAGAGAGAAATGGCATTTAAATTCTCCTGTATGTCCTGTACGTATAGAAGTATTGAAAAATAAAAATCTTTGAATGTTTTGAGTGTTTATTCATTTTAGATTTCAGTCACCCTAATAGACATCACTCTTTCTGTCTGGTTCACTAATCCACAGTCGATAATATATCTCAAGTCATTTTGGTCTACTTCCTCAGTGATGCTACATCAAAGTGTTAGCACCACCAAGGTGACTAGCTGAAGCTAGCAGATTAGCCACTAGTCTTGGCTCATTCACAAATTTTTTGGTGCTTGTTGTTCTTCAGGGACTGGCCATATCCTTGTCATGAATCCGGGTTTGGAGGCCAAACTCGATTCTGACTCATGGTTATGCCTTGACCTAATTTCCTCCTGACAGCTTGGGCATGCCCACTCCTCCTGTCAAACTCCGTCAGCTGCACTGTCACGGGTGTTCACACATACACACACCCACACGCACACACACAAGCACATGCTCCATTCACTCTCATTCACACACGCTCTCACACACCGGATGCCAATCAGTTTTGCCCACGCATTTTCACACTGGCAATCTCTTTCCTCATTAGCTTCTGGAGTATATGTTTGCTGCGCCGGGGGAAAGAGATTGTCGGGGCATTCACCCTCGTTCATGGCAGCAACCTCTCTATCTATGATGTTCCACTCCCTTCACGTACTCAGCCCGACATCTGCAGATGATCTATTCCTGGGCATTCGCGGCTGCCTCAGCTCCTGCCCCTTTCCCACTGGACTGCTTGGTTTCGCCCCGGACTAGCTTTGCTCAGTAAGCGTCTTTTTTTCGCCTTTTCTCCTGTGCTCTGCAGCCCTGCGGCACAAGGCCGGGCGCCTTTCCTTTTGTGCTTTACGCAGCCTTGCAGCACGAGGCTCCATTAGACCAGGCTGTTGAGCATTCGGCGCCCTGCTTGTTTGGTGGCCAAACCTTGCCATTACACCTCTCTGTATTTCTGTCATTGAACTGAACTGTATTTGGTTATAACTGGACTTGTTATTTCCTAGCGTTGTTAATAAAGTGCACAATCTACTCTCGCAATTGGGTTATTCATTCGCTCTCTCGTGTGCCGAGCCATGGTGCATGGAGGTTTATGACAATCCTATTGATTATTGAAACCACACACCCTTGTCTGTAGTGGTTTAGACAGGCCTGCAGTCCCTGTCCTCACTTTGTGTTCAGTTTTGACCCAATTGTTATGTGTATCCTGTCTGTGTTTGTTCAACCCCGCCTGTCCCGTGTCGCCTGATGGCCTTGATGGCGCGCACCTGTTCTATTTTGTCTTGATTGCTCTCCTATTCATGTGCATTTTTAGTCTGTGTTCTTTGCTGCTGTGATATGTGTATTTGTGGCACTTTATTGTGAAGTGCAGTGAGGGGACGTGGACTTCCTGTCACATCACCGCACTGCCCTATATAGTGGGGAAAGCTGCCATGTTACGGCCTCTTATGCCCAATGATCCCGCTGGTGCTTGCTGTGTACATAGTTCTTTAATAAAGCTGTGCTCGACGCTACCACCATCTCTGCCTTATTCATCACCAGGTTACATACATAACATTTGGCAATCTAGGATTAACTCATGGGTGTGTGCATTACACCACTCCGTCCCTTCCTCAAGCTCCCAGGTGAGCCACTAGTTCCATGGCCGCATTGGTTGGAGGCCTATCAAACATACATTACGGCGCTGGACCTTGGGAAGCTTGATAAGGTGAGGGCATGTGCGCTTCTTGTCCACAACCTGGGTATTGAAGGCCAGAGGGTCCTACGGATGCTAGGCGCATCTGACTCATATGAGGACGTCGTGACTGTTTGGAGAATTCCCTTTCGCCAGAGACGCCAGTGGGTAGGTGAGCCTATTTGCCAGTACAGTATGTCACTGATTTGAGGCAGCTAGCTAGCGAGTGTCATTCTTAAAGACGAGATGGTATGCAACCAACTAGCCGAGCACACGTGCAACACTGAGTTGCGTGCTAGGCTATTTATGGTGCCTAGTGACTTGACATTAGCTAAAACAGTTGAGCTAGCTCTCCGGTTGGAGGCAGTTGATAAGCTAGCTGTGGAGCTAAATTGGCGCCAGCCGCAGAAGCTGCCGGAGCCACTCACCTTAGCTAATGTTGCGGACCCTGATAGTGAGAATAGTTTGGACGAAGATTTTTGGGATGTCAGTGCTGCCAGCCAAAGGTCTGCCCTGGGAAACTCCCGTTGCAGGGGTTGTGGGTCCACGCCGCGCCGCTATAAAGTGAAGGAATGCCCAACAAGAGGATGTTGTAGTAGATGTGGAGGCTTGAATCACTACGCCAGGGTGTGCCGTTTGTCTTACCCAGGGAACCCATGGGAGAAATCACCCTGCCGGCCCCCACTGGACACTGGGAGCGAATGGTATGAAGAGCTAACAAACACTCTCGCTTTCAAGTCAGTCAGTTCTCGCTCAGTGTCGGTACCCATGCCGATGAGCAACACCATGTTAGCCCCAGATGCCTCCAATACTTGGCTGCAGTTAGGTGGGGGGGTCTGCAGCTACGATGGTGAACACTATAACGTTTATAGAAGAGGATGGAACCAGACCAACGAGCATGGAGTTACCGCATGCTCAGCAGCAGCTCATCAGGCCAAGTAAGATTCCACTTCACGTTATGGACTTCGTTCTGGTTCGGGGTGATGAGCGACCACGGCGAAGATGGGCCAGATGACAGCCAGCAAAACATCAAGCACGTCTGCGGATAGTGGCGAAGATGGGAGTGGCGTGCTTCCGGTTGTCCGACAACTCGATGAGGCATGCCAACCAGCTGCGACGTGTCCAGGAGGACGCTTCGGGTGGCAAGTCTGGACTGGAGTCAGTGATGACGGTGTGAGATCTGGGCTCTGTCGTCCAGAACATCAGCCATCACTCCAGAGGCCTGCTGCCTCCAGGGGCGCGCCTGCTGAAGGGCTGCCCTAGGCCGCCCCATGCCGGTTCCATCTTTCCCATCCAAGTGACTGTGCGGTAGCACTTTGTTTATAGTTCTGTGTGTGCATGTTATGTTGTGGGGTTGCATATATTTGTATTGTGTGTTAGTGTAGGGGCACGGCTGATATTTTAGTTTATTGAAGGACTTTTTAGTTTATTTGGTGGCAGAATAATCCACCATGCCATCTGGGCTATTTTAGGTTGTTTTGTGTGAGTGTGTTAGGCCAGTTGAGTACATTAGTTTTCGTTATTTTAGAGCGTGATTCGGATTTCAGATTCGGGTGGGTTTCAATTGTATGTGTGTTTTTGGACTTTCTAAAGGGGGGAGGAAATATGATATGTGTATTTGTGTCATTTTATTGTGAAGTGCATATTGTTTCAGCGCATATTGACATAGCACCGCATCACTTCTCATGAGGCCCAAATACATATTTGTTGGAAATTCTTTTGTGGATCTTGGCAGGAATGGGTAACAGTTACTTTTGGAAGGTTGTCATACATGCGTAATTATGCAAATGACAGAGACAGTCACAGTAGTAACAGTATTTGGGATCCATGTTGGCAAATTGACTTGGAATGCGTACTGCGTCATTAGGAGCTATCGGCACCAGAAGTGAAATGATGACTCTTTGTTTGCTTGCTAGCGGGAAGTCCTGGGGAAGCATACATCAATGCCTAATATCATTGGAAAGGTTGCACATCGCACTTTCCAAAAATACATATGTTTTGCTCCACAACGTAGGATGCGGAATAATCGGCTGGCTGCCAACGCTGCACACCAGGCAAGGCACAGAGAAGCTGAGACCGAATAGGAAACACTACTTTAAACCACACCCATTCAAAGTAGTAAATCTGGAAATGTCACTCAGTAAGGCAGAAGGCACTCTATAAATTCAAGAAATCTGTTTTTCACTCTGTCACCCAATTAAGAATAGGACACCCTACTTGGAATCAGTTTGTCTTGGCCTGTCCTTGCCACTGATAATAATGATAAAATCTGCCAAGAATGTGTCGCTAGTCCAGCAAAAGCTGGCGGTATTCAAATACTTTGCAAGCAGTTTCATGAAATGGTCAGTCAGAGAGCAACTCGTACCGGCTCGGACGTCGCCTGGGTTAACAATGTCAGGAGTTCCTGGCAGCGGAAGGCAAATTACAGAGCTGCGTGGTGGAATCTGATCAGACCTAAATAAAACAATCATTGTCGCCCCCGACAGACTGCTATGATGATGATGATGATGATGATGATGATGATTGTGAAGTGCAGTGTGGTGACGTGGACTTCCTGTCACGTGACCGCACTGCCCTATATAGCTGGGCGAGAATGCCATTTTACGGCCTTTTATGCCGCATGATCCTGCTGGTGCTTGCTGTGTACATAGTTCTTTAACCTCTTGCACTCCGGTGTACCGCAGGCGGACACGTCTCTGCGTCCTAGAGCGCATGAGGGCGCACGAGGGCGCTGCGTCCTAGAGCGCACTGAAAAAAAAAAGCTGCATTTCCGTTCTTCCACTACAGACACAGCCGCGAACAGAAAGCCAAAGGAGTGCTTTGATTGGTTTAGATGTGATTGACCTCTCATTCGACTAATAAGAGCCTTGAATTGGGTTTCTGAAACCTTGAAGAACCAATGACTGAAAACCTAGCAAGAAGGACCTGCCTACCAACGGCTGCCAATACAGCCAGCCAATTGAAGCACAGAAGTTCGAAAGCTGTTTTGTGTAAGGCTGGGTGACACACAGGCGTTCGCCAGTCTTTTTTTCTTATTACTGTTCTTATTTGTTTTGAAAAATCGTTTGCCAAAACCGCAATCATGGAAGCGCAAAACCGCAATAATGGAATTATGGTTTGACCGCGTCGCGTGACCAGAACCACGAGTCTGTAACAAGTGGACCAGCGTCATGTTTGTCTGACAATGAGGAAGAGAAGTTGCCAGCGACACTGCTGTTGTGGACAGGTAAGTGTTATAAGCTAAATTATTCTTTATCCCTGAAAATTGTAATCCAAATGACTTTTGACCGATTGGTAAATTACAACTGTGCGTTATCGCAACATGACGGCTCCGGTCCGGTCCGGACAGCACATGGACCGTGTCCAGTCCATGCGCCACGTCCGGACCCCCCTCCCCCGCGAACGCCCCCCCTCCCCGCTACTCTTCTGTAGCGGATTGCAGATATTTTAGTACTGTGCGTAGTAGACCGCGGCGCCCGTCATGTGTCGATGGATGATGTCCGTCCTCTGTAGCGGGGGGGGGGGGGGAGTTGTTATCTTCTACATTACAGATATTTTAGTATAATTTTTAGTGCACTGTAGGTTATTTTTTCTTGTAAAAAAAAAAGCCACACATTTTTTACGTGGCATGCTTCTTTGTGTGTGGGGGCTTGTTTGTTCATTCATTCATTCACTCATGAATAAATAACCCCCCCCACACACACACACACACACAGCCCTTCACCTTTCATTAGAGCCCAAGATGAAGCTTCTATATTGAATCATTCAAAAGTTACAGACGTTTTTCCAAACTGTGCCATTTGGCACAATTTGGCACAGTTCAAAAACGTCTGGGAACAACCTAAGAAAAAAGCTGTGTAATATATTCATTTTTTGTGGTATTGCTACAAAATTTTGACCTCAGCTGGATAACACTTGGTTCTACATTTCTGTTGCATTTTCCAGCCAGTATCTGACAGCTGTGTGTTATTTGCAAGCATTTGTATCCAAAAAAACACCCAGGCGAACTTTATTTTCTTCAAGTTCAGTATGTTTAGATGACTGTTACTCAGTGGCAGGAGCACTTAGAGAGATTATGACTGTTTTGCCAAAAAATTCAAAGTGTTTTCTTTTAAATGAGACCAACCCCATGAAAATGCTGCAAAGGGTTGAAGAACAGCTTTTGATTTACTTTGGGTACGTTATTTTTTGGTGTTTTTAGGGAAATTGACCAGAGTGCAAGGGGTTAATAAAGCTGCGTTAGACGCTACCACCATCTCCATCTCATTCATCACCAGGTAACATACATAACAGCTGCGTCATTATGTTAACATCCCGTTTTTTTCACCACGGTGTTTGGATTTATTATTTGTCTCCACGTTGTCTGGATAATTATTTCTTTTCATTTCTACCCACGAGCAGGGTTAATTTTCTGTTCATGATAAAGCATGGTTTACCAGATTCGCCTGGAGAGTGGTTCCTCTCCTTCTTTGCCCCAGAGGAGCAAATGTTTCTCTGACACTATCCACCAATGATACATTATTTTATTCATTTTTAAATTCAAATTTACGTTAGTTGTCTCCGAGCTATGGGCAACTTATGTTGGCAATAGTGATGTAAGAGGGAGGGCAGTTAAATGCACTCTGACGGTGCGCTCACACCAAACATGAACGGGTGGCGCAAATCCATACAAAGTGAATGGAAAGAGGCGAGTACATGCGAAATTGCATATTTGCGCGTTCACGTCCGAGTCTAGCTAGCTAACTAGCTGTTAGTTTTGAGATTCTGCTGTCACTGGAGTAAAAGTATCGCCATTGCAGAGTAAACTATTTTGAAAATGAGACTGTCACTCACCTGGAAACAGGAGGACCGGAAGTTCTTCAGCTGAATCGGGACGTCAAAGTTATTTACACATGGATTCCTGCCACGGACGTGTTAAACAAGGCTAGCAAGCTAGCAAACACCCATCATCTTGTGAAGTTTTGGAGGCAGGGACAACATTTTCAGGTGAGCCTTCCATCGGATAATGTAAACCTAAGCATGATGTTATTTTGAGAATTTCCACAGCAGGTTGAACACAGCTGCAGAAGTTTTAAAGGCAACTTCACCTGTTTGCATCTCACTCAGAAGGGGAATTCAGGTCTGTTTGCGTGTTTACATTGAGTTATAATGTAACCGTGCCGCACGAAAAATTCGCCCGTTCGTGTTTGGTGTGAACACACCTTGCAGTTTAAAAAGACGTGTCCTGAAACTAGCTCTTCTCAGAAAGACTGGAAAAGACGATTCACACTTATGCAGCAATAATTAAATAATTAAAGAAAGTTTTCCTCAAAATGCCTAAAAAAGTAATTTTTCAAAAAAAGTAATTCAAATTCTTTCTTCATTAAGTGGCAGTAGAAAATTTAAAACGTCGTTGAAACAAAATTTTAAGAGGTTAAAGGTCTGAATTTAAACTTGTAGATAATTGGTCTTAGTGACACCTTATGGCCACTCAGTATACTGCAACCTCATTATCTTATTTCTGAGAAAGACGCTGTCATGTTCTCATTCTGGAAAATATATTGCTGTTTGGTTAGTTTTGACTAGCAGATTCTGTTTTATTTTTGCTTTCATTTGCTCCTTAGGTTTAGGCATAAAACAGACACTTTTTTGGGTTTAAACATAATTAGGTTTTGAAGTTTCTTGCTCTCC
Source organism: Pholidichthys leucotaenia (assembly GCA_020510985.1). NCBI lineage: Eukaryota > Metazoa > Chordata > Actinopteri > Cichliformes > Pholidichthyidae > Pholidichthys > Pholidichthys leucotaenia. The sequence goes on along the minus strand of CM035844.1, from coordinate 55,611,812 downwards.
TTCACCACTGTAATCCCTGTTGCCATGTGACGTCTTGGTACCACTATAGCCTGGTGCATCACTGTGTGAAGTCAAAGATCACCTTTCACTTCATATAGTGAAGCCAAAGGCTTGATTAGAAATTCTACCTTGCCATAATAACATAAGATTGTGTTGGAGGCCAAATGGGAGATGGGAGCATATTATTCACTAGCATATTTTAAGGTTGGATACTATAAAACGAGAGATGGAGAAAAATCATGAAGCATGACAGAGTACTCACAAGATGAGAAATTCATGGTTCTTAGAATGAGTAAAGTATAAGTTGTAGAAAAAAACGTTTTTGCCAAACTTTTTTTCCAGATAAACTGATGTAACTAAATCAACATTCCACAGTTTGCACCACATATTACAGTTTTAGTTCACGATGAGGAAAACGTCACAAAGCTATGAGGAAAACGTCACAAAGATACGAGGAAAAACAGACACACAGACAGACATATAATGCACCTATAAGCTGGTTGCCAACCGCCAATCAAATGTAAAAAAAGAAGAAGAAGAAGAAGAAGAAGAAGAAGAAGACCTGGCCAGGACCAGATAGAGTGATGATATAGAATGAAGTACATGGCGGTAATGTACCTGTAAGCTGATTGCCAACCGCCAATCAAATCTAAAAGAAGAAGAAGTTTTAGTTCACTTAAAAAGACACATCAGGCATTTCATTTTTAGCTTTACACCATGACTCATTGTACAGTTTACTGAGCATAACATTTATCTGGTCTAATGGCTAGTTTGTGTTGCTGTGTAATTACTGTAGATGGGTAAAAACGCATCATCTAAATTTTCAGAAAGTGTAATCTAGCACCTTGGGAGGAGAGAGCTTTCTAAATCCTCTCAAAGAACACAGTTACCATGGAAATTCAGTCCTCGAAAAAAAAAAAAAAAAAAACAGAAATTATCGATGCACTGTAATTATGGGTGTAGAAACACACGGAACACAATATATTCTGCATTGTTTTATTTTACTTAGGAGCTTTTACTAGCCAAAGGAAAATTCCCTTTTTTGAGCTGTAAATATACCACAAAGAAGAATTAAAAACAAATAAAACACAAAAAGTGAGGCAAAATGAAACATGATTTGATTCATTTAGTTGATATACAGTAGCATTGATATCTGTCCAGGGTGTACCCTGCCTCTCGCCCAAAAATGCTGGGATAGGTTCCAGCACCCCCATAACCCAACAAGGATTAAACGGCTGAAGATGAATGAATGAATGAAGGAACATTTTCTGTGGCAATACGGCATTTTAATCATTCATAGTTGTTAGGGAAAATATCAAAACTAAACGCCACTGCTGTTGTCCCTGGTTTATTGTAAATTTTAGATATCATTGACCCTTCTTTGGTTTACAGTGTCTCTTTTTTTCACCAGTTTGCTCATGTTCTTCTTTTAAGTGTCTCTGTGATTTTATTCTTTTCTCACCCTGTGTATGTAGTAGGTGAGTTCCTCATGGGGCTTCATGCTTTACCTACCTCCATTCATGCCTTCTTCAGCAGCTTCTCCTCCCCTGAGTCTTGTCTGTGGTATTACAATATGCCCGTGTGTGTAAAGTCTGCTGTCTCAGCACCACCTCACACCTCCATGGATTAGTTTCAGTTTAGTTCATGTCTTCTTTTTCATCTTCTTCTTTTAGCTGCTCCCTTTAGGGGTCGCCAGACCAGATCATTTGCCTCCATCACACTCTTTCCCTTGCATCTTGCTGTGTAACACCAACCCTCTCCATGTCCTCCTTCACTACATCCATGAATTTTCTCTGTGGTCTTCCTCTTTTGCTCCTGCTTGGCAGCTCCATCTTAAACATTCTTTGTCCAATATATCCACTATCCCTCCTCTGCACATGTCCAAACCATCTCAGCCTTGTCTCTCTTGCTTTGTCTCTAAACTGCTCAACCTGAGCTGTCCTTCTGATATACTCATTAATAATCCTGTCCCTCCTAGTCACTCCCAATGAGAATCTTGCAATCTTCAACTCTGCCACCTACAGATCTGCCTCCTGTCTTTTTGTCAGTGCCACTATTTCCAAACCATACATCACAGCAGGTTTCACTACCGTCTTATAAATATTCCCCTTTAACTCTAGCTGCTATCCTTGTGTCACAAATTAACCCTGACACTTGTTTTCACCCACTCACCCTTCCTGCACTCTCTTCTTCACATCTTTTATGCACTGTCTATTGCTTTGGATGGTTGACCCCAGGTTTTAAAACTCATATCACTTCTCCTTGCATCTTTACCATTACAGCTGCCTCCCTCTCATTCACACACATGTATTCTGTCTTACTGACTTTCACTCCTCTTCTCTCCAGTACACACCTCCACCTCTCCAGGTTGTCTTCCAACTGCTTCCTACTCTCACTACACATCACAGTGTCATCTGCAAGCATCATGGTCCACAGAGACTCCTGCCCGACCTCGTCTGTCAGCCTGTCCATCATCATGGCAAACAGGAAGGGGCTCAAGAGCCGATCTCTGATGTAACCCCACCCCATCTTGAATCCATCTGTCACTCCTACAGCATACTTCACTACTGTCTTTCTGTCCTCATACATGTCCTGCGCCACCCTCACATACTTCTCTGCCACTCCTGACTTCCTCATAGAGTACCACACTTTCTCTCTTGGCACCCTAACATATGTTTGTGGGGCATATACAGTATACTAACAGCATTCCATATCACACCTTCAATTTCTAGCTTCAAACTCATTGTCCTGTCTGACCCCCTCTTTACCTCCTGAACACTCTTAACATACTATTAATTCAAGATTAGCCCTGCTTCCTTTCTCTTTGTATCTACACCATGGTAGAACAGTTTGAATCCACCTCCAATGCCCCAAGTTTTGCTTCCCTTCCATTTGGTTTCTTGTACACAGTGTATCTACCTTCCTTCTCAGTCAGCTCTCTCCCTTTACCAATCATAGTCCCTACATTTAAAGTCCCTAATCGCACCTCCACACTCCTACCTTTCCTTTTATCTCTTTGCCTCTGAACACACCTTCCCCCTCTCCTTTACCTCAATTTTCAACCAACAGTAGAACAATTTCCACCGGCATGTGTTAACAGCACTGCTGGCAGCCACTGTCAACCCGTGCCTCAACTGATCTGGTATGAAAGTCTCATTCATTATGATCCACATGTTTGATTTGGCAAAAAATTTACACCCTTCCTGACACAACCTTGACACCACCATTCACATTTACCTGGGTTTGGGATCAGTGTTAATTTATTTGACTAACTATTTACACAACTAAATTTGTGTCAACAAAAACTAGACTAAAACCATTGATAATGAACAGACTAAAATAAAACTATGACTATGACTAAGACTAAATAAGACTAAATCTTGACTAAAATTAGGTGTCAATAGAAACATGAAAAAAAAATGTGATTTTGGTTTAATTTTTAGCCTGAGTTGAAAAAAACAATTTTAGTCAACGAAATTAACACTACTTGGGATCAGCATCAGAAGTGCACTGGCTTGGAGAGTGCAGCATTTTTTTGGTTTTCTGTTTTTTTTTCTTAAGTGTATGTGTGGCTCATGGTTAGGATTATGCACAAAAAGTACTTGATTAAGGTTATGGAAGTGATTAGGTTGAAGGCCTAATGTAGGCCTGTACATAGGCAACTGTAACTCTCTGCCATGTTTCTTCATGTAATTATTTCCTGAACCACTAGAGGTCACTTAATATCAAATGTACATAGATCATAAGATCTGCTGGCAAAAAGTATTTTTTCTGTTGGAGGACAGACTCTTATATCAATTTAATTTAGCTATTAAAGTTAAATCTCCTTTGCTAAATAAATAATTTAAAGTAAAGCGAGTTACGCCTTTACTGACAACAAGAGGTCACCAACAAAAAGGTTCAGACTTGGCGCACTTCAGCAGCTGATCATAAATCACCTATGTATGACTGGTACAAAGAAGTGATCAAAGACATTCTTTGACTTGTCACCAGATATCTTGCGTGCTTAATATCCGGTCGAAATGGGTGATATGCAAGACAGCTGCAGGACATGAGGAAGAGGCAAGGAACTCACACAACAATAGAGGGCATAGCTGTATCAGTGTGGATTTAGGAAACTGAGAAGAACAGAGTTTTGGTATGAAACTCACATAACTGTTTTTTTTTTCCCTGGGGGGGGGCGATCAATAGGTTTTTTTTGAACTATTGATTGAGCAAACAATTTATAGAACAAATTTTTACTGAACATCCGCTTCTTGTTTTACATGAGGATTGTGTGATTTTCAGTGTCACTTCTCGCCTATCTTTTAAAGACAGAACATTGATTTATAGACGTTCGCCTCATACTTACAACACATCACCACCATGCTGATGTCATTATACATCTTTCTTTTAAGAGATACTAGTGCATGCCTGTGGAAAGCAAGAATTCTTGTCTGAAAACAGGTAGCCCAATTAGGCTTTAGAGGCCAAATGTAGGCTGTTTGAAATGGAATACAAAGAGATTTAGCTTACTATATGTAGGCAATCACACATGTTAGACTTTGACAGCTATAAAAGGGACTGAACACTAAGATTTATTTGATTTTGTTAATATTAACTACAAAATTATTGAAAATGAATGGGACATCCAATATTAGCGACTGTTTAATAACCCTTGTTTATTTGTTTGTGATACTTATCTGTGTGATCTTTTATGAGTTATATTCATAAGTGTTGTATCTTGCACTTTGTGGAATGGGAGTTGTTCAGTCATCATTATAATTGTTTTAGTTTATATGTATAGTTTATAGTCTATCGTCAATAAACTCATGCAGTACTATAACAGGACACATTTGCAAGTATTTGAGACCCATTGTAGTGCATCCTTTTATATTTTAGCAATATTATAAGTACAAAACACCAAACATTATTATACACAGCAATGACCCGTTTGGCTGCAACTGTTGCATCAGTGTTGCCCATTTGTTAGTAAAAAAAAATATTTATTTATTTATTTGGGCGTTTTTTGTCACAGTTGTCGTTTAGTCAAAGTGTGCATATGTGTCTGCATATGATATGCAATTGTTCTGGCTATTCCACTCCACAATCATGGTGGTATTATTACTAAATTTTAATTTTTAAATAGCCGTGCACTGGGAGGAACACGGTGCCGCAAAGGACAGCGGTGGCACATGGGTGAAGCAGCAGCCGAGACTCCCGTTAATCGGGCAGGCTGGGCTTGGCTTGCTGCGAAGGATTGTGGTAAGCCGGTGTTCTGACATTTTCTGCCCCTCCCCCTCCCCCCGGGCATTCTCCACATATGCTGAATTATCCTTTAGAGCTACGCAATTACACAATATTATAGTATAATTTTTTTAAGCATTAAATCTTCAGTATTCTCTTTTTCTTGTCACATTTGTCGCTTTTCACTTCATTGTTTTGTTGAAGGACCGCTGTGGTGACTGGCCGTGATGCCGCATATTATCCATTCAGTATGGAGTCAATCTGAAACTACGCCCACACTTCTACAAGCCAGAGCATGAGGGAATGGAGAGGTGGCTAAACTTTTATTGATAAAAATGATATATTTTGACTGAGCAACTTAATACTTTGGAATGCACCCTCTCGTAACCTCAGCAAAGCACTTATAAAATCTGAGGCCAGTCTGACAAACGGTTTGAGAGATATCTGAGGAATGAACATACACAGACAAACAGAAACAGACAAACAAACAATTTGATGCATTTATAGACAGTTAACTTAACTGTTGATTCAGTGGCTTTTGATACAGTTCCTTTATAGCTCTTTATTTGCTAAATGTGACCTGTGCTGGCAAAATGAGTCACTTTGAAGAAATTATCAAAACAGAGGTAATGTTTTTTCCATATTCTGTATTGAAAGACCTTCAAAATGATATTTAATTTGTAGGAAGTGGGTAAAAACAGACCCAGAAAAAGCCGATTTGTTTGTATTTTGGCTAGGTTTAAAACTCGGATTTGATCGGTCGGGAGTTACGTCTTCCGCCAAAACATATGTATTTTTAGAAAATATGATTTCTAAGCTTTACAATGATACCAGGCACTCAAGGTGTCATGAACTCCCCGTGTGCTCTTCCACAGCGCACGGAGGAGGGGTGAAGGACGAGGATTTACGCGTAGGGTATTACACCACACTCCTTGTACCACCAGCACTGCTTGTGCTGCGCCGGTGAGACCGGAGGCCTCTTCTGGCGGGAGTTCCTCCTCCTCTTCTTCCCGGACAACTCAGGGACCAGATAGTCCAGGATGCGAAGCACTACGCTGGACAGCGAGTCAGCCGTGCCGAGAAGCTCCATCTTCTCCGAAGAGGGAAGCGGAGTGGTCACGAGGAGCTTGAGCACTGGGGAATCCTCATCCGACTCCTCCTCAACCCAGTGGTTGAGCACGGCAAGCAAGTTTGACCACTCCTCATCCGTTGGCTCGCCCAGAGATTGAGCAGGCACAGGGGGTGGAACCTTCACAGCCGGGGAAGCGCGTCCTCGGGCCTCCCTCTCGTGGTGCTTGTCCTCCATTCGGCAGGCAAGCAGGGCCAGTCTCTGCTCCTCCCTCTCACGACGCTCCTCCTCGACCCGGCGGTTGACCGCGGCGAGCAGGTTCGACCACTCCTCGTTTGTCGGCACGCCTGGGGATTGAGCAGGCGCAGGGGGTCGAACCTTCACAGCTGGGGAAGCGTGTCCTCGGGCCTCCCTCTCATGGCCCTTCTCCTCCATTTGGCGGTCAAGCAGGGCCAGTCTCTGCTCCTCCCTCTCATGATGCTTCTCCTCGACCCGGGGGTTGAGAACGGCGAGCAGGTTCAACCACTCCTCGTCTGTTGGCACACCTGGGGACTGAGTGGGTGCCGGCCCGGGAGAAGAAGCAGGGGACTCCACCGGCGTGGCTGCAGAGAAACACCTCTGTGCTGGCTCTGGAGCAGGATCCTCCAAAGCCACTTGCAACTCCACCGTCTGACAGCTCTGATCCTGGACCGACAGATGCTCAGAAAAAAATGGAGGAGACATAGAGGGGGTAGGAAAAGAGTTGTAGGCTTCAGCTGTTGGAGGGAGCCCAGTGGACTGCTGTAACTGGGTCCCTCTCCCGGGAGGCAGTCAAGGTTTATTATCATCAAAATGAGCTGAAAGAAAAAAACACTTGCCTGTCATCACGGCCTTTGATGTTAACTACTGCAGCTGGCAGGCTATCATCCTTCTCTGTGTCCACGGCGATTCGGTCCTCTTCAATGGGTGGAGGAGGAGCCTTCTCCATGGCAATGGAAGTGGGCGTTGCCGGGGAGACCTCAGCGGACTTCATGGCAGCTGGAAAGGCGGCAGCCGCTGCCGACAAGGAGGGCTTCTCCCGGCGTTTTGACGTTGGGTGACATCGTCTGCGGGGGGCTGGAGCTGGTCGGGTCGAAACAGGAACTGGCACTGGACTCTGGCATGGGGCAGGATCAATGGAACCCTGGGAGCGCCCTCCCTTTGGCGTGAGCACGATCTTCTTGGGGGACTTCCTCACTCCTCCGCCGAACTCTCGCCACAGCGCTGCCAGATGAGTCAACCCCTCAGCTCCCTCCAGATGATCCGTGAGCTGAGGGCACAGCCAAGCTGCTGCAACCACCAAGTCCACATACCACAGTATATCCTCCGGGATGGAATATGTGCTTGCCGAGGCAATGAGCCCGTCTATCTCCATGAGCGCTTGGCAGCACTCCCACCCCAGACTCAGATGATAACTGCGTGTCCCCGTCAAGTCCAACATAGCTCTCAGACTGGTGAGTAAATACTTATTCCAAGAAAAAGATATGTGTGGGTGTAACCCGCTAAATCCTTTTTATCGGCTGGGTCATTCTGTCATGAACTCCCCGTGCGCTCTTCCACAGCGCATGGAGGAGGGGTGAAGGACGAGGATTTACGCGTAGGGTATTACACCACACACATTTATTAAACACAGTGATGCTGACACACAGTTTCAACAATAGTTTCCTATGAAGCTTATGGAGTCCTCAAGGACGCTCACCAATCTATAAGGTGAGGATGACCGGGGAAAACATGCACAGAAAAAATCACAGAACTGGAACTGTCCGAGTTAGTCCAAAAAAGCACCGAGGGAAATACAGTCCTTTAGTGACTTTGACTAACACATGGAGATTAGCGACTGCAAGTCTAGTGCAATGACCCAGCAAGGCATGACTGGCAAAAGGCTCCTAAAGAATATGCATTGCTGTGGATGGTAAATTGGTCACACCTGGGTGAATAGCGGGGAGATGGCAAACGGGAGTGGGAACAGCTGACAGCAATAAAAGAGGGGGCGTGGTCGGACGGGCAGATAGTTAGACAGTGCTTACACCAGCGTGAGCCCAAGGGGCTGCCTCACCGCTGCCGACCAGAAAGCAGTGCCTATTGGTACGGTAAAGCACACACAGAAATACATACTAACATACAGACAAAGTGGCACCTAACCCACAGAGAGGCCAGGACCGAGCCGGGGGAAACCAAGCCGGTTCGGCTCCTGACACAGGGGTTTTCCCGGGACTTGGCGCTAGCAAACAAAGAGTCATGATTTATGACATCTCATGCCTGTAGCTCGTAATGACGCGGTGCGCATTCCGACTCATTTTGCCAGCACGGGTCATAAATGTAAAAACATGCTTCAGTTTTGGGATTTCATGAGAAAAATAGCTAAAAAAAAATTCCTGTAAAAATGCAAATTGCTTGTAAAAATTTACAAGCAATTTGTAGATCTCAGCACAACATGAAACACTGTTGAACTAAATGACCTCCGAAATGCACCTCTAAATGCACTTATCCAGTTGCCATAAACCCACCTGCCAAGCCTGAAGTGGATCAGATCAACAAGATGAAGAATATTTGGACCAATACACACAGAGATTCATCAAACTACTAACAGGAAATCAGTACTTTTCTTATTGCATATACAGCCTGCTATCGCAGTTACTTCAGCTGTTTGTTCAGCCATGTTCTATCAATTTCTTTTGCTACCTTTCCATTATATATATGTTTCCTTTTTGTACCACATGGTCAGAAGTCCCTGTTTACAGAGTGCAAACATAGATTAAGCTGCAGTATGAGGCACTGAAAGAAAGAAACAAAATTGCATTTAGTGCTTAGAAATGTTTGACAAATCTAAATTTGCTTGCTATCATGTTGTGTATGTCTCCTTTTTTAAACAGCTGAGATGGCCAAAAGCAACATAGAGATTTTCATTACCAGCCAAATGGATTTCTGCACCTCGAGCAATGTGAAAAGGTCAATCTGATAGTGCTTATCCTATTATATCCTGCAGATGCACCAAGTTTGTCTCCTGTAGGCAGTTTAGGAGGTAACTGTAGGGGCAAAATCATGTTTAAATGTTTTTTTTTAATTATCATTTCAACAAATAAAAACTGAAAATCTGGCAACAATTGAGATAATATTTTCAGGAAAGAATGCCCATTACTTCTATAGTCACACAATTTTATCTGCAATTCTTCACCTGTCATGAAAGCAAGAATTTATCATGATGGCCACCAGTGGAATAATGGTGACATAAAATGAACAATTTAGATGTGATGTGATCTGATTATTGCTGTCAGTGGCCAAACTGCACAGAAACTCACAGTAGCGTCACTCTGAACCTGCTATTAACTTTGGGTTAATGGACAAGCTTGCAGGAAATGAGAGGACTTGCTGAAATGGGGAACAAAAGAAAATAACAGTGAAAAGGCGGCAGCTGAGTAGGGTCAGGCTAAATGTCTACAAGGCTCTTATTTCTTCAGCTTCGATGGGGGGAAAACAGCACTATTAGCCTCTGGGGCTTAGCCAGTGAATGTCACAGTATTATACTTGCACACATATTGTTCATGACACATCCACTGACTATACAGTATCTGAAAAGGCAAATCTCAAAAAACCAAGAGTATTTCACTCTTGCAAACTATAAAAGAGAAAATATAGTGAACAGTGATGCTTATTGTATTCAGATAAAAGTAATGTTAATGTATGATAGTAATTATTCAGTTATAAGAGAGAATAGTCATCAAAGAAATTACTTGAGTAAAAACTAGAAAGCACTCAAGCGAGATGCAGACCCACACTTTTTGCAGTCATAGATTTAAAGAATGTACAGTTGCAATTAAAATTATTCAACTCCCACTACAAATTAGGTTTTTTTTTTTTTTTGGCAAAATGTACAAACTAGCAGCTGTTTTCAATAAACAAATCAAACAAAAACAATTTAAATAGTTCAGCACAACTAATATTACAAGTGCTTTCACTAAATCCATCACAAAATGTCACTTTTAATGACTTGCAGTTTCAAAATTATTCAACCCCTTCATGACAAGCATCTACTTAGTAGAGCACCCTTTGCTGTTATGACCTGCTCCAAACGTGATGCATAACCAGACACCAGCTTCTGGCTGTGTTCTGACCAATCTTAGCCCATTCCTCATGGGCAAAGGCCTCCAGTTCACTAATATTCTTGGGTTTGCATGCTTCAACCGCCTTTTTCAAATCCCACCAGAGATTTTCAGTGGGGTTCAAGTCAGGTGACAGTGATGGCCACTCTAGTATCTTCCAGGACTTCTTCTGAAACCAAGCCTTGGTGGACTTTGAGGTATGCTTGGGATCATTGTCCAGTTGGAAGGTCCAATGATGCCCAAGCTTCAGCATCCTCACAGATGGCATGGCATTTTCTCCCAGGATTTCCTGATGCTTGATTGCATCCGTCTTGCCTTCCACACTTTACAGGTTTCCAGTGCCAGAAGAGGCAAAGCAGTCCCAGAGCATCACTGAGCCACCGCCATGCTTCACTGTAGGCAGGGTGTTCTTTTCAGCGTATTCTTTATTCCTCCACCTCCGGACATATCACTGATTCAAAGGCGTGACAAGTTCCAGTTTTGTTTCATGACTGCGCAGAACAGAATCCCAAAACCTCTTTGGTTTATTTATATAGTTTTGAGCAAACTGGAGCCGACTTTTCTTGTGCTTTTGGGTCAGTAGTGGTGTACGTCTTGGAGTATGGGCATGGAACCTTTCAGCGTTTAGTATGCACCTTACTGTGGAAACTGAAACCTCAGAGTCTGCTGCTACCAAGTCTTGCTGCAGGTCTTTTGCAGTCATTTGAGGGTTTTTGACCACCTGCCTCCTCAGGACTCTGGTGGCAGTCATTGATAGCTTCCTTTTTCTGCCCATTCAGGTAGTTTAGCCACTGTTCCTTTAACTTTAAACTTGCAAACTATGCCTCCAACAGTATCTCTAGGAACATTCAGTGCCTCTGCTATCTTTTCTATACTTTTAGTTGTTTGCACAAGACAACGATCTCTTCTCTGAACCTTTTAGACAGTTCTCTTGACTTAGCCATATTTCTAACATGCAATCAAACATCAGCGTCAACAGTCCAGGTATTTGAGGGGTTCTGTCTCAAGCACACCTGATGCAACTAATAAAGCCCTTGATTGGTTGCATCAGGTGTGCTTGAAATCACACCTGATTTGCAAATGTGTGCTCTTATGAGGATTTCTGTTCAGGGGGTTGAATAAATTTGAGACTGCAGTAGTCATTGAAAGTAGGATTTAGTGTTGAATTTGGATAAAATTCTTGTAAAGTGACTTTTTTTCCTAAAAAAAATTACATTTTTTTTTCTAATAAATTTACAACTTTACCTACACAAATTTTCAATGTTTTACTCTTAAATGTCCAACTTTTTTTTCTTGTAAATTTGCAGCTGTTTTCTCACCAATTTGCAACATTCTTCTTAAAAATGTTAAAAGTTTTCTTAGACAATAGTGATGTTTTTCTCTATTCTTTCTATGTGTTGTCTGAGAAAAATCAGACTAACACAGTTATATAATACAGTTCCTGAAAATAGAAAAACAATGATTTAAAATCTAATGGGAAGGAAAACTAATGGGAAAAATATCACATGGATTAATTTCAATCAGAGGCATCAAAGGTAACTAAAAGTACAACTTGACATGGTGGTAGACCCAATGAGCAGACTCGGACACCAGAGTAGATACAATTATATTTATTAACAACAATATAGTAAATGTAAGTGTGTGGGTGTGCGCTCTTGCTGCAGCTGGGGGAGAGCAGAACGCCGTACAACCTGGCAACCCTAAGGGCAAACAGAAGCAGAACTGTTAGTGGCAATACAGGTGGCAATGTACAGATTAATCTTGAGCTTACTGTTTGCAGAGATGTAGTGACGCTCAGGTTTAGCTCGGCGGCTACGGCCAGGAGGACAGCGTCCACGGAACCAGTTGCAGCGTGTAGGTGGTGAAGGTGTGTCTAGTGAGGGTGTGAAGCTCGGTCTGAGCTTGGTCCGCCGTCAGGGAGGAGAGAAGTCCGCCGCCACGGAGCTCCACCTGTGCACAGGGGACTGAGACTGGATAGGAGAGGTTAAGCAAGGGCTTACTTGCGTGGTGGAGGTTTTCTTCCCGACACAGGTGGGCAGAAGGTAGGAAGCTGGGATGATAGCAGGCTGAGGCTAGGAACTCTGGAATCCTTGAAGAAGGCGTGCATGGTCTCAAGGAGTAAGACAGAGGACTCCGCACGGATCCCAGGGCAGCGTGGAATAAATAGCCCCAACCGTGATGAGGACCAGGTGTGTGTGCAGCTGAGGAGGATGAGCAGTCAGAGCAGACCATTACACAACTAAATAGGTATATCTGAGTCAGTTTTTTCTTCATAAATTTACTCAAGTGAGATAAGTATCCCACAATGCAAGCACTCAGTAAAGTAAATATTATTACAAAAAATGTTATTTGAGTGCATGTACCTAAACATAATTCCTTACTACCCACCTCTGCTTGTAACACCATTCATGGTCAGATCTGCTTTGTTTTGTTAACACATTCCCATTTTACCTTCACACACTTTCTATCACTTCATTTGTCAGATTATCATTTGGTGTAGTCCTTGCTACCTCAGGGAACTGACTGTGTTTAAGTGCATGCTGTGCTCATTGAATTGTGTGGGCTTTTAGCCAGTTAAAGGCGTGATGCAATTTAAATAAAGTACTGGATCCTAAGGCCATCTGACTAAAGACCTTGGAATATTTATACATTTGCAGTTTTTCTGGTGGCAAGTTACTGCTAAATCAAGCTGAGGTGTGCTTACTGTTACGACAACAATAAGTTTACTTTTATAAATGTCAGATCTATTTGCTTTTATAAATGCCACAAGAACTGTATATATTTTCTTTTCAGATATTTATTACCCATTGGACCATTTTAAAACCCTGAGTTTGGTATTTTTTGTTGGCATGGAAACCAAAGTACATTACTTTGTTTTTGCTGTCATATTAAATTGAATTTAAAGTGTGCTTTGGTACAAATTAGAGGAGAGCGACTGCTCTTAACAGAGCTGCCAGCTGTTAATCACAAAGCAGTCAAACACTACATTGTACAATGCTTTGTCTAGTTTACTCAAAATAGGACCATTTCTTTTTAATTAGTTGTGTCTTAAAAATAAGTGTCATGATTTGATAGCCAGAGGCTCAGGTGCAGAGCAGCAACGCCAGATGAACACACAGACTCAGGTGGTAACGTTTCGCACAGTTTAATGAACACAAAGACACACAATAACGCAAACTTAATAAATACACAAAATACACACCAGTAAATAAAAATGCACAACATCACAAACTTAAAGAACAGAAACACAGGTGGGAAAGCTAGAGCAGCACCCAGCCTGCAACAGAGGAAAAAGAGGAAATAATTAATATCAGGAATAACATAAGCAGAGGGCCCAGCTGTGAACTCCAGTGTGAGATGGTGGGAACAGGTGGGGAGATGACCAGGAGGGAGGCAGATGAAGGGAGATGGCAGTATGGACAGATGGATGGGTAGACCTGGGTGGAGTAGAAGTTGTCTTTGTCGAGATGAGTGGTTCAGGTGAGTGTGCGCAGCCCCAGAGACACACCGCTGAGATGGCAGCAAACCTGAAGAGAAGACACACAAGGTAAGACAACTGCAGAGAATAAATGCCAAACAACATTAACATTAGTTGTTCTGAGGCAGCAATACCCAACGGTCCAGTGGAGAAGCATTCACAAACTGGCTCTTTTATGTGCTGGTAGACCAGGAAGCAGCAGATGTCTTCAGTCATGCAGGTGCACTGATCAGTTCCAGAGCCGGGAAACAGACAGAAGAAAAACACACAGGAGGGGAGGGGGAGCACACTCACCTGATCATCACAATAAGACCTGAAGCAATAAGATAAGATAAGATAAGGTAAGCCTTTATTAGTCCCACAACGGGGAAATTCCAGGATTGCAACAGCACAGGGATAGCAACACTCAGAGCAACACTCAGAAGGCAAGAAAAAAAAGCAAGCAAGCAAGAGCAGCTAATATACATATGTACATATTACTATAAATATATATACGTATATATATATATATATACACACAGACACACAGTGCAGAGCATTGTAGCTAGATGGAATAAATATGTAGATATATAAACAGCTGTTAACAGCAAGCAGTGGAATCTAAAATCAAGCTGTGAATTTGCTGCCAAATAATTATGAAGGTGGTGGTATTTTATTTTTCTCATTAACTGCAACACAGTTTATCTTTTTTACCCACTGGAAGAGAAGCCACAAGAGTTGGTTGTGGCCAAGAACAATAGTTACATTAGACACAAGGTGATCTTACCCCTAAAGTGTCTTTTTCAAAGAATTACTGTATTTTGAAATGTAAATATTGCATACAAAATAAATAAAGGAACAATTGTTATATAAAGACCTACACATGACAAGCTACAACAAGTCCTTTCATACTTGCACATTTATGCAATGGGCAGGTTAAAGTCTGATTTATGCTTCTCCGTGGAGCTCATGGTGTACCTTTCATGTATGACCTATGCTGTTGTCAGCAATTTCTGTTTGTGCACAGGTTTGAATGCATTGTTGCCAAAATGGATTTCTGCTAACGTGTAGAGTGATTTGTGTTTGTTGTATGTTTTTATTTATTAAATAGCAATGGACAAGAGCAGCTTGTGATGGAGATTGAGCTAATCAATGCATATGATCGCTGCAACAAAGAAAAAAGAAAAGATCTTAGAGAAATGGTACGACCACCACCATACCATTTAGTGCCTTCATTTGACAATTTATGTAATTAATGGGCTTAGGATGCGTCATATTCTTTTAAATTTGAGAGTGGTACAGAGGTTAGCACTGTTGCCTAACAGCTAAAAGGTTCCAGGTTCAAATCCCCAGGCTGGCAGGGGTAGTAACCTTTCTGTGTGGAGTTTGCATGTTCTCCCTGTGCTGCGTGGGTTTACTCTGGGAGCTCTGGTTTCCTCCCACAATCCAAAGACATGCGTGCATGCGTATGCATGTTAGGTTAATTAGTCATTCTAAATTGTCCCTAGGTATCTGTCTCCTATAGGTCCTTAGAATAGAGGGTTAGTACTCTCAGCTCTCTCTCTCTATGCTCTACTCTCAAGATCATCCAAGAGGGCCCCAGCGGTAACGCTGGGGTCAACAGGCTGTATTCATGTTAGAGGGTAAATAAAGAATCTGTGCTGACCTACGCTCGTGCCTCGCCTCCACATCCTTTCCTTCGCACCCTCAAAACTTTGAAGCTGAGTATTCAGCTGAGTAACATTCAGATGAAATTCAAAGTGCCACTTTATGCATGAGGTAAAAAATGCTGTAGATCTGAAAATATAGGAACTAACCCTTTAAGTTATATTTTTGTCATCCATTATTATTATGATTATCATAAGTATTCTCCTGGTCCTCGATTTATTTATAGTTCATTTTTTCATTCATCTTCTTCCGCTTAATCCTTTTCGGGTCGCGGGGGGGCTGGACCCTATCCAAGCGTCTTTTGGGCGAGAGGCAGGGTACACCCTGGACAGATCGCCAGTCCATTGCAGTGCCAACACAGAGAGACAGACAACCATTCACTCTCACAGTCATACCTATGGACAATTTAGAATCCCCAGTTTTGATGCCAATTAACCCACCTTGCATGTTTTTGGCATGTGGGAGGAAACTGGAGAAATCCCGGAGTAAACCCACGCAGACACGGGGAGAACATGCAAACTCCACACAGATCACTGTTGGTCGGGGGCTGGGATCGAACCCAGGATCCCCCGGCCAAGGGTGAGTTGCTGTGCTGCCGCAGTGCTAACCACTCCGCCACCGCGCCGCCCCTTTATTTATAGTGTTTCTGATATTATTCTCTGTTCATTCTTAGATTTTAGGTTTGCTCTTATTTTCAAGTCATTCCTGTTCCATTTCATGTTCATCTAGCCTTGCATCTTCTGGGATTAATAAAGTATACAAAATACAAAAAAAATACAAAATCCAAAAATTAAAGAATTTGCTATTTATGTTTCTGTTACCTATCCCTCATCAACTGTACGACTCTCCCCCGAAAGGTACACTCCAGTCTGGTTTTTACTTTCAGTTTAGTTCTTTTTAGGTTTCACTTTTAGCATCCAGCCTTCCAAGCTGGAAAAGCAGCAGCTGCTGCTGTGTGACACACATCCTTCTGCTCGGTTCTTGACAGAATTCAGCATACTCTTTTGCCGTGATACTTTTGCAAGTGTTTTATCAAGTTGGTGGTGTAAAATTGTAAATGCTGGTACCACACAGCAACATACTGAGGCGAGTTCCACAGACAAGCCCCAGTGATGGGACACTGATTGCCTCTGTTTACAGAAGCCACGTGCAGTACGGCTGAGAACATGATCGTGCTTTCATTTTAATATTATTAATGTATTGGATCGGTAAATTACTTTTATTCCCTACTGATACCGATCCAGCCATTTTGCCTAGCTCGAACCCGATAATGATATGGCGGATCAGATTGGCTCATCCCTAATATGGATATACCATGAAAAGCACAAAGATAAAGCGATAATGTAATTTGTTTTCTTGTCTTTTGGATAATTAAAAAATGGCCTTCTATATGGAAAATGAACCTAAGTGAAATACATTAAATCTCATCACAGGCACTCTGAAAACTCCATTTAAAGAGAAGTGTGTGCTTTTATTTTGTTCACAGATAGGTACACAAAGAAACACAAGGAGAAATCCCACAGCTTTGTTGCATAATTTAGTCTGAAAGCATTTCGATTAAGCGACTGAATAAACAGCAAAGGAAACCTGTAGAAAGACAAACAACCACGGCAAAGGCCACAGAAAAGCACCATTTGGCCACAAGATACAAGATGAACAGAAGACGCTGAACTTCTTTTAAACAGTGTTAATTGATTCTAATATTTTATAGCTTCCTGTAATCAGGGTTCCCTGTTTATGCTTTTAGTCACTACACAGACATAAGGAGTGGGAGGAAAACAAAATGTTGCCAGTGGGTGTAAATGTCCAATTAACTGTGAATATACTTTTTTATTTTAAAGACAGACCATCACAAAAAAATCATGCTTACAATAATATGCTGCATGACAGAAGACAGAAAAGGTGTGAATCCTCTTCAGCTAGACTCTTTGATATTGAAACTTTATGTGTTTACATTTCCTGTGTAAGGTGGTTTAGTTCTATAACTTTTGGTTGTCAATTAATAAAACCTAATTTTTAAAGTAATTTTTAATAATTAGTAATTTTTTAATTTTTAATCCTCAACTGTGCCTGTGTAAATAAACAGAACCTCAAAAAAGTCTATAATCATTGAGCTTTGGCAGTTTTGTTCACCAACCCATCTTTCATCAGCAGTAGGTGGACACTTAGGCCTCACCCCCTGAGAGTTCTAAAACTTTAAAAGACATTCATTTTATCCGATTATTGAGGCATATTTTACTTGCTCTATATGTTTAGCGGCAAAATGACTCCATGGTGCTACTTCATACTCATAGTTAACTATTATAATAAAACATGGAAAGCACTGGAATTAAGTATTCAACAGTACATGAGTGGGAGCATTCAGATTTATGCCTTAATCAAAAATGTCAGCAATCGTAAAATATGGCTAGTGGATGTGATGCTAATGGTTTGGCAGATACATTTTTATTTACTAAAAGATTGTTATAGCAATTTGTCAGGGCCTGTGATGTTTATTAAAATATTTGTCTTCAACAACAAATAGTTATGGTGATGGAAAATAAAAACAGAGGATCTAGTGGCACCAGATCCACACATCTCTAGGCTTTGGGACTAGTCACGGTTTGACCGTGACTTCCTGACCTCACTCCTTCTAACTGCTAGTAAGTAATATGGTAATTTATCCATACAGACAATGAAAAAAGTGACATCCATCAGACCATTACTTAAAAAAACATCCTACTTAGATTTTGGTCAATACTCAGACTCACTCATTTGTCATCCTCTGGCACTTTTCAGATAAATTCACCATGTTTTCATTTCATTGATTATTAGAAATGAAAATGATGCAAATTCAATTTCAGTACAGTTTACTTATTTATATAGCACCATTCCACAGCAACAGTCATCTCACAGGACTTTCAAATTGTAGGGAAAATACCCCACAATTACAGAAAGATCCCAACAATCAGGCAATCCCTTGTGAGCGAGCACTTAGTAATGTGGAGAGGAAAAACTCCCTTTTAGAAGAAGAAACCTCCTCATCTGCTGCAACTAGCTGGGGGTGGGGGGTGGGGGGTGAGGGGCTAGAGAAGAAGAAAAAACAGACACGTAGCGAGCAAACAGCACAACAAGGACTCAACCTATGGGAGCGAGCAAACAGATTTTTTTTTTTTAGATATATTTATTGATTTTTAAGATTTAAACAATGATCATATGAACACATAACACAACACATGCTGTTCAGCTCAAAAAGGTAAAAGAAAAAAAAGCTAATAATGAATAAACCAAAACAGACGCCATCATACATATGCCACATTCCAACACAGCAAACAGGTGTTAATGACCAGCAGAATATTACATTACAGAATAGCACATACAGAAAGAAATGATAGCCCTGTGCAACATGGGAGGTCCCCTGGCTGCCTAAGCCTATTTGCAGCATAGCTATGGGAAGGTTCAGGGTCAGATGTATAAATAAATACACCTCACCACAATAAGCTTTTGTTCCTCTCCCTGTCAGGCTTTATGTCAGGAACCGAGCCCGCTTGGCTTCCCCCGGCTCGGTCCTGGCCGCTCTGTGAGTACGTGCCACATTATATGTATGTTAGTATGCATTTCTGTGTGCTTCGCCGTGCCCATAGCCACTGCCTTCTGGCCGTCAGTGGGGAGGCAGCTTTTTGCGCTCACGCTGGAGCGAGCGCTGTCTGTCTGCGGTTGGACCACGGCCCCTCTCTATTGCTACCAGCTGTTCCCACTCCCGTATGCCATCTTCCCGCTCCTTGCCCAGGTGTAACTAGTTTGGGAAACCAGCAATGCATGTTTTTAAGGAGCCTGTCTCCAATCATGCATTGCTGGGTCATTGTACTCCATCGACGGTATTCGGATGGTGTCACGTCAACTAAGGACTGTGTTCACCGTGTGCGTTTCGGACTTACTCAGACAGCTCCGGTCTCGTGAGTATACTCTGTGTGTGGTCTTTCCCCGGTCTTCTCACCCAGACTGTTGAGCATCCTGGAGGATTCCCAAGCCCATGTGAATTGTAGAAACAGGAGTGACTGTTTGCCTGTTAACCATATTAATAAATGTGTGTGGTGTTAACCTGTGCTTAAATCCTCGTCCTTTCCCCCCTCGCCGTGTGCATTAGAAAAGTGCACGGGTGGGGGGGGGGGGGTCATGACACTTTATTAAAAAATGGTTAACAATTTCACAAAATAAATCTTCTCAAATTTTTGCAGACAGTTAATCTTAGGGTGTTTTCACAGCTTTTTGCTCCAGCAAAAAGCAGTGGTCACACTCCGGTTTGTTTAGAGTGTGAAAGCAATTTTCAGAAAGGTACAGATTTTCGGACCAACACATGAAGTTACAGCAACTAAAAAGAGGAAAATGAGTTACCATGCCACAAGAGAAATCCAGTTTTTAATTGACATAGGACCATTAGTGGTGTAAGTAGTGAATTTAAAAAAATCATAAAAGTGCTGAAACTTACAAGATATTTTCTGAGAGGATGTGACAGAGAATAAATGACAGACTTGGATGAGTGGCGCAACCTGAAGATCATTGGAGGTGATGGAAAAGATAAATTATCTTTAAATTAAGACCTGGATAACATTCTAGCTTCACTAAACTAGTTCACCTCCTAATGTGGTGGAGTCTTCCCCAGTTTACACTTACAGTAGAGTACAGTTACCGATGTGCCCAGAGAGCAGAAAGCTGCTCTGAGGGTGAGTAGCGTATTTGCTAACTAACTGCTGTGGTGTAATCTAGGCATTACATATGTGGAGCCACTAGGGGGCGACACAGACCGGATGTTGTCAGGTGTACAGCATGATAGAGAATAATATGGCGGAGTTCGTGTGTTAATGTTGTTCCAGCCAGTTAATAAAGGAGGCTCCGTGTTCACCCAAAGCAGCAGTCTTTATTTATAAAAGAACCCAACACAACATGGTGTCAGAAGTTGGTGCACTTTGAGGTGAGAAAAGTCAGCTTTGCAACCGGCTAGCGGCTATGCCAGACGAAGTTCAAAGAGCTGCAGCTGCGCCAATTGATCCTGTAATGGCGGCGGCTACTCCAGCGGCAACCTTCACCATAAAACCACCGGAGCCCTCCGACTTTGCGAGACCCCAAGAGTGGGAAAAGTGGATAAGACGTTTTGAGCGTTTTAGACTGGCAAGTAACCTGAATAACTCAGCTGAGGCGAACCAAGTAAATACGCTGGTTTATTGCATGGGAGATGAGGCTGACGACGTGCTAAGAGGGCTCGAGCTAACGAGTGTGCAGCACCAGCAGTACGATGCCGTTAAAACAGCTTTTGATAGACATTTCGTTCCCAGAAAGAACGTGATTTATGAACGAGCAAAATTCAACAAGCGAGTGCAACAGCCGGCAGAACCAGTAGACTCGTTCATAACAGCACTCTATGCACTGGCAGAAAACTGTGAGTACGGTGCACTTCATGATGACCTTTTGAGAGACAGGCTTGTAGTGGGTCTGAAAGATTCGTCGCTGTCAGAAAGAATGCAGCTTGACAAAGATCTTACCCTAGCTAAAGCTATAACAATGGCAAGACAATCTGAAGAAATAAAACGACAACAAACTGACCTAAGAGGTGAAACTATCGTTAACAGAACAGCCGTGGATGCGGTACACATCAGAAAAGCCAAGCCAAACAAGTTCATAATCAAGGAACAAAAACAGATTAAGTCCTCAAGGCCTCAGCAGACAAAACAAGACAATAAAGTTTGTTCCAAGTGTGGCAAAGCACCAGCACATGCAGCAGTACAGTGCCCAGCTAAAAACGCGGAATGCCATAACTGTAAAAAAACGTGGACACTATAGTAGAGTCTGTAGGTCCAACCCAACTGTGAATGAGGTCACTGACAATGCAGACAGACTTTTTCTGGGTGAAGTGGATCTAGGGGAGGATCCATGGCTGGCAGACATAAACGTGAGAGGAAATAAAGTGACTTTTAAGTTAGATTCCGGAGCGGACGTCACAGCGGTTTCTGACCAAACATTTGAAATCTTCAAGAAGAAAAATGAACAGTTGGAAAAGGCACAAAAACCACTCTACGGACCGGGTGGAACTGCACTAACCGTGTTGGGGTCTATGACAGAGACTATTACATACGGTGACAAGAGCGCTACTGAGAAAATCTATGTTGTCAAAAATCTGCGCATGGCACTACTGAGTAGAACAGCTTCCGTGAGACTGAAACTAATTGCCAGAGTTGACACTATAGACCAAGAGACAGTGAGAAAAGCGTACCCCAAGTTATGCGATGGACTTGGGCTTGTTCAAAAGCCATACACAATTAAACTGAAACCTGATGCTAAGCCCTTTTCGCTCAAGGTGCCAAGGCGTGTGCCACTGCCGCTCATGGGTAAAGTGAAAGAAGAGCTCGAGAGGATGGAAAAGTTGGGAGTCATCAGTCGCGTGGAGCAGCCAACAGATTGGTGCTGTGGCATGGTTGTAGCTCCCAAAAAGGACAAAGAAAAGGTGCGTATCTGTGTGGACATGACACCTTTAAACAAGTCAGTGTGTCGCGAAAAATACATCCTCCCGTCTGTGGCCCAAACGCTAGGCATGCTCACAGGTGCTCAGTATTTTTCAAAGCTTGATGCAAATATGGGATTTTGGCAAATACCACTGTCTAAAGAGTCGGCCTTTCTCACCACATTCATTACGCCATTTGGCAGATACCACTTCAACCGTGCTCCTGAACATTTCCAAAACATGATGGTGACTGAGGTTACAGCGGGTCTCGACGGAGTCGTCTGTCACATGGACGATATCCTGGTCTGGGGATCCACCAAGGAGCAGCATGACGCAAGACTGCACGCTGTCTTGAAGCGCGCGGAGAAAGCCGGCGTTACGTTGAATATGTCAAAATGTGAGTTTGGCAAAAGAGAGGTCAAATTTCTTGGGTTTATTGTTTCAGCAGAAGGAATGAGGCCAGATCCAGACAAAACCCAAGCTGTTCAGGACATGAAAGAGCCAAGCAACGTGAGTGAGCTCAGGAGCTTTCTCGGAATGGTGAATCAGCTGGGGAAGTTCATTCCGAACCTTTCTGAAAAGGACAAACCATTGAGAGACTTGCTTTCAACGAAGAACATGTGGTACTGGGGGCATGAACAACAAAATGCGTTTTGTAATCTCAAACAAGAACTGTCCTCTGCTCCTGTATTGCAGCTCTATGACCCAAACAAACCACAGAAAATATCTGCAGATGCCTCTTCATAGGGATTGGGGGCAGTCATGCTACAGAAGGAGAGAGACGTGTGGTCACCAGTTGCTTATGCTTCTCGATCATTGACACCTACAGAGCAGCGCTACGCCCAGCTGGAAAAAGAAGCGCTGGCTCTCACGTGGGCCTGCGAAAGATTCAATGACTTTATCCTGGGTCTGCACTTTGAACTAGAAACTGATCATAAGCCACTAGTGAGTCTACTGGGAGGACAAGCTTTGGATGCGCTTCCACCGCGTATACAGAGATTTCGTATGCGCCTAATGAGGTACTCATACACTATAAAGCACATCCCGGGCAAAAGTCTCACCACTGCCGACACGCTCTCACGCTTACCGCTCACAAACAGTGTTACTCACACAGACACAGATCTTATGGAGGACACTAACATTTATGTTGACTCTGTGCTAGAGGGACTCCCTACAAGCAGCAAATATCTTGCAGATCTCCAAGAGCAACTGCAGTCCGACAGCGTCTGTTCACAAGTCATGAAATACTGCACAGAAGGCTGGCCGGATCGTAACCAGCTACAGGGAGCGGTGAAGCACTACTGGTCTGAGAGAGCCGTTTTGAGTGTGCATAACGGACTACTACTGAGAGGCACGAGGTTAGTTATCCCTGCTAACATGAGAAATGCAGTTTTGGATAAGATACATGAGGGCCACCAGGGGGTGGTTAAATGCAGAGAGCGCGCCCGTCAGGCTGTATGGTGGCCAGGTTTAAGCAACCAGATCAGTGAAGTTGTACTCAAATGCAGAAAGTGCATACAGGAAAGAGTTAATGTGAGAGAGCCTTTAATGCCCACAGATTTACCAGAAAGGCCATGGCAGAAGTTGGGAGCTGATTTGTTCACGCTACAAGACAAAAACTACCTGTTATTAGTGGACTACTTCTCTAGGTATATAGAGATTGCCCAGCTCAGCCCAACTCGCTCTGCCAATGTCATTGTGCATTTAAAGTCTATGTTTGCACGTCACGGAATACCAGAGATACTGATCACGGATAACGGCCCGCAGTTCGCAAGTCAGGAAATGGAAGACTTTGCAAAGGAGTACTGTTTTGAGCACGTGACCAGTAGTCCCAGGTACCCCCAAAGTATCGGTGAGGCAGAAAGAGCTGTCAGAACAGTCAAAAACCTAATTAAGAAAGCCAGTGATCCATACAGAGCACTGTTAGCCTACAGAACCACAGCGTTGGCAAATGGCTACAGCCCAGCACAGCTTCTCATGGGGCGTAGGCTTCGTACCACCCTGCCAATGCTTCCAGAGGCCTTGCAGCCATGCGTGCCGAATCTGCAACAAATTCGTCACGTGGAAAAGGAGAGACGGATGAGGCAAACAGAATGTTTCAACAAAAGACACAGAACGAGAGATTTGGATAAACTGTTACCCGGAAACTCTGTTTGGATTACAGATGCGAAAGCACAGGGCACAGTGACATCTGTCCACAAAACTCCACGGTCCTATGTCATCAGTGGACCACAAGGGACAATCAGGAGGAACCGCACTCATCTTGTGCCTATGTCGATACCAAAGACTGAGATGGAACCACAACGGACCCAGTCAAATGGAAAAGACACTCCTACAGAAACTGTTTCTGAGCCCAGTGCACAGGAAACACCAGGTGTTGTTAGAACCAGGTCTGGTAGAGAAGTGATAAAACCAAAGAGACTGGATCTGTAGAGTTGCATGTTAATATTTGTGAAAGCAGAGTTGAGTTCTAAAAATGCCTTCCTTAAATAGAAAATAAGAGGCCTTTGCATAATATGTTCTTACATGGCAACAGTGTGAAAAAAAAAAAGAAATGTTACAGATTTGTTAAAGGGGGTGATGTGTTAAATTTATGCTGTCATAGTTAGTTGACAAAAGGGAACGGAAAAAGATCTCATATAAAAATGTATTTTGTGTTTTCAGCTAAAAGGGGTCAACCTAGCTTCAGTAAGGGGGATGTGGTGTAATCTAGGCATTACATATGTGGAGCCACTAGGGGGCGACACAGACCGGATGTTGTCAGGTGTACAGCATGATAGAGAATAATATGGCGGAGTTCGTGTGTTAATGTTGTTCCAGCCAGTTAATAAAGGAGGCTCCGTGTTCACCCAAAGCAGCAGTCTTTATTTATAAAAGAACCCAACACAACAACTGCCTCTGTGCTACCTATACAGACGTCATCATGATCACAGAATGTAAGTGGTTCACATAAGGTAGTTTGGTTCTTTGGGATAAGGAGCAGTGTGAAACCAAACCTAACCAGATCAGATGTAGACAAGTAACAAAAACATGAATCTTGGTCCGGACTTTGGTGTGGACTTTCAGACGTGAGAAACATCCTTAGTAATGTTTATGCTTGTGATGGAATGACAATGATCTCCTCAGATCTCTTAATATATAAACAATAAAATAAACTTGTTACTGTAACATACAACTGCGTAAGCCTGTGTGTCCACCGCGCACCTTTTTCCCACAAGTTTCTATGTAGTCCAGCGTTTAATGTGCTCATTGCCCTTGACACAAAACACTCTCAACGATGAGTATCATTTGTCACTGCACTCAGTGCTGAAAGCTGAAAAATGCTCAACTTTTGGAGCGCCGCAGCACCCATCAGCAGTGTTGGGCAAGTTACTAAAAAATGGTAACTAGTTAGTTACTAGTTACTACTTTTCAAAAGTAACTGAGTTACTTACCAATTACTGCATGATTAAAGTAGTTACTTGGAAAAGTAACTTTCACATTACTTTCAAATGCATACTTAAATCATCTTGCACACATAGCAAGATAATTTAATGGATTACGTTACGGTGTGGAGAATGTGTGGAAGGATGAGACTGAGTTTATTCCTCAGGTTCAGCTTTATTCACAATCACATGCTCCAACAATTTCAAAGCAGAAAAAGAGGATGAATCATCTCACATCTGTCTTTTATACCCCGGACATCAAAACTGCAGTCACATGGTGTTTAATCAAACATACAGTCACATGGTACTTAATCCCAGTCACAATGTAACTCCTCTGATCTTCACACCATCGTCCTTTAGTCTCCGGTGGTCCGGAAATCTCTCCAGGTCATCTCCTTGAAACAAAGGCCAAATCTCACACTCTCCCGTTACCTCTAGCAGGCTCAGTCCCTTTGTTCCCTGAGACGTGCAGCACACAATAAACACACAGCAATATATTTGTGGAGCATATGTAACCAACATATGTGCCCACATGACCCCCCCAAACGTCTAAGATGGAACAATCATAACTAGAGATGCATGACATAATAACATTACTACACATCAATCCACCTGTTGCCTAGGCCTAAGTCTTCTGCCGTATTTGCTGTAAGCCGGCTTTACTGCCTCTGCAGTGTCCTCCTGCTGTGGGACTGTTGCCTGTGGATTAGAACTGTTAGTCAATCTCTGTGAGTGTTCTGGAGAATGCCTTCTAGGGGGTCTGCCGCGACGGGTCGCCCTCGTCAACTGCACAACTTCATCCACCAAAACAAAAGCGGGTTTGAGCCTGTTTATACCAATTACCTCCTTTCTGTCTCCCAAATCTAGCAAAAAATGCTTCTCTCCTGTTTCCAGCACCCTAAACGGTCCATCGTACGGCGGCCGCAAGTTTGGGCGATGGGCATCATGTCTGACAAAAACAAACTCCGCATTTTTTAAAGCTTTCAGCACAAAAACGCGTGGGAAGCTGTGATGAACCGGGCCAGGAAGTGTGTTTGATCCCGTGTCGCTCTGCAATCACTGAGCGGGGGCGCAATTTGGCGCAGGATTATCAGGGAGAAATTCCCCGGGCAGCCAGAGAGGCTGTGCAAACACTAACTCAGCTGGGGAGGCTTGTAAATCCTCCTTAGGTGCAGAACGCAACCCCAATAAAACCCATGGTAGCCTGTCTACCCAATTTGTATCCGTAAGCGACGCTCTGAGGGCTGCTTTCAATGACCTATGGAAACGTTCACATAAACCGTTAGCCTGGGGGTTGTACGTAGTAGTGCGGTGGATCGTTACCCCCAGGCTGCGGGCCATCGCTGACCAGAGCTCGGACACAAATTGAGGACCTCTGTCGGACGTTATGTCTGACGGAACTCCAAAGCGTGCTACCCAAGCTGTTAAAAACACGTGCGCCACCTCCTCGGCTGTGGTTGATGCCAGTGGGACCACTTCCGGCCAACGCGTGGTGCGGTCCACCATTGTCAAAAGGTATGTGCACCCCTGTGACGACGGAAGGGGGCCTACCAGGTCGACATGCACATGATCAAAGCGCTTAGCTGGGATGTGAAAAGGCTCCAAAGGAGCTCTAGTGTGTTTGTGTATTTTGGCTCGCTGACAAGCTACGCAGGCTGTCGCCCATTCCTTGACCTGTTTGCGCAACCCCGGCCATACAAATTTCTCTCCTACCATTTTGACCGATGCGCGCACCCCCGGGTGCGCCAGAGAATGGATCGAGTCAAAAACGCGGCGGTGCCACCGTCCAGTGGAGATATCGCAGATTGGGGGGGCATACCATCTTGCAGCACCCTGTCCTCCAGCCTTAACCCTGTTGGTCCAGACTGGAGCGCGTGCACGTCCGCATCGCTAACCTGCTCCGCGGCCATGGCTGCATAATCTAACCCTACGCGGACCGGGGCTGCGCGCGCTTCCGCGTCGCTACCCTGGCCTGCGGCCATGGCTGCAGAGTCTGCCCCCACGGGGCCTGGAGCCACCACAGCACGTGAGAGGCAGTCTGCCATTACATTATATTTACCTGCCACATGCTGGATATCGGTGGTAAACTCCGATATCGCGGCCAGCTGTCTCTGCTGCCGGCCCGACCAAGGTTCTGAAATCTTGGCCATCGCGAAAGTCAGCGGTTTGTAGTCCACGAACACGGTGAAACGGCACCCTTCCAGCCAGAACTGGAAGTGGCGGATGGCCAAGTGTAGAGCCAACAACTCCCTGTCGAACGCGCTGTATTTTCGCTCGCTATCGCGCAAGGTTTTGCTGAAAAACGTGAGCGGTTGCCAGGCCCCAGCTACATACTGTTCAACGACCGCCCCTATGGCTACATCGGACGCATCCGTGGTGAGCGCCATACGGGCCGTTGGAACTGGGTGTGCCAACAAAGCAGCATTTGCCAGGGCTGATTTGACTTGAGAGAATGCGCGCTCCCGCTCAGGACACCATTCGATTTTATTCATGGGTTTTTGTTTTTTTAGTGCAGCGTACAGTGGTTGCATGAGCTGCGCTGCGCTGGGGAGGAAACGGTTATAAAAATTAACCATTCCCAAAATCTCCTGTAACGCTTTGACCGTTTGAGGTTGGGGAAAATTTGTTATTGTGCGCACTTTATCGGGCAGAGGGACCGCTCCTTCTGGCGAAACGCGATGCCCCAAAAAATCAATCTGCGCCACCCCAAACTGACACTTCGCTGGGTTAATTATTAACCCATGCTCTGCCAACCTCCGGAAAACTGCTGTGAGGTGGCTTTCGTGTTTGTCTTCGGACGTGCTGGCTACCAAAATGTCGTCCAAATAGACGAACACGAAAGGGAGGTCGCGTAGGACCACGTCCATCATGCGTTGGAACGTCTGCGCCGCTCCCTTGAGCCCAAAAGGCATGCACAAAAACTCAAAAAGCCCGAAAGGAGTTATTACCGCTGTTTTGGGTATGTCCTGAGCGCGCACTGGAACCTGATGGTAACCGCGTACTAAATCTATTTTAGAAAAAATGCACGCCCCCACCAAATGAACCGAAAAATCTTGGATATGCGGAATTGGGTAGCGGTCGTGTGCTGTGGCGTTATTCAACCTGCGGAAATCACCGCAAGGTCACCACAAACCATCAGCCTTTGGGACCATGTGCAGTGGTGAAGCCCAGGGGCTTTTCGAACGCCTGATGATGCCCAGTTTTTCCAGGTTGGCGAACTCCTCGCGTGCTATGGTCAGTTTAGCTGAGTCCAGGCGCCGAGCTTTTGCAAAAACGGGCGGGCCGGTGGTAGTGATATAATGTTCCACCCCATGTTTAGCCACTGTCGCCGAAAACGTTGGGACTGTGAGTGCTGGGAACTGAGTGAGGAGTGCGTGGAACTTACCACCCGCAGCTGTGACGTTGGCTTGTGCAGTTGGCGGCACCACTCAAGCTGTGCAGGGAATAGAGTGAAAGGAGAGTGCATTAACCAGACGTCTGTTAGCAAGATCAACCAATAAACCATGTGAGCACAAAAA
Organism: Pholidichthys leucotaenia; assembly: GCA_020510985.1. NCBI lineage: Eukaryota > Metazoa > Chordata > Actinopteri > Cichliformes > Pholidichthyidae > Pholidichthys > Pholidichthys leucotaenia. Next base: position 55,582,856 of record CM035844.1, on the reverse strand, counting down.
ATCAGCCCCTAACATGTTGAAATTGACTGCCGCTACAACAAAAGTCCACTCAAATGCACGGCCCTGCAAAGACAGAAGCAGAGTCCTCTCACCGAAGGTCTTAATCGCTGAGCCATTCGCCGCTGACACCCGGAGACCCTTAGACGGCGTCAGCCGGTTCACGTAGGAAGGCGTGATGAAGCTCAGCTGGGAGCCTGTGTCCACGAGGAAATGCCTCCCCGAGCGTGCATCCGTCAGGTAGAGCAGCTTGTTCTCCTCCCCGAGGGCCGCAGCCGCTACCGACCCCCGGTCTTGGCGTTTCCCGAGCGCTTGAAGTGGCACGGTGGGAGGCACTTGTGTGCCCTCTCTGCAAAGCGGCAATGGTAGAAGCAAAGGACGTCGTCCGCTCCGTGTCGCCTGGCCCTTGCTGCTGCCGTCGTTGGTGAGTCTGGTGCTGCAACCCCTGGCCCCATGCCGTCTCCAGACGTTGCGCCTAGCTCTGCTGCCGCGGCCGAAACCGCGCTCCGTTTGTGGGCGTCGACGAGTCGTTGCGCCTCCTGGCTCAGCTCATGGTAGTCTCGCCGGGCCAACAGAGGTGAGCCTGCCAGGGTCACTCTCACCGTTGGCGGCAGGGTCCTGAGGAAAAGGTGGGCGAAGATAAAGTTGTCATCCTCGGAGTCTCTCAGCCTCAGCATTTTCACCATCAGGTCTACGGGTCTGTCGTTCTCAAACTCCGTCAACGCCAGGAGCCCCTCTGCTCGCTGTTGCACCGAGGGGGGTGAAGTGGCTGATAAGCGCAGCCTTCAATGCACTGTATTTGTCGCTGTCCGGTGGGTGATTGACCAGATTCCTCCACCCTCTGGACTGTGCGGCTGTTCAGCTTCGCCACCACATGGTAGAATTTTGTGTCGTCTCTCGAGATTCTCCGGAGGTTGAACTGCGCCTCGACCGCGCTAAACCAGGAGCGCGGACTATGCTGCCAGAAGTCCGGCAGCTGAAACGTGGCGGCATTCATCAGGCTGGCTTCTGCCGAGCCCCGCTCGGGAGAATTATCTCTGCTCATGCTTCATCGTAAGGTCACCAGTGTGGAGAATGTGTGGAAGGATGAGACTGAGTTTATTCCTCAGGTTCAGCTTTATTCACAATCACATACTCCAACAATTTCAAAGCAGAAAAAGAGGATGAATCGTCTCACATCTGTCTTTTATACCCCGGACATCAAAACTGCAGTCACATGGTGTTTAATCAAACATACAGTCACATGGTACTTAATCCCAGTCACAATGTAACTCCTCTGATCTTCACACCATCGTCCTTTAGTCTCCGGTGGTCCGGAAATCTCTCCAGGTCATCTCCTTGAAACAAAGGCCAAATCTCACACTCTCCCGTTACCTCTAGGAGGCTCAGTCCCTTTGTTCCCTGAGACGTGCAGCACACAATAAACACACAGCAATATATTTGTGGAGCATATGTAACCAACATATGTGCCCACAACGGACTTATTAATGTCAGGATGAAAACAGACTGTTTCAGATAGAGCTTTTAGAACATGTTCAGTCTGCTTTATCCTGCCTTGAGAGCTCTTATTGTGGGAAAAATCTGAAGAAAATCAACACGATATTGCCAGGGATTTCCTCATTTTGGAGTAAAAAATAGGGTTTGTGGTGTGAGAGAGAGGGAAAGAGTGAGAATCACTCCAAAAGAGTGAGTTGGCAACACTGCATAAAGCTGTCAATGTTTATGACTTTTAATATTATGGATTTAATTCGATGTGCAGTGATCCAAAGAAAATGTCCATTATCCACAGTCCAAATGTCTGCTGTGACAGAGACATGATCCAGTCCTGTAAATTCCTTTTGGAGATCAAATCAATTTTTGAATAATCTTTATCCAGGTAGCAAGTAAATGTTAACTTCAGTGGCTCACAGTCTCAGCTGTCTGATGGAAAATGACTGTTTTCAGATCTTCATTCTGTAACGACGTATCTGGCAATCAGTTGGTTTCTTGCTGGGTCACAAACTGTCCAGATGCATATCTGTGCTTGAAATCCAGCGTGGCTGTTCAGATAGCATAAATCTACTAATAACACGGTGCTAGCATAGCACTAGTTTTGATCTTGTTGCTGTTTGGGCGCTTCTGAAGATTGCAGTCTGTCTCACATGGCCCACCAACATGATTTTGTCCTTAACTGCAACAAAGGAAAAATAATCTGTCTATTTCCACGAAAACAAAGTAGCTTCATCTTTTACTAGCAGGAGCAAGCTCCATTTGTGGCTGCTTGCTGCAGCAGCGAAGAGGCTTTTTGCAACACATTGACTGACAGCTGCGTTAGCTATGTGGGGCCAGTTTGTATTTATTTGTGCTAAAAATATCTATCCATATTAATAAAACAAGTAATGTGAGTAACACATCTGATCAAATTTCAGTAACTGTAATGCATTACTGAATTTTTAAACAGTAATTTCTTTAAACAGCACATTACTGCAAAAGTAGTGGCGTTACAGTAACACGTTACTTTGTAACTCATTACTCCCAACACTGCTCATCAGTGCCACACCTCTCTAACCAGCCAATCAGAATTAGACCAAAAGTATACCATGATCAATATTTAACAGTAAAAGCTGGTGGCCTAGTGGTAGAGCACCCGCCCCTCAGCCAGGAGGTTATGGGTTCAAGTTCTGGCTGAGTCATACCAAAGACCATATAAAATGGTACTTCCCACCCTCTAGCTTGGTGCTCAGCATAATAGAACAGGGGAAGGAAAAATTGTAACCCATGGACAACTTGCACTGTCCTTAAAAATACAGCAGAGGGATTCCTCTTTTCTTACCGGTTTAGTGCAGTTAGTGGAGCATTTCATTGCAAAATGTGTGAAATCCCGATGGCAAGCTCCAAGTGACAGGTCAAGTGGTTGCTATAGGATACAGGGTGAAGACATTTTTTTTTTTTTAAAGAACTCCTGTGAAGTGCCCAGAAAAACGGGTCTAGAACATTTACATACTCAGTGGACATGCAACCTAACTGATAAACAATATAGGCTGTTTGATATAGAGGTATACAGTATAGGTCAGGGCTGGGCAACTTTGGTGGTAGTGAAAGCCATAAAAATTTTTTCCCTCACTTCCCGAGGGCCAGATTTACATGTGACACGGTGGCGCAGTGGTTTAGCACTATGGCAGCACAGTTTTACCCTCGGCCGGGGGATCGCGGGGATCATGAGATCGTGGGTTCGATCCCAGCCCCCGACCAACAGTGAGCTGTGTGGAGTTTGCATGTTCTCCCTGTGTTGCGTGGATTTACTCCGGGATTTCTCCGGTTTCCTCCCGCATACCAAAAACATGTAGGTTTAGGGCGCTTGCACACGCAGCGACCAGCAGCCGGTGGCTTGTCACCAGACTGCAAACCAAGTCTACCTACGGGTACAAATAAGTAACAAAAAAAAAAACAAACAAACAAAAAAAAAAACCTTTCGTGAGGGGTATTATTTCTAACAAAGTCAAAAGTTTCACAATTAAAACTGAAAATACAAATGAAAATAAAAGCTACACAGTGTTTTATCATGTTAGAATTAAAATTACTGATAAATAATATCTGCCCCAGGGGCTGTTCTAGGATCAGTGCTTTAGGGGTGCTGAGCACCCAATGAGCTCCACCACACACACACACACACACACACACACACACACACACACACTATTTTGTGAGTCATCATCTTTCATACATCTCTTCCCTGGCTTCTAGTTTGTGAACATGGTACATGATGATACATAAAAACAGTGACAGCTTGGATTTAATATTTTGCTTATACCAAAATGACAACAGCTTCTTTCTTCCAAATTCAAACGGCGCACAGTGGTTGATTGACAATGCAACCATTAAAGAAAGACATTTGCTACTAGCTGTCTTAGCCAGAGCTGGACTGGGACAAAAAAAATCGTCCCTGGCATTTTTGGTCCAATTTGTTAAGTAGCAACATTCAGCCATCACACTTAATGGTCTAACAGAGGTTAGAATTATCCCACTTTTTCCCTTAACAAGTGAAACCCTGGTTTTGAAGAAAGAAAGTTACTTTATCTATTTTGCATAAATATTTGTCATAATTTTAAAGTCTCAAAATTTTCCAAAGGTGAAAAACTTTGAGAAAAAGCTACACATTTACAAGGAAAAAAAGCCATCACAAGCATATATACAGTAAAAGCTTCAAATTTACTAGAATAACATAACAAATTTATAGGGATGACTGCCCATTTATTTAAATATATACTAAACTCATGAGAGGAGAAAAACGAACAAAATTACAAGAAAAACAACCTTGGATTAAAACATAAGTTAGTTATTAATTTCCGCTGGCGGATTGAGCCTCGCTCTCCGCCAGTCCCACAGCCACGCCTCCTCCTCACCAGGCATCCACCAGCTGTATGGTTCACCACATACACACTCACACGCTCATGCACACACACACACATGCACACATACACACACACATTCACACTCACGCACACACACATAGTCCTATCAGTCACGCACCTGTGGCTACACGGCTGGTCTACTTGCTGTCATTAGGGCTTTGTACAAATAGCAGGGCAGTATGACCAGCCGGTGTGGCAGCTTAGCAATGTCAACTTTGGATATCCAGGCTCGTATCGGTTGGTTTTCCCCTGGACTAAAATCGTGTTGTTTCCTCAGAGCCTTTCCGCTCCAACACCTTTGCAAGTCTTCTTTTGTGCCTTTTTCTCCACGCCTGCTTAATTGGAGCGTGTTAGGCATTCCCTTTGACCAATCAAGCTTGTAGCCGGGTGTCTTTCCCTTTTACTGTGACTGTTTTTAGACTTTCTACACATTCACCCATTGTAAATAAACACATTACTCTGTGTTTTGGGCTCGCTGCTATTTCCTATGTTCGCTGTGAAGTCACGCAGTGAACATGACAGTAAACTGCCACCAAGAAGAGCCCAAGCAGTAACGTGTTACTCATTTTTTGTGTTTTTTCACCCACCTGCTCGGAGCGTTATGTCCTGGTCTAGTCATTCCCACACTGGGTTTAGTGGATGGGCAGCAGGACAGCCCAGTATGGAGGAGCAGCGGGTGGCCTGGCAAATCTGGGAGCTCCTGGAGGAAGCGCATGACTCCTTCGGACCCAGCGATTGCTTAGCCTGCCTCTATGGAGTTATCCGGATCCTGAGGGCTCACCGGAGCCTCTGGAACTACCCCGAGTACTCCGTGCTGCTGTCCGGAGTCTTCGTGTGCAAGCATGCTTTCCCCAACCTGAAGTGAAGGGCTTTCCGGATGAAGCCCAAACAAAGACGCCCTTCTCCGCTGGCGGCCATCTTCTCTTGTCCTTCGTCCACTGTTCCAAGATGGCAGCCACCAGGTCAGCGAAGTCAGCATCACCCGGAATCCCGGAAGAACAATTCAGCCCCGCTAACTGCCCCAGCTCCGACACCGAGCCCAGTCACCTTCGCAGCGGATCATCAGTCCTGAGCAGTCCCGTCTGCAGGATCTCCCTCCGCATCCGCTGTGAGGTCTTCCTCGGTTTGTTCACCGGCAGCAGTGGGGCGCCTGCTTTTCTTACCGGGGTTTGCCGTTCCTGTGGTGAGAGGGACAGCTCCCATATCTCCTACAGAGGAGCCTAACACCGCCTTTCCTGGACAGACGGGTGATGACGTCCAAGCAGCAGCAACTAACACCATAAACTGGGAGAACAGGCAAGTTTCTTTTCATTTGATTCACTTTAATAATGAAATGTCTTGCCTGATTAGGGAGGCTCAGGGAAAGCAGTCCCCTGAGTCCCCTGAGATTGAAGATGGTGGACAAGATGGCGGCAGCAGGTAGCAGCGGCTTGGCAGGTGCTGATGTTTTACCTTTTCAAATGAAATCTAGGAAACCGCCTGACTTGACAAAAGCACTAATTACCTGGACTCTGTGGCCATCAACAAAATGTGTCAAAGCCCAGGCTTTTAATGTGCTAATTGTAGTGCTCTACTTGATGGCTCTCACTACCACACAACTGTATGGAAGCTGGGCTGCTGCCCGCGGACGCACAGGAACTCATCCACCTGATCCATCTGATCCATCCACCGACCAGCTATACCCCTGGACTCCTGGAGCCAGTACATCATCTACTCCAACGTGTTGGATGGAGGACGGGCACTTGCTCAAACTAAGCATAACGTGCATCACACACGGAGAGCTGCTCCGACAAAAGTCCAGCGGGGTAATACTGCTTTACTCTGCATTATTTTACTGCTCTGTGGAGACGTTCACCTGAACCCCGGACCGGTGGACGCCCAGCAACCGCAGCAGGTGATTACAGCAGCAGCAGCACCGGTGACTTGTATCCAAAACGATTTCATCACAATGTTTCAAGGTAACGCACGCCATGTGTCTAAGACGACAAACAACAACAGCTGCTGTTGTGGGGAACGTGAAATAACAAGACTGAATCATTTCTCAGTTCAGGTTTTAATGTCGTGTTCACATCCCCAGCTATCTCTCAAGAACACAAGAGAGAGAGCTGAGTCAAAATCTTCTCTTTTATACAGCCAAGGACAAAGGAAGAATCACATACAATATGAGCACCTCCTTTCTCAAAATGCACAGCAAAATATTAATCAAACCACTGACTCATCTCATTAATCTCTCCATTAGGTCTAGTACATTTCCATCTGGCTGGAAAAAAGCTGTCGTCATACCAGTTCATAAATCAGGCAGTAAAGACGATATATGCAATTACCGCCCAATCTCTATCTTACCAGTCCTATCTAAGGTTCTTGAAAAAGTTGTAGCTACACAGCTGATAGACTACTTACAAGACAGTCAACTTCTTCATCCACATCAATTTGGTTTTAGACCAGGATACTCAACAGAAACAGCAAATTGTTGCCTTATTGAAAACGTCAAACAGTCCTTGGACAGGGGTAATGTGGTAGGAGCTGTTTTTCTAGATCTCAAAAAGGCTTTCGATACTGTAAACCACAGTTTGCTTGTATCCAAAATGGTATCTTTTAACTTCTCCCCAAATACATTAGAATGGTTTGCATCTTATCTCCAGAATAGAGAACAGTGTGTAAAAGTTCACCAGGATAAATCCTCATTTTTAAACAACCGCATGGGTATCCCACAAGGGTCCATTCTTGGTCCTTTACTTTTCAGCATTTTTATTAATGACTTGCCGTTACACTGCTCAGCTGCAACATGCCAACTTTATGCAGATGATGCAGTTATTTACACAGCTGCCAAGACTCCAGCACAGGCTGCAGATGTACTGTCTACAAGTATGGTTGATGTCCAAGAGTGGCTCCTCAAGAACCATCTATTGCTGAACCTTCAGAAAACAGTCTCAATGTGCTTTTCAATCAAAAAATGTAACCTGCAACATTTTAAAGTTAATATACATGATCATGACATCAGTTTAGCTACAGAATTCAAATACCTTGGCATTGTACTAGATCCTCAACTCAAATTTAATCTTCATATAAAGAAAATTTCAAAAACAGTAAAAAAAAATCTGAACTGCTTTAAATTAATTAGATATTACATACCTTACGAAGCAGCTGCACTGTATATGCATTCTATGGTTTTTTCTCATATATCATACTGTTTGACAGTCTGGGCTCAAGCAGCCCCTTCCACAATAAGACATATAGGTTCATTATATAATCAAACCCTAAAAATCTTGGACAAAAAGCCCATTAGGTGGCATCACTGTAATGTTTTAAAAAAATACAACCTATTGAGTTTTGAGAGCTTCATTGACCTCTGTCTTCTGAAATTAACGTTCAAATGTTTCCATAAATCAGCACCCGAGCCACTTGCTGGTTTCGTCCAAAGACAGGACAGCAGCAGAGCCACCAGGAGTTCTGTTAACAATAACTGTAAAATATTCCACCGCAGAACCACATTTGGACAAACAGCTTTCTCTATAAAGGGCAGTCACATCTGGAACACAATGCCAAATGAAATTAAAATAATAACGGACTTTAAAACATTCACTAAAAATGTTAAAAACTGGCTGAAAAATAAACAAGAATGTACTCATGTATGAATTATTTGTCTGCAAAGTGAGAGTGAATGAAGGGAAGGAATAAATGTGTTTGTTTATAGTGAGTGACGGAGGGAGGAAGGCCTGAAATAGGCAAATGTGAGTTATGTTATATGTGTTAAATGTGAGTCAGGCTGTTATATTTGTGTATTTATAATATTTATAATATTTATGTTAAATGTGAGTCAGGCTGTTATATTTGTGTATTTATAATATTTATAATATTTATAATTGTGTATTTATAATTTTTCTGCATTGACGTATGTGGTTATTGTGTATATTTTTTATCTTGATTCTTTTTTCTAAAGCCCATCCAGGGACAAGAGTTGCAAATTAGCTAATAGCTATACACTCTATGTGCAACACATCAGATTGATTGTCTTTGATTAATTGTCTATGTTTATTGCACTGTCCCTGTCAAATAAACTAATCTACTACTACTACTACATATCACCGTCAAAACCCCCTATTGACAATAACTCTCCCCCCGCGCCCTTCAGTCCTCCGCCTGGGCTCCAGGAGGTCAGGAAGTCCTTTCAGCTCCTTCTCGCCGTACCTCCATCTTCTTGTTGTTATCCCCAGGCAGTCCAGACATATTGTCCCCTCTAAGACGTGAGGTCAATCCACACATGCAGTCACAAGCATTCCATAGTGCTTATACATATGTAGGTAAAAATATATGAGCTACATAACCCCCCCCCCCCAAACGTCGAAGAATGGACAATATATCAGAGTTAATAAAACATGATAACCTCAATAGCATAGCCTATACCACATGATTATATCAAAAATCAGTGATAACATCCATAGCATAGTCTATACCACATGATCACATTAAAATTCAGTCTGTACGCCGTCTGGGCTTCAAACGTCTTCCAAATCTGCTGTAAGCAGGTCTCGCTGTCCCTGCGGCGCCGTCCTGCAAAGAATCTGCAGACTGAGGAAGAGAGTGGTTATTTGATCCCTGCGGGGGCTCAGGGACGTGTTCCCTAGGGAGTCTACCACGTCGAGGTGCCCTCGCCATGGGTACAGACTCGTTGTTCATCACAAAAGCAGGCTTTAGTCTGTCAATACTAACTGTCTCTTTTCTGTCTCCCAAATCTAGCACAAAATGCTTATCACCTGATTCCAGCACCCTATACGGACCATCATATGGAGGGCGGAGGGTCGGTCTCAGAGCCTCGAAAACGAATTCGACATTTTTCAAAGCTTTGGAAACAAAAACGCGCTGAAAAGTGTGATGAACGGGGCCCGGGAGCGTGTCTGCTCCTGTGCCAATCAGTGGCCCCAGAGCCGGGAGGCACCCTGGCTCTGGATGCTCTGGCAGGAATTCACCGGGCAGCCTGAGAGGTTGTGCAAAAACTAACTCGGCTGGAGAGGCATTTAAATCCTCTTTGGGCGCAGAACGCAACCCCAATAAGACCCATGGTAGTTTGTTTACCCAATCTGCATCCGTAAGCGACGCTCTGAGGGCTGCCTTCAAAGACCTATGAAAACGCTCGCATAAACCATTAGCCTGGGGGTGATAAGCGGTAGTGCGATGAATTTTCGCTCCTAAGCTGCAGGCCATCGCTGACCAGAGCTCAGAGACAAATTGAGGCCCTCTGTCGGACGTAATATCCGACGGAACCCCGAAACGTGCTACCCAGGCTGTCAAAAAAACGTGAGCCACCTCTGCAGCTGTGGTCGATGCCAGGGGGACCACTTCCGGCCAACGTGTGGTTCGGTCCACCATTGTCAAAAGATGTGTGAACCCTTGCAACGACGGTAGGGGGCCCACGAGGTCGACATGCACGTGATCGAATCTCTTGGCCGGAATGTGGAACGGTTCTAAGGGAGCTTTTGTGTGTCTGTGAATTTTGGCCCGTTGGCAAGCCATGCAGGTTCTTGCCCACTCTTTCACGTGCTTGTGCAGGCTCGGCCAAACAAACTTCTCTGCTACCATTTTCCCAGAAGCGCGCACTCCTGGGTGCACCAGGGAGTGAACTGAGTCAAAAACGCGGCGGCGCCACGCGGCCGGGACTACCGGGCGCAGTCGCCCAGTCGATACATCGCAGATTAGGGGGGGCATACCGGTTTGCAAACACCTGCTCTCCAGCCTTAACCCTGTTGGTCCAGACAGGAGCACGCGCACGTCCGCATCACTACCCTGTTCCACTGCCATGGCTGCGTAATCTATTCCTACGTGAACTGGGGCCGCGTGCGCTTCCGCGCTGCTATTTTGGCCTGCAGCTGCGGTAGTATAATCTGCCTCCACGCGCACCGGTGCTGTGACCGCGCGAGAGAGGCAGTCTGCCACTACGTTGAGTTTACCCGCTACGTGTTGAATATCAGTGGTAAACTCCGAAATTGCGGCCAGTTGCCTCTGTTGCCGGCCCGACCACGGTTCTGAAATTTTGGACATTGCAAAAGTGAGCGGCTTATGGTCGACAGAAGCAGTGAAACGCCGACCTTCCAGCCAAAACTGGAAATGGCAGACAGCCAAATGGAGCGCTAACAGCTCCCTGTCAAATGTGCTGTATTTCCGCTCGGCTTCGTTCAAGGATCTGCTGAAAAATACCAGCGGCTGCCAAACCCCGGCAACCTGCTGTTCCACGACAGCCCCTATGGCCAAATCTGATGTGTCGGTGGTGAGCGCTATTCGGGCCGATGGATCAGGATGAGCTAGGAGCGCGGCGTCAGCCAGGGCTTTTTTTACCTCTGCGAATGCGCGCTTCCGCTCCGGGGACCACTCGATAGGGTTGGTGGGTTTTTGTTTTTTGAGCGCAGCGTATAATGGCTGCATGAGCTGCGCTGCGTGGGGTAGGAAACGGTTATAAAAATTTACCATTCCTAAAAACTCCTGCAATGATTTGACCGTTTGTGGTCGGAGAAAATCTGCCACTGCGCGCATCTTATCCGGTAGTGGGATTGCCCCTTCTGGGGAGACGCGGTGTCCCAAAAAAATCGATCTGCGCCACGCCAAACTGGCACTTGGCTGCATTAATTATTAACCCGTGCTCTCCCAACCTCCAAAAAACCGCAGTGAGGTGTTTTTCGTGTTCTTCTTCTGAAGTACTGACGACTAAAATGTCGTCGAGGTAGACGAACACAAAAGGGAGATCGCGTAACACGGCATCCATCATACGTTGGAATGTTTGCGCGGCGCCTTTAAGACCAAACGGCATACGCAAAAACTCAAAAAGTCCAAAAGGGGTTATTACCGCTGTTTTAGGAATGTCTTCAGGACGGACTGGAACCTGATGGTAGCCGTGAACCAGGTCTATTTTAGAAAAAATGCGCGCCCCCGCTAGATGCACTGAGAAATCCTGAATGTGTGGGATTGGGTAGCGGTCATGCGCTGTGGCGTTGTTTAGTCTGCGGTAATCGCTGCAAGGTCTCCAGGAGCCGTCAGCTTTAGGGACCATATGCAGCGGCGAAGCCCAGGGGCTCTTTGAACGGCGAATAATGCCCAGCCTTTCCAGGTTGGCGAACTCCTCGCGCGCGATGGAGAGCTTAGCAGCATCCAAACGCCGAGCTTTCGCGAAGACGGGGGGGCCTGCTGTAGTGATAAAATGCTCCACCCTGTGTTTCGCAACTGTTGCTGAAAAAGTAGGAACCGTGAGCGCTGGAAACTGGGTGAGGAGTGTGTTAAACTTACCGCCTGCTGTGGCGACGTTGGTCTGCACCGGTGGTGGGGACACTCGAGCTGCACAAGGAATAGAATAAAAAGACCAACAAACCATGTGAGCACAGAAAATCGGCACCTAACATGTTGAAGCTCACCGCCGCTATGATAAAAGTCCATTCATAAGTGCGGCCGTGTAAGGACAGAAACAGGGTCCTTTCTCCGTAGGTGTTGATGCTCGAGCCGTTCGCCGCTGTTGCCCCGTCACCACGGGGGTCAGCCAACCGGTCGGCATAGGTTGGGGTGATGAAACTCACTTGGGCTCCGGTGTCTACGAGGAAGTGCCTCCCGGAGCTCGCATCTGTGATGGACAGCAGCTTATTTTTTTCACCGAGAGCCGAAGCTGCTAACGAATCCCAGTTCTGGAGTTTCCCGAGCTCTTGTAGCTGCACGGTGGCACACACCTGTGTGCCTCCTCTGCGAAACGCCGGTGGTAATAACAGAGGCCATCTCCTCCGCTGCCCCGGGGCTGCGTCGCTGCCATTGATGGTGGGGCTGGCTCCGCTGTCTCTGGCTCTTCGTTGCCTCGGATCGCCGCACCTAGGTCTGTCGCTGCCGCTGTGGCCGTCTGCTCGCCGCAGGAGTCGAGGAGCCGCTGCGCCTCTCGGGCCAGCGCACGGAAGTCCCACTGGGTCACACAAGGCATGCCGGAGAGGGTCCCTCTCATGTGTGACGGGAGGTTGCTTAGGAAGATGTGCTGAAATAGGAAGTTATCGTTGTCCGAGTCCCTCAGCTGCAGCATGTCTTCCATCAGGGCGACTGGTCTGCGCCCTCCCTGGCCGTGCATAGCCAGGAGCCTCCTAGCCCTCTCTTCGGCTGAGGGCGTGAAACACTCGGTGAGGGCAGCCTTCAACTCGCCATATTTGTTGTAAGCGGGTGGCTGCTGTACCAGGCTCCGCACGCATCGAGCTGTGCAGTTGTTGAGTCTTGCGATGACATGGTAAAACTTAGTGTCATCCGCCGTTATTCCTGCGAGCGTGAACTGTGCCTCAGCCTGGAGGAACCACGAGTCCGGGTTGTCCTGCCAGAATTCTGGCAGTTTAATGGAGACGGCACTCGCTCAGGCAGACTCTGACGAGTCTGGATCATGGGAATCATTTCCTGGCATTCTCAAACGTCTCTGGTCACCAATGTGGGGAGCGTGAAATAACAAGACTGAATCATTTCTCAGTTCAGGTTTTAATGTCGTGTTCACATCCCCAGCTATCTCTCAAGAAACAGAAGAGAGAGAGCTGAGTCAAAACCTTTTCTTTTATACAGCCAAGGACAAAGGAAGAATCACATATCACCGTCAAAACCCCCTATTGACAATAACTCTCCCCCCGCGCCCTTCAGTCCTCCGCCTGGGCTCCAGGAGGTCAGGAAGTCCTTTCAGCTCCTTCTCGCCGTACCTTCGTCTTCTTGTTGTTATCCCCAGGCGGTCCAGACATATTGTCCCCTCTAAGACGTGAGGTCAATCCACACATGCAATCACAAGCATTCCATAGTGCTTATACATATGTAGGTAAACATACATGAGCTACAGCTGTAACCAATTAAACTCCTTACAGACGGCCGTTGCCTTCAAACAACACAAAACCAAATTTTTTCAAACTGTCAATCATGCATCTGTACTGTGGAACCCGCAAACAAAGCCAAAGGGAATATTTGGAGGACATTTAAACATACGCAGCGTCATTTCAAAAACAGAACAACTGGAACATTTACTCACGGACTCAAATCTGGATTATCTGTGTCTCACAGAAACTTGGATGAATACCATGACTCCTCTATCTGTGTTTACAATCCCCGGATACAATGTTTACAGACGAGACCGAAGGAAAGGAAAAGGGGGCGGGGTTTTGATTTACGTTAAAGACTGCATTGACAGTTACCAGACAGACACCTGCGATCAAACTCTGGAATGTGTTGGGGTCACAATAAGGCTATCTCCCCAAATGTCATTCCTTGTACTCGCTGTGTATCGCCCACCAAATGCAACTAATGACTTTTACTCTGGTTTGGCTGAAATCTTAAAGAAATATGAAAGAAAGGAAATATTGCTAATGGGTGATTTTAATATAAACTGGCTTGATAAAGCACGAAGGAAAAAGCTGAAAGATATTACCAATTCTACACAAATGACACAATTAATAAATAAACCTACAAGACTGACTAAAAATTCACAAACTTTGAGTGACCTAATTTTTAGTAATAAGCCGGATAGGGTAACCAAAACATATAATTTGATAACAGGTTTGTCAGACCATAATCTTACTTTAGTAGCCAGAAAATTAAACAAACTAAGGTATAGGGATCAACAGCAAATTAAAAAATCATCTAAAATTTCTTACATTCCAAAGAAAAATCAAATCTTCCTTGAGAATGACTTAAGCAAAATAAACACAGAGTTTCAAAATGATAAAACCTGTGACCAGTCATGCAGAAATATTACAACAGCTATAACAGATATTATTGCAAAATATACAGAACTGAAACAAAGAAAGTCCAATAAAAAGAGGATGCCATGGTTTAACACCTCTCTCTGGGGCCTCATGAAACAAAGAGATATGGCCCTCAAAAAATTTCTTAAGTCAGGGCTAACCCCTGATCATTACACTTATAGAAGCTTGAGAAATAAAGTCTCTATACAACTTCTAAAAGCAAAGGCTAACTTTTTTCTCAATATAATAAAGGATGCAAAAGGCAACAATAAACTTATTTGGAGAAGCATGGATAAACTATTGGGAAAAGAAAACCCAAGATGTGATGACTTAAAGCTAAAAATAAATTCTGTTATCCAAAATAACAACACTGAGCTGGCAAAACATTTTAATGATTATTTTATAAACTCTGTGTCACAATTGGCAAAGAGTTTTTCTAAGCCAAACTGCACTCATGAATTCCACTGTGATGCTCATTCTTTTAAATTGAGTAATGTAGATGAAGGGAATATCTCTAAAATCATATCCAATCTTAACAATAGTAAAGCTAAAGACATATTTAAAATGGATACAGCTTTTCTGAAAGAACACAAAGAAATTTTAACACCAGTATTAACAAAAATTATAAATCAATCCATAAATGAGAGTACCTTTCCCACAATTTTGAAAACAGCCATTGTACGGCCAGTGTACAAATCAGACGATAAGCTCCAGGTCGCAAATTACAGACCCATCAGCGTACTCCCAACCATTTCCAAAGGCTTGGAGAAAGCTGTAGCACAACAGCTGGTGGACCACCTTGACTCCATGGCAGCACTTAACCCCTTTCAGTTTGGTTTTAGGAAAGGATATTCCACTGAAACAGCATGCTGCTATCTATTAGAAAACATCAAATCCAGCTTGGATGGGGGAGGGGTAGTGGGGGCTGTTTTTCTTGACCTGCGAAAGGCTTTTGATACAGTTAACCATGAGTTACTTTTAAACAAATTATCACAATTCTCCCTTCATAAAAATACACAAAATTGGATAAGGTCATACCTCAGTGACAGACAGCAGTGTGTAATTGTAAATAATGTTACATCTCCTTTAAAAGCATGCAGTATGGGTGTACCGCAGGGCTCTACGTATTTTAGGGCCTTTGCTGTTTACATTATATATTACTAACTAACTAACTAACTAACCTGCACTTGTATAGCGCTTTTCTAGTCACAAAGACCACTCAAAGCGCTTTCACTAGTACTAACCCTCTATTCTAAGGGCCTATAGGAAACAGATATCTAGGGACAATTTAGAACAGCCAATTAACCTAACATGCATGTCTTTGGATTGTGGGAGGAAACCGGAGCCCCCGGAGTAAACCCACGCAGCACAGGGAGAACATGCAAACTCCACACAGAAAGGTTCCAACCCCTGCCAGCCTGGGGATTTGAACCAGGAACCTTCTAGCTGTAAGGCAACAGTGCTAACCACTGCACCACCGTGCTGCTCAAATGATCTCCCGTTTGTGTGTAATGCAAATATAATTATGTATGCTGACGACACTGTGGTATATACTCATGGTAAAACGACTGAAGAGGTGACTGAAAAATTAACACAGGAAAAGGAGAAAGTCTCACATTGGTTGAGGAATTCTTGTTTAACCTTAAACGTCGATAAAACTGTGTCAATGTTTTTTACAAATCGTTACAAATCCAAGAATTCTTGTCATATCTTGATAGAAGGACAAAAAATTAAGAATGTGACTGAATTTAAATATTTAGGTGTTACACTTGACTCAAATTTAAGCTTTAAAAAACACATTAAAAAGATGACAAACACGGTCAAATTTAATTGTGCTAATTTCAGACATATCCGAAATTCACTGTCTACTGAAGCATCAAGTATGTATCTAAATGCTATGATAATTCCACATTTTCTTTATTGTATGACAAGTTGGTCACAGGCGTGTAAATCTGCCCTGAGGCCTCTGGAATCATTATACAAGAATTCTGTCAAGATTCATGACAAGAAAAGACGAACGTTCCATCACTGCCCAATCCTGTCCAAATATAACCTGTTGAGCTTTGAAAATTTAATTATGTATACAAATGTGTGTCTTTTGTTTAAGATAATCCATAACTCTGCTGCTTCTCCCTTAAAAAGGTTTGTTTCATTAAGTTCTGTAAATACATCTCGGACAACTCGATCAACAGCACGCGGCGAGTGCAGGATTCCTAAGCACAAGACAACATTAGCAAATTCAACATTTTCATGTGTGGCCATGCGACAGTGGAACATGTTACCAACGGAGTTACTTGCAGTAACAGACTATCACACATTTTCACGCTTGGTGAAATAACATTTAATCTCTAAGCAAACCTGTGCCCATAATGTGCTGTGATGTTAGATGTGTTAGATGTTAGAGTGTGTGATGTTGACAGTGGGACCAATAAGAGTCAGTGGTTTGATGTGAAAAATTGTTTATATGGATGGAGTTATAAAAATGTATTATTGTATGTTTTAGTTCTTATCAGTGTTTTGGGTTCTTATCAATGATATTAATGTTTTTTAGTTTTTAGCAATGCTTGGTTCTAGTTTTTTAATCAATGTTTGGTTTTAGTTTTTTTATCAGTGCTTACTTGTAGTTTTAGCAAATGTCTGCTTTTTAATGCTAACACCAGCCTGCTGAGGGACTACAGGTGGAAATTAGCACTTGTGCTATAACCTGGTACAATGCATCTTTCCTCTTTAAGGTCAATGTATATTGTGCATGTCCCTGCATAAATAAATAAATAAAAGAAAAAAAACAAGAAAGCTCTCCCCGCCTGCTGCTGTTAAAATCTGTTCACTAGCCCTCTCTCCTCTCCCCTTTGTGTGCCTGCCGGAACTGGAGCCGAGCAACCAGGATCAGGAGGAGCCAGAGGTCTGGGGGATCTGTCCTCCTGCAGCCATGGTGAACCAGGTCCCAGCTGCCACGCCGGAGGAGTCACCAGCGTGGATCATGACAGCTGGGAGAATTAAGACTGTAGTGACCATCATGCCTGCTGTGGAGGCTGCCACAGCAGAGTCCGTGCCCAAGCGGAACCTCTTGGAGGCCGAACCTGGGAAGACGTCGCCCGGACCGCCAGAGTCCTGGATGGCGGTAGAGCTTGAGCTAAGGCAAGTGCACTTCTTTGTCTTTCTCTTTTCTATTATTGAGCACTTTTGCCTAGCTTTAGGTGAGGAGAGCTAGCTGCAGCCAAACGCTGCACCTGAGCTCGCCTTGCCGGGCTTTGCCACTGCTGGTGACTCTGACCCTTCCCCCTCTCTTTCTGAGTCCATTTCCAGAGTCGTCGGAGAAGATCTTCCATCGCCGGATGAGTTTGTTGACCCAGGTTTACAACCAGAGGTCACCGAGGTTCTGGACGAGGTGGTTGTCGGGGGCACCCAGTCCCAGTCCAGGGTGCCTGTGATTGATCGCCTCCTTGCTTGGGTCCTCAGACGGGTCAGCTGGCCCATGGCCAGGATGGCATTGGGGTCAGCAGTGGCCCAGCCAGGTCCCACCGCGGGTGCAGCAGGGGTCCAGCTGGACTCCATCGTGGGTGCAACCATGGCTCGGTGGGGGACCATCGAGGGTGCAGCCGAGCTCCAGTCCCAAGCCGGGACCATCGAGGGTGCAGCCAAGCTCCAGTCCTACGTCAGGACTACTGGGGGTGCCATAGGACAGTTTGGGGACATCGGGGTCATCCTTTCCTTTTGGAAGCCCTGTGGGTGTTCCTCCTCCCTCTGCTGGGCACCGTCGGGATCCTTTTCCTTTCGCCGCTAGCGACCGCAGGGGTTCCTCTTCCCCTGTCTGGCCACCCACCTCTCAGCCTTCCAGTGAGTAGGCCACCGCCTCATTTGCCCCTCCGGTCCTGGTGGTCTAATCTTGTGGGCAGGCCGCCCGAAGGATTGGGTTCCTGGGTCAAGTGGCCCTTTTTCTCTGGCAGGCCACCTGATACCGTTCAGTGGGCCACCTGCTGGCCCTGGGACTTGGGTCGGCCCCCTGAATTTTTGGTCACCAGCTGGGCCTTGGACTCCATCCGGCCCCCTGAACTGTGGGACTCATGGGGGTGGGGTGGGTTAGTTTATTTTTGGGGTTGGGGAGGTCGTTGTGCTGTATTGTGGTGATTATCCTTCCCTGATCTATCCCCCCTCAACCTGTTTTCCCCCACCTCCCACCCTGGGTTGTTGTATGGGCTTTTTGAGTGGGGGGGTAGGTTGTTGTTTTTTTTCTTTCTGATGGTACGGTGGGTGTCTGGTATCCACCCCTTGAGGGGGGAAGGCACTGTCATGTTCGGGGTCGTCACCCCAAGCATGACTCGTGGCTGTTGGGTTTAATTTTTGCTTATTAATTTCAGCTGGCGGATTGAGCCTCGCTGTATGGTTCACCACATACACACTTATGCACGCACACACACACTCACATTCACACTCACGCACACACATAGTCCTATCAGTCATGCACCTGTGGCCACACGGCTGGTCTACTTGCTGTCGTTAGGGCTTTGTACAAATAGCAGGGCAGTATGACCAGCAGGCGTGGCAGCTTAGCATTGTCGACTTTGGATAACCAGGCTCACATCAGTTGGTTTTCCCCTGGACTAAAATTGTGTTGTTCCCTCAGAGGCTTTCCGCTCAACACCTTTGTAAGTCTTCTTTTGTTCCTTTTTCTCCGCTCCTGCTTAATTGGAGCACGTTAGGCGTTCCCTTTGACCAATCAAGCTTGTAGCCGGGTGTCTTTCCCTTTTGCTGTGACTGTTTTTGGACTTTCTACACATTTACCCATTGTTGTATGACAGTTCATACAAGTATCTGGTGTTTTAAGTCATGTAGTCCAAGGCCTCAAGTAACACACACAAAACTTCTCTACTGAGCACACAGCCAGAGTTGTATGCACAATGTGTTCTCCCAGAGTGAGCAAAAATTGTCAAGTTGTTTGGGATTACTAACTTGATCTATTATTTGGTCTCTGAAATGAAAGCTACAGCACAGACCTCTGTTTGTGAATCACCGATCTGTCATGTCGTGGCTCTCACTGGCTCAGCTTGTTTTCCATGTTTCATTGACACATTTCTGACTGTTTCAAAGTCAATATATCAACTAGAGAGTTCAGTCAGAAAACGTATTAAGTTGTTTTCCAAAGTTTTTACAAATTACAAACACAGATGTGTCATTTTCATTCTAGGACAATAAGACCAGACTCCATGTGACTTGAAAGATTAGATTCCCAAATGAAGGCTCATTATGATGACAAAATGGTATCCTAGGACAGTTGTTTAAAGCAAGTCTCTACACAAATCCTTTACAGATATTAATCCAAATGTCAGATGAGTCCCATAGTCATCCATGATAATGACCCCAGAGAAAGAAGCCAACTTTATTGTCTTTCAATCCATACAGCCAATCATGTACAGTAGAACAAAACTGCATTTCTCCTATCTACAATGTTAATCAGATCTAGAATCAGGAGGGGTTGCTGCCATGCAAGGTGACGTCACAAACTTTTCCTTCCCCCATTCTATTATGGTGAGCACCAAGCTAGAGGGCGGGAAGTACCATTTTTATATGGTCTTTGGTTATGACCTGGCCAGGGGTTTAACCCACAACCTACTGGCTGTGAGGTGGATGCTCTACCACTAGGCCACTGGAGTGGTGAAATCTCAGTGACTTCAAAACTCTTAGGTCGGCCACACTAAAAAGCTTCATGCTGCTGAATACAATTGGTCATGGACACAATGTAGCCATTAATTCACTGTGACAGCTGCAGAATAATGTATAAAAAACTGCTGTTTGCTGTTCTTCTGACAGCATTTGCCAACATGGAGCCGAGAGTCAGTGTTTTTTATGAAGAATAGAACAAAGTGAATCTGGGACATATGATTAATGTCTAAAGAAAGGGAGACTTTATTTGATTCAAAGTAAAGGTCTATCTCTTTATGGTCCAAAGATCAGCTGATGTTTTATAGAGCACAAAGTATAAAAAATCTAATAGAATATAAGAGGGAGATGAAGAGAGAGCGCTGCAGTGTTATAAGATTTTAAAGTGTGTTTTGGCTGTTTTGTTTTTTAGTTAATGAGGGTGTACTTTGAACTACTCACTGGATACACTTGATCTCCATGTTTTCTTACATCATTATGGTATTGTAGATGCCTTACTGTGACTGACTTGAGCCCAACTAGTTAGGAAACATGCTCTTGCTCTAAAAAAAAAAAAAAAAAAGGCAAAGAAAATCCTGTTATGTTATGAATTAAATCTGCCCTCCATCCTGTGGTAACATCTATAAGCTCTATGCAACCAAAGCCCAGAGTTCCAAACAGCAGGAAATCAACGTTGCCATTAAATTTTTACAAGGCATCATTAGTTTCTTCTGTGTATATGTTTACTCATGACAATGCATTAGTTTTAGTTTCCTGTCAAGAACTGATGGAGCAGGAGAGGAATTTTTAAAAAAAGAATGGATTGTCAGAAGTTTTCCATTTATAACAGCCCAATTATGAGATTTCCCCAATCCACAAGACTAAAGCATTCTGTAGTACGACTCTCTAATTGATTAATCCAATGCTGTACAGTACATGCAGCAGAATGTCAAGTGTCGAGGACCCATAGTTTTTGTATTACTCCATTCACTGCTAGAGTAAAAATTGACCTTTACATTTTCTCTAGAGCCAGGGCTCGCACACACACACACACACACACACACACACACACACACACTTTTGTTTTATCCAGCTGTATTTACTTGTAGCTCAGCTTATACGTCCAAATGAAAGCTGTAACGATAAAGTTTAAAAGAGCAACAAAAATTATTTACTGAGTTGAATAAATAATCACTCCCTTGTGTTATGTCATGGGCAGCGAGAATGCACCCCTCCCATCCTGCCTCACATTCACCAACTCATCACTGCACCTGAGGCAGAAGACACACCTGCACCCACTCATCAGCCAGCGTACTTAAGGAGGCTCTCTCTGTGCAGTCAACGCTGACTCATCTGGGTATACTGCCCGTGATCAGGCAAGCTACGTAAGTTATAAGTGTTGACACGTCGTTAACCTTATTTCTCTTCTTTCCTCAGGTTGCTGCCACCATGAAGGTGTGTCTCTAGGACTGCGCGTGCTCTCTTGCCACATCTCACCGATCTTCACCTTCCTACTCCACCTGGTTAGGCACCATCAGCTCATCTTTCCCCCACCCTACTGGTTCATCTATTCCTCACTGGGTCCCTGCCGGTTCTCCCTGGATTTCCCAAGTAAGTGGCAATTTGGTTTGCCCATTTCCCTTTACTCTATTCCTCTGCTCGCGGCTCTCGTCTTCTCTTCACAGGGCTATTCCTCTGGCGAGTGACTGTTCCTGTAGCTGTGTGCTTGGTTTTTGCTATTTAATAAAACTTTCAAACATGCCCCTCTGTGTGGTGCCTTTCTGTGCTTCGGCCTCGTGCACGCGAGCTGTCAAGCTTAATTAGTCATGACAGAATGAGCCAGTCAGGACAGTAGCTCAGCCGGTGCCTCACCACAAGAGGTGTCAGCTATCGATCACCTAGCGGTGACCGAGCACCAGCTCACTGTGCTGATACAACAGGTGTTGAATATGTTGACGCTTTGGTCTACAATGCCTCCTCTGGCCTCTCCCCCTCAGCCTGCTCCGTGCACTACGGTGTGCCGTACGTACTACCTCCATTCCCACACTTTCCCTGTATGCGGGGGAGGTGGGGAAATGTAAGGGGTTTCTTATTCATGTTCAAATGTACCTGGAGCAGTTTGGGGAGGAGTAACCGGGAGACATAACCAAGATCCAGTTCTTTACTCTGTTGCTCAGGGATCAAGCCCTTGAGTGGGCATGGTCCACTTTAGACAACCCCGAGGGGTGTCGGTACACGTTTGATCAATTTGTGGCTGCATTCTTTAACGCGTTTGGCTGGACCGAGAGTCAGGGCAATGTTATGAGCCACCTGATGATGCTCCGCAGGGCACTTGGCCAGTGGCAGAGTGCTCGGTGGAGTTCCACGTTGTAGCATCTGAATTGGGGTGGAACAATATTGCGTTACGCAGTGCGTTCCTCCACAGGGTGAATGATGATCTGGCAGTTCACCCTGTCCCGGAGACTCTTGACGATCTCATAGATCAGGCAGTTGGTTTGGACAACCGGTACCGTGAGCGCGTGAAGGAGCGCGAGTCCTCCTCTCGCCCGCAAGGCGAGCATGTGTCCGCCATGGTTACTGGCACTGGCGGCGCTAGCTCTTCACCCGAGCCGATGGAGCTCTTTCGGCACTTGACCGATGATGAGCGCTGGCAAAAGCGAAGCGTTGGCGCGTGTGCGTACTGTGGTTTAATGAACCACAGTCTGGATGAATGCCACCAGCGGCTAAACGTCTGGCAGGCGGAACTAAATCTACTCCTCCCGGTAATTTTTCAATTTTGACCCTTGTGCAATTGCCGGAAGTCGAGAGGACTATGGCGCTGGTAGATTCAGGGTCAGAGGGTAATTGCGTGTCTGCTGAGTTCGTTAATCAGGTGGAGATTCCCACATGTAAATTGCCCCGTGGTCAGAGGATCACAACCATATCTGGCCGAGAGGTTACGGTGGTCGCTCTTAGCACAGTGCCTATTTCCATCCTCCTCTCCGGGAACCACCGGGAGGAACTCTCGTTCCTGGTTCTCCCTATGTCATCTTCCCCTGTGGTTCTTGGTTACCCGTGGCTCCGGAGGCTTAACCCATTGATTAACTGGGACAAAAACACCATCTCCTCCTGGAGTCCGTTTTGTTTGACCCACTGTATGTGTTCAGCGGAGTGTTCCCTATCTCTGTCCGTTTCCCTCTCCCCGGTCGAGTCGCCGGACCTCAGCCTCATTCCCCGGGCTTATCATGATTTGGGAGAGGTCTTTAGCAAATCAAGAGCGTTGTCGCTGCCACCTCACCGCTCTTATGATTGCGCTACAGACCTCAACTTGGGGGCGAGGCTGCCGTCCAGTCGATTGTATAGCATTTCTGGCCCGGAGAGGGAGGCAATGGAGCAATATATTAAGGAATCACTGAATGCTGGCCTTATTTGGCCATCTTTGGCTCCGCTCGGAGCCGGATTCTTCTTCGTCAGGAAGAAGGATAGCTCATTGCGCCCGTGCATCAACTACCTGGAGCTCAACGCAATTACCATCAAAGATAAGTACCCTTTGCTTAATTCAGTGTTCGAGCTCCTTCAGCGCTCATGGGTTTTCACCAAGCAGACCTTAGGAATGCGTACCATCTGGTCCACATTCGCAAAGGCGATGAGTGGAAGACGGCTTTTAAAACACACAAAGGGCAATTCGAATATTTAGTGATTCCGTTCGGGCTCACTAATACCCCTGCCATCTTCCAGCGGTTAATAAATGACGTCCTCCGCGATATAAGATAAGATAAGATAAGATAAGATAAGCCTTTATTAGTCCCACAATGGGGAAATTCCAGGATTGCAACAGCACAGGGACAGCAACACTCAGAGCAACAATCAGAAGGCAAGAAAAAACAACATCTAGCAAACATATGTCCATATTACTATAAATGTATATATATAGACACACAGTGCAGAGCATTATGGCTGGTGGATGTGCAGCAGAAAGTCTAAGCTCTCTCTCCGCGGATGCAGCGGGCCAGCTGGAAGTCTTTGGGCATGATGGTGACCCCCTTAGCGAAGAAGAGACCACCAGGTGGGTCTCGCTGGTCTCCTGCAGAGCCATGACGGCGAAACTCAGGAAACGCAGGACGGTCTTGAAGTCCTGAGCGATCTCCCTCACCAGGCGCTGGACGGGCAGCTTACGGATGAGCAGCTCCGTGGATTTCTGGTAGCGACGGATCTCTCTCAGAGCCACGGACCTGTGACGGCGAGGCCTCTTCACTCTGCCGGTGGCCAGAGCGCCTCTCCGAGCAACCCTGGTGGCTAGCTGTCTCCTGGGGGGCTTCTTCCTCCAGTAGATTTTACGGGCGGTCTGCTTGGTTCTTGCCATCGCTCTTTATTATTCTGTCTTATATTTCTTTCACGCCGCCTAAACTCCAGCCCGGCACCCGCTTCGTTTTCGCTACAGCTCCCGGTATGTCGAGTTTCCCATTAGCACCAGGCGGCGGCCAAGTGCTAGCTAGCACTAGCTCCTCCCCGCTGTAACGTCTCCCGCTGCAAACCGTGGCTCCGTCCGCCGACCCGGGAGACCCCCGGGGCGATCCGTGCGTCCATGATATATATACAGAGTGAAAGGTGTAGAAAGAAGAAGGAAGATAAAAAAAAAGGCTGTTGCAACAGGCAGCCGACTCGTGTGGCGCCGCCGGTCCGGCAGAGCCGGAACCGGAAATATGCTTTACCAATTTGTTTGTCTACCTTGATGATATTCTTATTTTCTCCCGCTCACCAGAGGAACCATGAAGCCCACGTCAGGGCTGTTTTACAATGGCTTTTGGAGAACCAGCTCTACATCAAGGCCGAGAAGTGAGTTCTCCATCACCTTCTTGGGCTTCATAGTGGCTGAAGGGAGACTGATTGCCGACTCAGCCAAGGTGATGGCAGTGTTAGATTGGCCAACTCCCGTAAGGAGCTTCAACGCTTCCTCGGGTTCACAAATTTTTACCGCAGGCTCATCAGGAACTTTAGTGGGGTGGCACTGCCCTTGACGCAGCTGACCTCCGTTAAGGTCCTCTTTCGGTGGACTGAGGCAGCTGAACAGGTGTTTGTCAAATTAAAGTGCCTGTTCACGAAAACACCTATCTTGGCCCAAGTCGACACGCAGCTCCAGTTTATCCTTGGGGTGGATGCATCTGATTCAGGGGTTGGCACTGTGCTGTCGCAGTGCATGCCCCCTGACCAGAAGCTTTGCCCGTGTGCATATTTCTCTCATCGGCTTACGCCAGCCGAGAGGAATTATGACATAGGGGAAAGAGAGCTGCTTGCCATTAAGTTGGCATTGGAGGAGTGGAGGCACTGGTTAGAGGGGGCCATTCGCCCCATCGTGGTGTGGACCGACCACAAAAACCTCGAGTACTTGCGGTCAGCCTGCCGACTGAACGCCAGGCAGGCTCGCTGGGTGCTATTTTTTTCCAGCGATTTAATTTTACAATCACTTACCGGCCTGGTGCCCAGAACACCAAACCGGATGCACTATTGCACCAGTTTGATTCTGGGGAGGAAGCCCCCCCCCCCAAACCATCATACTGCCTTCATGCGTCCTTGGAGCCCTTACTTGGGATATCGAGTGGAGTGTCCGTCAGGCCCAGTCCCAGGACCCCATGCTAGTAGGGTGCCCCTGGCACTGTCTGTACGTCCCAGCCACCCTCCACAGCGATGTCATCCAGTGGGGTCACACCAGTTGCCTCACGTGCCATCTGGGCATTGCTCGAACTGTGGACTTCGTCCGGCGAGCGTTCTGGTGGCCCACGCTGTGTCGAGACATACAAGAATATGTGAAGGACTGTCAGACCTGCGTCCGGGGAAAATCGGAATCCCCCCCCCCCCCCATCAGGTCTCCTCCACCCCCTCCCCATCCCTGGTCTTCCGTGGTCTCACATCACCGTGGACGTTGTCACCGGACTCTCCCCCCCCCCCCCGCCTCCCATGGCAAGATGGTGATTCTGACCATCGTGGATAGCTTCTCCAAGGCGGTGCATCTGGTGGCCCTCCCAAAGCTCCCATTGGCTTTGGAGACAGCGGTCCTCCTCACCGATCACGTGATCCGGGTCCATGGCATCCCTATGGACATTGTGTCTGATTGGGGTCCACAATTCACTTCCCAGGTCTGGAGGGCCTTTTGCCGGATCCTGGGAACCACTGTGAGTCTCTCCTCAGGAAACCATCCTCAGAGCAATGGGCAGGCGGAGCGCGCCAATCAGTCCTTGGAGGCCGCCTTGCGGTGCATAGCAGCCAACAACCCATCATCTTGGAGCACACATCTGACCTGGGTGGAGTACTCCATGAACTCTGCAGTATCCTCAGCAACTAGACTCACCCCGTTTGAGACGTTGCTGGGGCACACACCGCCTCTCCTGCCCATGGCCAAGAGAGAGGTCTCGGTTCCATCCATAGCGGCCCATGCTTGTCACTGCCGATGCATCTGGAGGTCTACTTGGGCCGCCCTGGCCTGCACCACAGAACGCACCCGGGCTACTGCTGATAGGAGGCGGGTCCCGGCTCCAAAGTATGTCATTGGACAGCAGGTCTGGCTGGCGGTGAGTCAGATCCCTCTGAAAGAGAAATTGAAGCTGTCCCCCCGCTTCCTTGGGCCATACACCATCTCCCGGATGATAAATGATGCGTTGGTCCAACTGAAGCTGACCCCGGCCCTACGGGTGAACCCTACATTCGATGTCGCCCACATCAAGCCCCTCTCTGCCAGTCTGCTTCCCCCCTCCACCCCCCTCCCCAAGCCACCTCCTCCTCCTCGGATCATTGATGGCCACCCCGCCTACACTGTACGACGATGTTCGCTGTCGGGGCTGAGGCCTGCAGTATTTGGTGGACTGGGAGGGCTATGGCCCAGAGGAACGGTCCTGGGCCCCCTCGTCGCGAGTGCTGGATAAGGGGATGCTCCGGGCCTATCACCGTGCACACCCGGAGAAGCCCTCCAGACCACCAGGAGGCGCTCCTAGAATAGGGGGCCCTGTCATGGGCAGCGAGCGTGCGCCCCTCCCATCCTGCCTCACATTCACCAACTCATCACTGCACCTGAGGCAGAAGACACACCTGCACCCACTCATCTGCCAGCGTACTTAAGGAGGCTCTCTCCACACAGTCAATGCTGGCTCGTCTGGGTATACTGCCCGTGATTAGGCAAGCTACATAAGTTATAAGTGTTGACACGTCGTTAACCTTACTTCTCCTTTCCTCAGGTTGCTGCCACCATAAAGGTGTGTCTCTAGGACTGCGCGCGCTCTCCTGCCACATCTCACTAATCTTCAGCTTCCTACTCCACCTGGCCAGGCACCATCAGCTCATCTTTCCCCCACCCTACTGGTTCGTCTAGTCCTCGCTGGGTCCCTGCCGGTTCTACCTGGATTTCCCAAGTAAGTTGCAATTTGGCTTGCCCATTTCCCCTTACTCCATTCCGCTGCTCACGGCTCTCGTCTTCTCTTCACAGGGCTATTCCTCTGGCGAGTGACTTCCTGTAGCTGTGCGCTTGGTTTTTGCTATTTAATAAACTTTCAAACGTGCCCCTCTGTGTGGTGCCTTCCTGTGCTTTGGCATCATGCACATGAGCAGTCAAGCTTAATTAGTCATGACATGTTTTGCTTTTGTTGAACCACCTTTTGATTTAATTACACTTTTAGTCTGCTGGGATATGTCTCTACCAACTTTGTACATCTAGACGTTGCTATATTTGCCCAGTCTTCTTTGTAGAACAGCTTCAGTTCGTTTAAATTTGATGGTGATCATTGGTGGTCTGCAGACTTCAACTCATTCCACAAAAATTCAATGGAATATAAGTCTAGATTCTGACTAGGCCATGCAAACATTCACCCTTTTCTGCTTCAACAGCTGTGTGGTTAATTTTACGGTTTGCTCTGGGTCATTGCCGTGTTGAAGGTGAACCTTCTTCCCATTGACAACTTTCCAACAGAAGGCAGCAGGTTTTTCTGAAGAAATGAGTGGTATTTTGCCCCATCAATTTTCCGTCTATCCTGACAGTGCAAATCATTTTAATGGAAGGGCGGGAGGAGCCTTTATCCAACTCAGTGATTCTTGTGGTCTATATTAATCATATATTCCATAACCTACATATGTTGAAGCATGTGGAAATGTTTGGTAATTACATATGTAAAGCAACTTCACACCTCTCAAAGGACAAAGGCTCTCAACCGCCAAGTGAAGAACAAAGACATTCCCAGACACTGCAGTGGAAACCGGAGGAGCTACCCTCACCCCCTGGGTGAAGAGAGGAAATACCAAGACAATGGGGGGATTAAGATAATGAGGGATGTCAGCCTTTGTTATGCATGTCTTTTGTTATGTGCAAGTATAAAGTCAGTGAGCCGGAGATATTCGGTCTCTTTTCCTTCTACCACCTCTGCACTGAATGAGACTTGTTAGGAGAGCTGATAAATAAACTTTGGTTTATATATCAAATCGCCTCATCATTTCAAGCTCTTCTACAATTCTGTTTATTTTTTTGAATCTGTTGCAGATACTGTACATCATTCCATTGGATGTTATAAGCTGCACTGAGTAAACACTAGGGGTGGAACAAAAGACCAAGTTGGTGATATATCACGGTGCTTGCCATTTTATCCATAAACACATGTACTGATCTTTTGTTAATTATATATATTTAAATGTTGCAATATCTTTTTTTTTTTGTTACTTATTTGTACCCGTAGGTAGATTTGGTTTGCAGTCTGGTGACAAGCCACCGGCTGCCGGTCGCTGCGTGCGCGAGCATCCTAAACCTACACGTTTTTTTTGGTATGCGGGAGGAAACCGGAGAAATCCCGGAGTAAATCCACGCAACACGGGGAGAACATGCAAACTCCACACAGCTCACTATTGGTCGGAGGCTGGGATCGAACTCACGATCTCACAATCCCCGCGATCCCCCGGCCGAGGGTAAACTGTGCTGCCGCAGTGCTAAACCACTGCGCCACCGTGCAGCCTTTGGTATTAATCAACCAATTGTGTTTTCAGTCCACTAGATAGTGCAAAGCATGCATTGTCCGATGAAGTCATGGCTTGTCTCCTGAGCTTTGTAGCCAGGTGTCCAAGTTAGGAAGCAGCTGAATGCATTGAAAAGTTAACTAAAATGTCAGCCTTTTTTGGATTTTATAACAAAGATGGAACAAAAGACCTCAACGTGGCAAAGAACCCACAAGGAGCGCCACAAGAAATAAAAAAAATACTCAGAACATGCAGGGCAGCACACTCCTCTTGGATCCATTCAGCAACAAATTCCTAGTTTGTGTACTACATGAACAATGGCAATAAACCTGATTCTGATTCTGATTCTGATTCTGATTCTGAACAGCCGCATTAGCAATGGCTAAGCTAAAAACACACCAGCATGAGTGGTGCCAAGCCCAGTGAAGAACTAACTCCGGACACCTCCCGCACCCTAAAGCCACCTCCAAACTCAGAGCGAGTCAAGTAAACAAGACAGTCCAACACCCTCTCTGTGTGCAGAGATGTGTCGCCACAAAAAGTGAAGTCTCCCACCCCCCCACCCCTACCCCCCAGAATATGAGAGAAGAAAGGACCACAGCACACCATCCTATGGAGGAATGAGAGCCTTCAGCCTCTGAAACAAAAGCGGCTGCGGTGAGTTGAAAGGAGTGAAAACTTATATGAAACAGACAGTTTGCTTACAGGGAGAACCGGTCTATGGAAAACGCCATCACCACCACACTCCACAGAGCGCTAAGCCACCTGGAGAACCCAAGGAGCTATGAGGATGCTCTCTGTGGACTACAGCTCAGCTTTCAACACCATCATCCTGATCAACAAACTGCACCTCCTCCAGACCCCCCCCCCCCCGCCCACCTGCTCCTGAATCAAAAAACTTTCTCACTAACAGCCGATAAGCAGTCAGACTTGGCCCCCACCACTCCTCCACACTGTGTCTTAGCACTGGCTTCCCCCAGGGCTGCGTGCTAAGCCCTCTACTGTATTCCCTGTACACCTTTGACTGTATTCCAATTCACCCAACCACTGTCAAGGTGAAGTACAGTACGTGGACGACACCACCTTGGTTGGGCTCATCACTGATGATGATGAGAAGGCATACACGACAGAGGTAGAGAATCTGCTGTTGTGATGAGCAGAGTCGCAGTCTTACACGCCTCTCTGCAGCTCCTCTTCATCCGCCACCCCTCAGCTTAGCCCCTGTCTTCCCCATCAGAGAATCGTTGTCTGCTCCCTCCAAAGTAAATAAAAATATAATGTATAAGCATCCCAAAGTGATAAAGCAAAATACTGGTAAAACTCAAATTAAACATAAAGCCTCTAAATTGAATGATTTGGCCTCTGTTCCTCCTCATAATTTAAAAATTAAATGTGGTTTATTAAATATTAGGTCTCTAACTCCCAAGTCTCTGTTAGTCCATGATCTGTTAATTGATCATCAGATTGATTTAATTTCCCTTACAGAGACTTGGTTAGGGCAAGAGGATTATGTTGGTTTAAATGAATCAACTCCCTCTGGTTATTTAAACTGTCGAAATCCCAGAAGTTCTGGTCGTGGAGGAGGAGTAGCAACAATTTACCATTCCAAATTACTAGTTAATGTAAAGCAAAAAACATGTTATAATTCCTTTGAGAGCCTGGTCCTCAGTATTGGGCACTTTAGCAATTTTAGGTTAAACCCAATTTTATTTGCCATAGTTTATCGTCCCCCATCAACCTACTCATCAAACTACAACCTACCTACTTAACCTAATTTTTATCCGAATTTGCTGATTTCTTAGCTGATTTAGTGCTGAAATCTGATAGAATAATTATAGTAGGGGACTTTAATATACATGTGGATGTAGATAGTGACTGCCTTAATGTGGCTTTTAATTCAATATTAGACTCGATTGGGTTTTCTCAGAAAGTAGGAAATTCTACTCATTACCTCCACCATACATTGGACCTTGTTCTGACATATGGCATAGAAATAGAAAATCTTGTAGTGTCTCCTCATAACCCTGTACTGTCAGACCATTGTCTGTTAACCTTTGATTTGACTATTTCTGACTATTTGGCTCCTAAAGAAAAATATTATTACAGTAGATGCCTCTCAGATGATGCTGTTTCCAAATTTATGCAGATTGTTTCCTCTATGCCATGTGTCAACACAACAGAAATAAGCTATAGACAGCTTGCTCCTTCTGTAATTGATAACATGGTGGATAGTGTTTCAGCTTCTCTGCATCAGGCTCTAGACTTGGTGGCCCCCTTAAAAAAGAAAAAGTCTAATCAGAGATTTCTAACTCCTTGGTTCAACACAGAAACTCGTAGCTTAAAACAGAAGACTCGTCAATTAGAAAGAAAATGGCACTCTACTAATTTAGATGAAATCTATTTAGCTTGGAGAAATCATCTTTTAATTTATAAAAAATCTCTTAGAAAAGCTAGAACGAGTTATTACTCTGCATTAATAGAAGAGAACAAGAATAATCCCAGGTTTCTTTTCAGTACTGTAGCCAGGTTGACAAAAAGTCAAGACTCTGTCAATCCTAGCATTCCCTTAGAGCTTACTAGTCAGGACTTTATGAACTTTTTCAATAATAAAATTTCATCCATCAGAGATAAAATCAATCAGATTCTTCCCACAGTTAACTTAAATACTTTAACTACTACAACTCCTTCTATTGATGTCTGTCTTGATGAGTTTACTCCAATCGACCTTTGTGAGTTAGACAAAATAGTTTCCTCATCCAAACCTTCAACTTGTCTTTTAGACCCTATTCCTACCAGGTTATTTAAAGAAGTCTTCCCACTTATTGGTAGCTTTATTCTTCATATAATCAATTCTTCATTAACTTTAGGCCATGTACCGCAGGCTTTTAAAACGGCTGTAATTAAACCCTTACTCAAAAAGCCAAAGCTAGATCCAGGAGCTTTAGCTAACTATAGACCAATCTCTAATCTCCCTTTCATTTCAAAAATCTTAGAAAGAGTTGTTGCTACGCAATTATTTGACCACCTGCAGGGAAATGGTTTACTTGAAGAGTTTCAATCTGGGTTTAGAATCCATCATAGTACTGAAACAGCCTTAGCGAAGGTCACTAACGACCTCCTCATTGCATCTGATAATGGACTAGTCTCTGTACTTGTCCTTTTAGACCTTAGTGCAGCTTTTGATACTATCAATCATAATATTCTACTTGATAGATTAGAACACTATGTTGGACTTAATGGAACTTCGTTGCAGTGGTTTAGATCTTATTTATCTGATAGGTTCCAGTCTGTTCATGTAAATAATGAGTTTTCTTTCAACTCAAAGCTTAGTCATGGAGTTCCACAGGGATCTGTGCTAGGCCCTACTCTTTTTAGTTTATATATGCTTCCGTTAGGCAACATTATTAGAAAGCACTGTATACATTTTCATTGTTATGCAGATGACACACAATTATACCTGTCAATGAAGCCAGATGATAGTAATCAATTAGCCAAGTTAGAAGGCTGTCTCAAGGAAATCAAAGCTTGGATGACTTGTAATTTCCTGCTATTAAATTCAGATAAGACTGAAGTCATTCTTGTTGGTCCAAAAAACCTTAGAAATTCCTTTCCAAATCAAACTGTCACGACGGCCCTCACGGACCGTCACAAGACGCCTCAGTCACCAGGGAGTTTGCAGTGGTAATTTATTGTAAAGAAGGCTGAACACACACAGAACACATACAGTGGCTGGGTGACGTCTGAGCCGGGGGGCATCCGATGTGCCAGACGGACAACAGTGCGAGTGAAGTCTCACGGGAACATACCTGAGCGTAACAGGAGCACAATCAGAGTGTAGATGAACATAACAGATGAACATAACAGGTGATCATAACAGAGACTGCCGCGTTGGAGGACATTTAGCACCCGCTTATATCTCTGGCGGCTAATGACCCCAACGCGGCACAGCTGCTCCTAATGACAGCGGAGCAGCAGCTGACTTTGACAGCAGGGAGCTTCCCCGGGCGCCTACACAATAAGAGCCCGAGGAGCTGGAAGGAATCCTCAGCTGCCAAAGCCAGGGAAACAAAAGATATGAGACCCGAGTGTGGCCAGAACCGACACTCGGGTTATGACAGTACCTCCCCCCCAAGGCCGAGCTCTGAGCGGCCTGAGTAACACCCAAGCCCCCCCCCACCCCCCTAGGGTGGGTGGATGGAGCGCTGGCAGGAGGGAGAGAGACAAACAACCAACAAGGCTATAAAGGTAGGGGGAGAAAAAAAAAACATAATCCCCAAAAATGTGGGCAACCACAATAAATTCAAAATAGGTAACATACCTTTTGGCAAATAGAGAGACATAAGGTGGAAGAACCCCCCCCCCCCACCAAACTCAGAAACAACCTGGTGAGCCACAAAAACACAAAACAATCCCCCCCCCACACACACACACACCCCAACAGTCCCACAGACGAGATCAGGAACCCGGGAAGGGTGCAGTCCAGACCCGGAGGGATGGGGGCAAAAGGTTCGGGGAATAGTCCGGTAACAAGAGGCCACAGAACAGGGAGGGGAAAAGAGGACAGTTCGGGCGGCCTACCCCAGTCCCATGCTCGGGAGAAGAGAGTTTCAGGCGGCCGGAGCAGGTCGCCACACAGGAATACAAATAGGTCGGGGGGCCGACCCAGAGAACCAAACTGATGAGACAGTCCTTCAGGCGGCCGGAGCAGGTCGCCGCACAGGAAGACAAATAGGTCGGGGGACCGACCCAGAGAACCAAACTGACGAGACAGTCCTTCAGGCGGCCGTCCCGCAACACCAGCCCACCAGAACCATTGGAAGGAAGCAGCCGGTGGTCCCGCAGAGAAGAGGAGAGGTGCGGGGGAACTGGACGGAGCGTTCGGGACCCCAACGGCCCCAGGTGGAGATAGGTAGCGCTCCTCAGGGAGACGAGGAGGATGACGGTGGAGATAAGGGTGACGAAGTAAATGAGCCTGTCCAGCATCTGGTGGCCGGGGATCTGCAGCTCCCTCACCGAACCTAGGACCTGCTGGTGCAGCACCCACGGTGGACCCCGATTGGGCCTCCGGAACCAAACCCACGGTGGACCCTGATTGGGCCTCCGGAACCAAACCCACGGTGGACGCCAACTGGACCGGAACAGCACTCCCGGTGGACTCCAACTGGACCGGAACAGCACTCCCGGTGGACCCGGTCGGCGTGGCACCAGACTCGACCTCCAACCCCGAAACCGGAACCTCTGGTGCAGCAGGCGAGAGCAGCCCCTCGCCGGCGACCCTGGGAGAAGACTCACACAAGAGAGAAAACCCGGGATCAGGATCACCGGTAGCGCCAGAACCCGGCGAGATAAGCTCGGACGCAGCGGGTGGCTGCACCCGACTCATCTCCCCTTGAGACAGGCAAAAGTGCTCTAAAAGGTGAAGAAGAAGGATAAAACAGAGCACTTGCCTGAGCTCGGGTTCTGACGCCGTCCAGGACTGCGATGATCCGGGCTCAGAAGTCAGGAGGTCGTCTTCAGGCCCCCACTCAGCTGCGTCGGGCTCTGCAGCTGGCATGATGGTGCGTGCAGCTAGAGAGTCCTCCGGCACCGATGTCCACGCCGGTGGCCCGCACGGCGTGGTGGCAGGAGAATCTCGCCCTGCTGGACCGGACCGCTCCTCCGTGGACGCTTATTCATCGGCGATGGCTCCACGCTGCAGTCCGCTCTCCTCCTCCACCCATGGCGTGGCTGCAGAACCAGAACCAGGCTTTCCAGAACCGCAGGCCCCCTCCTCATCCAGCGACGTTGGCCTGACGTCGAGGACCGCTCAGCGGAGGGAGACACAGAGGAAGCAGGGTTAACACTTTCATCCACAGCGGGTGGAGGGAGCTCGGGGGGCTGCATACCCCGAACTCCACCCCCAGGAGTCAGACAAGGCAAAACAATGTCAAAAGGAGAGAAATTAACATGCACTTGCCTTTCCCCTAAGGGTAAGATGGTTCCCGCTGTGGGGGACGTCGTTCCTTCCTTTCCCCGCTGGATGGCGACAGAGGGCCCTCTGGGAAGACGAGATGAGGCCACTCGAGGCGGATCCGGGATGAGGCTCGCCGAAACGGAGCTCTCGTGACACACAGCAGCCAGGATAGGCGACGAGGAGGAGGGGGCGACAGCCGAGGTCAGTCGGGCATGGAGCGCTGACGGGACAGCAGGCGAGGGCCCGGGAGAAGACGAGGCTGCGGGGATTCCCCTCTGACGAGGCGCAGGAGTGACAGCTGTGTGGGGGGTTGAGCCCTTGCGGCGACCCGGAACAGCATCCAGACGGGGCTCTAGCCGAGGTTGGAAGCCGGAATGACGACAGTTCCTTGTAGGGGGTGAGGCGAAGGTGAGGTCCGGAAATCGCCGTTCCTGAGCAGAAACAGCGGCAAGCAAGTCCGCGAACTCAGGAAAGTCACGCAGCGCTGGATTCCTCTCCACCAGTCTGACCGCCGCCACAACATGCTTCATACACGCTGGAGGATTCCTAGCGGAGCAAGCAGCAGCCACCCGGTCCCAGATCTTGTCTGCTGTCAGCTGCAGCTTCTCTGGGGGAATCCCGAGTGACGACATGCCCGATGGGAAAAGACCTCCGGATGGAGCGAACTCCCGGGCCGGAACGGAGGCAGGAGCGGGATCCCGAAGCGAGGGGCGACGTCTCCTCCGCTTCAGCTTCCTGCCAGGATTTCCCTCCAGCCCTCGGAGTAGCTCACGCTGGGTGGCGATGTCATCTCTCCTCATGCTTACCTCTGGATGATTAGTGAAGCGGGAAAGAGAATCCAGAATCTCCTCGGCTAGGTCCAGGTATCTACGAATGTCGCTGGGAGCGTCCAACAGCGTAGCGGTGAAGATGGTGTAGTCTACCTCCTTCAGAACCTCCGCTTGCTGCCTGCCAAGGCGCCGACAACGGCCCCTGGATGACGACATACTCCCCGCTGCAGACACTCAGACAGGTAGGAACAAACAGTCCACTACTGCAAACTGCACGGTGAATGGCGTCTCAATACAACGCCTCCTCTCCGGGCGTTAGGCGGCAGTCTACTGTCACAACGGCCCTCACGGACCGTCACAAGACGCCTCAGTCACCAGTGAGTTTGCAGTGGTAATTTATTGTAAAGAAGGCTGAACACACACAGAACACATACAGTGGCTGGGTGACGTCTGAGCCGGGGGGCACCCGATGCGCCAGACGGACAACAGTGCGAGTGAAGTCTCACGGGAACATACCTGAGCGTAACAGGAGCACAATCAGAGCGTAGATGAACATAACAGATGAACATAACAGATGAGCATAACAGGTGATCATAACAGAGACTGCCGCGTTGGAGGACATTTAGCACCCGCTTATATCTCTGGCGGCTAATGACCCCAACGCGGCACAGCTGCTCCTAATGACAGCGGAGCAGCAGCTGACTTTGACAGCAGGGAGCTTCCCCGGGCGCCTACACAATAAGAGCCCGAGGAGCTGGAAGGAATCCTCAGCTGCCAAAGCCAGGGAAACAAAAGATATGAGACCCGAGTGTGGCCAGAACCGACACTCGGGTTATGACACAAACTTTCAGTTTGGATGCAGTTACTCTTTCTCTTAATAGCTCTGTGAGGAACCTTGGAGTTATTTTTGATCAGGATTTGTCCTTCAATTCACATATTAAATTTGTTTCTAAGACTGCCTTCTATCATTTGCGTAATATTGCCAAGATTAGGAGCATCTTGTCTCAGAGTGATGCTGAGAAGCTGATCCACGCTTTTGTTAGCTCGAGATTAGATTATTGTAATTCTTTATTATCAGGCTGTCCTAAAACATCTTTAAAAAGTCTTCAGCTGATCCAAAATGCTGCAGCAAGAGTTTTAACAGGTACTAGAAAGAGAGATCATATCTCTCCGGTTCTGGCCTCCCTTCATTGGCTTCCCATAGAATTTAGAATTAAGTTTAAAATCCTTCTTCTTACTTACAAAGCTCTAAACAATCAGGCTCCTTTTTATTTAAAAGATCTGATACTACCGTATTATCCTAGCAGAGCACTACGCTCCCAAAATGCAGGATTACTTGTAATACCTAGAATCTCCAAAAGTACAATGGGAGGCAGAGCTTTCAGTTATCAAGCTCCTCTCCTGTGGAATCAGCTGCCAATCTGGATTCGGGAGTCAGACTCGATCTCTGTTTTTAAGAATAGGGCTAAAGCCTACCTTTTTGATATAGCCTACAATTAGGGAGGGACCATGTGTTTCTGAACCCTCCCTTAGTTATGCTGCTAATAGGTTTAGTCAGCCGGGGGACCTCCAGTATTGCACTGGGCCTCACTCCTTTCCTCACTCTCTATGAAATATTTTTTTTTTTTTTTGCTGGTCATTAACATTTGTTTGTTCTCTCCCATAGATTGAGTCCCCATCGTGCTGTTTGCTCTCTACATGTCTGTTCTTTTCTTCTTCTCTATCCCCTCACCCCCCAGCCAGTCGCAGCAGATGACTGCCCCTCCCTGAGCCTAGTTCTGCTGAAGGTTTCTTCCTGTTAAAAGGGAGTTTTTCCTCTCCACCGTCACCAAGTGCTTGCTCACAGGGGATCGCCTGATTGCTGGGGTCTTTCTGCAACTGTGGGAGTCCCCCCCCCCTACAGTTGATAGTGCTATGAGATGACTGTTGTTGTGAAATGGCGCTATATAAATAAAGTTGAATTGAATTGAATTGAATTGATGCCAAGCAAACAACCTGAAACTGAATGTCAAAGATACCAAAGAACTCATACTGGACTTCAGGAAGAACAGACAGGACCCCCCCCCCCCCCTCCAATAAATGAAGACCACATGGAAAACATCCCCACCTTCAGGTTCTTGGGCACCCACATCTCCTCTAACCTCTCCTCAACTGTCAACACCAAGGCCCTGGTGAAGAAAGCCCAGCAACGGCTGCACTTACTTCATGTCCTGAGGAAGAACAACCTGGACCAGAAGCTGCTACTGGCCTTCTATCACTGTTCAGTGGAGAGCGTGCTCACCTACTGTCTGGGAGTGTGGTACACCAGCTCCATGGCAAAGAACAGGAAGGCTGTGCAGAGGGTTATCAACACTGCCCAAAAAATCACCGGCAGCCCTCTGCCCTCCCTGGAAGCCATCTCTAGATCCTCATGTCTCAGAAAGATCAAGGCCATCACAGGAGACCCCTCACATCCCGCCCACCACCTGTTTGACCTGCTTCCCTCTGGACGACGGTTCAGATCAATCAGGTCCAACACCTCCAGACTGACAGTTTCTTCCCCTGGGTCATCTGGACTGCAAACAGTCAGAGGCCCCACCCGCTCCCTCCAAACGCTTACATGCACAGAACTGAGGTCCTTTTTAATTATCACAATAATACACCTGTCTTCGCACGCTGCACTTTCATGTATATTGACCCATCCCTGAAACCACTGCTATGTATATTTTCCATAATCCTTTGGCCATTTTACTCAGTTGTGTGTTCTGCACTCTTGTGTACATAGTTTCATCCATGAAGCCACTACCATACCTGTGTATATTTCCATAATCCTGGACCATTTTTATTTTTATTTCAGTCGTGTGTTTAATCATGTATTCTGCAACCATGTTTTATCTAATCCTTCTCTTACTTTATTGCACAGTAGCCTGGTGGAGCCCCCACAATTTCGTTGTACTGTACAACTGTACAATGACAAAGTCTGTTCTATTCTACATTGACAGTTGTACTTTGGTGACAAAATCTGACGCTGAAATGGGAGTGAGGATATATGGTATTGCAATACTTAAGGAACTATAGTATTGTGATAGTACTGCATCTTGACCTACAGATGTGGACAAAATTGTTGGTACCCCTCTGTTAATGAAAGAAAAACCCACAATGGCCACAGAAATAACTTGAATCTAACAAAAGTGGTAATAAATAAAAATTCTATGAAAATCAGACAATGCTTTTGAATTGTGGTTCAATAGAATTATTTTAAAAAACAAATTCATGAAACAGGCCTGGACAAAAATGATACCCTTAACTTAATATTTTGTTGCACAACCTTTTGAGGCAATCACTGCAATCAAACGATTTCTGTAACTGTCAATGAGACTTCTGCACCTCTCAGCAGGTATTTTGGCCCACTCCTCATGAGCAAACTGCTACAGTTGTCTCAGGTTTGAAGGGTGCCTTCTCCAGACGGCATGTTTCAGCTCCTTCCACAGATGTTCAATAGGATTTAGATCAGGGCTCATAGAAGGCCACTTTAGAATAGTCCAATGTTTTGCTCTTAGCCATTCTTGGGTGTTTTAGCTGTGTGTTTTGGGTCATTATCCTGTTGCAAGACCCATGACCTGCGACTGAGACCAAGCTGTCTGACACTGGGCAGCACATTTCTCTCTAGAATACCTTGATAGTCTTGAGATTTCATTGTACCCTGCACAGATTCAAGACACCCTGTGCCAGATGCAGCAAAGGAGCCCCAGAACATAAAAGAACCTCCTCCATGTTTCACAGTAGGGACAGTGTTCTTTTCTTGGTATGCTTCATTTTTGCGTCTGTGAACATAGAGCTGATGTGCTTGCCAAAAAGTTCCAGTTTTGTCTTGTCTGTCCATAGGACATTCTCCCAGAAGCTTTGTGGCTCGTCAACATGCAGTTTGGCAAATTCCAGTCTGGCTTTTTTATGATTTGTTTTCAACAGTGGTGTCCTCCTTGGTCGTCTCCCATGAAGTCCACTTTGGCTCAAACAACGACTGATGGTGTGATCTGACACTGATGTACCTTGACCTTGGAGTTCACCATGAATGTGTTTAGAGGTTGTTCTGGGCTCTTTTGTTACCATTCGTATTATCCGTCTCCTCCTGCGGCCACATCCAGGGAGGTTGGCTACAGTCCCGTGGATCTTAAATTTCTGAATATGTGCAACTATAGTCACAGGAACATCAAGCTGCTTGGAGATGGTCTTATAGCCTTTACCTTTAACATGCTTGTCTATAATTTTTTTTCTAATCTCCTGAGACAACTCTCTCTCCTTTGCTTCCTCTGGTCCATGTTTAGTGTGGTACACACCATGTCACCAAACAGCACAGTGACTACTTGTCACCCTTTAAATAGGCCGACTGACTGATTACAAGTTTGTAGACACCTGTGATGTTAATTAGAGGACACATCTTGGTTGAACATGTCCCTATGGCCACATTATTTTCAATCTTTTCTAGGGGTACCATCATTTTTGTCCAGGCCTGTTTCATGAGTTTGTTTTTCAAAATAATTCTGTTGAACCACAATTCAAAAGCATTATCTGATTTTCACTGGTTAATTTTCATAGAATTTTTATTTACCACTTTTGTTTGTCATTGATTGATCTGATGCTGTGCACACTCATCGCGTCAGAGTACTAGTTTCTCCGCTTTTGTTTGTTTTTTATTGACTTCATTTTTAATTTTTTATCTCTGTTTGTTGTTACTAGTCTTGGTTTACTGTTAGCTCGGTATTGGCCTTGCCTAAAAGCCCGCTCGGACGCGCGAGTAGGTCCGATCCCCGGCTGGGCTACTTTTTACCGGTCTAGGCTTCCTGCTATCCTGTTTTTAGCTTTGTTTTTAGCTAACTTTCAGCTAACTCGTTTTTAGCTAGTTTAGCTGTTTTTGGCTAGCTGGCGGGCTATCCATCTCAGCGCCTGGAACGCCATGGCTCCTTCTCCGACATGTACCCACTGTTTATCTCTCCTCAGTAAGGTCTCTGAGCTGGAAACGAGGCTCTCCAACCTTTATAAGATTTGGGAAGCCGAAGACCACCTCAACACCATCATTCTTGGGCGATCATTGGCTCCGGCTACCGACTCGCAGCTGGCAGAGACTGCTACTTACTTGGGTGAGCTCAGCTCGTCTCCATCTACCTCTACTCCTGCTCCAGCCTCTGCAGATGTCCATGACCTCAGCAACAAACACTGGTTTTGTCTCGGGGCTAAACCCAAAGCTTCGGTTGGTCCCTTTCATCCTCCATGTGCGCCCTGGACCTTGGTTCGACCAGCTAACAACCATCGTCGATCGACCAGAATGGGCCGCGCCTCTTCTCTTCCCGTGTCCTTGGAAAACAGATTTGATATCCTTTCCCTGGAGGATTTTCCCCACCTGGACGCTGGCTGTCCGCCTGTGGACGCCCCTCATCCTCCCTCCTCTCCTTCAGCGGCGGCTCATGTCCGCAAACCCTGGATAAAGACCACCCTGGGTGTGTCAAATTAGACACCAGCTCCAGATAGAACAGAACACATCACCACTCCTTCGCAACAACAACATCACCCTCTTCAAAATTACTCTCCATGTCAGAATCCACCAACAAAACCTCCCCAGACAATGCTGGTAATTGGTGACTCGACCATGAGGAATGTCAGAAACAGGTACTGCATCACTCGATTTTTTTCTCGTGGCTAAAGTCGCTGACATTGAGGCTCTTATCCCTGACCTGCTAAATGAATTCCCCCACGTACAAACTGTCGTTGTGCATGTGGGATGCAATAACATCCCAGCTGAAGCATCTGAGATTTTAAAAAGTGACTTCAGGAGCCTTCTGTCCACTCTTATGAACTGTGGCAGACGTGCGCTCATCTCTGGGCCTTTGGCACCTCTCAGACGAGGCTGCAATTGTTTTAGCAGAACTCTCAGTCTTAATTCTTGGCTGTGTTTTACTTGTCCTATTTTTAACATTGGTTTTGTTGACAATTTTAACTTATTTTGGAACCACCCATCACTTATGAGGCCTGATGGCATCCACCCAAATAGACTTGGTGCACGTGTTTTAAGAGACAATCTTTTCTATTCCATTCGGTGTTTTTCAGTACAGTGACTGGGACCTGGCGTGTTTACCCGCTCTGAAGCTTCTGGGTTTGCCAAACCGCCCTTTTTTGGTTCTGTTCCCACGTATTGTATCGATCCCATTAACTCAGGTGGTCTTTACCGTTTGGATCAACCTTTGATTTATAATCCTTCAGAGATTGAGTCTGTCTCCCGTTGCCCTAAATATTGTAACCCAGGACAAATACAACACAACCTGAAAAACACACACACTTCTGCAGCTCCTCCTCATCCACCACCTTCAACTTTGCCTCTGTCTCCTCACTTAGAGAACCTTTTTCTGCTCCCTCTAAAGTTAATAAAAAAGTAAAAAAAAAATAGAATGCATAAACTTCCCAGATTGATTAAACAAAATGTTGGTAAAATTCTAATCCAGCCTCAAGCCCCTAAAATTAATAAAATTAATAATTTGGCCTCTGTTCCTCCCCAAAGTTTAAAAATTAAATGTGGTCTATTAGACATTAGGTCTCTATCTTCTAAGTCTCTTCTGGTTCATGATCTATTAATCGATCATCAGATCGATCTACTATCCCTCACAGAGACCTGGCTCGGGCAAGATGATTATGTTGGTCTGAATGAATCAACTCCCTCTGGGTATTTAAACTGTCATAACCCCAGAGGTTCTGGTTGTGGTGGTGGAGTGGCGGCAATTTTCCATTCTAAATTACTAGTTAATGTTAAGCAAAAATTATATTTTAATTCCTTTGAAGGTTTGGTCCTCAGTGTGGGGCCTGTTGGCAATCTTGGCTTGAACCCAATTCTCTTTGCCATAGTTTATCGTCCTCCCTCGGCCTATTCAGAGTTTCTATCGGAATTTGCCAAATTTTTAGCTGATTTAGTGCTGAAATCCGATTATTTAATTATTGTAGGGGACTTTAATATACATGCTGATGTTGAGAGTGACTGTCTTAATAAGGCATTCAATTCAATTTTAGACTCAATGGGGTTTTCCCAGAAAGTAAAAAATTCTACCCATTATTTCCACCATACATTGGACCTTGTTTTGACTTATGGTATAGATACTGAAAATCTGGTAGTGTCTCCTCATAATCCTGTACTGTCTGACCATTGTCTGTTAATTTTTGATTTCATTATCTCTGATTACTTGTTTCCTAAAGAAAAATACTACTACAGCAGATGTCTTTCTGATGATGTTGTTGCCAAATTTTTGCGGATTGTCTCCTCTACGCCATGGGTCAACACAACAGAAACAACAGAAATGAATGATGGAGAGTCTGCTCCATTCGTGATTGATAGCATGGTTGATGGTGTTACTGCCTCTCTGCATCGGACTATAGATTTGGTAGCACCTTTAAAAAAGAAAAAGCCTAACCAGAGATTTCTAACCCCTTGGTTTAACTCAGAAACTCGTGGCTTAAAACAGAAAACTCGTCAATTGGAAAGGAAATGGCATTCAACTAATTCAGATGAATTCTACTTAGCGTGGAGAAATCATTTCTTAATCTATAAAAAATCTCTTAGAAAAGCTAGATCAAGCTATTATTCTGCATTAATAGAAGCAAACAAGAATAATCCCAGGTTTCTCTTCAACACTATAGCCAGGCTTACAAAGAGCCAGGACTCTGTCAATCCTCGCATCCCCCCTGAGCTTTCTAGTCAGGACTTTCTGAACTTTTTCAATCTTAAAATTTTATCTATTAGAGATGAAATCAGTCAGATTCTTCCTACCGTAAATCCAAGTACATTAACTACTACAACTCCCTCAGTTGATATCTGCTTAGATAAGTTTATGTCATGCGGTGACCCTCGCAGATCACCATAAGACGCCAAGAGTCCACCGGTGAGTTTGCAATGATGGTGATTTATTAAAAACACAAGACTATGAGCCGCTCAGGGCAAAAACACACATTAAGCAATACAAGGGCTCGTAGGGCTAACCCCGGCCACGACGAGCTAAACTATGACATGACATGAGACACGAACCTGACATGAAGGTCTGACGACGCTTTGACGAGGATAGTTTGACGAGGTTTGACGAGGATAGTTTGACGATACTCCTGCAAATTAACTGCCGCTAGTGCCCGCTTTATAAAGGCGAACACTAACGAGCAGTAATGACAAACAGCTGACCAACCTTGACAGGCGGAAGCCCCACCGAGCGCCTTCACAATAAGAGCCCAGTGAGGTCAGAATACAACTCACAGCTGTCAAGGCCGGCAGCGAGCTGTGCTTAGCCCGAGCGGGGACAAAACCCAGCGCTCGGGTCGTAACAGTTTACTCCAATCGACCTCTTAGAGTTGGATAAAATAATTTCCTCATCTAAGTCTTCATCTTGCCTTTTGGACCCTATTCCTTCCAGATTATTTAAAATTATCTTCCCAGTTATTGGTAGCCGTATTCTTCTTATAATTAATTCTTCTTTAACTCCGGGTTATGTACCACTGGCTTTTAAAACTGCTGTAATTAAGCCCTTACTCAAAAAACCGACGCTCGATCCAGGAGTTTTTGCCAATTATCAACCAATCTCTAATTTGCCTTTCATTTCAAAAATCTTGGAAAGAGTTGTTGCTGCACAATTATCTGACTATTTGCAGGGAGTTGGTTTGTTTGAGGTGTTTCAATCTGGGTTCAGAGCTCATCACAGCACTGAAACTGCCTTAGTGAAGGTCATTAATGACCTCCTGATTGTATCTGATAAAGGACTTGTCTCTGTTCTTGTTCTTTTAGATCTCAGTTCAGCCTTTGACACTATTGATCATGCCATTCTACTTGATAGATTAGAACACTTTGTTGGACTGAGTGGAACTCCGATGCAGTGGTTTAGAGCTTATTTGTCAGATAGATTTCAGTTTGTTCATATCAATGATGAATTTTCTTCCAACTCTAAGCTCAGTCACGGAGTTCCACAGGGATCTGTGTTGGGCCCTACTCTTTTTAGTTTATACAGTGGGGCAAAAAAGTATTTAGTCAGCCACCAATTGTGCAAGTTCTCCCACTTAAAAGATGAGAGAGGTCTCCAATTTTCATCATAGGTATACCTCAACTATGAGAGACAAAATGAGAAAAAAAAATCCAGAAAAT
The DNA here is from genome assembly GCA_020510985.1 of Pholidichthys leucotaenia. Classification (NCBI taxonomy): domain Eukaryota; kingdom Metazoa; phylum Chordata; class Actinopteri; order Cichliformes; family Pholidichthyidae; genus Pholidichthys; species Pholidichthys leucotaenia. The sequence continues at coordinate 55,538,283 of CM035844.1, read as the reverse complement.
CACATTGAAGGATTTTTAATGAATTAATTGGTAAATTCCTTGGTAAAATAAGTATTTGGTCACCTACAAACAAACAAGATTTCTGGCTCTCACAGACCTGTAACTTCTTCTTTAAGAGGCTCCTCTGTCCTCCACTCGTTACCTGTATTAATGGCACCTGTTTGAGCTCATTATCAGTATAAAAGACACCTGTCCACAACCTCAAACAGTCAGACTCCAAACTCCACTACAGCCAAGACCAAAGAGCTGTCAAAGGACACCACAAATAAAATTGTAGACCTGCACCAGGCTGGGAAGACTGAATCTGCAATAGGTAAGCAGCTTGGTGTGAAGAAATCAACTGTGGGAGCAATTATTAGAAAATGGAAGACATACAAGACCACTGATAATCTCCCTCGATCTGGGGCTCCACGCAAGATCTCACCCTGTAGGGTCAAAATGATCATGAGAACGGTGAGCAAAAATCCCAGAACCACATGGGGGGACCTAGTGAATCAGAATCAGAATCAGAATCAGAATCAGAATCAGATTTATTGCCATTGTTCATGTAGTACACAAACTAGGAATTTGTCTCGGTGCCATGCTGCAACATTAAACATGAAGAGATAAAGAGATAAACTAAAAAAAAAACTAAAAGACTAAAAACATGCAATAAGTGTAGAATAATAAGTAATAATAATAATAATAATAATGAGTAATACTAGTCAAGGCAGATTTAAATAAATTAGCAAGTAGCAGATAATATGGGGTACCACAGTGCAGTCAATAATGCAACAGAAAAACAGTGATGAACAACATGAGCTGCTGTATATAGTGCACAAGAGTCAATAAGTCACTTAATGTTCAGCAGTCTGATGGCAGAGGGAAAAAAGCTGTTCATGTGTCGGGAGGTTTGACCTGGAATGACCTGCAGAGAGCTGGGACCAAAGTAACAAAGGCTACCATCAGTAACACACTACGCCACCAGGGACTCAAATCCTGCAGTGCCAGATGTATCCCCCTGCTTAAGCCAGTACACATCCAGGCCCGTCTGAAGTTTGCTAGAGAGCATTTGGATGATCCAGAAGAGGATTGGGAGAATGTCATATGGTCAGATGAAACCAAAATAGAACTTTTTGGTAAAAACTCAACTTGTCGTGTTTGGAGGAGAAAGAACGCCATACCTACTGTGAAGCATGGGGGTGGAAACATCATGCTTTGGGGCTGTTTTTCTGCAAAGGGACCAGGACGACTGATCCGTGTAAAGGAAAGAATGAATGGGGCCATGTATCATGAGATTTTGAGTAAAAACCTCCTTCCATCAGCAAGGGCATTGAAGATGAAACGTGGCTGGGTCTTTCAGCATGACAATGATCCCAAACACACCGCCCGGGCAATGAAGGAGTGGCTTCGTAAGAAGCATTTCAAGGTCCTGGAGTGGCCTATCCAGTGTCCAGATCTCAACCCCATAGAAAATCTTTGGAGGGAGTTGAAAGTCCATGTTGCCCAGCGACAGCCCCAAAACATCACTGCTCTAGAGGAGATCTGCATGGAGGAATGGGCCAAAATACCAGCAACAGTGTGTGAAAACCTTGTGAAGACTTACAGAAAACATTTGACCTCTGTCATTGCCATCAAAGGGTATATAACAAAGTATTGAGATGAACTTTTGTTATTGACCAAATACTTATTTTACTGAGGAATTTACCAATTAATTCATTAAAAATCCTTCATTGTGATTTTCTGGATTTTTTTTTTTTTAATTTTGTCTCTCATAGTTGAGGTATACCTTTGATGAAAATTGGAGACCTCTCTCATCTTTTAAGTGGGAGAACTTGCACAATTGGTGGCTGATTAAATACTTTTTTGCCCCATTGTATATGCTCCCGTTAAGCAATATCATCAGAAAGCACTGTATGTATTTTCACTGTTATGCAGACAACACACAACTATACCTGTCAATGAAGCCCGATGATTGTAATCAATTAGCCAAGTTAGATGCCTGTCTTAAGGACATCAAAGCTTGGATGACTTGTAATTTTTTACTATTAAACTCTGATAAGACTGAAGTCATTCTTGTTGGCCCAAAACATCTTAGAAATTCCTTCTCAAATTGTGCCCTTAATTTAGATGCCGCCACTCTCACTCTGAACAGTTCTGCGAGGAACCTTGGAGTTATTTTTGATCAAGATTTGTCCTTTAACTCACATATTAAAACTGTTTCTAAGACTGCCTTCTACCATCTACGCAATATTGCCAAGATCAGGAGCATCTTGTCTCTGAATGATGCTGAGAAACTGATTCACGCCTTTGTCAGCTCTTGATTAGATTATTGTAATTCGCTATTATCTGGTTGTCCTAAAGTATCCTTAAAAAATCTTCAGTTGATTCAAAATGCTCCTGCTAGAGTTTTAACTGGTTCTAGAAAAAGAGATCATATCTCCCCAGTTCTGTCCTCCCTTCATTGGCTTCCTATAGAATTTAGAATCAAGTTTAAAATCCTTCTTCTTACTTTCAAAGCTCTTAATAATCAGGCCCTCCAATATATAAAAGATCTGATATTACCTTACCATCCTAGTAGAGCATTACACTCCCAAAATGCTGGCTTACTTGTGGTGCCCAGAATCTCCAAAAGTACAGTGGGAGGCAGAGCCTTCTGCTACCAAGCTCCTTCTCTCTGGAACCAGTTACCACTCTGGGTCCGGGAGTCAGACTCGGTCTCTGTTTTTAAGAACAGGGTAAAATCCTTCCTTTTTAATATAGCTTACATTTAAGGAGGGATTTTGTGTCTCTTAACCCCACTTTTGTTCTGTTGTTATTTGATCCATACTGCTGGTTGACCTCCAATAATGTACTTGGCATCTTACTGTTATGTTCTTTATGTCTGTCCTCTCCATCCTCCCTGTACCCTTGCCCCCGGCCGGTCGCGGCGGATGGCTGCCCCTCCTTGAGCCTGGTTCTGCTGGAGATTTCTTCCTGCCGGATGGGAGTTTTTCCTCTCCACTGTTGCTTGGTGCTTGCTCATAGGGGATCGTCTGATTGCTGGGTTTTTCTGAGACTGTGTGGTTTTTCTGCACTGTGGCGCCACGAGACGGCTTCTGTTGTGATGTGGCACAGTATAAATAAAGCTGAATTGAATTGAATTGTCAGATTAAAGTTATTTCTGTGACCATTGGGGGTTTTTCTTTCATTAACAGAGGGGTACCAACAATTTTGTCCACGGCTTTAAGTATTGTGATGGGTATCGTATCATGAGGTCTCTCACGATTCCCTCCAGTAGTAAATACAAGTGGGAGAAAAAAAGGAAAAATTGTCTGTCTTCACTTCAGGCTCCAAAGCAACAAAATGTGATTTTTTAAAAAAAGTATTTTGTTTAAGATTAACCATAATGGCTTATTGGCATACAACTATGACAACATGCTGATAGTGCCAAATAGCATGCTCAGTGTTGCAGATTAGCATGTTAATTGCACATTTGTATAAATGGAGCTGAGGATGGATTTGGAGAGGAAGCTCAAGTACTCTTCACCAGGGTTGCCAAAACTATGATGATTAATCCCTCATGTTTCTTGAAGGTTTGTATGCAATTTATCCAAAGCAACTGAAGTTTCAATTTTGGACAAGATAACATCTTTACTTTAACTAAACTCTGAAAACCTGGATATTAAAAAAAAATTGTTTTCCACATAATTTTCAATAACTTATACTGGCTCAAAAAGGCTATTTAAAAGATTCAGATAGTCACACAATATGAAGATTTATTTCTGTTATCTGTATAAATATGGGTATTTTTTACCATTTGGTGCCCACCTTCAGATTCTGAAGTCTGTATCAACTAAAATATATTTATGAATAGATGGGGAAAAAAAGGAATGACAGATATTTTCATAATCAGCATGCATCCACTGCCATATTGCTGCATGTCACAATATCTTAAATTCAGCATATGTTTTATAGTTCCTATACCAAAATAAACTACAGATGTAATGTCAATATTTGATGTATCTGATATAAGGAAAATATGTTTGATCTGGAATTTCATCAAGGCATTTATGATTTTCACAGTGGAGCTCTGTGACAGACTGACCCTTTTTTGTGAAATGTGTTTTTGAAATATTCAGCCAGTGACATTTAAGAGCTGCTGCCAGCCACCACCCCCCCCCCCCAAAAAAAATAAATCCATCATATCAGGTATCTGACTCTAAAATAGCAGGGCCAAGCAAAATATTGCTCCAGCTAAAGGTGAGTTATTGTACATCACCCAAAATAAAGACTTGCACACAACACCGATATCACCAATAACATCAATATGTGCATGAGATTTGCCTTGCAAAATGTTTTTATCATTATTCTTTTCAGTTGAAATGAAAAGAATTATTATAAGAGCTACAGTGGATATAAAAAGTCTGCACACCTGTTCAAATGCCAGGTTTTTGTGATGTAAAAAATGAGACCAACATAAATCATTTCCAAACTTTTTCCACCATTAATGTGATCTAAAACCTATACAACCCTATTGAAAACAAACTGAAATCTTTTAAGGGGATAAATAAAAAAATTCCAATAATCTGGCTGCATAAATATACACACCCTGTTATAACTGGGGATGTGGCTGTGTTCAGAATTAACCAATCTCATTCAAACTCATGTTAAATGGGAGTCAGCACACACTTGCCACCATTTAAAGTGCCTTTGATTAATCCCAAATAAAGTTCAGCTGTTCTAGTAGGCTTTTCCTCACATTTTTGTTATCACATCTTACAGCACAAATCATGGTCTGCAGAGAGCTTCCAAAGCATCAGAGGGATCTCATTGTTTAAAGGTATCAGTCAGGAGAACAGTGCAAAAGAATTTCCAAGGCATTAAATATACCATGGAACACAGTGAAGACAGTCATCAAGTGGAGAAAATATGGCACAACAGTGATATTACCAAGAACTGAACGTCCCTTCAAAATTGAAGAAAAGACAAGAAGAAAACTGGTCAGGGAGGCTGTCAAGATGCTGACAGAAACATTGAAGGAGCTACAGGAATTTCTGGCAAGTGCTGGCTGTTTAGTACATGTGACAACAATCTGCCGTCTTCTTCATATGTCTAGGCTATGGGGTAGGGTGGCAAGACGTGAAGCCTTATCTTACGAAGAAAAACATCCAAGCCCAGCTACATTTTGCAAAAACACATTTGAAATCTCCCAAACACATGTGGGAAAATGTGTTATGGTCCGATGAAAGCAAGACTGAACTTTTTGGCCATAATTCCAAAAGGTATATTTGGCACAAACACAACATTGCTCAACACCAAAAGAACACAACACCTACAGTGAAGCATGGTGGTGGCAGCATCATGCTTTGGAGCTGTTTTTATTCAGCTGGAACTGGGGCCTTAGTCAAGGTGGAGGGAATTATGAACAGTTCCAAATACCAATCACTGTTGGCACAAAACCTTCAGGCTTCTGCTAGAAAGCTGAAGATGAAGAGGAACTTCATTTTTCAGCACAACAATGACCCAAAGCGCACAACCAAATCAACAAAAGAATGGCTTCACCAGAAGAAGATTAAGGTTTTGGAATGGTCCAGCCAGAGTCCAGACCTGAATCCGATTGAACATCTGTGGGGTGATCTGAAGAGGGCTGTGCAGAGGAGATGCCCTCACATTCTGACAGATTTCAAGTGTTTTTGCAAAGAATGGGCAAATATTGCCACATCAAGATGTGCCAGGCTGACAGACTCCAACCCAAAAAGATGGAGTGCTGTAATAAAAGCCAAAGGTGCTGCAACAAAGCATTAGAATCAGAATCAGAATCAGAATCAGCTTTATTGGCCAAGTATGCACAACACATACAAGGAATTTGACTTTGGCTAAAAATTTGCTCTCGTTGTTCAGGTGTAAGATTTAAATAAGATTTAAATAAGGATTCAATGACAACAGAGTATGTACAGTAAATTACAGTCTGTCCATGTTTCTATAAAAGGATGCAAATATATACAGGAATATATGCAGTTATTTACTCAGACTATCCACACTTTGCAGAAATATATGAAAAAATATACAGTCATACAGTATTTCAGTGTGAACTCAGATTCAGTGATATAATGTGAATGAAGTAAAATGCAGTGTGAGAGTTATGTGCAATGTAAGAATGGATGAAAAGTCATGAGTACAGCAACAGGTAGGACTAGGTGAATGTTAGGAGTTCATCAGAGTGATGGCTTGAGGAAAGAAACTGTTCCTGTGACGGGTGGTTTTGACCTTCAGTGATCTGTAACGTCGACCAGAAGATAGAAGTTCAAACAGTTTGTGGCCGGGGTGTGACGGGTCAGCACAGATGTTTCCCGCCCGTTTCCTGGTTATAGACCGATATAAGTTCTCAATGGAGGGTAGATCGGTACCAATGATCCTCTCCGCAAACTTAATGATCCGCTGCAGTCTGGTCTTGTCCTGTTTAGTGGCAGATCCAAACCAGACAGTGATGGAAAAGCAGAGGACAGATTGGATGATGGCAGTGTAGAAGACAACCAGCGGCTCCTGAGGCAAATCAAACTTCTTGAGCTGACGCAGAAAAAACAACCTCTGCTGGGTCTTTTTCCGGACAGTGTCTATATGGGAGGACCACTTCAGGTTCCGGGAGATTGTGGTACCCAGAAACTTGAAGGAGTCCACAGTGGACACTGTGCTGTTGAGGATGGTGAGTGGGGGGGAATGAAGGAGGGTGTCGCCTGAAATCCACAGTCATCTCCACCGTTTTGGCTGGGTTAAGTTCAAGATGGTTCTGGACGCACCAGAGGATCAGTTGCTCCACCTCCCGCCTGTATGCAGACTCATCACCATCCCAGATTAAACCGATGACTATGGTGTCGTCCGCAAACTTCGGGAGCTTCAAAGAAGGGTCCTCTGAGGTGCAGTCGTTGGAGTAGAGAGAGAAGAGCAGTGGGGAAAGGACACTCCCTTGGGGGGCGCCAGTACTAATTTTTCGGGAGCTGGATGTAATTCTCCCTAGTTTCACCTGTTGCCACCTGTCAGTCAGAAAGCTGGAGATCCACTGGCAGGTGGAGGGGGGCACCTTGAGCTGGAGGAGTTTCTGATGAAGAATGCCTGGGATGATGGTGTTGAACGCCGAGCTGAAGTCGACAAACAGGATCCTGGCGTACGTCCCTGGGGAGTCGAGGTGTTGCAGGATGTAGTGTAGTCCCATATTCACTGCATCATCCACTGACCTGTTTGACCAGTAGGCAAACTGCAGTGGGTCCATCAGGGGGCCTGTGACGACTTTCAGGTGGGTTCAGCACCAATCTCTCCAAGGATTTCATGTCCACAGAGGTCAAGGCAACAGGTCTGTAGTCGTTTAATCCTGTAACAGAGGGCTTCTTGGGAACTGGAATGATGATGGAGCGTTTGAAGCAGGAAGGCACTTCACGCAGCTCCAGTGATCTATTAAAGATCCGGGTGAAGATGGGGGCCAACTCGTTGGAGCAGACTCTCAGGCAGGACGGAGACACACCATCAGGTCCTGCAGCCTTCTTGATCTTTTGTCTCTGAAAGACCCGGCGCACCTCCTCTTCATAGATCGTTAGTGCTGGTGGGAGGTCAGAATGGAGGAGGGATGGAGTTCCTGGGGCTGCAGATAATCCTTTTGTGTGGGTGCGAGGCGAGAACTGTAGGTTCTTTTCAAACCTACAGTAAAAGCTGGTTAGGTCGTTAGCCAGCTGGAGGTTTTCCACAGGGTGGGGGGATGGTCTCCTGTAGTTGGTGATATTCCGTAGGCCTCTCCAAACAGAAGCAGAGTTGTTGGCTGAGAAGTTTTGTTGTAACTTCTCACTGTAGCTCCTCTTAGCAAACCTGGTCTCCTTCGTCAGCATGTTTCTGGCCCGCTTGTACAGAGTCCAGTCACCAGTCCTGTAGGCCTCCTCCTTGGTCTGACATAGCTGCTTGAGTTTAGGAGTGAACCAGGGTTTATTGTTGTTGTATGTGCAGAAGGTCTTGGTCTGCCCACACATGTCCTCACAAAAACTGATGTATGATGTCACAGTGTCAGTGAGTTCATTTAGGTTAATGGCTGCATCTTCAAAAACACTCCAATCTGTGCAGTCAAAGCAGGCTTGTAACTCCAGCTTTGATTCCTCAATCCATTTCTTCACAGTCCTTACAACAGGCTTGGAAGTTTTTAGTTTCTGTCTGTATGTTGGAATAAGATGGAGCAGACAGTGGTCAGAAAAACCCAGAGCTGCACGGGGGGCGGCATGATAGGCGTTTCTTAAAACTGTGTAACAGTGGTCGAGTGTATTTGTGTCCCTGGTGGGGCATTTAATATGCTGTCTGTATTTAGGAAGCTCATTTGTGAGATTAGCTCTATTGAAATCACCCAGAATGATAAGCAGAGAGTCTGGATGTTTTTCCTCCACGTCTGCTATCTGGTCAGCGAGGTGCTGCAGTGCCTCCGTTGTACAAGCAACAGGCGGGATATAAATTCCAACCAGAATAAACGAGGAGAACTCTTGCGGTGAATAAAAGGGTTTACAGTTTATGAATCAGAATCAGAATCAGAATGGGATTTATTGCCATTGTTCATGTAGTACACAAACTAGGAATTTGTCTCGGTGCAATGCTGCAACATTAAACATGGAGTAGCACTAAAGATAAAAATAAAAAACTATGCATGCAATAAAATGTAAAATATGAATGAGTAATACTAATCTATGCAATTATTAAATATATTAACAAGCAGCAGATATTGTGGAGGAAGCAGATATTGAACAGTGACTCTAGGTTAGGGCTACAAAACTTCTTCAACACTGTGACATCAGTACACCAACCTTTGTTTATGTAGAAGCAGATTCCGCCACCTTTAGTCTTTCCAGAGAATTCCCGGCTGCGATCAGCGCAAAACAGTTGGAATCCGTCCAGGCGAACCGCGCTGTCCGGGATGTGTTCACTCAGCCAGGACTCCGTGAAACACAGGGCGCCAGATCTGCTAAAATCCGAGTTTTTGTGAGTCAGGAGCAGCAGTTCATCCATTTTGTTCACCAAAGAGCGGACGTTCGCCAGATGGATCGATGGGAGCGGCGTGCAATATCCTCGTTTCTTCAGCCTGACTAGCGCACCGGCACGTTTACCACGCCGCCTTCGTTTCCGGCCAGTGCCAATAGCCGCTGCTCCCACAGCTAAGATCGCCTGAAAAAACTTCAGATCAGCAGCAGAAACTGGCGGAGAAGTTGCACTGGGAGATAGTCTGAGTGAAAGTAGTTCCTCCCTTGAAAAGGTGACTCGGACGGAAGAGCAGAAGTCCAAAAAAAAATACAAAATTATCAAAAACATCAGAGAGCAGAAGCCAGTGGCTGCCATCTGCAGCGCCATCTTGGATCTAGTTTAATGGTGTGTATATTTATGCAACCAGGTTATTGTAAGTTTTTTTTAATTTTCCCCTTGAAAGATTTCAGTTTGTTTTTCAGCTGGGTTGTACAGGTAATAGGTCACATTAATAGTGGAAAAAAAAGTTTTGAAATGATTTTTCTTGGTCTCATTTTTTACATCACAAAAACCTGGCATTTAAACAGGGGTGTGTACACTTTTTATATCCACTGTAAGTGACCTTATGTGTGAACCTATTATTCTCCCGTAGCGTGGGATGATGAGGTCAAAACACTGTTTTACACAGAATGCTGTTTTACGCTATATTTGTGTCTGTTTGTGACTTCAAGGTATGGCATCCATGTTATTATGATTAATTGGCAATACACAGTAAACTGAGGAGGCCACTGAAAATAACCCCAAACATGTCCACTAAAATGCCACCCCTCACCGCAGAGTGAATGTGCTGAAAACATATGAAGAAAATGAAATGAGATACACCGACGAAAATCTGAATGAACAATTTTATGTAGTGTGGTTGTCAATGTCATCAAGTCATGTAGTCTTCCCTGTTTATACATTCAACACAATTTTGTGGTATTTTGGATGAATAAATCTGGGAGTACAGAAAAGAAAATCACTGCAACAATCAGTGGATATTGCATTTTTATCAATCAGACCCCAAAGGTAAAACCAGAAAAGCACTCAGAGAGCGCAGACCTCCACCAAGGCAGCTCAGTCCCCCATGCTGTGATCTACTCAAAAATTTAATTGCATTTAATTGTTGGACTTGGGAATTTATTATTCTGTATATTTTTTCCAATCACCCTGACTAGCTATTGTGGAGCTACATGTGCATATGCTCAAATAGCCCTATCTCCCAATGATAAAGAATCATTTATAAAATTCCTGGATCCAGACGGTGATCTGGATCACTCCCAAAATCTAATAATTTCTTCCTTGTCCCAGTTCGGACATTTCCTGAAAATTTCATCAAAATCTGTCTATAACTTTTTGAGTTATGTTGGTCACAAACAGACAGACAAACAAACAAACCCAGGCAAAAACATAACCTCCTTGGCGGAGGTAAAAAAGAAATTCATACATTTTGATGAGAGTGATAAAGGGCTAAGTGGGGTGGCTGTTCCGTTCTGCATCTTATTTCTTTGCCTGCTTGCAAGTGTGCGGGTTATTTAGTTTAGTTTTTTTTTCATTTGTATGCACTATTTATAGCTTTCGTTATGTAGAGCAAAACAGGTGGGTGTGTTTCTGTCATGCGTTGCTTCCATGTGCATGTCCATGTGGTAACGCTCTGCACTCAAGTGTCCTATTTATTTCAAATGAGGAGGCACGAGCAGGAACTTCTGAGCTGAACTGCATACATAACTAGAAAAGCACTCGGAGAGCGCAGACTTCCGCCAAGGCAGCTCAGTCCCCCATGCTGTGATCTACCCAAAAATGTAATTGCTGGACTTTGAAAACCTGTTGAGAACTTATTCTCTATATTTTTTCCAGTTACCCTGACTAGTTATTGTGGAGCTACGTACATGTGCATATGCTCAAATAGCCCTGTCACCCAATGATAAAGAATACTTTATAAAATTCCTGGATCCAGACGGTGATCCGGATCACTCCCAAAATCTAATCATTTTTTCCTTGTCCCAGTTCGGCCATTTCCTGAAAATTTCATCAAAATCTGTCCATAACTTTTTGAGTTACTGTATGTTGATCACAAACAGATAGACAAACAAACAAACCCCGGCAAAAACATAAACTCCTTGGCGGAGGTAATAATCACCTTTAGATGGCCATTACACATTGTTTAAATGTGTTACAGCACATAAACTGACTTATTGTACATACCAGTTTTTGTGGGTGACTAGATATTATATAGTACATGACCTCTGTGCTGTCTTCAGCCTACCCTTGTTTTTGTGTAAAGCAGCTTCTGAGATGGCAGTTATTTAGTGTATTTTTATTTATGTATTTATTTTGTTCTTGCCTGTGCTCAACACCACAGGAACCCTTCATATTTCTCAAACTGCTGAGAGGGTGCTTGGTCTGACTCATTGTTTAAGATCATATTCATATTAATTTTAAGCTAACAACACTATTAATTTACTTGCCAACCTACTAACAGCTTTATTAGTTTGAAATCTAATTTTAAAGGACAGACATCCACTGTAACTACAGCCTCCATCCTCTTAGTAACTCAGAGAAGGCAGAATGCTTCATTCTTATTATCATTTCATAATTATGTCTTCTATGGTGCTAAATAGACAATATTAGAACAAGTTAATGACCTTTGTCCACTTTCTGACTCCACTGAACTTTGTGTAGAAGAAACATCTTGCACAGAAAGCATCTGGTTTTTGAAAGAGCAATGTTCTGACAGCACAGTCACCACCTCCTGGGCTGCTACACCTCCAACACCTGAATGGAGGCTCTGCTGTTAATCTCTGCTAATCTGTTGCCCTGGCTAATGATGTTTTGTATGCCTACATGACACCTCTTCTCATACATAACATCATTATTATTATTTTTGCAAACCTGTCATGTAGCTGCTGGACATCACTTTGAATTAACCACTCAAACCCGTGCAGGCATTAATAGGTAAACAGCACGTAAAGTGAGAATTGTGGACATAAAACAGAGTTCTTGCTATCTGTGCTCGCCTAGTTTTGACTGAGGCTAGGTCCCAGATGTGTGGCACAAAAACCTGAAATAAAAAACTGTATTTGTATGACAAGAAATGAAACTGAACTCTGATAATGAATTAGGGAGCCGAATTTTTCAAGTACTGTAAATGAAATATAGTTTCAATTTTATTGCAGTACACATTCAAACCAATAGATTCAATTTCAAATTAGGCAATTCAGTTTCAAATTTTAAAAGCAATAATTCTTAATTCAGGCTCAGATTCAGTTATTCAAATTCAAATAATTAAAATTGTTCAAATAAGTAAAAATAGTTCCTGCTGGCGCAAATGTTATTCCATACATCTTCTTCTTCTTTTAGATTTGATTGGCGGTTGACAACCAGCTTTCAGGTGCATTACCGCTACGCACTTCACTCTATATCATCACTCTGGTCAGGAGCATCTGTCATTATTCCATACATTCTTCTTCTTTTAGATTTGATTGGTGGTTGGCAACCAGCTTACAGGTGCATTACCGCCACAAACACTACCTCTAGATCAGGGGTGTCAAACTCATTCCATGGAGGGCCAAGACCCTACATGTTTTGCTTCTACCCAGTGTCATCAGCAGGTGTTTTCACTGATCAGCAATCAGTGGGAAGAAATTCAATGAAATCACCTGTTGAAGACACTGGGTGGAGGTAAAACCTGCAGGGTCTTGGCCCTCCATGGAATGAGTTTGACACCTGTGCTATACTATACATGCAATAAAGTGTAGAATAAGAGTAAGTGATACTGGTCAGCAGTTAAAATATATTAGCGAGCAGCAGATACTGTGGAGAACTATATAGTGCAGTCGGTAATGCAGGAAGAAAACAGTGATGATTGACACGAGTCTGGTTGAGCTGCTGTACATAGTGCACGAGAGTCAATAAGTCACTTAGTGTTCAGCAGTCTGATGGCAGAGGGGAAGAAGCTGTTCATGTGACGGGAGGTTCATCATCATCATCATTGCTAAGTGTCCAATGCTGTCCTCATTGCTCATATTCTTCTTCTTCTAGAGTTGATTGGCGGTTGGCAACCAGCTCACAGGTGCATTACCGCCACCGACGTGACTATCATCACTCCACACCCCCACACAAGGAGTTCCCATAAGGAGTTCCGAACAACTCCCCATGTGCGACAAAACCATCCATCCTTGGACACTCAGCATATCGTCTTCTTCTTCTTTTAGATTTGATTGGCAGTTGGCAACCAGCTTACAGGTGCATTACCGCCACTGACTTGATTATCATCACCCTATACCTTTGTATAAAGAGTTCTTACAAGGAGTCACAGTCATGTGACCATAGCAAGCGAGGCCTCATTATGTCGGTCACATCACGTGATGAGGGCTCGCGGGAAGTTTGAGAGGGAATTAGATTTTTTTTGTTTGCTTTGTATTGTTTGTTCCTGCCATCCAATTTTGAATAGACCTTGGATGGCCAGATGCTCAAAAAAAAAGTATTTAGATTTTTTTCAGGTTTTCCACTCAGATGCACTTCTGACAGTCAGTCACCAGATGGCAGTCTTTATTATATCTTTCATAACACTGTGTCGCTCATGAAGCAGTTGTCTTAAAGTTGCTCATTGTTTCATAAGGCCTCAGTTTCAACATCACTAACTGGAGCAAAACCAACAGGAGCTAGACAGGGACAAAGTGTAGGCAGTGGCAATGACAGCATGAAGTCGTCTGACAATCCCACACTCAGGGTTATCTCTCCAGCTCTTTATACAAGGCTACTATCACAGTCCAAGGACAGAAAAAATTTTCACACATAAGTTGTTTAGAACTCCTTATAAGAACTCCTTATACAAAGATATAGAGTAATGATAATCAAGTCAGTGGCGGTAATGCACCTCTAAGGTGGTTGCCAACCACCAATCAAATCTAAAAGAAGAAGAAGAAGCTCTTAAATAGGCAGCCTATAGATGAGCTGCAGGTGTAACACAAGGGCCACCTGCACCTAATTAGAGGAGAAGACTGCAGGTGGAGAGAGAGAGGGAACAGAGATAATCCCGGATCATGACATCACCACACTAGGTACAAGGGTAGACCTAAACACACTCTGGAAATCCATTGCTTTTAAAGTCAAAAGGTCAAAGGCGAAGATCACAAGGTCAAAAAATTATCACACTGCTTATCTGTTTCTCAAAAAAGTCATTGTACATTCAGAATGTGGGTCTGTATCTCTACTGACTGCCCTCTAGGTATTATCTAATATGAGACAAACATCCAGTTTCTTCTGTGTCGAACATTTGTGAATACAAATATCAATACTAGAAAAGCATTCAGAGAATGCATACCTCTGTCAAGGCTCCTTTCCTCCCTCCCTTTGTCCATCTGTCCATATCTCCTTGTCACCATCCTTCCATACATGGCAAGATAGGGCCTTGGTGGAGGTATGCACACATGGTTCACCTCCAAAATCTAATGGGTTCTTGTGTAGTTCAAGGACCACCTCTGGTGGAAAATTTCATCAAAATTCATCCAGTAGTTTTTACATAGTCCTGCTAAACCATTGCTAGAAGATTCAGCCTTGGTGGAAGTATGCACTCGTGGATCACCTCCAAACTGTAATGGGTTCATGTGTAGCCCAAGAGCCAAATTCTGTCCAGTAGTTTTGGAGTTATCTTGCTAACACTTTGTGAGAAGATAGAGCCTTGGCAGAGGTATGCATTTATCGCCAAAATCTAATGGGTTCCTCTATAGCCCAAGGACCACCTCTGGTGAAAATATCAAAATCCTGTCATGCTGCTGAGCATAGTGGGAGAGCCGTGCTCATGCTTTCGTTTTGTTTTTGTTTTTTTGTCAACATTTATTATGGAATTTGACCTTGAACCTTTGAGCATTCCGGTTTCATGTGACACGCCAGGGTGGAAATATTATGGGTTGAGATTTGTTCAGTAAGCTCGGTTTTATTCTCACAATTGGTGGGCAGACAGTCAGCGGCTCAGGCCCAGTTAACCCAAGCTTCGCGGGTATGAATGCAATCGAGGAGCACTGTGTAGACAGCGAACGTAACACAAAGAGTGTATATGGCACGGACAGTGAAGATGACATGGAGAAAGAAGAGAGACCGGAGTTGCCTCCGTCCCTCACGCAGCCAGAGCCGATGCTGGAGGGGAGGGAGCCTGGGTTTAACGAGACCAACATCGACGAGGTATTTATGGACAGCACCGACACCGAAGCATCCGCTCCATGATCTCAGGTTGAGAGCTGCCCGGAGGGGGGGCCCGAGTATGCAGAGGGCAACAACGCAGAGCACCAGCAGACAAACTCGGATGCAGCGCTCGGTGCAGCACAGCAGAGTGCTTCGGATGGCTCAGTGGAGGAACCGGATGACTTTAGTGCCTGCACTCAGCTGGCTGCAGTGGGAGTGACCGAGCTGGTGGTTGGAGGGTCCGGTGTGACAATGGTGACTGCTGAACTGTTACAGTGCAACGAAGGTGCCAGACCGAAGGAGAGCACAGAGCTGGTGAACGCACGGCTGCACATCAAACCAAGTAGGGCGCCCCATGCCTGTCCCACCATTCTCCTAAGTGACTGTGCTGTGACAGACTCACTGTGTTTATAGTTCTGTTTTGGGTTTTGGGTTTAGTTTAGGGGCACAGCAGTTTTTTAGTTGCTCAAAAAAAAGAGTTTTAGTTATCATCATCATCATAGCAGTCTGTCGGGGGTGACAATGACTGTGTCATTTAGGTCTGATCAGATTCCTCCACGCAGCTCTATCCTTTGCCTTCCGCTGTTCTGACTGACCATTTCATGAAACTGCTTGCAAAGTATTTGAGTACCGCTAGCTTTTGCTGGACTAGCGGCACATTCTTGGCAGATAGAGGTATTATCAGTGGCAAGGACAGGCCAAGACAAACTGACTACAGTATCTGTTGCAGTGACTGACCAGATGATAGGTTTGTTTATCTCCTCAGTCGCAGAATAACCTACTGTGTCATGTGTCATAATACGATTTATATTAAGTAGAAGTTGTGGTGACCCAGCACGCTGCGGACGGACATTATCTCACACTCATCAGGGCTGGAGGAAGGGGAGGACAATTGACATACGGACAGAGAGCCCCGGGGGGCAATCAGACTGGACTGTTATGTATGCATCCACCGAGGACAGAGAGGACATCCAGGCGCCAGCTGATGTCATGCTAATGATGCCTATTAAATGACAATCACTATGCTAATGTGCCATGCATTCTCTCTGTCTGTATAACATGTATAAAAGAGCTTGTTACACATGCCTAAGCAGCGCAGTAGCTCAACGAGCTACAAAGCGTGTTTCAGTATGTTGGAGGAAATAAAACCTTGCACCCTTCCAGCTCGTTGCATCTCACCTGGTGAGATACCTCTCACCTGGTGAGATACCTCCACATTGGTGACCCTGGATGTGCATGGTGCATCTCTCGACTATGCCATTTTCTCCACACTGGTGACCTGACGAGAGAGAATGACTGTCTACTCCCTCTCAACATACTGTGGATTCCAGAGTACCAGATAATGCCTGCATCCTCTTCATCCACACCGAAGCGCACTCTCTGGAGCGGGCAGCGCTGGGACCGACACGCACCATGAACGACGACACGAGCGAACCGAAGGAAACAGCCTGAATGGGGAAGACCATGGGCGCCGTCTGCGTTGATTTCCATCAAGCTTCCTGACCCTGACTCACCTCCCTACAGCGGATTTTTAGCGCACAGAAGCCCCGTGCGCACACCACAGGATTATGAGGACAGTGCAGCTTCCAGCTACGTGGCTGCAGCGCGTTCCACGCACCAAGGACAAACCGGCTCCACAGACTCACACACCAGCCTCCGCAGCTGCACATGCCCCGGGAACACGGCCGATTGCCATCCTGGGAACCTTCAGGACTTGCTGTCGCTCCTAAAGCAGACGTGCAGCCTCGCACGCAGGACATGTGTTTGTCTCTCAGCCACTGTGCACAACGGGAATTTAGCCGATTGCTTTCCCCGATGCCTTTAGGGCTGCTTCCGCACCTAAAGCAAAACTGCCAAGTCCCTCACACAGCTTCAGTTTTTTCACAGCCACTACGCATCCTCAGGGAATTTGGCCATTCGCCTTCCCCTCATCCTCGCAGGACTGTGTCCGCACGAGGAATCAGAGACTAAATTTTTTCACAGCCGCTGCGGATCACCGCCAGGTTTACCAGGAAAGTCCCTCACCATGGCGGATCCACACGCAATTTTTGCAAGGCCCAGACACTTTTGACGTCCCGCGCCAGCACTCACTTACTCCCATCTACCTCCCCCTCCTCCACATTGTTCTTCCCACCCCTCACTCCCTAAAGCCGGACGATCACTGGTTTGTTCCATTTCACACGACGCACACCGGCTCCGTGCGCCCACGATCTATGGCCGTTCAACAGGGTGGAACTCGGAGCGGAGCACACTGTCTTTTCCACCCCTCCCCCACCCCCCCCACAGACTGACATGCCCTCCGACACTCCTCTACAGCAGGACAGTTCTACCGGAGTGGCAACCCCAACTGCAGCCTCCACGGGCACCGACTGGAGGCCAAGCGACCCGGGGGTCACAACCCCTTCTGAGTGTTCTGGGGAGAGCCGTGTGGTGACCCAGCATGCTGCGGACGGACATTATCTCACACTCATCAGGGCTGGAGGAAGGGGAGGACAATCGACATATGGACAGAGAGCCCCGGGGGGCAATCAAACTGGACTGTTATGTATGCGTCCTGCGTTATGTATGCATCCACCGAGGATGGAGAGGACATCCAGGCGCCAGCTGATGTCATGCTAATGATGCCTATTAAATGACAGTCACTATGCTAATGTGCCATGCATTCTCTCTGTCTGTATAACATGTATAAAAGAGCTTGTTACACATGCCTAAGCAGCGCAGTAGCTCACCGAGCTACAAAGCGTGTTTCAGTATGTTGGAGGAAATAAAACCTTGCACCCTTCCAGCTTGTTGCATCTCGCCTGTTCTATTACCTCCACAAAGTAATGTTCATGGTCACAGTACTTTTTACTACTATTCGGCTTTTACGCTGAAAGGTGTGTTGAGAGGAAGTGTAAAAAGCGGACTGTCTTATGCTAGATGCTATATGCTAAATGCTGGTGCTGAGCTGTTAATAAAGCCAAGTACACAGAGAAAAGCCTACTCTCGATCATTCTACATGGTGTCAGAAGTAGTTTGACTTTCATGGATATAAAGACAGAACACCGAAAGTGGAAAAATGGCGAAGTTTAACCCCCCAGCAAATTTTTCCTTTGATAAGCCGACAGAGTGGCCTGACTGGAAACAGCGCTTCGAGCGGTACAGACTCACCACAAAACTTAATAAAGATGACGGTGAAGTGCAGGTGCCTAATTTATGCTATGGGAAATGAGGCAGAGAACATTTACAAGTCATTCATATTTGCTGTGGAAGGAGACCGCAACGACTTTGCAGCTGTGGTGGGAAAGTTTGACGAGTACTTCTTCCTGCGGAGGAATATTATCCACGGAAAGTTTGACGAGTACGTCTTCCTGCGGAGGAATATTATCCACGAACATGCATGTTTTCACCAGTGAGTCCAGCGACCAAGGGAAGGAACAGAATGTTTTATCCGAGCCCTGTACGACCTGTCTGAGCACTGTGAGTTTGGTGCAACCAAGAAAGAGAATATCAACGACCGTATCGTTGTCGGGATACTGGATAAGGAGCTCTCCCGCAAGCTACAGCTAACGGCGGACCTAACGCTGGCGCATCAATACAGACTGTCAGACATTCAGAGGAGGTCGCAGCACGAGTGAGCCTGCAGGGAGACAAGCTGGGATCAGTACAGGAGGTGCAGTTTAAACGGAAAAACACAAACCAGAGACCACAACAGCAACAACAAGGCAAGTCAAAAGACAGAAAATGGGGAGGAAATGATAGGAAATGTGGCAAATGTGGGAAAAGACAACATAAGAGAGATGAAAAGTGTCCTGCAGGGAAAGCTATATGTCATAACTGTCATAAAATGAAACACTGGACCAGAGTATGCAGGAACAGCAGGTCAGTGAACGAGGTCACAGAGACTGAGAGAGCTGAGCAGACCTCTTATTTTCTAGGTTCAGTGTGCGACGCTAGTGAGGAAAGTGAACAGTGGACTGTGTTGCTACATGTGGATTCTGTTCCAATGGAATTCAGGATTGACATAGGAGCTGATGTCACCGTCATAAATGAGGACACATTTCACACCTTCACTCCTGACAGAACACTAGCACCATCTGATATCCCTCTGGATAGCTGTAGAGGTGAGCTGTTGTGTCTTGGCCAATTCAATGCAACAGTCAGTCACAAAGGAAAGGGCTACCCACTCACAGCTTATGGAGTCCATGGACACAGAGTCAACAATTTACTCAGCCGGACCTTATCAGTGAGGATGAATCTGGTGAGGCGAGTAAATGAGGTAAAACTACACACCAGCCATTTGCAAGCCTACGGAGAGCATGGTACACTACAAACTGAACCAGTCAAAATTGAGCTAAAGGACAACGCTGTACCATATGCTGTGCACACTGCACGCCTTGTGCCGTTTCCCATGCTGCAGAAAGTTAAAGAGGAACTAAAAAGGATGGAGGACAACGGCGTCATCGAACCAGTGACCCAGCCTACAGAATGGTGCGCACCCATGGTTCCAGTTCTGAAAACAGAGGAACACAGGAAAAGCCAGGATCTGTGTTGATCTGACAAAACTGAACAAGTCAGTAAAAAGAGAACACTACATCCTGCTAACTCCAGATGAGATAACAGCCAAGCTGAGTGGAGCTCAGGAGTATTCTCCTCCCTCGATGCAGCCAGCAGATTCTGGCAAATTCCTCTGCATCCAGACAGCTGCAGACTGACAACGTTTATAACATCATTTGGCAGATACTGTTTCAAGAGATTACCTTTGGCATAACAAGTGCACCAGAGATCTTCCAGCGGAAGATGCTGGGGACTCTGGAAGGACTGGAAGGACTGGAAGTCTTCATGGATAACATTCTAGTCTATGGGACCTTGATGGAGCAACATGATGCCCGACTCGAAAAGGTGTTGCAGTGTGTCGAGTCAGCAGGCTTGAAGCTCAACAAAGAGAAATTCTCTCTCAGACAGTGCCAACTTCGCTTCCTGGGTCATCTCATCGACCGGTCAACGGTCAGGCCAGACCCCGACAAAGTGGAGGCCATTCACCAGCTGCCGCTGCCTGGAAATGTGCAGGAGCTTAAAAGAGTTCTTGGCATGGTGAATTATCTGGGAAGGTTTGTCCCAGCCCTCGCGACAGTGGAGCAACCATTGTATTACCTTCTAAAAAGCAAGATCATTTGGGTTTGGGGCCATTCACAGCAGTCAGCTTTTGAAGACATTAAAAGAATGCTGACAAATGCTCCAGTTCTAGCCTTTTATGAAGTCTCAAGGCCCACAGCTGGCTCCACAACTCCATGCAGAAGAGTGGAAGCCAGTAGCGTACTGCTCCAGGCGTCTCTCAGAAGCTGAAACACGCTACGCCCAGATAGAGAAAGAGTGTCTGGCTGGCGTATGGGCCTGTGAAAAGTTTGACAAATACCTCTGTAGCTTGGATGAGTTCAGACTTGAGACGGATTACAAGCTGTTAGTGCCGCTTATCAACAACAGGAACCTCAACAACGTTTCCCTGAGGTGTCAACGTCTTCCAATGAGACTCATGAGGTACAAACCAGTGGCTGAATATGTGCCTGGGAAAACCCTCTTCATTGCTGATACCCTGTCCCGAAGCCCACAAACTTACACAAAGGAAGAGACTGACACATACAGTGAAGTGGAATGCTATGTAGCCTCAGTGATACAGGGCATTCCAGCATCCCCAAGCAGAATGGAGAGCATCAAAATGGCCACCACAGCCGACTGTCATCAAACTCATGAGAACAGGATGGCCGGAACATAGTGGGAATGCCCCACTGAACACCCGAGCATACATAAAGCTGAAAAATGAGCTATCAGAGGCTGATGGCTTACTCATACGTGGGAGCAGGATTGTCATTCCACAGTTACTGAGAGCTGACATCTTGAAAAAAATACATGATGGATATCAGGGGCTGACTAAGTGTAGAGACAGGGCAAAGTCATCAGTGTGGTGGCTGGGACTCTCTGCAGAACTTAAAAACACAGTGATGTCATGCTACACCTGCCAAAAACAGAAGCGGGCCCAACAAAAGGAGCCACTTATCTCCACACCTCTACCCGATTGTCCATGGAAAAGAATAGCCCTCGACCTCTGTGAACACAATAAAAACAACTACCTTGTCATATCTGACTACTACTCACGGTTCCTTGAAGTGCTACACGTACCGTCCACTACCAGCACTCAGGTTATTCAGAGACTCAAAGCAACCTTTGCAAGGTTTGGGATCCCGGATGTGGTGGTGAGTGACAATGGCCCTCAATTCTTCAGCGCAGAATTTCAGGAGCTGGCAAGACAGCTAGACTTCAGACACATCACATCTAGTCCTCATCATCCTCAGGGAAATTGTCATGCGGAGAGAGCAGTACAGATTGCAAAGAGAATCCTCCGACAAGAAGATCCATTAATAGCCCTCATGTGCTATAGATCAACTCCCTGTGCTACTACGGGAATCAGTCCAGCAGAACTCTTAATGGGGAGAAAGATCAGAACGACACTCACTACACTGGAGAAGAATCTGCGGCCCAAATGGCCTAACAGAAAGACTGTTAGACAAAAAGATGTTGGAGAGAAGGCAAAACAAAGCTTTCTATTACAATCACCGTCATGGAGCCAAACCTCTTCCACCGCTTCAACCAGGTGACACAGTCCTCACCAGATTGGATCAGGAAAAGGCCTGGACAACATCAGCAGTCATTTCGAAGGAATGTGTTACTCCAAGGTCGTACCTCATCAACACATCGCAAGGAGCAGTGCTGAGGCGGAACCACCGCCATCTCCAGGCAGATCTGTCTCCTCAACCTGCCCAAGACACCCCTTCTGCTTCAGCTGAGGATGCTGGAGTGATTTCCCAATCTGCAAGTGTCATCACCCCAGAGACTGTTTCTCCTAGCCCGGGTGAGGTCACAAGTCTTGTGCACACTCCCACACGTACACTGGGACAGTTTTGCACCAGAGCCAGATGAATGTGTAAACCAGTCAACAGGCTAGACCTGTAGACAGACACTGAAGTATCAAACATATGGCCTTCGGGGGGGGAATTGGGGAAGAAAAGACTAAAAAAAAAAACAAATGGAAAAGATGTATGCTGACTCTAATCTCCATGTTGTTTATGGATACAGTAACAAATATTGCAATGCATTACTTGAGTTCAAGAGTGACATATACTGTATGTTGCAAGATCTGATAAGATTTAAGTTAAGGAAATTGCATTTTGAGTTAGAAATGGCATGATTACAGTTATTCCACTTTAAGTTTGTTTACATGATTATCTCAGTTCTAGGAGAAATGTTTACTAGGTAAATGTGTTTACTAGGAAAAGAAAAAAAAAGCATAATCAAACTGCTAAGGATTCATCTTATGCTTGTAAAGAAAGCCTACTTGAAATATTTTCTGGTGGTATATTATTTATTATGGTTTACTGAATACTATTAAATGCACCTTGTGTTATTAAAAATAACATAAAAAAGGAGGGGAGATGTCATAATATGATTTATATTAAGTAGAAGTTAGTCTGGGCGGCACGGTGAAAGAGTGGTTAGCACTGCGGTAGCACAGCAACTCACCCTTGGCCGGGGGATCCTGGGTTCGATCCCAGCCCCCGACCAACAGTGATCTGTGTGGAGTTTGCATGTTCTCCCCGTGTCTGCGTGGGTTTACTCCGGAATTTCTCCGGTTTCCTCCCACATGCCAAAAACATGCAAATTAGGTTAATTGGCATCAAACTGGGGATTCTAAATTGTCCTTAGGTATGATTGTGAGAGTGAATGGTTGTCTGTCTCTCTGTGTTGGCCCTGCGATGGACTGGCAAGCTGTCCAGGGTGTACCCTGTCTCTCACCCAAAAGATGCTGGGATAGGCTCCAGCTCCCCCCCCCCCCCCGCAACCCGAAAAGGATTAAGCGGAAGAAGATGAATGAATGAATGAAGAAGTAATGTTAATGGTCACAGTAGTTTTTACTACTGTTAGGCTTTTACACTGAAAGATGTGTTGAGAGGAAGTGTAAAAAGCGGACTCTCTTATGCTAGATGCTATATGCTGGATGGTGGTGCTGAGCTGTTAATAAAGCCAGGTACAACGGAGAAAAGCCTACTCTCGATCATTCTACACCGTGCGCGCCATGTGGTAGTCCACCCACCGGTCCTATTTTAGGTTTTTTTTGAATGAATGTGTTAGGCCTTAGTTTCTTTAGTGTGTGATTGGGGTTCTAAATTTGGGTGGGTTTGATTTGGTGAGTGTGGTTTTGGACTTTGTAAAGGGGGGTGTTATGTGGGGTTTTATGTTGAAGTGCAGTGTGATGACTCCGCCTTCCGGTTGAGTCATCACACCGCCCTATATACAGGCCTCCACCATTAGGGCTATCTCTCTTGCCCTGGATGACTCCGCCACGGTGTTGTATGTGGTGTACTTATTATTGCAATAAAGCTACGTTCCAGTGCAAACTCTTTGTTCGCCTCCTTCACTACCAGGTTTGCGGACATAACAACTGGCACTGTAAAAGAATACTGCTGGTGCTTCCTCACCGACCATCATAGCGCGGAGGACTGGAGACTAACGAAGAACGGCCCGGCTGGACAGAGGAGCTAGCGGAATCAGTAGGAGTGGCCGATGAGATGGCCGTGGCTGGGAGCAGAGGATGGTCTTTCCTGCAGGTGAAACGGGCTGCTAGGAGGAAGCGTGCAGTGGAGCTGCGGGAGATTCTCCAGGGGTGAAGAGGACAGGCTGGCCAGACCCGTGCTGGGGAGTGACAGTGAAGAGCAAAAGGAATTACGGTGGTTAAGTCGACTTAAAGTTATGTGAAAAAATTAGGATACCCTGTTTTTTTTAACCTATTTGGACATACTAGTACATACCCGTGCCTACCCGTCCATGCCCCTAGAAATCAAGTATAAGCAAGTATTTCTGCATGCCCGTTGCTGAAGGGTCTCCTCTTGTGTGAGACGGCTGTGTTGTTCACAGTCATGCCACAGGCATCACTGACAGAGATTCCTTGAATTTACAGAGTGCCTTCTGCCTTACTGAGTGAGATTTCCTGATGTCCTGCTTTGAATGGGTGTGGTTTAAAGTAGTGTGTCATATTCGGTCTCTGCTTCCCTGTGCCTTGCCTGGCATGCAGCGTTGGCGGCCAGCCAACTATTCTGCATCTCCTGGGTCTCAGCTTGTCTGTGCCTTGCGTGGTGTGCAGCGTTGCTCACTTTGCGGGCATTTTGGGCTTCAAGTGACTCAGCACGTGCATGGCGCACTGCCACATGTTTCCTGTCTGTCTGTGCATCCCTTGTCTGTTGTACCCTGGCAGGCATCATAGGACACTACATCATAGGTAGGCAGGCATCGTGAGTGATGGTCTATATGACATAAAGACATCCAGGCTGGCATCATAGGACACTACATCACAGGAAGTCAGACCTATTGCCTATGATGGCATCGCCTATATGACATCATTACGAGTCCTATGTACCTGGAGATCATAGGATCATCATAGGACATCCTGCAGACACCACAGGCCGTCCTATGATGTCCTATAATCGTGACAGACACACAGCCAGACATGCAGACTTTTCTTGAATTTATAGAGTGATAGAGTGATAATTAGTGATAAGAGTGATGGATATTTAATATCAGTGTTTAAAATACTGGGAGATTCATGTAATACAACTAAACAATTAAAAATGAATTTATAGACTTTTTTCAAATTTTCGGTAAAATATAATTCTAAACTTATAGTGAAGAATAAATTAGGATACCCCCATCTTTTTTAGTACACCCCCACATTCATTCCGACTTAAAATGGCAAAATTAATGTTAAAAAATGCAAATTAAAACAAAAACAAGGTTAGACATAGATATTCAATTCAATTCAACTTTATTTATATAGCGCCATTTCACAACAACAGTCATCTCATAGCACTATCAACTGTAGGGGGAACCCCCACAGTTGCAGAAAGACCCCAGCAATCAGGCGATCCCCTGTGAGCAAGCACTTGGTGACGGTGGAGAGGAAAATGTGAATATGTGAACATTTCTTAAAAAAAGAACTGAATGATCCCAGCCCCTGACCAACAGTGATCTGTGTAGAGTTTGCATGTTCTCCCCGTGTCTGCGTGGGTTTACTCCGGGATTTCTCCGGTTTCCTCCCACATGCCAAAAACATGCAAGTTAGGTTAACTGGCATCAAACTGGGGATTCTAAATTGTCCTTAGGTATGATTGTAAGAGTGAATGGTTGTCTGTCTCTCTGTGTTGACCCTGCGATGGACTGGCGATCTGTCCAGGGTGTACCCTGCCTCTCGCCCAAAGATGCTAGGATAGGCTCCAGCCTCCCTGCGACCCAAAAAGGATTAAGCGGAAGACGATGGATGGATGGATGTACGTGGGGAATGGGAAAGTGCACAGTCCGAGTAAATCTAAGTCCAGTCCGGGGAGCTAGTTCCAATATCCAAAGACAGGCAGAGGTTGAAGCACAGAGGCAGGCAGACAATTCCAAAAGGAGCAGGTAGTCTCAGGGTCTAAAGCAGGCAAAAATCACAAAGCACCACCGAGCAGACAACACATGGAATTCAGATCAGAACAGAATGTTAGTAGGTCAACGTCACCAGGCAGAGTGAAGGGAAAGCTCCCTATTTAAAGACCTTCCCTGATTAATCATAGGTGAAGCACAAGGCTGCAGAGGATGAGCCTAATCAGAGGGAGAGAGAGACAGACAGAGTGCACATAGGAACCATCACATCTCCTGCAGTCTGACCAGTTCCAAATGTACTGACTTTTGTCTTTCCTTTGGACTCAGCTGGGATGGCTGAGAGAGAATTAGTGCTACTGGGCAAAGCACTGTCTCTGATATCGGCCCTGGTTCATACAGCCACATCTGAAGTAGATATCCTGTTCTTGCTCCAACTGTGGAAAGAGACGTTTTTGACTGTCTGATAAGATGGAAAGGCCAGATAGCTTTTTTGGGTGTTTTAACCACATTTTATCTGTGTTTTATAGGTGTTTTATCCATGGTTTATTGTTATGATTCCCCATGCGCCATTACGCAGCACACGGAGGAAGGAATTAAAACCCACGTGCAGAAGTAGTAGCGTGCACTTTATTGAACAACAAATAAAGTTTAGTCCAGCAAACAGTCGTGATATTAAACAGAGGGATGAGATTATAGTCATGGAGGACACCAGGGAAACAGGGATGCCTCTTGGACGCTCAACAGCCCGAGGGAGGGAATGCCTAGTGCCGCAGAACAGCTGAACGGCACAAGGAGAAAGGCAAACTTGAACATACGGGCTGGAGCGGTCCGAGGCAGTCCGTGCTGTCCGGTGAGAGCAGGCGAAGCAGGAACAGCCACTAACACCAAGTAACCGACGAAAGTCAGGTACCATTAGAGAAGACTTAAACAGTCAGGCTGAAAGTAGAAGGTAGGGAGTGGAGGCTAACATACACAGAGGGGAAACACAACTGTGTATATTGTGCAATGATGTGGCAATCTCTTCCCACAAATACAGAGCTTAAATAATGACAATCCTAATGAGGAAAGAGACCACCGGTGTGGAAATGCGTGGGCTGGACTGAATGGAAAACAGGTGTGCATGAATGAGTGTCTGAGCATGTGAGTGGAGCTGAATGGAAGCGCGTGTGTGTATGTGTGCAGGAGAGTGCATGTGAGTGAGAGTGTATATGTGTGTGTGCGTGCGTGAGGGAAACCCAATAACAAGAAATCGCTGGTGCCACTGACAGGAATAGGTGTGGCCAAGCTGTCATGGAGCGGAGGACCCAAAGGGCTCCCTGAAGTGCCTGATGGAAAATGAACAATGTAAAGGGACAAAATAGCCACAGTGTCAGAACTGGGTTTGGGACCACCAAACCCAAGTTCATGACAGTTTATTCATGTTTTGTCTGTGTTTTATGGGTGTTTTTTAGGTCAGGTCAGTTGGTATTGCCTGCTACAACCACTGCCTTGTAGGTTAGCCTGGGAAGGTAGTAGGCTGTGGGAGGAAACCCAAACAGAAAATCAGGAGTGGAGAGCGTTTTATCCAGGTGTTATCTGTGTTTTATGGGTATTTTTCAGGTCAAGTTAGATGCTATTGCCTGCTACGGTATGTCAATTAGACAGTACCACCTGCATCTGTCCCCACTGCCTTGTAGGTTAGCCTGTGATGGCAGTAGGCTATGGTAGTAAACCCAGGCAGAAAATAAGGAGTGGAGACCCTAAGTCGGCTAGCAGCATTCCAAACTGTTGTCCGACATCTCCTGCAGTCTGACCAGTTTCAAATGTACTGACGCTTGTCTTTCCTTTGGACTCAACTGGGATGGCTGAGAGAGAAATAGTGCTACTGGGCAAAGCTCTATCTCTGATATCTACCCTGGTTCATACAGCTACATCTGAAGTAGATATCCTCAGGGAGACGTTTTTAAAGTAACCTTAAATGTTCCTGATTCTCCTTTGGAAGGAGTTGTTTCTGATAAGACATAAAGGCGTAAAGGCCACAGATAAGTTTTATCTGTGTTTTATTGGTATTTTATCCAGCTTTTATATGTGTTTTGCAGTTGTTTTATCCATTTTTTAGCTGTGTTTTATGGGTGTTTTTCAGGTCAGGTCAGGTGTTATTGCCTTCTACCATATGTCAGTTAGATGGTACCACCTGTGTCTGTCCCCACTGCCTTGTAGGTTAGCCTGGGAAAGCAGTAGGCTATAGGAGTAAACCCAGACAGAAAATCAGGAGTGGAGACCCTAAGTCGGTTAGCAGAAAGGAGGCATCCCAAACTGTTTTCTGGCATCTCCTGCAGTCTGAACAGTTCCAAATGTACTGACTCCTGTCTTTCTTTTAGACTCAACTGGGACGGCCGAGAGAGAAATACTGCTACTGGGCAAAGCACTATCTCTGATATCTGTCCTGGTTCATACAGCTACATCTGAAGTAGATAGCCTCAGGGAGACGTTTTTCAAGTTTTCTTGAACGTTAATGCTTCTTTGGAAGGAGCGGCTTCTGATAAGATGTAAAAACGTAAAGGCCACATACAGACATGGACAAAATTGTTGGTACCCCTCTGTTAATGAAAGAAAAACCCACAATGGTCACAGAAATAACTTGAATCTGACAAAAGTGGTAATAAATTAAAATTCTATGAAAATTAACCAATGAAAATCAGACAATGCTTTTGAATTGTGGTTCAACAGAATTATTTTAAAAAACAAACTCATGAAACAGGCCTGGACAAAAATGATGATACCCTTAACTTAATATTTTGTTGCACAAACTTTTGAGGCAATCACTGCAATCAAACGATTTCTGTAACTGTCAATGAGACTTCTGCACCTCTCAGCAGGTATTTTGTCCCACTCCTCATGAGCAAACTGCTCCAGTTGTCTCAGGTTTAAAGGGTGCCTTCTCCAGACGGCATGTTTCAGCTCCTTCCACAGATGTTCAATAGGATTTAGATCAGGGCTCATAGAAGGCCACTTTGGAATAGTCCAATGTTTTGCTCTTAGCCATTCTTGGGTGTTTTTAGCTGTGTGTTTTGGGTCATTATCCTGTTGCAAGACCCATGACCTGCAACTGAGACCAAGCTGTCTGACACGGGGCAGCACATTTCTCTCTAGAATACCTTAAAAAAAATAAAAGGCGGCAAAGGAATGGAGGCAAAGGCGACAAAGCGCGCCTATGCGGAGAAAATCCAGGGACACCTCTGTGACACTAGGAACACCAAGCAGATGTGGCAGGGAGTTCGGACACTGACGGGCTTTAAGTCTGGGCAGGGGGTCGATGATGACGACGCTTCGCTTCCAGACAGGCTTAACAACTTCTTTGCACGTTTGGAAACATCAAACTCGACAATCAGAGGGAGGGCCGGCCCACTCCCACCATCGGTTGGACCAGCTTTTACCATCAACACAGCGGACACACGGAGGACCCTATCCAGAGTCAACCCACGCAAAGCTGCAGGTCCAGACAACATTCCGGGACGTGTGCTCCGAGACTGCGCGAGCAAGTTGGCGGATGTCCTGACTGACATTTATAACATCTCCCTGAGTCAGGCCATCGTTCCCAGATGCTTCAAGACCTCTATCATTGTACCGGTGGCAAAGAAACCAGTGGTGTCTTGTTTGAATGACTATCGTCCTGTTGCACTTACACCAATTGTGATGAAGTGTTTTGAACGGCTTGTCAAACCACACATCACAGCCTGCCTCCCTGCATCACACGACCCGCTCCAGTTTGCATATCATTCAAACCGCTCCACGGAGGATGCTATAGTCACCACCCTACACTCTGTCATCACCCACCTGGACCAGAAAGACACCTACGCCAGACTCCTGTACATTGATTTCAGTTCAGCATTCAACACCATTATTCCCCAGAGACTGATAGAGAAATTACTCCTTCTCGGTCTGAACACCGCCACATGTCTCTGGATCCCCTTTTTCCTCTCGGCGCCACACCAGTCGGCTGCCTTTTGCAACAGCGGCTCGATTCCGAGTTTTTTTTTTCCCTTCCTCTCTCTTTTGATCACTTTTTTTTTTTCACCCCACTTATATCACGGACACACAGATCATCCCAAATGTCTCCTGAGCCGGTGGACGGAGCCACTGTTTATAGCAGGATACGATATAACAGGGAAGAGCTGCTAGCATTTAACCGCCACCCGGTCCCACTGGAAAAACTCGACATACCGAGAGAACTGAGGCGAAAACGCCGCGGCTGCCGGGCTGGAGTAAGGCGGAGGACAAAAAATATAAGGTACAGACCCTCCCTTCCATCTGTTGTCATGGGAAATGTACAGTCGATACTGGGAAAGTTAGATGAGCTAGCGGCTATCTCCCGTTATGATAGCACTTACCGGGAGTGCTCTCTCCTTTTGTTTACTGAGACGTGGCTAACTGAACTAGCAGCAGATGCTAACATTGAGCTGGAGGGTTTTCACACGATACGAGCTGACCGAACACCTGAGAGTGGCAAAACTAGGGGCGGTGGAGTGATCATGTATGTTAACAACAACTGGTGCAGACCGGGACATATCACTGTTAAACAACGACACTGCAGCAAAGACATTGAGTTGCTAGCTGTTAGCATGAGGCCTACATATCTCCCGAGAGAACACTCACACGTGATCTGCATTGTTGTTTATGCAAATCCGACGGCGAACGCTGGGACAGCGCGTGACGTCATCCATTCAGTAACCAGCAGGCTGCAGACAGAACACCCAGATGCTCTTCTCCTCATCTCAGGCGATTTCAACCACGTTTCACTGTCTCCCATTCTGCCCACTTTCACCCAGTATGTCACATGCCACACTAGAGACAATAAAACACTGGATTTGTTCTACGCAAACACTAAGGAGGCGTACACCTCATCACAACTCCCCCCACTTGGGAGATCGGATCACAACTTGGTTCATCTCCGACCGGTGTACAAACCCCTAGTGCACAGACAACCTCCGGCCATGCACACTGTGGAGTTATGGTCTGAGGAGACAATGGACACTCTAAAGGACTGTTTTGAAGCCACTGCCTGGAAGCAGCTCTGCGATCCACATGGTGAGGACATCGATGGCCTCATTCACACCTTCACGGGCTACCTCAGCTTCTGTGTGGACAAATCCGTTCCCACCAAGACCATACGGCGTCACTCAAACAACAAACCCTGGATCAACCCTGAGAAAAAAACACTTCTGAGAGAGAAGAAGAGGATCTTCAGGTCGGGGAACAGGGAGATGCTGAAGTCCGTACAGAGGGAGCTGAGGAGAAAGATCAGAGAAGGCAAGGACAGCTTCAGGAAGAAGATGGAGGACAAGCTGCAACAGAGCGACATCAGCGGGGTCTGGAGAAACCTCAAAACCATCTCGGGGCTCCAGAATACCTCCCCCCAGGCCACGGGGGGCAGGGAGTGGGCGAACAACCTGAATCTGTTTTTCAATAGATTTGACCAACCGCCCTCCCCCCTGTCTGCACAACAACCACTGCTGCCTCTAAGAAATCAAGTCCTGCTACCCACTCCCCACTCCACCGACACCCCCCCCCCCCACTCCCAACACACAGCCCCCCATCCTGACCCTGACCAAGACCCAGGTGAGGACGGAGCTGAGGAAGATCAAGGCGAGGAAGGCGTCGGGACCGGACGGCATCAGCGCAAAGCTCCTCAAGTCCTGTGCAGACCAGCTGTGTGGGATTGTGACGTATATCTTCAACATAAGCCTGAAACTGGGGAGGGTACCACAGCTGTGGAAAACATCTTGTGTGGTACCTGTACCAAAAACTTCCCACCCCAAAGACCTGAACAGCTTCAGACCGGTGGCCTTGACGTCCCACTTGATGAAGACCCTGGAGAGACTGCTCCTTGCTCATCTCCGCCCCCTGGTGGAACCAGCGATGGATCCACTCCAGTTCGCCTACCAGCATGGCATTGGGGTGGAGGATGCGGTGATCTTCCTCCTTCACCGTTCTCTGTCCCACCTGGAGAAGCCCGGGAATATGGTGAGGATCATGTTCTTTGACTTCTCCAGTGCTTTCAACACCATCCAACCGATGATCCTGAAGGACAAGCTGCTGCGCGCAGGGGTGGACCAGCACCTGTCATCATGGATCCTGGACTACCTCACGAACCGGCCTCAGTTTGTGAGAACCCGGGACTGTGTTTCCGACACGATCATCAGTAGCACGGGGGCCCCCCAGGGAACGGTGCTGGCTCCCTTCTTGTTCACTCTTTATACTGCGGACTTCTCACACAACACAACACATTGCCATCTACAGAAGTTCTCTGATGACTCTGCGAACGTTGGTCTCATCTCCAGCGGAGATGAAGCTGAGTACAGAGGGCTTATCCAGGACTTTGTGGACTGGTGCCATCGGAACTGCCTCCAGATCAACGCGAGGAAAACTAAGGAGCTGGTGGTGGACTGCCGCAGGCATGGGCAGCCCCTCACAGCACCAGTAAATATACAGGGAACAGACATCGAGATGGTGACATCCTACAAGTACCTGGGTATTCATCTGAACAATAAACTAGACTGGTCACACAATACTGACGCACTCTACAAGAAGGGACAGCGCAGGCTGTTCCTGCTGAGGAGACTCAGGTCTTTTGGTGTACAAGGGGCGCTGCTGAAGTCATTCTATGACACGGTGGTGGCATCAGCCATCACTTTTGGAGTGGTCTGCTGGGGCAGTGGCATTACTGCAGCCGATAGGAAGAGACTGAACAAACTGATTAAGAAAGCTAGCTCTGTCCTGGGGCAACGCCTTGATCCGATGGAGGAGATAGGAGAGAGAAGGACGGTGGCTAAACTGTCATCTCTGCTGGAGTCCGAGTTCCACCCTATGCAGGACATACTGGATGCACTGAGGAGCTCATTTAGCAGCAGACTACATCATCCCAGGTGCACAACCGAGAGGTTTCGTAGGTCCTTCCTACCAACGGCTGTCAGACTGTACAACCTAAGCAGGGCTGCTCGCAGAGATGGCAAAAAGACGTAACAAACTAATAGTTTTTTTTTTTTTTTTTTTTTTTTTTTTTGAATGCAAAAGATGCAATAGACTTACACAATGGTCCTCTCCGGCATACAACTAGGAACATACCGGTCGCTATGGAGGGTGAGAATATGTATGGGCACATAATCATACCATGTAGGATAACTAAATAGACGGTTATGCTGTTTCATCCCACCTAGCAACAATGCTCTGCACTGTGTGTGTTTATATATTTACATATTTATTCCATCTAGCTACAATGCTCTGCACTGGGTGTGTTTATATTTATATATCTATATATTTATTCCATCTAGCTACAATGCTCCGCACTGTGTTTTTATATATCTACATATTATTCCATCTAGCTACATTGCTCCGCACTGTGTGTGTTTATATACTTGCATATTTATTCCACCTAGCTGCAATGCTCCATACTGTGGGTGTTTATATATTTACATATTTATTCCATCTAGCTACAATGCTCTGCACTGTGTGTTCATATATTCATATATTTATTCCATCCAGCTACAATGCTCTGCACTGTGTGTCTGTGTGTGTGTGTGTGTATATATATATTTTATAGTAATATGTACATATGTATATTAGCTGCTCTTGCTTGCTTGTTTTTTCTTGCCTTCTGATTGTTGCTCTGAGTGTTGCTATCCCTGTGCTGTTGCAATCCTGGAATTTCCCCGTTGTGGGACTAATAAAGGCTTATCTTATCTTATCTTATCTTATCCTGGATTTCCTGACTGAGAGACCTCAGTCTGTCCGGGTTGGAAACAACATCTCCAACTCTGTCACGCTGAGTACCGGAACCCCTCAAGGCTGTGTACTCAGTCCACTGTTGTTTACACTTCTAACACATGACTGTGTATCCAAACACGAGGGGAACCAGATTATTAAGTTTGCAGATGACACCACGGTGGTGGGACTTATTCAGAGGGATGAGGAATCAATGTACAGGGAAGAAGTGAGAGACCTGGAGGGCTGGTGCAGGGAGAACAATCTGGTGCTCAACGTGGACAAAACGAAGGAGATGATTATCGACTTCCGGCGGTCACAGCCTGAGCACGTCCCCCTCAGCATCGGCGGCCGTTTAGTGGAGAGAGTAGAGAACATCAAATTCCTCGGAGTGCAGATCTCACAGGACCTGACCTGGAGCAAGAATTCCTTGGAGATCAGGAAGCGGGCTCAGCAGAGACTACATTTCTTGAGGAAACTCAAACAGGCCTCTCTCCCCATCTGCATCCTCAGGACCTTCTACAGAGGTGTGGTGGAGAGTGTTCTGACGTACTGCATTGCTACATGGTACTCCAGCTGCAGTATGTCAGACAAAAAAGCCCTGCAGAGGATAGTCAAGGGGGCAGAGAGGGTAATTGGAGTCTCCCTCCCCTCTGTCCAAGAACTTTTTCAGAACCGTTGTAGGAGCAGGGCACTGAACATTGTCAAGGACCGTTCTCACCCTCTGCATAAACACTTTGAACTTCTTCCATCTGGTAAACGATTCCGGAGCATCAGAGGCAGAACCACCAGACTGATCAACAGCTTCCTCCCACAAGCTGTCAGGATGCTGAACAGCTGACCCGGAATCTCACATACACACTACTGCACCTATGGACATTTTGTATATAATAGTTAGTTATTCTTTTTCCCCAAGTATGTCTCAGGGATGTGTGAATGGATGGGGGGTGGGGGTGGAGCTATGTGGGAGTGTGTCTTAATCATGCTGCTTCTTATATGGATGCAGAGAGAAACGCAATTTCATCTTGCCTGCACTACAGTTGTATGTACAGCAATATGACAATAAAGTTTGATTTGATTTGATTTGATTTGATAGTCTTGAGATTTCATTGTACCCTGCACAGATTCAAGACACCGTGTGCCAGATGCAGCAAAGCAGCCCCAGAACATAACAGAACCTCCTCCATGTTTCACAGTAGGGACAGTGTTCTTTTCTTAGTATGCTTCATTTTTGCGTCTGTGAACATAGCGCTGATGTGCCTTGCCAAAAAGTTCCAGTTTTGTCTCGTCTGTCCATAGGATATTCTCCCAGAAGCTTTGTGGCTTGTCAACATGCAGTTTAGCAAATTCCAGTCTGGCTTTTTTATGATTTGTTTTCAACAGTGGTGTCCTCCTTGGTCGTCTCCCATGAAGTCCACTTTGGTTCAAACAACGACTGATGGTGCGATCTGACACTGATGTACCTTGACCTTGGAGTTCACCATGAACGTGTTTAGAGGTTGTTCTGGGCTCTTTTGTTACCATTCGTATTATCCGTCTCCTCCTGCGGCCACGTCCAGGGAGGTTGGCTACAGTCCCGTGGATCTTAAATTTCTGAATAATATGTGCAACTGTAGTCACAGGAACATCAAGCTGCTTGGAGATGGTCTTATAGCCTTTACTTTAACATGCTTGTCTATAATTTTCTTTCTAATCTCCTGAGACAACTCTCTTCTTTGCTTCCTCTGGTCCATGTTCAATGTGGTACACACCATGTCACCAAACAGCACAGTGACTACTTGTCACCCTTTAAATAGGCCGACTGACTGATTACAAGTTTGTAGACACCTGTGATGTTAATTGGAGGACACATCTTGGTTGAGCATGTCCTTATGGTCACATTATTTTCAATCTTTTCTAGGGGTACCATCATTTTTGTCCAGGCCTGTTTCATGAGTTTGTTTTTTAAAATAATTCTGTTGAACCACAATTCAAAAGCATTGCCTGATTTTCATTGGTTAATTTTTGTAGAATTTTCATTTATTACCACTTTTGTCAGATTCAAGTTATTTCTGTGACCATTGTGGGTTTTCCTTTCATTAACAGAGGGGTACCAACAATTTTGTCCACGTCTGTATAAGTTTTTTCTGTGTTTAATAGAGGTTTTATCCAGGTTTTATATTTGTCTTATAGGCATTTTATCCATTCTTACCTCCGCCAAGGAGGTAATGTTTTTACCGGGGTTTGTTTGTCTGTCTGTCTGTCACCAACATAACTCAAAAAGTTATGAACAGATTTTGATTAAATTTTCAGGAAAGGTATGTAATTGTACGGGGAACAAATGATTAGATTTTGGTGATGATCTGAGAGTGCATACCTCCACCAAGGGCTTTGTTTGTATTTGTGCAGCAGGATTACACAAAAAGTACTGGATGGATTTGGATTAAATTTTCGCCAGAGGTGGTTCTTGGGCTACAGAGGAACCCATTATATTTTGGTGATGATCTGAGAATGCATACCTCAGCCAAGGCTCTTATCTTCTCACAGTATGTTACCAACATAACTCAAAAAGTTGTGAACGGATTTTGATGAAATTTTCAGGAAAGGTATGTAATGGCACAGGGAAGAGATGATTAGATTTTGCTGATGATCTGAGAGTGCATACCTCCACCAGGTGCTTTGTTTGTATTTGTGCAGCAGGATTACACAAAAACTACTGGATGGATTTGGATGACATTTTCACCAGAGGTGGTTCTTGGGCTAGAGGGGAACCCATTATATTTTGGTGATGATCTGAGAATGCATACCTCAGCCAAGGCTCTTATCTTCTCACAGTGCGTTAGCAGCAATACTCCAAAACTGATGGACAGACTTTGATGACATTTTCACCACAAGTGGCTATAGGCCTACACACAAACCCATTACATTTTGGAGGTCATCCATGAGAAACGGAAGGATCCTTGACGGAGGTATGCGCTCTATGAGTGCTTTTCTAGTTTAATCTGTGTTTTCAGGTCAGGTCAGGTGTTATTGCACAGCAAAAATTGGAGAGTTAAAATCTGGGGGTCAAACATGTCAGAGTTGAGACTGACTCTCAAAGTGTACTTTTCACTCTCTCCTGATTTTAAATGATGTCCAGTGTTGGGGTTATTTGACAGAGTTCAATTTGAGCAAGTTGATTTTAAACAAAGCTTCGCCCAGGCGTGGCATACTTGACTGATAGACGAGCAGAGAGTGCGACATGTTGGCTGCATGTTCATCATTAAGATGCTTAAGGTAAATACTGTGACGTATGCGAGGTTCACACAAGAAGAGGAGCAGATGGCTGCGATGAAACAGGCTTTATTGAAGACACCACAACGAACACAGACAGGAGGGGAGGTCATTCTCACCGACCTCCGTTTATATCAGGGTTACACAACACATAATCTCCTGCTCTAATTCTACCTATAACACTGCTGGGTCATTATAATGCAGTTATAATGACCTGATGGTCACTCTGTCAGAGTGACCATCAGGTTCTTGGTCACCTCCATGACTAAGGCCCTTCTCCTCAATCACTCAATTTAGATGGCTGGCCAGCTCTAGGAAGAGTCCTGGTGGTTCTGAACTTCTTCCATTTACAGATAATGGAGGCCACTGTGCTCATTGGGACCTTCAAAGCAGCAGAAATTTTTCTGTACCCTTCCCCAGATTTGTACCTCAAGACAATCATGTCTCGGAGGTCTACAGATAATTCTTTTGACTTCATGCTTGGTTTGTGCTCTGACATGCACTGTCAACTGTAGGACCTTATATAGACAGGTGTGTGCCTTTCCAAATCATGTCCAATCAACTGAATTTACCACAGGTGGACTCCAATTAAGCTGTAGAAACATCTCAAGGATGATCAGTGGAAACGGGATGCACCTGAGCTCAATTTTGAGCTTCATGGCAAAGGCTGTGAATACTTATTTACATGTGATTTCTTAGTTTTTTTATTTTTAAAGGGCCTATATCATGCAAAAACGACTTTTTTGAGCTTTTAAGCATGTTATAATGTTAATTCCCCACCAAAAACACCCCCAAAGTGGTATTTTGCGCCATTCATGCATCTCTGAGTATTCCTCCTCAACCCTGCTCTCTGAGCTGCTACTCCGCCCTGTCCCTGATAATGATTGGGTCCCCACGTTCATACGTATGAACGTGGGTGAGCCACCCACTTCAGGAAGTGCCTGTGCTGCCAGCACCGCCCCCAGGATAACGCACACACACACGGCAAAACTCTTTCACTTTAGCATTGACACTGTGAAGAAGTAGTTCCTCTCACACCTAGTCTGCTCAGTGACAACAACTGTTTGCCTTTTTACATAAGACAATGTCTTCTAAGTGGCGTAAATGTGTCTTTGGCTGTGAGAGATTTAGGAGTTTGTTCAGCCTTCCTAAAGAAGAGCATACTCGTCAGAAATGGTTGGAGTTTATTATCGTCATGAAATGGGCGGCAGCCACAAGAAGAAGAGGCGGAGCTTCAGAGATCGAGGCATCTTACTTCCGGGTTGGAAAAGTAGCTCGCGAAAATAATTCATATTTCATAAGAAATTCATTCTCCAGTGTACCAAAGGTAATATACTATCACATACATGCATATACTGTAGTTTACTCTGAAAGGCTTAAAATAGCATGATATAGGCCCTTTAATAAATTAGCAAAAATCTCAAAACTTTTTTAATGTTGTCATTATGGGGTACTGTGCGTAAATTTTGAGGAAAAAATTGAATTTAATTCATTTTGGAATAAAGCTGTAACATAAAATGTGGAAAAAGTGAAGCGCTGTGAATACTTTCAGGATTCACCGTATGTAACACCACAAGAAAAGCACAGGATTGCTAAAAATTTCCTGTTAAACAGTGATTTATGTAGAATTAAATGCTCAGTAAAGTTGTCAAAAAATGACCGACATTGTATTCTTGCTGAGAACTTAAATTAAAAAAAAAAAAGAAATCAAAGAATTAGTCATTACAATTAAATTGCACTGAATGCTTGTTAGAGTATGGAGCAAATTATGTCAGCACCTTCTCTAATCTTGAATTTGAAAACTAAGAACCCTGAAAAATGTGAGCTCTTCTTCTTTCCTGAAATCCACAACGAAGCAGGGATGGCTCCTCCACTGACAACCTCTTCCCTTCAGAACGTCTCAGTCCAGGATGGACCTTGGAGTGGAAACCCAGTCTTCACAGATCTGAAGGGGAGATGAGAAGGAGAATAGATTTCACAGTAAAATTAATCATTTAAATCCCCACACCACAGCAGGGTTGAATAATTTAGTTTCTTTTATTTTTTGTTGTTTATATTTTAACTACAAATTAACTTTCAATTATTGAAAAGGGTTTCAATTCATTTCCTGAGAAGATTTGTTCATTTCAGTTAAGTTCTACTGAGTAAAAATAGCACTTACTGCAGCTTTTATTAATTCTGCCATTTTCATTTTATTGTAATTTATTCTCTTCACATCTCTCACTTAAGTGGTAGAAGTCCATAATCTCATAAAATATACCTTTATTCTGCATTTATTCAGAGCGCTTAACCAACAGTTAACTACTGTATCCATAAAAGAAAATGCCATCATGCTGGATAAGTTATTAATTTACGACACAAATGTTAAAACAAACAAATGAAATTTTACTTAGAATCTCAGCAGCTCCAATTCTTCCTCTCTGTTCACGAGTTTCAGCCAGTCTCCATGCGCTCTCCGCTTGAAGTGTTTATCAATTGTCAACTTTATGTTCCAACACAGCGCTGCATGTAGTACAAAACCGTTTATCCCCGCTTTATGAAAAATATTCAGAAAATGTTGAGGACAGTCTTTATGAGGACTTTTGTTGATAAATTAAGAGACACGTATGTCAACAACTCCACTCATGTAAACACAGAAGTAAAGACATGCACATGCACCACAGGGAACTCTTGCCAGATGAGAACCGTTTTAACACCACAGAAGAAGAACCAGCATCTCCGTTAGCTTGTTAGCTTTTAGCTCCGTTAGCACTCAGTGTTTTTGGTTCTTCACCGCTGTTCCTGGCTCACTGACTCTGTTTCGACCCAATCAGACTCAGCAGACATTTATCATTTTTCTCATCAGCCACCTTCCCACCAAAGCAGTAAGAGAGGAGTTTGCTCTTGGGATAGTGACACTCTTCCCTTCCCTCAAGGATCCATATGTTGACAAAGGCTATGTATGTAATGTTCATTCTTATTTTCAGACACATTTATAGATTGCTTTAAATGCACATAAAGGCAACTTTAAATTCTCTGTAATGCTTATGTTGAGCATGACAGCGCAAGTATTATCTTTTATTAGGAACACTTCTATGATGCTGCAAGCAGCACCGGATACATTTATTGGCGTCTGAAAACTGTCCAAAGGAAGATTCGTTGAGGATCTCCACTGCATTCAAGTAGTCCTATAGATGTTTCTCCAAGAAGCCCAAATTCCCAGCGCTCTATTCAGGCTGAGAATCAGCTTGATGGGGATGCTTGCCAAGAGGCCATGTCTTTGCTCCATCATACCACAGATAGGGCTGTGATTTTCCAAAAGAGGAGACAGACCTTTCAGCATCAACAGAAGCTTATTAATGATCCCGGCAAAAGTGTTGACATCTTCTCCACCTTCCCAAGATTCCTGGACACTAAAGGACTGGTGAGTTTTAAATGAATTGTTTTGAGTAGTTTAAAATTTTAAAACATGTCCTGTTAGTTTCTCATATTCTTTCTTAAAGGTGGACCAAGACTTTGCACTCCTATTTGATGATGAGACGTCCTCCAGGCTGCTTCAGAAATAGGATGTGTTCTTCAAGCCAAATGTCATAAAAGAAGCTAAATGTCTTACTTCAACACCAGAGGTGTGTTACTTGTTGCAGTCAGCAGAAAGCCCCCCAGGAAGTGATCCCCAGGCAACAAGTGAGTTGTTTTTTGTTGTTTTTTTCTTTTTTTATGCATTTGGTACACTTATGTGACAGTTGCTCCCATCCATCCATTTGTTTGTTTTGATTTGTTTTTAAAGATTATCTGCTTTTTGGAATAAGTGCAAACAGGAGAATGTAAATGGTTAAAAATCTTATGAGGTCTTTTTGTGTTTAATCAAACTGCAAATTGTGAAACCTGGGTTAATTTTTGTTACGTCTTGTCCTCAGCCTATGATGAAGACACGGCTGTCACGCCGCGCCGCTCATCAGCGGCGCCAGCTGCACACACACCTGCACATCATCAGCGGCGAGGGATTTAAGCCGCCTCGCCCTGGGCTTCGGCCTGAAGCCGTCAGACTTCACTCCGGATTGCTGTGAGTTCACTCTCATTCTCAGCGAACATTGCGGTAAGAAGATCTTACCTTTCTCTTCTCCAAGTCTGCTCCCCTGTGCACAGGTGGATTTCCCGGCGGCGGACTATTCCTCTCCATCGCCTGTTCCTCGCTGCTGCACCGGGCTCTCCAGGTGGCTGTCTACCGGACCTCGTTCCTTGCTGTGCCAGTCATCCGCCCTTTCCAAGTAAGCTCCTCTCCTACTTGTATATCTCCTGTGTTGGTGTGTGCCCGTCACCCTTCTCCCTGTGCTTTTCCCATAGGGTTGTCCGGCTGTACGGTTTCCTGCCTCTGTGCCCGAAGCAGACGCCGCCACCAACACATTCACATCTCGCAGACACACATTCATACACCCTTGTTGCCAATAAAGCTATTTGAGCTACTCTGAGCCTGTGTGTGTGCGTCTCCTGAGCCGTGCATTATGTCAGTACGGCTTCAGCAGAGCGGCTCGGCAGACGGCGGGCTCGCACACCGGCTTACCACTCTCGAGGCTCGAGTGGACCAAATAGCCTATCAGCAACAAGTGATAATCAATTAGTCAGTATAACTAACCGATTGGACCGCTTGGACCCCCAACGGCCATTCCCCCCGGCTCGTCAGGGTGGCGCGGCTCCTGCTGCTCCAGCGGCCGTCCAGCAGGCTCCGGGAGCACCGACTCGGCTCACGCCCATTCCAATCCCCGCCCGCTTTAGCGGTAAGCTCGGCGGAGCGCGGGGGTTCATAATGCAGTGTGAGTCCGTGTTTCACCGTGTTCCCGGAGACTTCCCTTCAGATCATAGCCGAAATGGTTATATCGGGAATCTCCTAGAGGGGCGAGCACTAACCTGGACTTACGCCGTAATGGCGAGGCCCAGTTATGCCACCCTCACGTATGACCAATTCGTGAGACGCTTCCTGGAGGTCTTTGACCACTCTCGTACCGAGACGGTCCAGGTCGATCGGCTTCTCAGCCTCCAGCAGGGAAGCCGGTTGGCAGCGGACTATGCGGTCGACTTCCGGGTAGCGGCGGAGGAATTGGGCTGGGAGGAACGCTCACTCTGTGGCCTTTTCCTCCGCAGTCTCAACGATGATCTGAGGGATGAACTGGCTGGACGGGATATCCCGGAGACTCTAGCAGAGCTAACGTCTCTTGCCATCAGTTTGGACAACAGGCTGCACGAGCGCTCCTCGGGGCGGAAGTCGTCTTCTTCTTGCCCTCGTGGAGCCTCATCGCGCCCATTCCAAGCTCGCCCCCTGGCGACGCCGCCACCATCGCGCCCCGAGGAGTCGGAGCCGATGGTGACGGGCTGGATAAAGCTCTCCCCGGCGGAGAGACAACGCCGCCGTGAGTTGAATCTCTGCATGTATTGCGGAGATAATCAACACACGGTAGAGCTTTGTCCACAGAAGCCAAACGGCGGGGTCCGCGAGTCACTGTAGGGGGCCTCGCGGACGTCAATCGGTTAAGTCCCCTCACCCAATTGAAGCTGCCCGTCCGATTTTGTCACAACTCCACTGGGCATCTCACTCACGCACTGGTGGATTCGGGCGCGGAGGGCAGTTTTATTTCACAAAGCCTGGCAACCCGATTGGGCATCCACTGCCAGGCATTGAAAACCCCTATCTCCCTGGTCAACCTCTCCCGTGTCTCCCTGGGGAGAGTAACACACCAGACCGTCCCCGTTCCGGTTATCATCTCCGGAAACCACCGGGAGGAGATAACCTTCTACGTCCTGCCCAACTCTGTGTCGCCCGTCATCCTGGGGTATCCCTGGCTACGCCTCCACAACCCCGTTTTGGATTGGAAGTCCGCCGGGGTGTCGGCATGGAGCACATTCTGCATGAGCACCTGTCTACAGTCCGCTGCCTGCTCTCCGTCCTCTCCTCCTACACCCACGGACGCTGCGCCCCCGGACCTGTCCCTGGTGCCATTGGAATTTCACGACCTGGGTATGGTATTCAGCAAGTCCAAGGCGATGTCTCTTCCTCCTCATAGGCCCTATGACTGCGCAATTAACATCCGCCAGGGGGCACCCTTACCCTCTGGGCGACTCTACAGCCTGTCTGCGCCGGAGAAGGAGACCATGAATGCTTACCTCAAGGAGTCGCTGAGTGCTGGGATAATCCGCCCATCGTCATCACCTGTGGGGGCAGGATTCTTCTTCGTGGGTAAGAAGGACGGGTCCCTCTGTCCTTGCATCGACTATCGTGCCCTAAACGACATTACGGAGAAGGATTGCTACACCCTGCCCCTCATGGACACCGCCTTCCACTCCCTCCAGGGGGCGACTTGGTTCACCAAGCTGGATCTACGCAGCGCATACCACCTCGTCCGGATCCGGGAGGGAGATGAGTGGAAGACAGCCTTCCGTACCCCGAACGGCCGCTTCGAGTACCTGGTGATGCCGTTCGGGTTGACCAACGCTCCAGCCGTCTTTCAGCGCCTTATCAACGACGTCCTCTGGGATTTCATTGGCCTTTTTGTGTTCGTCTACCTGGATGACATTCTCATCTTCTCCAAATCCAGGGACGAGCACCGGGTCCACGTGAGGCGGGTCCTCCAAAGACTGCTGGAGAACCGGTTGTATGTGAAGGCCGAAAAATGCGAGTTTTACGCGAAGACAACATCCTTCCTCGGGTTCATCATCTCCCACGACCAGGTGCTTCCGGACCCAGAGAAGGTGAAGGCGGTGGTGGAATGGCCCACACCCGCATCAAGAAAACAGGTGCAGCAGTTCGTCGGGTTTGCAAATTTCTACCGCCGCTTTGTCCCAAATTTTGGCACCATCGTCGGCCCGCTGACCCGCCTCACGTCCCCTAAGGTCCCGTTCCGGTGGACCGAAGAGGCCGCGGCTGCCTTTCAGGCGCTGAAGGCGGAGTTCTCCTCCTCCCGGGTCCTTAGCCAAGTCAACCCTGCGCTGCAGTGCATCGTGGAAGTGGACGCTTTGGACACAGGAGTGGGGGCGGTTCTATCTCAGCGGTTGCCAGATGACGGAACCAAGCGGCCCTGCGCCTTCTCCCGGCGCTTGTCCCCAGCGGAACGGAACTACGACGTGGGGGACAGAGAGCTCCTCGCCATCAAGCTCGCGCTACAGGAGTGGCGTCACTGGCTAGAGGGGGCGAACCTGCCGTTCGTGGTCCTGACAGACCACAAGAACTTGGAGTACCTAAGATCTGCCAAGTGCCTGAACGCCCGCCAGGCGCGCTGGTCCTTGTTCTTTGCCAGGTTCCAATTCACCATCACCTTCAGGCCTGGCTCCAAGAACGGCCTGCCCGACGCCCTCTCTAGGCAATTCGCCCCTGAGGAGTCGGAGGACACGGTCCACACCATCCTACCCAGGTCGTGCGTCATGGGAGCCGTCACCTGGGACATAGAGAGCAAGATCCGGAAGGCGCAGGAGGTGGAACCTGACCCTGGCGGCGGACCGGAGGGGAGGCTGTTCGTGCCATCCACGGTTCGGGGGGAGGTAATCCACTGGTTGCACACATCCAAGCTCACCTGCCACCCTGGCTCCTCCCGGATGATTGACCTCCTCCAGTGGTCCTTCTGGTGGCCGGGCCTGCGGAGGGACGCTGCCCGCTACGCCCGGGCCTGCCCAGTGTGTGCCACCAGCAAATCAGGGAATGCCCCTCCAGCGGGTTTGCTCCAGCCTCTGCCCGTCCCTGGCAGGCCCTGGTCGCATATCACCCTGGATTTCGTCACCGGACTCCCAGTCTCTAACACCTTTGACACCATCCTGACCATCGTGGACCGCTTCTCCAAGGCGGCACACTTCGTCCCCCTACGAGGTCTCCCAACTGCCCTGGAGATGGCGGACCTCCTAATCCAGCACGTGGTCAGGCTGCATGGGATTTCGGTGGACGTGGTCTCGGACCGGGGGCCCCAATTTTCTTCAAAGGTTTGGAGATCGTTCTGCAACGCCCTGGGAGCCAAGGTGAGCCTCTCCTCCGGCCATCACCCCCAA
This sequence comes from Pholidichthys leucotaenia, assembly GCA_020510985.1. Lineage (NCBI taxonomy): Eukaryota > Metazoa > Chordata > Actinopteri > Cichliformes > Pholidichthyidae > Pholidichthys > Pholidichthys leucotaenia. The sequence goes on along the minus strand of CM035844.1, from coordinate 55,493,679 downwards.
ACCAACGGGCAGTGTGAGCGGACCAACCAGGAGCTGGAGGCTGCGCTCCGCTGCGTCACGGCGTCCAAACCAACGTCCTGGAGTAGCCACCTCGCCTGGGTTGAATACGCCCACAACACCGCTCGCTCTTCTGCTACAGGGATGTCCCCCTTTAATGCGTCCCTGGGTTACGACCCCCCGCTGTTCCCGGTGCAGGAGAGTGAGGTAACTGTCCCCTCAGTACGGGCGCATCTCAGGCAGTTCCGCTCCATCTGGGCGTCAGCGTGCAATGCGCTTTTACGCACGGCGGAGCGCAACAGAGCTGTGGCGGACCGGCACAGAAGACCTGCCCCGGCGTACAGAGTTGGTCAGCAAGTCTACGTGTCGACCCAGGACGTGATTTTAAAGGGCGAGAGGAGGAAGGTGGCACAGCATTTTATGGGCCCATACCCCATCACCAGGATCATCAACCCGGTGGCTGTGCGTGTAGCTATTCCCCCCTCCCTCCGCATCCACCCCACCTTCCACGTGTCCAAGGTGAAGCTGGCAGTCTCCGACCCCCTTTGCCCTCCTCCTGCTGCGCAACCCGCACCCCGGATGATTGATGGCCATCCGGCCTGGCCTGTCTCCTCCATCCTGGACTCCCGGCGCCGGGGTCGTGGGTTGCAGTACTTGGTGGACTGGGAGGGCTATGGGCCTGAACATCGGCAGTGGGTACCCTCGTCGTTTGTGTTAGACCCATCGCTCATCGCTGAATTCCACCGAGCGCACCCAGAGAAGCCATCGCCAGGAGGCACTGCTACAGGGGGGAGTACTGTCACGCCGCGCCGCTCATCAGCGGCGCCAGCTGCACGCACACCTGCACATCATCAGCGGCGAGGGATTTAAGCCGCCTCGCCCTGGGCTTTGGCCTGAAGCCGTCAGACTTCACTCCGGATTGCTGTGAGTTCACTCTCATTCTCAGCGAACATTGCGGTAAGAAGATCTTACCTTTCTCTTCTCCAAGTCTGCTCCCCTGTGCACAGGTGGATTTCCCGGCGGCGGACTATTCCTCTCCATTGCCTGTTCCTCGCTGCTGCACCGGGCTCTCCAGGTGGCTGTCTACCGGACCTCGTTCCTTGCTGTGCCAGTCATCCGCCCTTTCCAAGTAAACTCCTCTCCTACTTGTATATCTCCTGTGTTGGTGTGTGCCCGTCACCCTTCTCCCTGTGCTTTTCCCATAGGGTTGTCCGGCTGTACGGTCTCCTGCCTCTGTGCCCGAAGCAGACGCCGCCACCAACACATTCACATCTCGCAGACACACATTCATACACCCTTGTTGCCAATAAAGCTATTTGAGCTACTCTGAGCCTGTGTGTGTGCGTCTCCTGAGCCGCGCATTATGTCAACGGCCTCTTTGTTGCTTTTGGTTCATCTCCTTCCACCAACACCAGGCGGATCCAAGTCTCCAAAAATCAGTGCATGTGATGTGATGGAAAGACTTGTAGTCTTTCATAAGCCACCCGGTGCTAACGGAAAAACTCGACATACCGGGAGAACTGAGGCAAAAACGCCGTGGGTGCCGGGCTGGAGTAAGGCGGAACGCAAGAAATGTAAGGTACAGACCCACCCTTCCATCCGTTGTTATGGGGAATGTACGATCGTTACTGGGAAAGGTAGATGAGCTAGTGGCTATCTCCCGGGAGTGTAGCATACACCGGGAGTGTAGTCTGTATCTATTCACAGAGACTTGGCTAAACGACTTAGCAGCAGATGCTAACATTGAACTGGAGGGTTTCCATGTGATATGGGCAGACCGAACATCAGACAGTGGCAAAGCAAGGGGCGGTGGAGTGATAATGTATGTTAACAACAACTGGTGCAGACCGGGACATATCACGGTTAAACAACAACACTGCAGCAAAGACATTGAGTTGCTAGCTGTTAGCATGCGGCCTACATATCTCCCGAGGGAATACTCACACATGATCTGCATTGTTGTTTATGCAAATCCGATGGCGAATGCTGGGACAGTGCGCGACGTCATCCATTCAGTAACCAGCAGGCTGCAGACAGAACACCCAGATGCTCTTCTCCTCATCTCAGGCGATTTCAACCATGTTTCACTGTCTCCCATTCTACCCACGTTTACCCAGTATGTCACATGCCACACTAGAGACAATAAAACACTGGACTTATTCTACGCAAACACTAAGGAGGCGTACACCTCATCACAACTCCCCCCACTTGGGAGATCGGATCACAACTTGGTTCATCTCCGGCCAGTGTACAAACCCCTAGTGCACAGACAAAACCTCCGGCCATGCACACAGTGAAGTTATGGTCTGAGGAGGCAATGGACACTCTAAAGGGCTGTTTTGAAACCACCGCCTGGGAGCAGCTCTGCGATCCACATGGTGAGGACATCGATGGCCTCACTCACACCATCACGGACTACATCAGCTTCTGTGTGGACAACACCATTCCCACCAAGACCATACGGTGTTGCTCAAACAACAAACCCTGGATCAACCCTGAGATAAAAACACTTCTGAGAGAGAAGAGGATCTTCAGGTCGGGTAACAGGGAGATGCTGAAGTCCGTACAGAAGGAGTTGAGGAGAAAGATCAGAGAAGGCAAGGACAGCTTCAGGAAGAAGATGGAGGACAAGCTGCAACAGAGCGACATTGGTGGGGTCTGGAGAAACCTTAAAACCATCTCTGGGCTCCAGAATACCTCCCCCCAGGCCATGGGGGGCAGGGAGTGGGCGAACAATCTGAATCTGTTTTTCAATAGGTTTGACCAACCGCCCTCCCCCCTGACTGCACAACAACCACTGCTGCCTCTAATGACATCAAGTCCTGCTACCCACTCCCCACTCCACCAACACCTCCCACTCCCAACACACAGCCCCCCAACATGACCCTCACTAAGACCCAGGTGAGGACGGAGCTGAGGAAGATCAAGGCGAGGAAGGCGTCGGGACCGGACGGTATCAGCGCAAAGCTCCTCAAGTCCTGTGCAGACCAGCTGTGTGGGATTGTGGAGTACATCTTCAACCTGAGCCTGAAGCTGGGGAGGGTACCACAGCTGTGGAAAACATATTGTGTGGTACCTGTACCAAAGACTTCCCACCCCAAAGATCTGAACAGCTACAGACCAGTGGCCTTGACCTCCCACATGATGAAGACCCTGGAGAGACTGCTCCTTGCTCACCTCCACCCCCTGGTGGGACCAGCGATGGATCCACTCCAGTTTGCCTACCAGCATGGCATTGGGGTGGAGGATGTGGTGATCTTCCTCCTTCACCGTTCTCTGTCCCACCTGGAGAAGCCCGGGAATGTGGTGAGGATCATGTTCTTTGACTTCTCCAGTGCTTTCAACACCATCCAACCGATGATCCTGAAGAACAAGCTGCTGTGCGCAGGGGTGGACTAGCACCTGCCATCATGGATCCTGGACTACCTCACAAACCGGCCTCAGTTTGTGAGAACCCGGAACTGTGTGTCCGACACGATCATCGGTAGTACGGGGGCCCCCAGGGAACGGTTTTGGCTCCCTTCCTGTCCACCCTTTATACTGCAGACTTCTCACACAACACAACACACTGCCATCTACAGAAGTTCTCTGATGACTCTGCGATCATTGGCCTCATCTCCAACGGAGATGAAGCTGAGTACAGAGGGCTTATCCAGGACTTCGTGGACTGGTGCCATCGGAACTGCCTCCAGATCAATGCGAGGAAAACTAAGGAGCTGGTGGTGGACTGCCACAGGCAAGGACAACCCCTCACAGCACCAGTAAATATACAGGGAACTGACATCGAGATGGTGACATCCTACAAGTACCTGGGTATTCATCTGAACAATAAACTAGACTGGTCACACAATACTGACGCACTCTACAAGAAGGGACAGCGCAGGCTGTTCCTATTGAGGAGACTCAGGTCTTTTGGTGTACAAGGGGCGCTGCTGAAGACATTCTATGACACGGTGGTGGCATCAGCCATCACTTTTGGAGTGGTCTGCTGGGGCAGTGGCATTACAGCAGCCGATAGGAAGAGACTGAACAAACTGATCAAGAAAGCTAGCTCTGTCCTGGGGCAGCGCCCTGACCCAGTGGAGGAGATAAGAGAGAGAAAGATGGTGGCCAAACTGTCATCTCTGCTGGAGTCCGAGTTCCACCCTATGCAGGACATACTGAATGCACTGAGGAGCTCATTTAGCAGCAGACTACATCATCCTAGGTGCACAACCGAGAGGTTTCGCAGGTCTTTCCTACCTACGGCTGTTAGACTGTACAACCTAAGCAGGGCTGCTTGCAGAGATAGCAAAAAGACGTGACAACCTAATAGTTTTGAGTGCAAAAGACGCAATAGACTTACACAATGGTCCCCTCCGGTATACAACTAGGAAAATACCGGTCGCTATGGAGGGTGAGAATATGTATGGGTACATAATCATACCATGTAGGATAACTAAGTAGACAGTTGTGCTGTTTCATCCCATCTAGCTACAATGCTCCGCACTGTGTGTTTATATATTTACACATTTATTCCATCTATCTACAGTGCTCCGCACTGTGTGTGTTTATATATATATTTATATATTTACTTTATCTAGCAACAATGCTCCACACTGTGTGTGCTTATATATTTACATATTTATTCCATCTAGCTACAATGCTCCGCACTGTGTGTGTTTATATATTTACATATTTATTCCATCTAGCTACAATGCTCCATACTGTGTGTTTTATACACTCATATATTTATTCCATCCAGCTACAGTGCTCTGCACTGTGTTTATATATTTATATATCTATCCCATCTAGCTACAATGCTCCGCACTGTGTCTATATATATATATTTATATGTACATATGTATACTTGCTGCTCTTGTTTCTTTTTTGTTTTTTGTTTTTTTCTTGCCTTCTGATTGTTGCTCTGAGTGTTGCTATCCCTGTGCTGTTGCAATCCTGGAATTTCCCCATTGTGGGACTAATAAAGGCTTATCTTATTGTATCTTATCTTATAAGGTGATTACATTTTTAAGGTGGTTGTAATAATTTTCACTTCACCTTAACTACATGTGAAAATATGAGTTGTTTAAAGAGAATAACATGGAAAATTAATGGTGAAGATAAGCGTTCTTATTTTGCAATAGCCAGTGAGAAATTATATTTTTCCTTTCATTCTTATGCATAAACTTTGGTTTTCTTATCTCAATTCCAGTCATGCTGCAGTTTGGAGGAGCATCTCCACAACCATCCAGGTGGGCACCTGTACCTTCTTGCTGTGGGGCGACAGAAGAGCAAGATCGACAGCTTCTACATCAGCACTGATAAGCATCTCATCCCATGCCAGGCAAATCGCTCCCTTGGGGCATTTGATGAACTCTTCAAAGCACATGTTGTGTTTAATTTGTGTTATGAGGCTGCATTAGTGAATTTCTACACATTCTTGCAGACAACAGTTTATAACATTGATGTGGGGAAAATGAAGGAGTCACCCAGAGTGACAGACTTGCGTGCCAGACTGCTAACCAGTCCATGACTCTCTCATTCAGTGAGTAAGAGGTTAAAACTATGCTGACCTGTTTCATCTGTAAAAAACTGTTTGCCAGCAGTCTACAGTTGATTTCACATTTAAGAGTTGAACATAGTTATTATCCTGGACCCACATTTAAGTTGTTTTGTTCTCAGTGAGGCTGTAGGCATCAGTTTTTTTAACATATGCAGGCTTCCGGAAGCACCTTAATAGTGTGCATAGCAATGATCAGCAAATTTCTCAAACGTCTACTGTTCAGTGTTCCACTAGTGAGCCAGTTGCAAGTTCATCACAAGCACATGCATGTGAGGACCAGTTTAATCCTCTAAATAAATGTAGTTCTTCCAGTGTTTCTCCTGAGAGCAGTGTTTCAGTACAATGTAAAGATCCAACCAAAGAAATGTGTGCATCCATTGTGGCCAAATTACAGGGAAGTGGGATTTGCAACTGTTTAGTATCTTCAATTGTAGGAGACTTGGAGGAACTAACTAGTGAGCTTCATTCACAAGCAAAGTGTGCTGCTATTTCTGCTTTGCCTCAAAGTGACCCCAACATTTCTGTTATAAATAAATGTTTAAAAAATTTGAAAACCCTTTTATAAATCTGAACACAGAAAGGAAGTGAAATAAATATTTTAACTTAAAATGGAGAGTTGTTGAACCAGTAGAAATACCACTGGGAATGAGATGACAGTAGGAGAAATAAAATATCTGGAATGCATGAACAAGTTCCTGTGAAGGATACTGTTGTGTATGTGCCAGTTTTAGAGACTTTGAAATTCATGTGTAGAAATCCTAAAATTTGTGATTTATTAAAGACAGAATGTACATCAGATTCTGACATATACAATAACCTTTTTGATGGAAGTTACTTTAAGAACCATCCTTTGTTTTCAGCAGAAAAATATGCATTACAAATTCAAATTTATTATGATGATTTCAAAACAGTCAACCCATTAGGCTCCAAATGTGGAATTCACAAAATTGGATGTCTGTATTTTATTATACAAAACTTGCCCCTAAAATTTAATTCAATGTTAATGAATATAAATTTGGTAGCAGTTTTTCACACACAGGATGTGCAGAAGTATGGTTTTGATGCTATACTGGAACCACTAAAAAATGATATACTAAAAGCTCTTGAAACAAAAGGACTTAGCCTTCCATTTTCTGCTGAACCAGTCTATGGTACAATTTCACAGATAACTGGAGATAATCTTGGGATGCACACAGTTCTGGGTTTTAATGAGTCATTTAGCAGTCGTTATTTCTGCCGACTATGTTTGATTGATAAGAATGATTCTCAAACAGTGTTCAGTGAGGATGATCCTAAGGTGATTCCTCGTGAAGATGATGTGTTTGAAATGCATTGCCAGTCCCTGCAGGAAGATCCACAACTGAAGTCAGTTCACGGTTTGAAAAAAAATTCAGCACTAAATTCACTGAAGTATTTTCATGTTTGCAATAACTGCTCATTTGATATCATGCATGACCTGCTTGAGGGTGCAGCTCAGTATGAGATGAAATTGTTGGTTGGCTATCTTACACAACACTTTATCTCAGAACAAGACTTGCTTTCCAGGATTTATGGTTTTGATTATGGGTTTTTATAACAAAAAAATCGTCCAACAAAGATTATTTTGGAGGGTGCTGGGAATGGCATTGGCTTGAATTCTATTCAAACACTGTATCTTGTAAAAAATATCCCAGTATTGTTTGGTGACATTATTCCTCCAGGCAACCAAAACTGGAACTTGTTACTCATGTAACTTCAAATAATGAACACAGTTTTCTTACCTTCTCTCACTCGAGGTATGACAGTTTATTTAAAGCATTTGATTGTTGACCACCACACATTATTTAAGCACTTGTATCCACATAAAAACTTAATACCTAAGCATCATTTTATGATCCATTATCCATCTTCTATAAGGAAAATTGGCTCCTTGTCATATATGTGGTCAATGAGGTTTGAAGCCAAACACAAGTTGTTCAAAGATTCTTTCAAAAATTTCAAAAGCTGTGTGTCTCTCTGTGTTGGCCCTGCGATGGTCTGGCGGTCTGTCCAGGATGTACCCTGCCTCTCGCCCAAAGATGCTGGGATAGGCTCCAGCGCCCCCCCCCCCCCCCGCGACCCAAAAAGGATTAAGCGGAAGAAGATGGATGGATGGATGGATAACCAAATCACTTGCTAAAAAGCACCAGATGGCTATTGCTTATCACTGGGAGACACTCATTCAATCATCATGAATATGGGCCAATTAGGTCCTTTGTATTCAGAGATGAGAAAGTGGTCAACAATGACTTGTTTGAAATGATCTCTGTCACGCGGGGCTCTAGGGAGCCACGCAATAAGAGCCAAGGGCGAGCCAGTGAGTCGTGATGTTTTATTAAAGGTAAGGGGAGAGGGATGAGGAAAGCACAGATACTCGTACAGAGGTACACTCACGAGTTGCACAGCGCAGGAGCAGGGAGCTCGTACCGGAGGTAGGGGTAACAAGGCATACATACTCACAGCGGGTAACAATCACAGGAATGCTGTAAGAGGAGTAGAGACTGAGACCAGACGAAGGGGCTTCAGCCTAGCAGTGCTTATGTCGCAGCCCCGAGTGATCGAGGCTGCTCCTATTTATTCTCATTGGCAGCGCCCAGCTGATGAGGATTAATTGGCCCCAGCCGTCCCGTAATGCTGCCAGCTGGGAGCCTGCTGAGACGCTGCTCAATGAGAAGCAGGGATGAGGAGAAACATGGGCTGAGCGCCGAGACGGCGTCTCATCCCATGGTGACAGAGCCTCCCCCTCAAGGTCGGGCTCCTGAACGACCAGGAACATCCCAGCCCCCCCCCCCACCTAGGGTGGGTGGAAGGGAGGCAGGACCGGAGGGGAAGAAGCAAAGGGAAGGACAACACCAATGGACCAATGTAGAGTAACAGGGCAGAGAAAAAAAACCCAAATACGGTACTCTACATCGCACAAGAAAAAAAAAAACAGGGCACAGATGGGGAGAATACAGAACACGGGAACAGATAACAACCCACGAAAAGAATGACAAAAACAGATAAAGCAATTACAGAGTATGGATAACAAAACAAACACTACTCCATAATGCACAGACAAAACTTAGAACAGGACAAGAGTGATAAAAAACGCTGAGTACGGATAATGAAGGGGGGGAGAAAAAAAAACACAATACACAGCGCCGTATATATATATACACACAGTCACCTAGAGGAGTGAAGAAGACTGGGACAAACGGACAATTACAGAGTATGGTTTGATGGGAAACAAAACACATAACTCTATAATGCACAGACCAAGCTACGAACAAGGCACAAAAAGGAAAATGCTGAGTACGGACAATGGAAAACAATACACAGCACTATGAATATATATTCACCAAAAGGACAAAATATTACACCCGAGTGACCTTAATAATAACAAAAGAAAAGCGACACCCGAGGAATATGGCAGGCAGAGTCCAAAATGGCCGAGGTGGCTCCGGGGGTCTCCCCACCCATTGTCCAGTTGGCGAACAGGGGAAAGGGAAATGTTCGGACGGCGAACTCCGGACCCAGATCCCAGGAACCCAGTCCACCGGTAGCCGAGCCAGGCCACCCAGAAGCAAACACAGATCATCAGGGGGTTGGACCAGATCACTGAACCGAAAGTCTTGCGGGTAGGGCCGTCGACCCGCATCACTCAACCACCAGGACCGTTGAGACGGACGAAGGGTCAAAGCGGGTCCCGGTGGAAGAGGCTCAGGGGAGAGCCGATGACGAGGGCGACAAGCGTCAGGCCGCAGGGAAACGGCCACCTCCTCACCGGACCTGGACAACACTGGGGCAGCACCCACGTCGGACCCCAATTGGGCCTCAGGCGAACCCACGTCGGACACCGCTGGAACAGCACCCACGTCGGACCCCGATTGGGTCTCGGGCGAACCCACGTTGGACACCGCACCAGAACCAACCTCCAACGTTGAACCTGGACCCTCCAGCACCACGAGGAACGGCAACTCCTCGCCGGTGACCCTGGAAGAAGGCTCAGGAGAGAAAACAGAACCAGGATCAAGATCACCGGCAGCGCCAGAACCCGGCAAGATGAGCTCAGACGCAGCGGGTGGCTGCACCCGGCTCATCTCCCCTAGAGACAGGCTAAAGTGCTCAAAGATATAAAGGGAGAAAAGAAAGGAGAGCACTCGCCTGATCTCGGGTTCTGACGCCGTCCAGGACTGCGAAGATCCAGGATCCGTCGTCAGGAGGTCGTTGTCAGGCTCCCATTCAGCTGCGTCGGGCCCCACAGCCAGCACGATGGTCAGCGCAGCTTGAGGTTCCTCCAGCTCTGGTAACCCCGCCGACAATCCACACAGCATGAAGCCAGAAGAATCTCGTCCCGCTGGACCGAACCGCTCCTCCGTGGAGACCCGGGGACGCTTAGTCGTCGGCGCAGACTCCACGCAGCAGTCAGTCCTCCTCCTCCGTCCGCAACGTAGCTGCGGAACCGCAGGCCCTCTCCTTATCCCACCACGTTGACCCGGAGCTGGGGATCGCTCGCCGGAGAGAGACACAGAGGATGCAGGATTAGGAACACAGGTTACAGCAGGTGGGGGGAGTTCAGGGAGCTGCGAACCCTGAACTCCTCCTCCAGGAATGTGACAGAGCAAATCATTAAGCCGATGTGAATAAACTATGACTTGCCTGTCTCCTGGAGGTTGGATATCGCCTGCTGTGGTGGACACTGCTTCTTCCTCTCCCCGCCCGGCGATAACGGAGGACGCCCTGGGAAACCGTCTGAGGATCGCTTGCGTAGTCTCCAGCAGAGAGCTCGCCAGGTCGAGATTCCAGGCACACACAGCAGTCAGGAAGCGCGTCGAGGAGGAGGAGGAAACAGCCGGGATGAGCCAGCCCGAATGTCCTGGAGTGACAGCGGGGGAACGAAGCTCAGGGAACGAGGCTGTGAAATCTCCACACTGACGAGACGAGGAGGTGACAGCTGCGTGGGGGGAAAGGTCCTGGCGGCAGCCCAGAACTGGATCCGGACGGGGTTCATGCAGAGGTGACTCGGCGATGTGATGACGGCTATTCCCAGGGGACGAAGTGAGGGGGGAACCCAGGAATCGCCGTTCCTGATCGGAGATCGAGGCGAGGAAGGCGTCGAGCACGAGAAAGCTTCGTAGCCCTGGAGTCCTCTCCACCAATCTCACTGCCGCCGCCACATGCCCGAAGATGGTGACAGGATGCACAGTGGAGCTCGCGACAGCCGCTCGGCCCCAGACGTAACTGCTGTCAGCTGCGGCTCCTTGGAGGGAATCCCGAGTGACGTGGTGCAGGTCGGGGGAAGCCCTCTGGTTGGCACGAACTCCCGGGCTGGAATGGCAGCAGGAACGGGATCCCGAAGCGGGGGGCAACGTCATCCACTTCGGCTTCCTGCCGGGATTTCCATCCAACCCATGGAACTTCTCTCGCTGTGTACCTGTGGCGTCTATCCTGGCACTGTCCTCGAGATGGAACAAAGAATGAGGGTAACAGTCCAGGAGATCCTCAGCACGGCCCGGATGCCAGCGTCTCGAGTTGGAGGCGTCGTGCAGGGTGAAGAGCGTCCTGTCGACAGCCCCCGAGATGGACCTCAGCTCGTCGCCCTGGCGTCGGGAGTGACTCCTGGGAAATGGCATGCTAGCAGCGCTGACACCCGGACAGAAAGGTACAATTCCACAGCGACTCACGGCCGCCAGCAACTCGTCTGGCTGCGACATACTGTCACGCGGGGCTCTAGGGAGCCACGCAATAAGAGCCAAGGGCGAGCCAGTGAGTCGTGATGTTTTATTAAAGGTAAGGGGAGAGGGATGAGGAAAGCACAGATACCCGTACAGAGGTACACTCACGAGTTGCACAGCGCAGGAGCAGGGAGCTCGTACCGGAGGTAGGGGTAACAAGGCATACATACTCACAGCGGGTAACAATCACAGGAATGCTGTAAGAGGAGTAGAGACTGAGACCAGACGAAGGGGCTTCAGCTAGCAGTGCTTATGTCGCAGCCCCGAGTGATCGAGGCTGCTCCTATTTATTCTCATTGGCAGCGCCCAGCTGATGAGGATTAATTGGCCCCAGCCGTCCCGTAATGCTGCCAGCTGGGAGCCTGCTGAGATGCTGCTCAATGAAAAGCAGGGATGAGGAGAAACATGGGCTGAGCGCCGAGACGGCGTCTCATCCCATGGTGACAATCTCGTCAAAAGAAGTTTTCTCATCTAGTTGGATTAAGGTTAATGGTATAGAATACAGGGCTGGACTTGTTTGCATTACAGTGATAGAAGACATGCAAGTTTTTTTGTCAAATATGCGATATACTTTTGGTGGAAAACAATGTTTATTTGTCGGCAAACAAGTTATTTACAAAAAATTTTGATGAGCATTATCATGCATTCAGAATTGTAAAAACTGAAACGAAGTGTATTTTAAGAATGTCTGAACTGAAGTTTCAGAAACCATTCCACATTCAAAGTTCATACAGTGTTTCTGATGAAGTTTTGTATATTTTACCAGCATTCACAATGTTTTAATTTGTGAAAAAATGAGTCATGCAAATTGTTCTTGTTGGAATTTATTTTTACAATAATCAATAATTATTTAATCTAGAATTAATTTGAACCCTTTGTTGGTGTGAATATCTTACAGTTAATTTAGTCAAATTAACACTAGCCAGGATGTAAAAAGTGATTCTCACCAGTGTTACGGATTAACTTTAACCCTTTTGTAAGTGTGACTATCCAACACTTAATTTAGATCAAACTAACACTTACTGGGATGTAAAAATGACTCTCAGCAGGGTTACTTGTCATCTCTCTGAAGTGTTACTTTAACTCTCCTTAGCCGGTCAAAAAAAGTAACCCTGGCGCAGTGTTATTTTTTAACCCTTTTAAAAGGGTCACTTTAACTCTAGTGAGTGTGGAGCTGTATAGCATCTGGAAAAGTGTTAAAATTGACTCTGACAGAGTCAATTTCTGATTTCTGATAACAAATCAGAACCTGGTACAACAACAGCATGGAAAAAAAACAAAACAAAACCACAAATATACTCTATAATATACTCTATAATGTACTCTATAATGCACAGGTGAAAATGCAGAAACAGAACAATGGAGGCAAATAACAGATACTATGCCTAAAGACCATGATACACAGGCAACGAAAAAAAAAAAAACCAAACCATGGAGCGTCTCTCAGATGAAGGGGGGAAAAAAAGACACGGTAAACAGCGGCAAAATACAGAATTCAATAAGTCCAAATAAACTGGCAGAGGCAACAAAAAGAACCTCTCAAACAATAGGAGGGAGAAACTGAAATACAGGCACATACCAAAATACAACGTACCCTAATAATACTAGACAAAAGGAGAACGAAAAAACATGCTAAAGAGCGGCGATATACACAGCACAATGTAGTTCATAGAAAAAAGGAAAAACACAAGGGCATCCCAGAACTACAGGGGAGGGAAAGAAACCTACAGGGATGACGGCAGGCAGAGCACAAAGAAATAAAGAAAAACGATAAGTTCAGGCGGTTTACCTGCATCCAGCGTCCAGATCGCTAACAGGGGAAGAAGAAAGAGTTCGGGCGGTCTACCCCGGTCCCAGGCCTGGAGAACCAGTACCCCTGGCGGCCGAACCAGGTCCCCGAACAAAAAGTCTAGTTTGTCGTGTGGCCGACCCAGAATGCCAAACAGGTGAAGCAGTTTCCCAGGCGGCCGACCCGCGTCATCCAGCCACCAGGACCGCAGGGGAGAACTCAGAGGCAGCCTCCCTATTGAGAGGGATAGCAAGGGAGAGCCGCGTCTGATAAGGGAAATCCCAGCGACACCAGGTGGAGAGAAAAAGGGATCAGGGAAATGATGAGGGGTCAGTCTGGCGTCGATCGGCGGAGGATCTGCAGCTCCTTCTCCGAACCCCACACGGACTGGCGCTGCGCTCACGTTGGATCCCAAGCGGGACCGTGCTGCACCCACGACGGACCCCGACTGGGCCAGAACAGCGTCCATGACAGACCCCGATTGGGTCCGCCTTGCACCCACGTCGGACCCCGATTGTGTCAAAGTTGCACCCATGACGGACCCCGACTGGGCCGGCGCAGCACCAGGGATGACCTTCAGACCTGAACCCAGAACCTCCAAGGCGACGACCGGAGCAGGCTCGTCACCGGTGACCCTGGCAGAAGGCTTAGAGGAGAACATAGAACCAGGATCAGAATCACTGGCAGCAGCAGAGCCCAGCGAGACTAGCTCGGACGCAGCAGACGGCTGCGCCCGGCTCGTCTCCCCGAGAGACAGACAAAAATGCTCCAGAGTAGAAGAAAGGCCTGCTGGGTCGAACCGCTCCTCCGTGGAGACCCGGGGACGCTTAGTCATCGGCGCAGGCTCCAATTGGCAGTCCGCCCTCCTCCTCTGCCCATGACGTGGCTGCGGGGCTGGAACCATGCACTCCAGGGCCGCAGGCTCCTTCCCCATCCGACGGTGTAGTCCTGGCACCAGGGAACGCTCAGGGGAAGGAGACACACAGGTAGCAGGTTCACAATTAATAATTGCAGCGGGTGGAGGAAGCTCACGGGACTGAGAACCCCGAACTTCACCTCCAGGGATTGAACAAGGCAATTTACCCAGTGGAGGGAAAGAATGAAAAGCCACTTGCCTGATCCGCTGAGGGCCGATGGAAGCTGCTGTGGTGGGCTTCGTTTTCTCCCTTCCCCTTTGGATGATGATGGAGGGCCCCCCGGGAGGATGAGGAGGAGCCACTCGCACCGGATTGATGACAGGCACAGCCGGAGCAGGACTCGTGGAGTTCTCAGCTGCTGGAGAGAGCGTCGAGGAGGAGGGAGGAACAGCTGAGGTGGGCCGGGGACGAGGCACATACAACCCGGAGGCGGCGGCGGCTGTCTTACCTCTCCGATGAGACGCAGAGGCTACAGCTGGCTGGGAGACAGAGTTCGTGCGGCTACCCGGAACTGGATCCGGACGGGGTTCTCACTGAGGATATGCCGGGGGAATCCCAGCTGACCTCTTTCTCCACTGGGGATGACCCTTGGGTGGTGCGAACTCCTGGACTGGATGGGGGACAGGAATGGGATCCTGAGACGAGGAGCGAAGATGTCCCCTTTGACTTCCTGCCAGAGTTTCCCTTCAGCCCACGGAGCTTCTCCCGGAATGCAGAGATCTCCACCATCCTCGCTACGCTGACCACCCTGAAATCACGGTGAGGATGGCGGTTAATAGTCACCTCAACGAGGTCCAGGTACCAGCGTGAGGTGCCGAGGACGGTGTGATGGCGAGCGCTGGAAATGATCCCGTCGATCTCGATAAAGGCCATCACCAGTTCGTAGCCCAGGCTCATGGCGTAGCCCTTGCATGACAATGCCATCTCCCACCACACTGGTACGAGGACAGGGGTAAACTACAAGCCCAATTAAGCAAACTCATGGTCACCGGCGTCTCATTTGGCTGCGACCTACTGTCATGGAGCGGTCCTGGCGGACCACTAATGAGACACTATAGGCAACCGGTGAGTTTGCGTATTTATTAAAGGACTGATAACAATGTACAAAATAATGAGCCTCGTGGGGAAAAACACAAATAAAGACTGTGGCTAAGACACACTGACGATATGCACAGACTAAGGGATAACTTACTGAAAGTAGCTAGGATCAAGAGGATGACTGGAGCCGGGAAATGGGGACACCAGCCTAACGTTGGGAAGACCAACGTTACTCGTACATGAGCGAGGTCACAGCCCCGAGAGACCGAAGCTGCTCCCTTAAATAGGGCAAGAGGATTGATCAGCTGATGAGGGCGTCATCAGCTCAGTTAATTCCAGCTGTCACTGCTGAGCTCAGCTCTGACAGCCGGAAGCCCCGCAGAGACGCTGTCAGAATAAGAGCTCTGAGAGACCATAAGGAATAATACAGAATGGGAGGAAAATACTGCATAACCCAAGCGTGGACGAGATCGGCGCTCAGACCATGACAGTGAGTAAACCCAGAAAGAAAATCAGTAGTGGAGACCCTAAGTCAGTTAGCAGGAAGGAGGCATTCCAAACTGTTTTCCTGCATCTCCTGCAATCTGACCAGTTCCAAATGTACTCACTCTTGTCTTTCCTTTGGACTCAACTGGGATGGTCGAGAGAGAAATAGCGCTACTGGGCAAAGCACTATCTCTGATATTTGCCCAGGTTCATACAGCTATATCTGAATTACATATCCTCAGGGAGACGTTTTTCAAGTAACCTTCAACGTTCCTGCTTCTTCTTTGGAAGGAGCTGTTTCTAACCATCTGATAAGACGGAAAGGGCACAGACAGATTTTCTCTGTTTTGTAAGAGATTAAAAGATTTTATTTCTCAATACTACTATACGTGCAGGACATACAGGATAATTGAAATGGCATTTCTCTCTCTCTTCATTGGTGTGCATAATATAAAAAGAAAAGGAATAAGGCTGGAAAAAAGAAAACAACAGCAGTCTTTGTTCAGTAATGCAACCAGTAGTGCAAATGGCGACAAGATAGACCCAGACCTTCTATAGTACAAATAGAGATAAATGATTAACTATGAAAAAAACAGCAATCCTATATACAGAAAACTCAAGATGTAATCCCCGTAGTTGCAGTTCAATCCAGTAGTGTAAGTGCAGATAGTAACAGATCGGACTCCACATGATCACTATTGCAAAGACAGACAGACAGCAGCAGATATAGCATTTGTGCAAATGGTTGTGGTTAATGTGCAGAGACATACAGCAGCAACAGTAAAAGTATTACTGTTGGTGTGCCAGTCTTTCTGTGCCACCAGTTGAGGCAGTTATTATGCGGGTGATTGTGTTACCATCCGGGGGGAGGAAGTGGACAGAGTTCAGGGTCCTGATGGCCTGATGAATGAAGCTGTTAAGCAGTCTTGTGGAGCAGGCCTGGAGGCTTCGGTACCTTTTCCCCAAGGGCAGGGTACTGAAGAGGGAGTGTGATGGGTGGGAGGTGTCACCTGCGATGTTGATGGCTCTGCGGGTGAGGTAGGGGGGGCGGGGGGGGGCAGAGGGACACCAATGATCCTGCTGGCTGCTTTCACTGTGCGTTGTAATGTCTTCCGGCAGGAGGTGGTGCAACGTCCATGCCACACCGTGGTGCAGCTGGTGAGGATGCTCTCAATGGTGCCCCAGAAGAAAAAACACATGATGGGGGGGGTGGGACTCATGCTTTCCTCAGTTTGAGGAGGAAATGGAGGTGAGTTTGAGCCTTCTTTGCTGCAATATCCTGCCTGTTTGAGGCAGGAAGAATAAAAACCCACTTGCAGGAGATAGTTGTGCATATTTACATACCTGCTACCTGAGTACCTACTACTCCGGTTTTGCCGTAATGGTTACGGTTTTCAAGACCCCATTCCGGGTTACGGATTTATTAATCAAAATTATGGTTTTTCACTAAAAATTCAGTCAAAAATTTTAAATCGTAAAAAAAACACAAAAGCAATTCCAAACACGAGATCACTAGGAATCGTATCTAAATTTACCTGAAGCGTTTGCTAAGCTAATGCTATAGCTAACGCCATAGCTAGTCGTAGCACCTAACACCGATACAAAGAAGCGACTCCGTCCCCGGTGATTGGGGCTCGCCGGAGGAACCAACCGAGGCAACAGTTGGACGGGAGCCGGATCGGAGTTCAAGTACAGCGGTGGTAGGGGACGAGGACCAGTGGAGGAGCAGCCGGGGCCCCACCTGGATAATAGCCGGAATCGGAGCCCAGCTACAGCGGCGGGACTCGGCGGAGGAACTACTGAGGAAGACGGTGGTAGGTGGCGGGGCTCGGCGGAGGATCTACCGGGACCCCAGCTGGACAGGAGCAGGATCGGAGCTCAGCTACAGCGGCGGTGGGCGGCGGGACTCGGTGGAGGAGCTGCCGGTACCCCGGCTGGACAGGAGCTCAATTGCAGCGGCGGTAAGCAGCGGGACTAGCAGCGGAGGGGGCTAGCTGAGGTCCAGCTGGATTCGAGGTCGGTCGGATCGGATATCGGTGTCACCAGCAGAGATTGTTTTACTATCAACAGGTCAGTAAAAATGCCACCAAAGAAGGAGGAAATGGAAGAGATCAAAAAATCTCTGAACTAAGTTCAGAGATTTTATCTTCTTGGAACATAAGTCAATATTATACAGTAATAAGTGGCATTCAGCTGTTTGTTTTATGTCATTTAAGCACAGTTCTGGTACTTAAAAATCATAAAAACCCAGGAGCTTCGGGTGGCTTTGCCCCCCCTTGCCCCCCCACTGGGGCTCTGCCCTGGACCCCTGCTAAATTTTCAGATAATTTCCACAACCCCAAATCACATCCCTGGGTAAAGAATGACATACTGAGGCAGGCCAGAAAGTTACGGGGAACAGAAGTTTACCTAAATGAACATCTAACAAAAACTAATGCTGAAATAACACAGCAACCATGGATGCTGAAAAGACAAAATAAGATACAGGCAACATGGACAAGAAATTGTAGAGTTTGGATCAAACTAAATGGAACACCTGAGGAAGCAAAAAAGTATAATAATCAGAGATCTTACCGACTTAAATAAATATAGATGAACACTGATTAAGAAAATTAAGAGACTATGATAATCCATATCCACACACATGGTAAGTCTTTTCGTGAGGAATACTCCAAAGCATTTCCAGGAATTATTACAGTGGACTGTGAGCGCATATTCAGCCATGTGAACAAGAACAAAACTGAGTTCAGGTCCAGTCTGTCAACTAAAGTTCTGGGCAACCTCATGACCAGGAAAATGGTGATGACAGCTTCGGGTAACAAGTGCCACAGTGTGTTCCATTCAAAAGACCAAGTGAAGAAAGCTAAGAGGTGCACCATGGAAAACAGCAATGCTTGAGAGTTACCATAGAGTTTGTCCTTGATCTTTTCCATCAGCATATCTGCATTGACAATTTAAGGAGAATAGAAACATGATTGTTGAAGAAATATGAGGTTGTTAGCCACATTTAACTTGATTTAATGCTAATATTTGTTTGCCGTCGGGGGGTCTTCGCCCCCACTGAACCCCCCACCAAGACTTTGTCCTGGACCTACCGGGGCCTGCGGCCCCTGGACCCCGGCTAGCTACTAGGCTTTTCAGGTTTTAAAAGTTGGCAGGTATCTATTTATTGACAGAATGTAATACAACAGTTTAAAGCAACAGATAAGTAGCACAGGATAAACAGGGAATTCCTCCTAGACGCTCTACAGACACAGGTGAGTACTAAACCGGGGAGAAATGTCCCTAAGGGCAGACAGGCAAAACTGCAGTGGGGGAACAGACAAGAGAGCCCAGGAAAGAACCTCCAGACAGGACTGGATTGCAGGGGCGAAGCAGGTAGTACTCAGAAGGCTGGAGCAGTCCGAGTCGGTCCAAGTCATAATCCCTGCAAAACAAAAACCAAGCTGTTGAAAATGATAAACGTCATACAGAGTGATGCGGTACTGAAAAACAGGCAGGGCATCTAGTCATGGACTACGTAGCACAAACACTGAGTGAACAATCCCAGTAAAGGACAATGATCCGTCAATCTATTCCAGCAGACACAGGGCTTAAATAATGCCAAACCTAATGAGGAAAGAGATTACCGGTGTGTGTAGTGTGAGTGAGTGTAGGAATGAGTGGGCAGGACTAAGTGGAAATAGGTGTGTGAATGAACGTCTGTGAGCATGTGAGTGGGGATGAGTGTGTGTGTGTGTGTGTGTATGCGTGCAAGAGAGGGCATGAGTGTAAGAATGAGGGGAAGCATGTATATGTGTGTGTGCATGCATGAACAGAGGGGTAAACACCAGTAATGACACACAGCTGATATCACTGACAGGAGAGGGAGGCGTTGCTGAGCTGTCAGGGAGCCAAGCGAACCCCAGAGGCTCCCTGAAGTGCCTGATGGAAAATAGGAAGCAAAAATACACAAAAGACCAAGTAGCCACAGTGTCAAGGAACTGGGTTTGAACCCATCAACCCCACTTCATGACATTTTTGGCCAATGATGTGGTGTTGTTGGACCAGGAGAGGTCCTCAGGGATGTGCACCCCCAGGAACTTGGTGCTGCTCACTCTCTCCACAGCTGCACCATCGATGATCAGAGGAGGGTGCTGTGTGTGACCCCTCCTGAAGTTGACAACAATCTCCTTGGTTTTTCCCACAATCAGGAAGAAGTTATTGTCTTTGCACCACTGGACCAGTTGGCTTGATGATGTGGTTGGTGTTACAGGCTGGTACACAGTCATGGGTCAGCAGGGTGAAGAGCAGCGGGATGAGCACACACCCTTGTGGGGCCCCTGTGCTCAGTGTGATGTCTGGGAGGTGTTGCTGCCAACCCGCGTGTTCTGTGGCCTCCCTGTGAGAAAGTTCAGCACCCAGTTACAGAGAGAGGTTTTCAGTCCCAAGTGTCTGAGTTTTTGTGTCAGTTGTTGAGGGATGATTGTGTTGAATGCTGAACTGAAGTCTGAGAACAGCATTCGCACGCAGGAGTTTTTTGAGTCCAGGTGGGTGAGGACTGGATGGAGAGCAACAGCGATGGCATCTTCTTTGGATCTGTTTGACCTGTATGCAAACTGGCATGGGTCATGGGAGGGAGGCAGGATAGACTTGATGTTTTGCATGACTAGCCGCTCAAAGCACTTCATTATAATGGGGGTCAGTGCTATGGGCTGGTAATCATTGTAGCTGGATGGGACGGACTTCTATGGGACTGGAATTATGGTGGTAGTTTTGAAACGTGGGGACAACAGCTTGTGTCAGGGAGATGTTGAAAATGTCGGCCAGGACATTCTTGAGCTCCTCTGCACAGTCCTTCAGGATGCAACCCGGTATGTTGTCTGGGCCAGCTGCCTTGTGTGAGTTGATCCTGCAGAGGGTCCTCTTCACGCTAGCCGGATCCAGACTCATGGCTTGCTCATCCGGAGGAGGAGTGGTCTTCTGTGCTGATGCACTGTTTTGTGCTTCAAATCGGCCAAAGAAGTCGTTTAGGTTGTTGAGCAGCATGATGTCACTTGCACAGGTCTGAGGTGGAGGTTTGTAGTTGGTCAGGGTTTGTATGCCACGCCAGAGAGAACGTGCATCTCTGGCGTTGCTGAAGTGTCCAGATATTTTCTTGCTGGACTGTTGTTTTGCCTCCTTGATGCCACGGGACAAGTTGGCCCTAGCTGTTGTTAGTCCTACAGTGTTGCTACATCCCGAGCCCTCAGGAGCCTGCGGACCTCTGCTGTCATCCATGGCCTCTGGTTAGCATGAACAGTGATGGTCTTGCAGTGAGTGACATCATCAGTGCATTTAGCTATGTATGCCACAACAACTTCAGTATACTCCTCTAGGTTTGTGTGTCCATTGTGAGTGGCTGCATGCTTGAAAGTGTCCCAGTCTGTGGTACTGAAGTAGTCTTTTAGAGCATCAGAGGCCCCCTCTGGCTACACGCGTACCTGCTTTTTCGTTGGTCTGATGGCTTTCACTCTGGGTTTGTATGCTGGCCTCAACAGGATGGTGACATGATCAGAGAGACCCGGGGGGAAAGGGGGGAGGGTCTGTATGCTTTCTTATGAGTTGTGTACACCAGGTCCAGCAAAATGTCTCCTCTTGTTGCAAAGTTAAAATGCTGATATAGGTTTGGTAGGAGGGCCTTTAAATCTGCATGGTTGAAGTCTCCTGATGTGATGAGGAATCCATCTGGATCTGCTGTTTGTGTCTCACTTAAAGCCTGATCGAGTTCTTTTTGTGCTTTGCTCCTCTCGCCGGTGCCAGTCGGCAGGGCATACATGATGGCAAGTAGGACAGCTGAAGATTCTGTCGGCATGTAAAAGGGTCAGCACTTGATGATCATAAACTTGTAGTGGATTTAGATTAATGGGTTTATAGGTATTTTATTGTTGGTACAAGTATTAATGCAAATATGAATGTGACTAGGAATGAAGATTTATTTTCATTTATCAACACATTAGCTCATTGGGGCACCAGTCCAAAAGGACAGTTTTATTAACAATTCTTTATTTGTGTCAATTGAGAATCAGTCTTAAAAAAAAACAAAAACCCTTGTGAGTTCTTGTCTGCTGATAATCAAGAAGATGGACATGAAATCAAACAGTAACTCCCATATGTCTTTCAATGGTTTAATAAGAAATGTCAGAATAGGTTAACACATTTGGATAACTTGAGACAGGGAATTCAACGTGTATTATGAGCATCAAAATCAAATCAAATCAAATCAAATCAACCTTTTGTTATGACCCGAGCGTCGGTTCTGATCGCGCTCGGGTTAAAGTTGTGTCTCGCTGCCGGCCTTGACAGCTGCGGGCGGTATTTTGGCCTCTCCGGGCTCTTATTGTGAAAGTGCTCGGAGGGGTTTCCGCCTGTCAACGGTCGGTCAGCTGTGTGTCATTCTGTCATTAGTCCCTGGTTATTTAAGCTGTGAGCTAGCGTCATTACGACGCAGCAGTGTCTGATCGCATAAGATCGTTATCTGATCGTTGTCTTGTTCACCCATCGTCACGGATGCCTGGACTAACTTCACCTCGGCTGCCTAAGGGCTTGACCGTCGTTTCACCGGCTTAGTAAGTGTGCTGTATAGCCTTATTCCCGTCGGTGTATTTGGTGCTGTAAGTCCCTGCTTTAGCAGTCCAGGTGCATTTATTACCTAGCTTGTCTGTGTGTGACTGTTTCCTGCCCTGGACCCGTAGTGTGCTGTATAGCCTATGCTTCCTGTTCTGCAAGGACTCTGTCATCTGCTCAGCAGCTTGTGTAAACACCCTTATCACTGTAATAAAACTCACTAAAACTCACTGGTGGACTTGTGTGCGTCTTATTGGTAGCCCGCGAGGGCTACCATGACAGTACACTGCTGCCCAAACAGCGTTACGGTGACGCCATTTTGAGATGCTTTTTCACCAGTGAGTTGAGTTTTGGACGTTGTTTTCCCTGTCTGGGACATTTGTATGCGAGGAATGCCGTCAACGAGGAGTCACGTGCTGACGTGTGTCTTGGAAGCGGTAGATGAGTTACTCATCTCCGCTTCCATGTTGGACTACGCCCCCGGCATACATTGGTACCTGGACACCGCCGAAGATGTGCTCTGTAACCTCTCTCCCTGCTTCGCCAACCACCCGGAAGTCGACGTTAGGAGGGAGGACATCGCTGCCCAACGCGAACTGTTCCTGATAATGGAGGAGGAACGCGGCATGGAGCAGGTGAAGAGGCACACCTGTTTTTCGCCTAAGGATCCTTTTCGGGAGTTTGCACCATCTGGGGGCCGGCGAAGGCGTCGGCGTCACGGCCGGGCGCATCTTCGGCAAGCTCCAGCTCCAGATCCAGTTCCGGGCCGCCGGGATGACCCCCTCAACCAGCCAGCTGCTGAGTGTGAGCCGAGTCCTGCGCCGGTGGGCTCCGTTCTTGGGTTTTTCAGCATTCAGCGAGCGAGGGAAGGAGCAACGTTCGCTACAGCCGATAACATCCTCCCCCCGGGAGACAGGCAAGTCCAAGTTCACTTTCCTTGTAGTAATAGTGATCTGTCTTGTCTGACTCCTGGGGGTGAAGCTCAGGGTACGCAGCTCCCTGAGTTTCTTTCCCCAGCTGTAGCCAATTATACTAAACCTGCTGCCTCTGTGTCTTCTCCTGCAGAGTGGTCCTCGGCGTCAGTCCCACGCCGGCGAACGAGGGGGAGGCCTGCAGCTCTGGGAGACATCCCGGTCTTGCAGCCTTGTGTTGGACAGAGGAGGAGAACGGACTGCAGTGAGGAGCCAGAGCCGACGAGAGAGCGTCCCCAAGGTTCTTCAGGGATGCAGCCCGAGTCAGCAGGTCCAGGGTCCTCTGCCTCCACGCCATACGGGTTATTGGCATGGACGTCTGGGCATGAGGATCCAGCTGCAGAGACCATCAGGCCGGTTGTGGAACCCGACACAGCCGAGTGGGAGCCCGACGACGAGCATCTTCATGAACCTGGATCGGCGAAGTCCTGGACGGCTCCAGAGCCCGAGTGCAGGCAAGTGCTCTTTCTTGTTTTCCTGTAGGGTGTGTTAGAGCATTTTTGCCTGCCTCATGGGGAGGCGAGTGAGGGGCAGCCGGCCGCTGCACCCGAGCTCGTCTCGCTGGGCTCTGGCGCTGCCGGTGGAACTGATCCCGGTTCTCCCTTGTGTTCTGAGCACCTCCACAGCGTTGCCGGTCCGGAGCCAGTCAAGGTCACGGGACCGGGGGTTCCAGGTTCGGAGATGGAGGTCGTCGCCGGAGCAGTCCTGAACCAGTCGTGGTCCAACGTGTGGGCCGAGGAGACCCGGTCGTGGTCTGTCGTGTGGGCCGAGGAGACCCGGTCGTGGTCTGTCGTGTGGGCCGAGGAGACCCGGTCGGGGTCCAACGTGTGGGCTGAGGAGACCCGGTCGGGGTCCAACGTGGGTGCAGCGGTGACCCAATTTGGGCCCGTCCTGACCCAGTCGGGGTCCGACGTATGGGCCGAGGTGACCCAGTCGGGGTCCAACGTGGGTGCAGCGGTGACCCAATCGGGACCCGTCCTGACCCAGTCGGGGTCCGACGTATGGGCCGAGGTGACCCAGTCGGGGTCCAACGTAGGTGCAGCGGTGACCCAATCGGGACCCGTCCTGACCCAGTCGGGGTCCGACGTATGGGCCGAGGTGACCCAGTCGGGGTCCAACGTGGGTGCAGCGGTGACCCAATCTGGGTCCGTCCTGACCCAATCGGGGTCCGACGAGGTCCAGTGTGGGTCCAGCGCAGGTGCGGCTGCGACCCAATCAGGAGTCGAGGGGGCCCAGGGTTTGGGTTGTCCCCCTCTCAGGAGTCACCAGCTGGGGGCCATTGGTGGATTTTGTTTGACAGATCGGCGCTCTCCTGTTTTGTTTCAGGTGAGCGGCTGCACGCAATCCCTCCACGGTCCTGCTGGTTGTGGTATGCGGGTCGGCCAACCGAGGAACTGCTTGGAGCGTTCGGCATCTTGGGTTGGCCACCCAATATACTGTGTGGGTTACGGGGTGACCTGGTTCGGCCACCAGAGGACGTATTCCTGGGGGCATGGGACTGGGGCAGGCCACCTGACCGTTCATGTACTGTGAGATTTTCTGTGGGCCCATATGGTGCCAATTCTTGTCATGTATATCTTGTAATTTTTTCTTGTTTTCCAAGTCATAGTCTTAGTCTGTTCTGAGCAATTTTAGATTGCCTCTTGTTTGTCATAGTCTTAGTCAGGTCTGTGCAATTTTAGATTGCCTCTTGTTTTGTTTTTCTTGTGTCCAAAGTCATAGTCTTAGTATGGTCTGAGCAATTTTAGATTGCCTCTTGTTTCTTTTTTCTTGTTTTCCAAGTCATAGTCCTAGTCAGGTCTGAGCAATTTTATTTTGCCTCTTGTTTTTTGTTGTTGCCTAAGTCTTAGTCTTCATTACGGTTAAGTCCGAGCAATTTTTGTTTTTTCTTGTTACCTTGTGAGTCCTTGCCATAGTCTTGTTAGAGCATTTTTTGTCTCTTGTTTTTTTTTTTTCCCTTGTGAGTCTCAGTCTTGTCTTAGCCTTGTTTTGTCATGTGTTTTCTTTTCCTTAGTCTTGTTGTTTTTTTCCCCAGAGTCATGTATTTTCCTGTATGGTTTTTTGTCTGGTCTTAGTCTTGTTTTTTTTCCCCAGAGTCATGTATTTTCCTGTATGGTTTTTGTCTGCCTTAGTCTTGTTTTTTTTTTCCTAGAGTCATGTATTTCCTGTATTGAGTCTTAGTCTTGTCATAGCCTTGTTTAGTCTTGTTTTTCCTAGAGTCATGTATTTCCTGTATGTTTTTCTTGTCTGGTCTTAGTTTTGTTTTTCCCCAGAGTCATGTTTTTCTTTTCCTAGTCTTGTTTTTTTTTCCCTGAGTCATGTGTTGTATGCACTTCTTGTTTTTGGTCTTTGTCTTGTTTTTGTTGTTGGTTCTCTCCCTTCGTACCTGTCCCCCTGCCTCCCGCCCTGGGGGGGTAGGGGGGGCAGGGTGGTCCCTTGGGGCGTCCGGAGTCCACCCGTGGAGGGAGGGTACTGTTATGACCCGAGCGTCAGTTCTGATCGCGCTCGGGTTAAAGTTATGTCTCGCTGCCGGCCTTGACAGCTGCAGGCGGTATTTTGGTCTCTCCGGGCTCTTATTGTGAAAGTGCTCGGAGGGGTTTCCGCCTGTCAACGGTCGGTCAGCTGTGTGTCATTCTGTCATTAGTCCCTGGTTATTTAAGCTGTGTGCTAGCGTCATTACGACGCAGCAGTGTCTGATCGCATATGATCGTTATCTGATCGTTGTCTTGTTCACCCATCGTCACGGATGCCTGGACTAACCTCACCTCGGCTGCCTAAGGGCTTGACCGTCGTTTCACCGGCTTAGTAAGTGTGCTGTATAGCCTTATTCCCGTCGGTGTATTTGGTGCTGTAAGTCCCTGCTTTAGCAGTCCAGGTGCATTTATTACCTAGCTTGTCTGTGTGTGACTGTTTCCTGCCCTGGACCCGTAGTGTGCTGTATAGCCTATGCTTCCTGTTCTGCAAGGACTCTGTCATCTGCTCAGCAGCTTGTGTAAACACCCTTATCACCGTAATAAAACT
Organism: Pholidichthys leucotaenia; assembly: GCA_020510985.1. Taxonomy (NCBI): domain Eukaryota; kingdom Metazoa; phylum Chordata; class Actinopteri; order Cichliformes; family Pholidichthyidae; genus Pholidichthys; species Pholidichthys leucotaenia. The sequence goes on along the minus strand of CM035844.1, from coordinate 55,467,595 downwards.
CACTAAAACTCACTGGTGGACTTGTGTGCGTCTTATTGGTAGCCCGCGAGGGCTACCATGACACCTTTATTGTCATGTTGCTGTACATACAACTGTAGTGCAGGCAAGATGAAATTGCGTTTCTCTCTGCATCCATATAAGTAAAAAGAACATAATTTAAGACACGCTCACACACCCCCTCAACCCCCACCCTGACACAGCCATTCACACATCCCTGAGACATACTTGAAAACTAACTAGAATTATAATATACAAATAATATACATAATGTCCATAAGGTGCAGTAGTATGTATGAAAGATTCCGGATCAACTGTTGAGCATCCTAACAGCTTGTGGAAGGAAGCTGTTAATCAGTCTGGTGGTTCTGCCTCTGATGCTCCGGAATCGTTTGCCAGATGGCAGCAGTCCAAAGTGTTTATGCAGAGGGTGAGAGTGGTTCTTGACAATGTTCAGTGCCCTGCTCCTACAACGGTTCTGAAAAAGTTCTTGGACAGAGGGGAGGGAAACCCCAATTACCCTCTCAGCTCCCTTAACTATCCTCTGCAGGGCTCTTTTGTCTGACATACTGCAGCTGGAGTACCATGTTGCAATGCAGTACATCAGAACACTCTCCACCACACCTCTGTAGAAGGTCCTGAGGATGCAGATGGGGAGAGAGGCCTGTTTGAGTTTCCTCAAGAAGTGCAGCCTCTGCTAAGCCCGCTTCCTCATCCCCAAGGAATTCTTGCTCCAGATCAGGTCCTGCGAGATCTGCACTCCGAGGAACTTGATGTTCTCCACTCTCTCCACCAAACGGCCGCCGATGTTAAGAGGGACGTGTTCAGGCCGTGACCACTGGAAGTCGATAATCATCTCCTTCGTTTTGTCCACGTTGAGCACCAGATTGTTCTCCCTGCACCAGCCCTCTAGGTCTCTAACTTTTTCCCTGTACATTGATTCCTCATCCCTCTGAATAAATCCCACCACTGTGGTGTCGTCTGCAAACTTAAAAATCTGGTTCCCCTCGTGTCTGGATACACAGTCATGTGTTAAGATAAGATAAGATAAGCCTTTATTAGTCCCACAATGGAGAAATTCCAGGATTGCAACAGCACAGGGATAGCAACACTCAGAGCAATAATTAAGAAGATATGGAAGATATAAATAAGAGCAGTGGATATACATACATACATACTGTAGCATCATCTCACTTTGGCTCAGCAACAATTATTTTTCTGCTTAAAGACATTTTGTTTCATCCAGGAATAACACAAAAAAATGGATTTTCTTCCTCCAGGCCACAGCTGAAATCCCCCTTCTTTTGTTAAAACCAGCCTAAGGAATTTCCCCAATGTCCGGCTTCACTTTTATTGCCCCCATAAAACATGCAACAGATCCACGACTCAGCTAATTTCCTTAAACTCTGGACATGCTGGATTTAAACAGTGAACTTTAAAGTACATTATTACAAACTCAATTCTAAACCTTCATTCTTTTCAGAACTATGAAAATGCAGATGGACTCTGATGTTTTGGATGTGGAAAATCAATATGTGTGAACTGCATTAATCTGTGATTTTATATATATGCATGCTAATGTTTAAATGAATGTTTATTCCTGCATGTTGATTTAGAAGCACTGCTTATAATTTATACTAATCACTAAAGTTATCTTAGTTTAATACATAAAGGGAAATATTAACTTCCAGTATGTATCAAAGTTTTGCCTCTAAAACCATGTGACTCCCACAGCCAATCTCTGCATGACAACTCTTCTTCCCAAAGGACTCCAAACAATAGACTGTTTGTTCATTGGACTAAAAGTTCATCGAGCCCGCCCACGAAGGACGCTCATTGGCTGAGATTCCGGTCAGGCCGGAAGCCCGCGAAACTCAACAGAGCTTATATAAAGGAGAGGGACCCCTGCTTCGATCCTTCTTTTCGCCTGCTCTTTTCGTCACTTCTTTTTGTCAGCACTCTTTTGCTTCACTCCCCCGGATTTCTTTTCGGCTGCTCCCTTTTCTCTGATCTTCTCCATTGTCTACACACAGCAAGGAAGAACAAAGGACCGTCTGACCACATGCCGCTTTTCTGAACACAGAGCAGATAACTCGTAATTTGTTTATGTCACTTTGTATTTTCTTTTTCTCTTAAATACCTAGGAATTCCTATTTCTTTGAGCTCAATTCTTTATTGGAGTTAAACTCCAATTTTTATTCATCACTTTTTCTTTGTTAAACTTTCTGTAAAACCACCGTTTGTTTAATTTTAATGTAAACTTTAATCTTGACTTTATTTTATAATATTTTTCTTGACCAAGCACCCACCAGAAGCTACTATTTTTATCTAAAGTCCGAAAGTTTGTTTTTTTTTATTTGAGATCGGATTAGATATCTTTAATTATTCCCGAAAACCTCTACAGCTGCTTGTCTACCAGGAAGAAAAGACGCAGCTGAAGAATCAACGCGCAGTTGTTCATCACACGCTGAAGAAAAATCATCTAACCCAGTTTCAACTGTGGGTCATACGGCCAAGATCCAGTCCTTCGACCGCTTGAATTTAAAGGTCGAACTGTGGACCCTGAAATATCTGCGGGCAGATATTTCCCCTAACATCCACGAAATCTTGGGCTGAGGACGACGACATAACCATCGTCAACCGAGGATCACGTGAGCTGCAAACTTTAATTCAACTGCTGAATAAGCTTCTGAGGTTCGGTAATAATTTGTATATCTAATCAGATGCAAATTAAGAAGCCCTTAACATAACTCTTCTTTTCATTAAAATTCCGTTTTTATTTTCTTAAGATCAATCAAGGACTTTGTCATATAATTAGTAAACTTTCTCCATAAATTTGCATTTTTTTCATAATCTGTTAACTCAAACTGATAGAAATTCATTTCTCAGTTTAACCCTGGTTCCGAAAATATTGACATTGTTAATCTATCATTTACAAGAGTGATCTTATGATTAAGGAAATTACTGCAATGTCTGTTAATTATTTCGTCTAATAAATATTTAAAAATGAGAGAAGTTGTTGGGAATTTATTTCATTCTGAGTCTGTTTCAAGCCCAGGTATCGAATTCACGGAAAATTTTTGAGACTAATTATTGATTAATTTATTGAGTGATCAAACAGGTATAAAGTGAAATTAAAGATCAAATTGCTTCTTAAAGATAGAAGCTGGTGCCCCTTACGAGTGTTATTAACTTTTCTGATGTATATGAAATGAGATTTGATCTCAGATTCCAATACATCAATATAAATTAAATAATTCATACCTGATCATATTTATTATTTATTAATATTTCTATATTTTCCCTTACATATTTTTGGTGCCCCGTGCGGAGGCCTGGCTGAACTTGACAAGACTCAGAATGAAAAAAAATTAATACATAAGCTGTGTGGGATTTTGGTCAATTTTAACTCACAAAGGTACTTCATTGTCTGCAGCCAGTCTATTGTCTCTGTGTCACGAGGGGGAGGGGGTGAATTCGCCCCCCTGATTACTCCTGCTGTGTGTGTGTGTGTGTGTGTCTGCTGACCAAGAGAAGGTGGGGGTGAAGAGACCCCACTCTAGTCAGTTTTTAGTTTTTTGTTGTTCAATGCATGCTTAAGAAAAGTGATTACACGCTGAATAATTAAAATAGGCCTGGGAACAAAATAGCGAAGAAATCCTATTTGTTTTCCCCATTATTTCAACACCCCGCAGGCGAAGCAAACCCTTGGGGGATTTAATTGAATTAACCATTGTATAAACTTGTTGAATAAAGTTTAGGGAGACCAAAGTTTTCCCGCCTTTGGAAAGCAAGGCGTGGTTTTATGGACTGAAGCTTGAGCTGCATCCACGTGGCACGTGCATGCTCAGTCGCGCACGCGACCGTCAAGCTGTGCATGAAAAAACTGTGCACGTGTAGATCTGCTCAGCGACGCCATCTTAAGTCTAGGTAGAGTTCCCTGTAGCCGCCATTTTGAGTAGAGATCCTTGACTCCTTGTGACGTCATTGGGTTTCCTCTTCTGGAAGTGCAGACGAAAACTGCCTCCATCTTGTGGTGAAACATAGGGACTGCAATTTTTATTAAAACTTCTTATCTTTAAAGACGATTTATAACCAAATTAAGTCTTCAAAGTAACTTCAAAGCCATTCATATTATTCGGAATAAACTAAATTTAACACTAATCCAAACCTTTATGCCAAGAATAAAAGGAAAAGGACCTGTTGGCTTCTGAAAGTTTTTTCTCAGTGGTGAAATCCCATTCATTGCATAGATACCTATAGCAGGAACATTTACAAACACCCCTATTGTATTTAATCACTTATATAACCACATATTATAATCTTTTAAGCTAAAAGCAAACATATTTACACACTTTTAAGCAAAAAGTTGCAAACTTTGAAGCTATATGTGTGCTTATTTTGCTGTTTTTAAATGTGATATGGTGTGATTCCCTTCCCACAGAAACCCAGTTTTAGCTTAAGGATTTTAATGCTGATGTTTACTCAAGAGTAACATTAAAATAGGATTAATCCTGTGCATTTTGACAAATTTACAGACTTAGTGAATATTTATAATTTTTCCTCTTTCTCAAATTTAGGAAACCACATTAAGCAATTAACGCTTAAGCAAAGCTAGGTGTTATTTAAACTCATTGTGTCATTTCTGATTCATGCTTTCTCTACAGGAAAAGAAAAACACTTAACCAACCAGCATAATTTTCAAATTTTTCCCAGGATTTGAAAGAAAAGTCAAAAAGGTGCAAACAATGATTATTCTGTAAATAAGAAATTTATAGATCACAATCAAGAAAGATCACTATTGGCTTCAATCCTAAGAAATCCTTGGATATCAAATACTCAAACAATTCACTTGTTTCTAATTTGTAAATATTTTAAACATTTAATGCTTCAACTGAAAATAGGCTTTAACAAATAAAACCAAAGGAAAGCCTTAACTTTAAAAGAAAGTGGAGACTTATAATCCTAAATCTTTAAAGCATTTAGCCTCTTTTGCTTTTGGATTTCTTTTGTAAATAAAATCCTCACTTTCAAAGTGACATTCTGCAAAATTCCAAAGCTAGTTATTGATGACAAATTCCAATACTAGACTTTGAAAATCAAAGGAAAGAAGTCAATCCACACCATTGAAATTTCAGTATTGTTTTGCGAAACAAATTCAATCCAATTTCAATTCAACTTTATTTATCAACATACGGTTTCAACAAACGAACTATTTGAAGCATCTCTACATTTCTAAATAATTTCAAAATTCTATTTCCCATCCTGCAAGCCTACAAGTTGAAACAAATTCTAAAGGAACTTTCAACTATCACGGTTGTAAAATAAAACACTCAAGGTTAAACCTTGTTGAACAAATTTAAGAATAATCAACAAGTTGAAATTTTTTTTTAAAAGCTAAATAACAACAACGGTCAAACATGACGAGTCATCAGACAACCGACCAATTTACCAAACTGGATGACCTTCAAACAACATTGGAAGCATGGACTTCTAATTTAATTTCTAGCTTCACAACACGGGTCAAGGAAACGCAGCCCGAAGAATTGGAGCAACTCGCTGAAGAACTTTTGAATGAACACACTGAAAAACCACCAGAAGGCAAGGACCTCACCAGTGTGTTAGGTAAGTTTGCGCTAACATTAGTCGCAAGATTAAAGGTAGCCGAGAACGAGCTAGCAAATCAGCAAACAACGATCCTATCTCTCCAAGAAGAGAACGAGACACTGAAGGAAAATTTGGAACAATCTCAAGAGGAGAATGACAAAACTCAAAACCAACTGGATGAAGCGGTACAAGATTTGGACCGTGCAGAGTCAGAAAATAAACGGTTGATGCATAACAATGACGTGCTTCACCAAGACAACAATGAACATGAAGATGCCCTTCAAGACACAAAGAAGGAACTCAAAAGAGTTGAAGGTCAACTTGAAAATGTGAAGGACTACAAGGAATGTCAACTGCTCCTAAAGGAAAGACATGAACACCGGGACATCCACCGCGCTCCCTCGCCCGATTCCCGCTTCGAACACGGACGACCGCGTGGACAGCGTGCGTGTGCCCCTTCAGACCACGACCTTGACAAGATCGCGCGAAATATCACCAAATTTGATCCAGGACCTACGGGTTCACCTGATGCCAAAGTCTATTTACAGGACATTGATTACTACCTGCGTAAGTATCCTGATGCTATGACTGACGATCGCATCTATCTGATTAAACTAACATCTAACAGGTCAGTATCAAAATTCATAGACAGACAGCCGACAAACATCAAAGCAGATTACATGCTGCTCCGCGAAGCCATCGAAAAGGAGTTCTCCGATGACTGCCTACAAGCAGGGCTAACCGCAGCCCTAGCAGTGAAGCAAGGACGCTCAGAGCCAACACAAGCCTACTACCAGAGACTCCTACTTGCATATTTTGGATCTCAAAATACACCAGGGATGGAAGAAGACCACAATTTCAAGACCCTCTTCATCCAAAACCTCCATCCCACTGTGAGTCATTACCTGGGAGTTACAGCTAACCCAAGGTCAAACTCAATAAGTCAGCTGAGAGAGTTTGCACACTATGCGTTCCAAAAACAGCAACAAAGTCGCAACAAGCACGCTGAGCCTGCCACAGTGCTAGCTATTAGCGATGCATCTAACACCTTGGAGTTGGAAGGAGCCCCTCGCTCTTCTCCACCTCTTACACCGCGAGTACATCAACAGCCGAAGCATTTTTCCAACCGACCTCATCAAGGTCAAAACCACACTAGGTCCTCTGGATACCACTTTGGACTTTGAACCAACTTTGGACCACTTTGGACAAACTTTGCGAAAACCCGACTACCGTCGTAGACCATATCCACGGGATAGGTCACGAGAACACGATACGGACTACCATGATGACAGATACCGATACGAAGACACGCGTAACCGCGACAAATGGTCTCCATCCCATCACAGAAGCTCAGAAGCAGAGACCTATCACAAACCTTGGAAGGAAGAAGAAACTCCTACATTCAGTAGAGAAGCTATTGAAATTGTCCAACACCTCCTAGCAGAGATTCAAAACTACAAAGAGAATAAAACTGCTAACATTCTAGCTATATCAGCTGTGCCAACTCAAAACAAGTGTTCCAAACGAAGGAAACGCAAGAAGAAAATCCCTCATGCAAATGAGGAAGGACCAAAGGACTCAACACAGTCCAGTGCTGTCATGGCAGCCCAACCACAGGTCACAGACCACTCCTCTAACATGTCGCAACTCTGTGTCGAACCAGCGGTTCCACAATTCCTATGCGATTTAAACGAGAAGGGGGTGGCACGGAAATTCTACCTTCCAATGACCCTTGAAGACATTGTGTGTCAGGACGCTGTTTTAGACACCGCTGCTGACATCACGCTCATGTCACACACCCTTTTTGACAAACTACGTGTAGCCGCTAACTGCGCTAACAAACATTTGAAACTGGAACCCTGTTCATTAGCTGTGCGACCATATGCGCTCACTAAAACAACCCTGTTGGGCGTATCACTACTAAACATGTCCATTGGACCCATGACCTTGACACATCCGGTCTACGTGTCCAAACTTGACGCCATTCCATTACTTGTTGGCAAAGACCTACTAAACCGTTTTGAGCCACTGATTGATTTCAAGAACCTCAAACTATGGGCTCAAATGCAATACCCTCACCCATTTGACCCAACAAGAACAACTAAATCACAGTGCTTTTTTCTGAACACTTTGGACACCCCAAGTCTCACACAACTAGCACTGTTGGAACAACTGCAACCGATTGAAAGCGACCGCCAAGACCAAGGTGAGTACTGTCCACAAGAAGTCAAAAGGCACCTTCAAATACAAGGTCATTCCAAGGAATCAAATGATCTTGAAAACTCAACGGCCGAGCAGAAAACCCCAAACGGCCCCCTTGAAACCCCTGATACCCATGATTCAATGGTGGTGTCACATTTTGAAACCCACCCACCCACCCATGAGGCCTGCATGGTCACAAGAGCCACATCAACCGGCTCTCTGGACCCTCTGAAACCTCAACTTTTTGCGACAAAGAACCCAACTTTTGCAAACGCAAGGTGCACAGTCACTCAACCTTGCAACCAAACGATCCATGAAACCGTCAAACACCGGTCGGATAAAATGGTACATGCGCTGCCCGCATCTAAACCCTATAACATACCAAAATTGAAACCACTTCATGCGACACAATCTTCTCTGCAGCTATGCAATAGCACTCCTGTTCATGCTTCCGATGAACCATCATCGCCACCGCTCAGAGTTCCTCGAAACCAGAGGGGGGTGATGACTGCCAGTGCCTATAACATTCCAGCTGCAGAGCACAAAAGCGTCAAAACAACATACAAAGCTCCCAAGTCTGTATTTCAAAAACATTCGGACCGAGTTGCCAAACGACACAAAGCGTACAACGATCAAAAACTCTTGCATGACAAACTGCAAAGGGGGGACAAGATCTTCCATCCCACATTTATACCGCAAACACCTGAAATCAATTTACAGGAAAGAAAAATCACTCCTAAATTCCTGCCCAAGTGGATGAATCCACACATTGTCAACAACAAACTTTGGCCACTCAAGTGCCAAATCCAGGACCCCATTTTCGAATGGGCTCACTAAAATCAGAGTAACCTTTACCAAAACCCCATGGGACTTGTCGGGTACAACACTGTCAAAGTAAGTCCATAAATAAGATTAAAATCAAACCTACGTCTGACAAATAACTGTAGCTAACTACTAGCCTCAGGTACACTCAGTCAAATTTCTCCAATCAGTTAACTGCATCAAAACCTCCAGAAAGGAAAGGGTATATTAAAACCAAATTAGCCCTTACACTAATTTCAAAGACCTCTGTAAAATCTAATAAACTTCAATCAACTTACTATTACCAAATAGCATACACAATACATTCAACACCATTAGCTTGAGCTAATAATCCTAAAACTCCCATCAAAGGTGAAAAACAAGCACAAGGTTTAGAGTTTAATCTCTTAAGCTCTATTCTGTAATTTCCCAGTTTTGGGATCAATAAAGTACATCCATCTAAAAGAAATCATTCCACCTCTAAGAGGAATTTTCATTTGCCAACCAGGTATCTAAAGAAAGATCAACAAGAAGATTAAGATCCAAAACCACTCACTTTTATGTTTGCCAAGATGATGGCCCTCCTGTTTATCAGTTTAGCCATCTGCCTAGCAATCACACCCACTGTTACCCAGTCAGAATTGGGCCAAGCCAAAACGAAAGGTCAAAGATCCTCGGATGGATTCTTAATAACAGCCTCATCGTTAGAGCCTCTAGTTAACCTTAGCATGCCCACTGTTAACTCGGTCAACACCGCTAAACCGAAACGCCAGGTTGTCGAACCACAAATGGTTACCAAAATCTTACAAGACACTGTGTTGGTTTTGAATGCTTGCTCCGAAGCTTCAATCAAACTCAACAAGGTCTTGAACTCTTTGCTCTTTGTGTTAAAGGTTGACTATGCTCACACACAGCCAATGTCTATGTTACTCTCAGAAGTAGCTAGAAACATTAGCCTTTCAGTTAACGCTTTAGCAATGAATATGCTCTCTCATCCTATCCTTTTTGCAGTAAATCCAAATTTACTTCTCATTGCCATCCAAAGAATGATAACGACATCCTATGCCCACTCAGTTTTTCTGAACAAAAGCCTCAAACACCCTATGATTTGGACATCTGTGGAACCATGGTTTAGTCTAACTAAACAAATTCAATTTGAACCTCCTTGAGTCACCTCAATATTGATTAGTCTGAATCTACCTCAAATATGAAAGATTTTATTTTTGCTTTTGACTAAGATTTTTGGATACATGCTTGTGTATATACAAATAATCCTTTTTACTCTATTTAGATTTTATGCACATTTAAACAGTTTGTGAAATTTTGACTAGATATTTTTCAGCAAACCCAAAACATTTATATCAAGTATGTCAAAACCCACATACTTCTAGTTCACTTTTTTTTTGTACCCAGAATTTTTAAGTCTTTACAGGCTTATACAGAACTTTAGCATATCCTAGACAATTATACAATGTTTATATTTGGTCACGCCAAAATTATTTTTGAAATTTCCAGAAGCTTTTCAGAAAACCAAATTTAAGGACCTACACTTTGGAATAGATACTGTTTACAAGCTTAAGACTTATCGACACCAGAACTTTAGTTCAGCATTTGGATCAAGCCTCGCCAAATTGGGATTTGATGCCTAGGATTGCTATCAACGCTGAATCAATGTCACCATTGATACCAGAGGGGGGACTGTAGCATCATCTCACTTTGGCTCAGCAACAATTATTTTTCTGCTTAAAGACATTTGTTTCATCCAGGAATAACACAAAAAAATGGATTTTCTTCCTCCAGGCCACAGCTGAAATCCCCCTTCTTTTGTTAAAACCAGCCTAAGGAATTTCCCCAATGTCCGGCTTCACTTTTATTGCCCCCATAAAACATGCAACAGATCCACGACTCAGCTAATTTCCTTAAACTCTGGACATGCTGGATTTAAACAGTGAACTTTAAAGTACATCATTACAAACTCAATTCTAAACCTTCATTCTTTTCAGAACTATGAAAATGCAGATGGACTCTGATGTTTTTGATGTGGAAAATCAATATGTGTGAAATGCATTAATCTGTGATTTTATATATATGCATGCTAATGTTTAAATGAATGTTTATTCCTGCATGTTGATTTAGAAGCACTGCTTATAATTTATACTAATCACTAAAGTTATCTTAGTTTAATACATAAAGGGAAATATTAACTTCCAGTATGTATCAAAGTTTTGCCTCTAAAACCATGTGACTCCCACAGCCAATCTCTGCATGACAACTCTTCTTCCCAAAGGACTCCAAACAATAGACTGTTTGTTCATTGGACTAAAAGTTCATCGAGCCCGCCCACGAAGGACGCTCATTGGCTGAGATTCCGGTCAGGCCGGAATCAATGCGCAGTTGTTCATCACACGCTGAAGAAAAGTCATCTAACCCAGTTTCAACTGTGGGTCATACAGCCAAGATCCAGTCCTTCGACCGCTTGAATTTAAAGGTCGAACTGTGGACCCTGAAATATCTGCGGGCAGATATTTCCCCTAACATCCACGAAATCTTGGGCTGAGGACGACGACATAACCATCGTCAACCGAGGATCACGTGAGCTGCAAACTTTAATTCAACTGCTGAATAAACTTCTGAGGTTCGGTAATAATTTGTATATCTAATCAGATGCAAATTAAGAAGCCCTTAACATAACTCTTCTTTTCATTAAAATTCCGTTTTTATTTTCTTAAGATCAATCAAGGACTTTGTCATATAATTAGTAAACTTTCTCCATAAATTTGCATTTTTTTTTAATAATCTGTTAACTCAAACTGATAGAAATTCATTTCTCAGTCTAACCCTGGTTCTGAAAATATTGACATTGTTAATCTATCATTTACAAGAGTGATCTTATGATTAAGGAAATTACTGCAATGTCTGTTAATCATTTCGTCTAATAAATATTTAAAAATGAAAGAAGTTGTTGGGAATTTATTTCATTCTGAGTCTGTTTCAAGCCCAGGTATCGAATTCACGGAAAATTTTTGAGACTGATTATTGATTAATTTATTGAGTGATCAAACAGGTATAAAGTGAAATTAAAGATCAAATTGCTTCTTAAAGATAGAAGCTGGTGCCCCTTACGAGTGTTATTAACTTTTCTGATGTATATGAAATGAGATTTGATCTCAGATTCCAATACATCAATATAAATTAAATAATTCATACCTGATCATATTTATTATTTATTAATATTTCTATATTTTCCCTTACAATACACATCAATATATAAATATATATACAAAGTGTGGAGCATTGTAGCAAGATGGAATAAACAGCATAACCGTCTACTTAGTTATCCTACATAGTATAAATATGTACCCATATATATTGTCACCCTCCGTAGCGACCGATACTGTCCTAGTTGTATATACTGGAGGGAACCATTGTGTAAGTCTATTGCGTCTTTTGCATTCAGTACTATTAGGTCGTCACGTTTTTTTGCTATCTCTGCAAGCAGCCCTGCTTAGGTTATACAGTCTGACTGCCGTAGGTAGGAAGGACCTGCGAAACCTCTCGGTTGCGCACCTAGGATGATGTAGTCTGCTGCTAAATGAGTTCCTCAGTGCGTTCAGTATGTCCTGCATAGGGTGGGACTCGGACTCCAGCAGAGATGACAGTTTAGCCACCATCCTTCTCTCTCCTATCTCCTCCACTGGGTCAGGGCACTGCCCCAGGACAGAGCTAACTTTCTTGATCAGTTTGTTCAGTCTCTTCCTATCGGCTGCTGTAATGCCACTGCCCCAGCAGACCACTCCAAAAGTGATGGCTGATGCCACCACCGTGTCGTAGAATGTCTTCAGCAGCGCCCCTTGTACACCAAAAGACCTGAGTCTCCTCAGTAGGAACAGCCTGCGCTGTCCCTTCTTGTAGAGTGCGTCGGTATTGTGTGACTAGTCTAGTTTATTGTTCAGATGAACACCCAGGTACTTGTAGGATGTCACCATCTCGATGTCTGTTCCCTGTATGTTTACTGGTGCTGTGAGGGGTTGTCCTTGCCTGCAGCAGTCCACCACCAGCTCCTTAGTTTTCCTCGCGTTGATCTGGAGGCAGTGGACTTCGTACACTGGTTCCTATGGCACCAGCGTACGAAGTCCTGGATAAGTCCTCTGTACTCAGCTTCATCTCCGTTGGAGATGAGGCCGACGATCGCAGAGTCATCAGAGAACTTCTGTAGATGGCAGTGTGTTGTGTTGTGTGAGAAGTCCGCAGTATAAAGGGTGAACAGGAAGGGAGCCAAAACCGTTCCCTGGGGGGCCCCCGTGCTACTGATGATAGTGTCGGACACACAGTCCCGGGTTCTCACAAACTGTGGCCGGTTAGTGAGGTAGTCCAGGATCCATGATGACAGGTGCTGGTCCACCCCTGCGCACAGCAGCTTGTCCTTCAGGATCATCGGTTGGATGGTGTTGAAAGCACTGGAGAAGTCAAAGAACTTGATCCTCACCGCATTCCCGGGCTTCTCCAGGTGGGACAGAGAACAGTGAAGGAGGAAGATCACCGCATCCTCCACCCCAATGCCATGCTGGTAGGCAAACTGGAGTGGATCCATCGCTGGTCCCACCAGGGGGCGGAGGTGAGCAAAGAGCAGTCTCTCCAGGGTCTTCATCATGTGGGACGTCAGGGCCACTGATCTGTAGCTGTTCAGGTCTTTGGGGCGGGAGGTCTTTGGTACAGGTACCACACAAGATGTTTTCCACAACTGTGGTACCCTCCCCAGCTTCAGGCTCAGGTTGAAGATGTACTCCACAATCCCACATAGCTGATCTGCACAGGAGTTGAGGAGCTTTGCGCTGATGCCGTCCGGTCCCGACGCCTTCCTCGCCTTGATCTTTCTCAGCTCCGTCCTCACCTGGGTCTTAGTGAGGGTCATGTTGGGGGGCTGTGTGTTGGGAGTGGGGGGGTGTTGGTGGAGTGGGGTGTAGCCAGCAGGACTCGATGTCTTTACAGGCAGCAGTGGTTGTTGTGCAGTCGGTGGGGAGGGCAGTTGGTCAAACCTATTAAAAAAAACAGGTAGAAGTGTAAACAACAGTGGACTGAGTACGCAGCCTTGAGGGGATCCGGTGCTCAGTGTGATAGAGTTGGAGATGTTGTTTCCAACACGGACAGACTGAGGTCTCTCGGTCAGGAAGTCCAGGATCCAGAGACATGTGGCGTTGTTCAGACTGAGAAGTAGTAATTTCTCCATCAGTCTCTGGGGAATAATGGTCTTGAATGCTGAACTGAAATCAATGTACAGGAGTCTGGCGTAGGGTCTTTCTGATCCAGGTGGGTGATGACAGAATGCAGGGTGGTGACTATAGCATCTTCCGTGGAGCGGTTTGAACGATATGCAAACTGGAGCGGGTCATGTGATGCAGGGACGCAGGCTGTGATGTGTGGTTTGACAAGCCGTTCAAAACACTTCATCACAATTGGTGTCAGTGCAATAGGATGATAGTCATTCAGACAGGACACAACTGGTTTCTTTGCCACCGGTGCTAGGGTAGAGGTCTTAAAGCATCTGGGAACGATGGCCTGACTCAGGGAGATGTTATAAATGTCAGTCAGGACATCCGCCAACTCGCTCGCGCAGACTTGGAGCACACATCCCGAGATGTTGTCAGGACCTGCAGCTTTACGTGGGTTGACCCTGATTAGGGTCCTCTGTGTGTCCGCTGCATTGATGATGATAGCTGGCCCAACAGATGGTGGAGATGGGCCAGCCTTCCCTCTGATTGTCGGGTTTGATGCTTCAAAACGTGCAAAGAAGTTGTTGAGCCTGTCTGGAAGCGAAGCGTTGTCATCATCAACCCCCTGCCTAGACTTATAATTCGTCAGCGCCCGAACTCCCTGCCACATCCTTTTGGTGTTCCTTGTGTCACAGAGATGTCCCTGAATTTTCTCCGCATAGGCGGGCTTCGCCGTCTTAATTCCCTTTGAGAGCGTAGACCTGGCTGAGCGGAGGGCGATCCTGTCCTTTGCTCTGAAGGCTGCATCTCTGGCTGTGAGCAGCGAGTGCACCTCTGCCATCATCCAGGGTTTATAGTTGCCCCGTGCAGTGATAGTCTTCACTATAGTGACATCCTCTGTGCACTTCGCGATGTAGCTGGTGACCGTTTCAGCATACTCCTCCACATCTGCCCTGTCTCCCTGGGAGGCTGCTATTTTGAAAACCTCCCAGTCTGTGTGCAGAAAACAGTCCTGAAGTGCCGAGGCTGCACCCTCTGGCCAAATCCTGATTTGTTTCTCTACTGGCCTGCTGCACTTCAGTAAAGGTTTGTAGGCAGGCACCAGCATCATGGATAGGTGGCCAGAATGGCTGAGGTGGGGGCGAGATGTTGCCTTATAAGCATCTGGGAAGTTTGTGTACACCAAGTCCAACATATTCGCTCCTCTGGTCTTAAAGTCCACATATTGTTTAAACTTGGGGAGCACAGTATTTAAACTGGTGTGATTAAAATCCCCCGCAACCACCACAAAACTGTCTGGGTATGAAGTTTGTAGACTGTTATTGAGTTACTGAGTGTAACCTGTGAATCAAACATTTGTGGAACCGAACCATAGTTTAACTTATCAGCATACTGGAAATTGGAAAACCATAAAATAGCATTGGTTAAGAAAAGTGGATGCAATTTTATGAAGAAAATGATGGTTAAACTATTTATAAAAATGGAACATTAGTGTTACTCTGAAAAAGAACGTAAATTAATGAAAGGACAAAATGCACTTTGAAATTCTGATGGGGGTTTGTATGAAATTAAGTTTAAAGAACTTATACCAGGAATATTCTGAAGAATTAAATTTAAATTAAACAACAGACCATCAGCCAAGCAGAATCATTGTGTCCCAGTGGGTAGCAGCCATTCCATTGGATTCTGTTTCAACTGTTGGAAGACTAGCAGACAAGCTCTTTACCATGGTTATGGCCTACTCCTGAGATCACAAAGGGGCTGGTTCTTCAGCAGGCTGGCTGCGGTCTTCTCTTATGCACTGAAGAAGGAGTTTGTTTATTGTACAAAGTCCCATCAGAGAGCCAAATTGGGACAAGAACACGCCACAGATCCGTTTCTTCTGATGTATTGTGGCTGGAATGAGTTGGTTTAAGCTTAAAAAAAAAAATCTTCTTACATGGTAATTTAAAGTAACGGATTAAAATAAGAAAAAGTGAACTTTAAAGAAAAGAAAAAAATTTCACAGAGCATGACAGGCTCTGGGCCTTACTTGGAAGATAGAAAAAATGGGAGAGCAGAGAAGTCTGCTCCTCACAGCTTGACCAATGCCCCAAAACTGAAACAAAGGGAAGATTTTTTTCTGGGTGTGGCAGAATTACATCGATTTTCATGAAACCTGAGCTGAACCAATTACATGGAGTTTTGTTCAACAGAAGTCATAAACTCTACCTAAAAAGGAGATGCAGTGAAGCATGGAACTCTATTGGTCAGTTAAAGTCCAGCTATGGTCTCCTAAAGAGCAGAGAGAGGAGGGGGAGAGACATTTGATTTGAAAAGTGAAATCCTCCTAAAACACATGTTGCTGAATAAAGCATAAATTCCTTAAACTTTAGTGACTAAGATACAGTATTCTACTTAATAATAAGGGAACATACAATGTCTCTACACTGTAACTGTAATTAATTTGTGATAGTGTGGAGAGTGCAAATAATGGAGGCAGACTTATGCTGCAGACGACTTTATTCACTCTCACATCAGTCATACACAGAAAAAGCATATCTCAATACACCAGGGTCTCTCCTTTTACTGTATATCAACTGCCCATCTCACATCTGCATGACATCTCACATCACAATACATTCAACCCTTCTCCCCCCACTACTTCTTCCCGCTACCTCACCATAATCTCTCTCATCTCAATACCTATTGTCCTTCTCTGTTTACCCTCTGCATCCAGTCTGAGATGATTAATCCAGCTTCTACACCCCCCCACCCAGAATCTCAGACCGAGTTTCAGTCCTCATGTCCTTTTGGCTTCAGTCTCCTCCCGTGTCTGCTCTAACGGGGGTTTTCCACCTCCGCGGCGCTGCTGTGCTGGTGGGGGGCTCCTGGGGGTGTGTCTGTCTGTGGGCGGGCAATGGCGAGGGGGGGGGAACCTTTGACTTGCCTGTGTGGCTGCTCTGATGAATCGTTTACCTGGGGAGTTCTCAGTGGGGGTCTTCCACACCGAAGGGCCCGAGCCAACATCACTTGCTCGTCCGCCACCACAAAGGCGGGCTTAAGTCTGTCTGTACATATTTTCTCCCTACAACCCCCAAAGTCTAACAAAAAATGTTTGTCCCCTGTTTCCAGCACTCTGAACGGGCCATCATAGGGTGGGCGCAATGGGGGGCGGTGAGCATAATGCCTGACAAACACGAACGCTGCGTTCTTGAAAGTTTTTGGCACAAAAGCGCGTGGAAAACAGTGGAGGGCTTGGCCCGGCAGCGTGCCTGTATCTGCGCTATGCTGCAAATGCTGAGATGGACAGTTGTCCGGCGCGGGATTATCTGGCAAAAATTCCCCGGGGATCCGCAGTGGCTGAAAAAAACAAGCTCCGCCGGGAAAGCCTCCAAATCCTCTTTTGGTGTGGAACGCAACCCCAATAACACCCATGGCAACTGGTCTACCCAATTTGCATCCGTCAGCGAAGCCCTGAGCGCTGCTTTCAGTGACCTATGAAAACGCTCGCATAATCCATTGGCCTGTGGGTTGTACACGGTTGTGCCATGAATTGCAACACCCAGGCTATGGGCCATCGTCGGAAACAAACTGTGGGCCCCTATCAGATGTGATGTCCGACGGGATGCCAAAACGTGCCACCCATGTCGTCAAAAAAGTGCGCGCCACGTCCGCGGACGTGGTTGCCACCAGCAGGACTGCTTCTGGCCAGCGTATGGTGCGGTCCACCACTGTCAGAAGGTGCATGCACCCCTGCGATGACGTGAGGGGGCCCATGAGGTCCACATGAACATGGTCGAACCTCTTAGCCAGTATACGAAACGGCTCCAAAGGAGCCTTCGTGTGTCTGTGTACTTTGGCTCATTGGCATGCTACGCAGGCTGCAGCCCACTCTTTCACTTGTTTGCGTAGGCCTGGCCATACGAACTTTGCTCCCACCATTTTGACTGACGCGCACACTCCTGAGTGTGCCAGAGCGTGAACTGACTCAAAAACTCGGCGGCGCCAAGCAACTGGGACCACCGGGCGCGGGCGTCCCGTGGAGACGTCCCAGATTGGGGGGGGGGGGCTGCCGTCTTGCAGCACTCTGCTTTCCAACCTTAACCCTGTTGGTCCAGACTGGAGCGCTCACACGTTCGCATCTCCAATCTGCTCTGCGGCCATGGCTGTATAATCTATCCCCACGCAGACCGGGGCCACTACTGCACACGAGGGGCAGTCCGCCACCACATTCAGTTTACCCGACACACGCTGAATATCGGTCGTAAACTCCAAGATCGCGGCCAGCTGTCTCTGCTGGTCGGGCCGACCATGGCTCCGAAACCTTGGCCATTGCGAACGTTAGCGGCTTGGGGTCCACAAACGCGGTGAAGCTGCACCCTTTCAGCCAGAACTGGAAGTGGCGTATGGCCAGGTGGCGAGCCAGCAACTCTGTCGAACACGCTGTATTTACGCTCACTGTTGCGCAAAGCCCTGCTGAAAAAAGCGAGCGGCTGGCAAGAACCGGCAACACATTGCTCCACGACGGCCCCTATAGCCACGTCCGAGGCGTTGGTAGTGAGCGCTATCTGGACCGCCGGGTCTGGGTGCGCCAACAGTGCGGCGTTTGCTAGGGCTGTTTTAACCTCCAAGAATGCCTGCTCCCGCTCCGGAGTCCATTCAAGTCTGTCCACCGGTTTCCGTTTCTTGAGTGCGGCGTACAATGATTGCATGAACTGAGCTGCGCAGGGGAGGAACCGGTTATAAAAGTTAACCATCCCCAAAAACTCTTGCAGCGCCCTGACCGTCTGAGGCCGGTGAAAATTTGCCACGGCGCGCACCTTGTCGGACAAGGGTATCGCTCCCTCCGGTGAGACGCAGTGCCCCAAAAAGTCAATCCCCATCACGCCGAACTGGCATTTCGCCGGGTTGATTATTAACCCGTGCTCCTCCAACCTCCGGAAAACCGTCCTGAGGTGGGTTACGTGTTCGTCCTCGGATGCACTGGCCACCAGGATATCATCCAGGTAGACTAACACAAACAGCAGATCGCGCAACACCGCATCCATCATGCGTTGGAATGTCTGTGCCATGCCTTTTAATACGAAGGGCATGCGTAAAAACTCAAACAAGTCAAACGGAGTTATTACTGCTGTTTTGGGTATGTCTTCGGCGCGCACTGGGACCTGGTGGTAACCACGGACCAGGTCTATTTTAGAAAAAATGTGTGCCCCGGCGAGGTGAATGGAAAAATCCTGAATATGGGGAATCAGGTAACGGTTGTGCACTGTGGCGCTATTCAACCTGCGGAAATCTCCACACGATCCCTTGGCCTTAGGGACCATGTGTAGGGGGGATGCCCATGGGCTGTTTGAGCGCCTGATGATGCCCAACCTTTCCAAGTTGGCAAACTCCTCGCGTGCTATAGCCAGTTTAGCTGCATCCAGGCGCCGAGGTCGTGTGAAAATGGGCGGCCCAGTGGTGGTGATAAAGTGTTCCACCCCATGTTTAGTGCTGGCCGCCGAAAACGTCAGGACCGTGAGTGCTGGGAACTGAATGAGCAGTGTATGGAACTTACCGCCTGGAGCTGTGACGTTGGCTAGTGTTATTGGCCCGGCCCCTCGAGCTGTACAGGGGAGAGAATCAAAAGACATTGCATTAACCAGGCACCTGTTAGCAACATCGACTAGCAACCCGTATGCGCACAGAAAATCAGCTCCCAGGATTGGGAAACTCAACGCTGCTATGACAAAAGTCCACTTGTACATACGGCCATGTAGGGATAAAGTCAGTGTTCTCTCACCAAAAGTCTTAATGTCCGAGCCCTTTACAGCTACCAGCTGGGGGCTGCTAGCTCCTGCTAGCCGGTCGGCGTAGGACGGCAGGATGAGGCTCTTTTGGGAGCCGGTGTCTACAAGGAACCGTCTCTCCAAACGCGAGTCCGTCACATAGAGCAGCTTGTTCTCTTCAGTGGCGGTTGCAGCTGCTACTGACTGCCGGCCTTGGCGTTTCCCGAACGCTTGAACTGGCACGGTGGCACGCATCTGTATGCGTTCTCTCCAAATCGGCGGTGGTAGAAGCAGAGCATGTCTCTCTGGCGCTTCCTGGCCCCCACTGCCGCAACCGTCGCCGGCTCCTCGCCTCCGCTGGTCGTCTCACTGGGTTCCAACGCTGCCGTGTTCACTGTGAGGGCTCTGGTGGTGAGGATGATCCGATCTGCCTCCTGGGCTAGCGCCCGGTAGTCACGCGCGGCCAGCAACGGCAAATTGGCAAGAACCGCTCTTGCCTCTGTTGGGAGGTTCCGGAGGAAAAGGTGGGCAAACAGAAAATGCCCGTCGTCCGTGCCCATCAATGCCAACATCTTCTCCATCAGTTCGACCGCCGACCCATCTCCTAACTCGGAGCACCTCAGGAGCCTCTCTGCTCTCTCGCAGTCCGAGAGCGTGTAGCGCCGGGTCAGCGAGGCCTTGAGAGCCCGTGTTTGTCGTGGGCTGAAGGCTATTGGAGCAGGCTTGCTACTTGCTGAGACGTGCGAGCCTCCAGCGCTGCGACCACATGGTAATATCTGGTGTTGTCTGCCATTATTCCCCGGAGGGCGAACTGAGCCTCGGTGTGGTGGAACCAAGACCGTGGGTCATGCAGCCAAAAGTCTGGTAGTTTGACCGAAACAGCGCACGCGTTGCTGGGGGTTCCCATCCAGGCCGTCTCTGGGATGCTTGCCACATTGCCTGGGCTTCCCGTCCGGGCCGACTCCGAGGTTCTTGCCTCGTGTTCCATAATTCGTCAAGGAGTCACCAGTGTGGAGAGTGCAAATAACGGAGGCAGACTTATGCAGCAGACGACTTTATTCACTCTCACATCAGTCATACACAGAAAAAGCATATCTCAATACACCAGGGTCCCTCCTTTTATATCAACCGCCCATCTCACATCCGCATGACATCTCACATCACAATACATTCAACCCTTCTCCCCCCACTACTTCTTCCTGCTACCTCACCATAATCTCCCTCATCTCAATACCTATTGTCCTTCTCTGTTTACCCTCTGCATCCAGTCTGAGATGATTAACCCAGCTTCTACAATAGTAAGCATGCAAAAATTTATTTCTTCCTGAAAATAAAGCAACACATATCAACTCATAACAATAAAAACATTTCACCACAATTGTCCATCCCAAGAGTTCAGCCATGTCTTCAGTGGCGGATACTGTCTTGAGAGAAAGAATGTGAATTAAATGATTGTTCACAATTCCTAAATTCCACTGCAAAGAGAAAAAATTAAATATTGCTGATCCATCCACCAGATGGCACTGTGAAACTGTCTGGTTGTTTAATGAAGAATCTTGACTTAAAAGTCTGGAACATATCAACCATAAACCTGTCGATCTGGGGCATTCCTTTGCCAAAGGGCAGAAAATGGAGAATGACTTAGTCCTGGAGAAGGGATTAACTTCCACTTTATGGCCGATGGGTCGTGTTACAACTCTGGTCCTTGGGTGAGAGAAGCAGTTCATAACCAGACTTTTGAGTTGAAACAGTTTTTCTTCCGCAAAGAATAATTTTATAGATTGGAACCCAAGGTCAACGCTACAAACTCCACTAAAGGAGAACAGTGTCTATGCACAACAATAGAATCACAGCACCAGGCGTTATTGATGTACTCACAGACCCCGCCGCCTCATGTTTTTCCTCATTCCGTGAGCACTTTGTCACTACGGTAGCATGTTAGCCCAGCTAACTGAATAGCAAAGTGTGGTATATTGTCATTTAATTACGTTTCTGTAAAGATAAAAACAGAGCAGTTCTGCGCATCACGTTGTGTAGATCTCAGGAGCTCTATGTGGTCTATTTTGTTGTCTAGTGAGCGTACATTGGCCAAAATGAGTGAAGGAATTGGCAGTCTGTGCGGGCTAGCGGTTAGCTTCGTTCGGATACCTCCACGTTTACCTCTCTTTTGTCTCCGCTCACACCGTCTACAGTGTCTCCATTTGGGATGAGACACGGCAGTCGAGTCTGGGGGTGTGGTGGACTGGTGGAGAATACACAGGCCATGGAGATCCTCTGTAACGCTGTGGTCCAGGACGTAATGTTTGGTCATATTCCTTATCTCCAGAAGGCTGTGGTGACTAGCTTGTACGCAGAATCATATATGCACATTAAACAATTTAAATAACACTAAGTGGCACAAAAACACAAAGAGAGAAGAGAGGCAGCTGCGTGTTCATGTGCCATCTAGTGTAGATTATAGGTGTTTTGTCCGTTTTATAGGTGTTTTATCCATGTTTGATCACTGCTTTATGGGTGTTTTTCAGGTCAGGTCAGGTGTTATTGCCTTCTACCGTATGACAGTTAAGAGTGTACCACCTGCGTCTGTTCCCACTGCCTTGTGGGTTAGCCTGGGAAGGCAATAGGCAATGGGAGTAAACCCAGACAGAAAATCAGGAGTGGAGACCCTAAGTTGGTGAGCAGGAAGTAGCATTTCACACTGTTTTCTGGCGTCTCCTGTGGTCTGACCAGTTCCAAATGTCCTGACTCTTGTCTTTCCTTTGGACTCAACTATTATGGCCAAGAGAGAAATAGTGCTACTGGGCAAAGCACAATCTCAAATATCTGCCCAGGCTCATACAGCTACATCTGAAGTAGATATCCTCAGGCAGACGTTTTTCAAGTAATCTTGAATGTGCCTGCTCCTACTTTGAAAGGAGCCGTTTTTGACAGTTTGATAAGATGGAAAGGCCACAGATAGGTTTTATAGGTGTTTTATCCACGTTCTGTCAAGGCAGTGGGGGCATCCGTTCCCACTGCCTTGTAGGTTAGCCTGGGATGGCAGTAGGCCATGGGAGTAATCCCAGAAAGAAAATCAGGAGTGGAGACCTTAAGTCGGTTAGCAGGAAGGAGGCATTCCAAACTGTTTTCCGGCATCTCCTGTGGTCTGACCACTTCCAAATGTACTGACTCTTGTCTTTCCGTTAGACTCAACTGGGATGGCCGAGAGAGAAAACAATTACAAAGCCAGATGGCTACAGGTACAGAAAAACAAACATTTAACACTTACCAGTGGGAACGCAATTACCATTTCTGGACCACAACAGAACATCCAGTCCCACACACACACACACACACACACAACTAACAACCACCCTCAGTATCCTGCCTGTTAACACAACACCTGTCTGTCTTCCAGAGTGTGCTGGGCTTGAGGCAACTTACAGGCATTACATCATGATGACAATTCACCTTGACATGCCAGCCCCCTTTGGAGTACTAGTCTCCATCCAGGATTTGCTCCAAAAATAAAAAAGGCAAAATAATAAGAGTGCCCAATGGAAGGACTGCTAACAGCCCGGTTGGACACTCCCCTGCCTAAACTGAGGATGCCACACAAAAGAGACCTACAACAGCAAACGCAATAGTGCCAGATTAAGTAAAACAAAATATTAAAAGCTTCAAAGTGAAGTGAAGTGGCTTCCAAACCCTCTGATTCAATTTAAATTACCCAGACAAACCTCTACTTATGTTACGTCCCTAAGTCGAGTGGGTTAGGGAAGCAACATAAATAAATAGGGGAAGCCAACTTCAATAGTTCAATAAAAAGGTTTATTGATTAACACAAAAATTGCAACAGAAGAAAAAATAAAGGTAGCAGTTGTGGAACGTGATCAGGGCACAGCAAGACACATAGATGCTGTTGGCCATCCACTGCATCCCGACCTATCTCTAGTTGTCTTGCCACTGGATTCTGATAGGAAGGGGCAAGAGAATGGGGCAGACAACATTGCACAACTCTCCCTCACTATAAACTAAACTCACGCGTAAGTCATGACTTCACCCATTATCACCTCACCATCTCCTTTATAGACAGAAGCCATGGTCGTCTTCGTCCACAAAGGATGAACATCATCATCATCATGTGGAAGGACCTGAAGCGAGCAGTTCATGTGAGCAAACCCACCAGCATCCCAGAGTTGAAGCTGTTCTGTAAAGGGGAATGGGCTATAATTCCTCCAGGCTGATGTGCAGGACTGGTCAACAGTTACCAGAAATATTTATTTGCAGTTATTGCTGCAAAAGGGGGTCACACCAGATACTGAAAACATCCATCCATCCATCCATCCATCTTCTACCGCTTTTACGGAGGTCCGGGTCGCAGAGGCAGCAGTTCAAGCAGAGAAGCCCAGACTTCCCTCTTCCCAGCCACCTGCTCCAGCTCTTCAGAGAGGATACCAAGGCGTTCCCAGACCAGCTGGGAGACAAACTGAAAACAAAGGCTTACAAACTTCAGTCACTCACACCAAAAGAGTGTGTTACCAAAGGCATGTGTGTGTTTGTGCATGTGTGTGTGTGTGTGTGTGTGCTGGGGGGTGTACTAAGCATGGGCAGGCCCAGACCAACCTCCAAACCTCCGAGGAAGCGCAGTCCAGCCCTACAAGCACCACACCAGCTGCCCCCCATATATATCTTTTTCTTGACTTATTTTTTTTTCCTTCCTCTTTTTCCATTTTGTCATCCCTCACCCCTCCTGTCTTGAATAGTATAAATTATTCAGTTGAAAAAGAGTGTGTTTACCAAATGTGCTCCCACCGTACAACAATCCAAAAGGAGTCAAACACAATATTGGTAGTGTGGTGGCACACTGGAAGGTGTTACTCTCACCCAGTGATTTTGGGAATGGGGGGGGAGGGGCGAGAAATGGTAATGTGTGCACCTCAGGCGTGAGAGGCGAATATAGGTGCTGTGGCGCCCAGGTTGGAGAGATGAAAGGAGGTGATGCAGAGGTAGGTGCCTGAGCACCAGGGGGGAGAAATGATGTTAAGAATGTGTCTTCACACCTGGGAATCCAAGTGTGAATGTATTGTGATGTTATGTGCCCTATTGTAATGTTATGAACTCTGGGTACCAAGGAAGAGAAGTGTAAGGTGTATTAAAGGTTCACTTTGGCACCCGGGGAACATTCTTGTTTTGATGATGGAGGAATAAAGTCTGAATCTGCAAAGCTCATATTTCGTCTCATCATTCCTCCACACTGGTGACCTATGACATGAGAATGGAAGACGAACGGAGCACCTTGGCAGGAACACCCACGCTAGGGTTTCCCCCTGCCCCATTCGCCGTGGTGGTACAGCTCCCGGACTTTTGACTCCACGACCCGGCTGCCTACTTCATCCACGTGGAAGTTCAGTTCGCTCTCCGTGGGATCTCAGCTAACAACACGAAGTACCATTACATGGTGGCTTTGCTAGATCGGCGCTCCACTCAGTGTGCCATGAGCCTGCTCTGAGCCCCTCCAGCCCAGGGGAAGTGCGACACTCTCAAACAGCTGCTGTTGCGGCTTTACACCCTCTCCGCAGGAGAGAGAACAGAGAGGCTCCTCTCACACTTGGAGTTAGGGGATGGATCGGCTGTGGCGCTAATGGAGAGTATGCTGGCTTTCCTGGGCGCAGATGATTGATCCTTTCTCTTCGCCCATCTCTTCCTGAGGAAACTGCTGGTTTTGGCACAGACGATTTTGGCCAACTCACCGCTGCTGTCTGCCAGGGACTACCACTTGCTGGTGGTGGAAGCAGACAGCATTATCCTGGCGGGCAGGAGTTTCGGAGTCCAGGCGGTGAGACCGGGATCTGCAGCATTGTCTTCCGCCGTGCCCCGCTTCAAGATGCAGGAGAAATGGGCCAGCCAGCAGTCAGGAGCAGCTACAACCGCTAACAACAGGGAGAAGCTGTTTTTCATCGAGGACACACATTCCAGGAGATGGTTTTTGGTGGACTCTGGTTCCCAGAAGAGTCTTATTTTGCCGGTTGCCACTGATACTGGTGGAAGGCTGTGGCCCGTCACTGACTGCAGCCAGTGGATCCCCCATCAAGACTTTTGGAGAAAGGTCGGTGACTGTGTGTTGGCATGGATGCAACTACAAGTGGGACTTTGTAGTAGCTGCCTGTTTGGTTCCTATATTAGGTGCTGATTTTCTGTGTGCTTATGGTCTCCTTGTCGATGTTGCTAACAGATGTTTAGTGGATGCTGTGTCTTTTGCCTCACTGCCTTGTATGGCTTGGGGAGCTGGGCCGCCAACACATGCCAATTTTTTAGCCTCGGGGGATGTGTATCAGTGTTTGCTTTCCAAGTTTTCCGCGCTCACGATGCCCACCTTTTCCGCTACTGTGACCAAGCATGGGGTTGAGCATTTTATCACTACAAAGGGCCTACCGGTTTTTCAATTCAATTCAATTCAATTCAATTCAACTTTATTTATATAGCGCCATTTCACAACAACAGTCATCTCATAGCACTATCAACTATAGGGGGAACCCCCACAGTTGCAGAAAGACCCCAGCAATCAGGCGATCCCCTGTGAGCAAGCACTTGGCGACGGTGGAGAGGAAAAACTCCCTTTTAACAGGAAGAAACCTCCAGCAGAACCAGGCTCAGGGAGGGGCAGTCATCTGCTGCGACTGGCTGGGGGGTGAGGGAAGAGAAGAAGAAAAGAACAGACATGTAGAGAGCAAACAGCATGATGGGGACTCAATCTATGGGAGAGAACAAACAAATGTTAATGACCAGCAAAAAAAATATTTCATTAAGAGTGAGGAAAAGAGTGAGGCCCAATGCATTACTGGAGGTCCCCCGGCTGACTAAACCTAGGGTTCAGAAACACATGATCCCTCCCTAATTGTAAGCTATATCAAAAAGGTAGGTTTTAGCCCTATTCTTAAAAACAGAGATTGAGTCTGACTCCCGAATCCAGATTGGCAGCTGGTTCCACAGGAGAGGAGCTTGATAACTGAAGGCTCTGCCTCCCATTGTACTTTTGGAGATTCTAGGTATTACAATTAATCCTGCATTTTGGGAGCGTAGTGCTCTGTTAGGATAATACGGTA
The DNA here is from genome assembly GCA_020510985.1 of Pholidichthys leucotaenia. NCBI lineage: Eukaryota > Metazoa > Chordata > Actinopteri > Cichliformes > Pholidichthyidae > Pholidichthys > Pholidichthys leucotaenia. Next base: position 55,440,943 of record CM035844.1, on the reverse strand, counting down.
GTATCAGATCTTTTAAATAAAAAGGAGCCTGATTGTTTAGAGCTTTGTAAGTAAGAAGAATGATTTTAAACTTAATTCTAAACTCTATAGGAAGCCAATGAAGGGAGGCCAGAACCGGAGAGATATGATCTCTCTTTCTAGTACCTGTTAAAACTCTTGTTGCAGCATTTTGGATCAGCTGAAGACTTTTTAAAGATGTTTTAGGACAGCCTGATAATAAAGAATTACAGTAATCTAATCTTGAGCTAACAAAAGCGTGGATCAGTTTCTCAGCATCACTCTGAGACAAGATGCTCCTAATCTTGGCAATATTACGCAAATGATAGAAGGCAGTCTTAGAAACAAATTTAATATGTGAATTGAAGGACAGATCCTGATCAAAAATAATTCCAAGGTTCCTCACAGAGCTATTAAGAGAAAGAGTAACCACATCCAAACTGAAAGTTTGATTTGGAAAGGAATTTCTAAGGTTTTTTGGACCAACAAGAATGACTTCAGTCTTATCTGAATTTAATAGCAGGAAATTACAAGTCATCCAAGCTTTGATTTCCTTAAGACAGGCTTCTAACTTGGCTAATTGATTACTATCATCTGGCTTCATTGACAGGTATAATTGTGTGTCATCTGCATAACAATGAAAATGTATACAGTGCTTTCTAATAATGTTGCCTAACGGAAGCATATATAAACTAAAAAGAGTAGGGCCTAGCACAGATCCCTGTGGAACTCCATGACTAAGCTTTGAGTTGAAAGAAAACTCATTATTTACATGAACAAACTGGAACCTATCAGATAAATAAGATCTAAACCACTGCAACAAAGTTCCATTAAGTCCAACATAGTGCTCTAATCTATCAAGTAGAATATTATGATCGATAGTATCAAAAGCTGCACTAAGGTCTAAAAGGACAAGTACAGAAACTAGTCCATTATCAGATGCGATGAGGAGGTCGTCAGTGACCTTCGCTAAGGCTGTTTCAGTACTATGATGGATTCTAAACCCAGATTGAAACTCTTCAAGTAAACCATTTCCCTGCAGGTGGTCAAATAATTGCGTAGCAACAACTCTTTCTAAGATTTTTGAAATGAAAGGGAGATTAGAGATTGGTCTATAGTTAGCTAAAGCTTCTGGATCTAGCGTTGGCTTTTTGAGTAAGGGTTTAATTACAGCCGTTTTAAAAGCCTGCGGTGCATGACCTAAAGTTAATGAAGAATTGATTATATGAAGAATAAAGCTACCAATAAGTGGGAAGACTTCTTTAAATAACCTGGTAGGAATAGGGTCTAAAAGACAAGTTGATGGTTTGGATGAGGAAACTATTTTGTCTAACTCACAAAGGTCGATTGGAGTAAACTCATCAAGACAGACATCAATAGAAGGAGTTGTAGTAGTTACAGTATTTAAGTTAACTGTGGGAAGAATCTGATTGATTTTATCTCTGATGGATGAAATTTTATTATTGAAAAAGTTCATAAAGTCCTGACTAGTAAGCTCTAAGGGAATGCTAGGATTGACAGAGTCCTGACTCTTTGTCAACCTGGCTACAGTACTGAAAAGAAACCTGGGATTATTCTTGTTCTCTTCTATTAATGCAGAATAATAACTCGTTCTAGCTTTTCTAAGAGATTTTTTATAAATTAAAAGATAATTTCTCCAAGCTAAATAGATTTCATCTAAATTAGTGGAGCGCCATTTTCTTTCTAATTGACGAGTCTTCTGTTTTAAGCTACGAGTTTCTGTGTTGAACCAAGGAGTTAGAAATCTCTGATTAGACTTTTTCTTTTTTAAGGGGGCCACCAAGTCTAGAGTCTGATGCAGAGAAGCTGTAACACTATCCACCATGTTATCAATTACAGAAGGAGCAAGCTGTCTATAGCTTATTTCCGTTGTGTTGACACATGGCATAGAGGAAACAATCTGCATAAATTTGGTAACAGCATCATCTGAGAGGCATCTACTGTAATAATATTTTTTCTTTAGGAGCCAAATAGTCAGAAATAGTAAAATCAAAGGTTAACAGACAATGGTCTGACAGTACAGGGTTATGAGGAGACACTACAAGATTTTCTATTTCTATGCCATATGTCAGAACAAGGTCCAATGTATGGTGGAGGTAAAGAGTAGAATTTCCTACTTTCTGAGAAAACCCAATCGAGTCTAATATTGAATTAAATGCCAGATTAAGGCAGTCACTATCTACATCCACATGTAGATTAAAGTCCCCTACTATAATTATTCTGTCAGATTTCAGCACTAAATCAGCTAAGAAATCAGCAAATTCGGATAAAAATTCTGAGTAGGTTGATGGGGGACGATAAACTATGGCAAATAAAATTGGGTTTAACCTAAAATTGCTAAAGTGCCCAACACTGAGGACCAGGCCCTCAAAGGAATTATAACATGTTTTTTGCTTTACATTAACTAGTAATTTGGAATGGTAAATTGTTGCTACTCCTCCTCCACGACCAGAACTTCTGGGATTTCGACAGTTTAAATAACCAGAGGGAGTTGATTCATTTAAACCAACATAATCCTCTTGCCCTAACCAAGTCTCTGTAAGGGAAATTAAATCAATCTGATGATCAATTAACAGATCATGGACTAACAGAGACTTGGGAGTTAGAGACCTAATATTTAATAAACCATATTTAATTTTTAATAAACCATATTTATTTTTTGCGCGTCCGCACTGCCAGGACACAGCTAAGCTAGCCATCGCGCAGGAAGAGTTTGCTAACTTGGAACATCTGGGGATTGTTAGGTGCTCCAATAGCCCTTGGGCATCCCCGCTGCACATGGTGCCCAAGTCCGATGGTTTGTGGTGGCCGTGCGGTGATTTCTGTTGCCTAAACAATGTCACTGAACACAACTGCTACCCCATCCTGCACATCCAAGATTTTTTGGTGCACCTGGCCGGAATGTGCATTTTTCTAAAGTGGATCTGGTCCGCGGCTACCACCAGGACCCAGTTCGCGCTGAAGACGTCCCAAAAACGTCAGTGATAACACCTTTCGGACTTTTCAAGTTTTTACGCATGCCGTTTGGGTTAAAGGGTGCAGCTCAGACTTTTCAGAGGATGATGGACACGGTGCTCTGCAACTTGCCTTTCGTGTTTGTCTACTTAGATGACATTCTGGTGGCTAGCGCATCAGAGGAGGAGCACCTCTCCCATCTGAAGCAAGTTTTCCATCAGTTGGAAGCACACGGGCTGATAGTTAACCCAGCGAAGTGTCAGTTTGGGCTGCTGGTGATCGATTTCTTAGGCCACCACATCTCGCCGGAGGGCGCAATTCTGCTGCTGGATAAAGTCAAAGTCAAAATGCCTTTATTGTCATTCCTTTGCTAATAAACAATGCAACGAAATTGAGATACTGCTCCCTAAAAACAAACTATCACACTCACAGTTCACTCATGCATTTAACATTCTCATAATTACAACAATAAATAATGCTTGAAACAATATTACCTAAAAGTTGAATACAATATGTACATACAGTGGGGCAAAAAAGTATTTAGTCAGCCACCAATTGTGCAAGTTCTCCCACTTAAAAGATGAGAGAGGTCTCCAATTTTCATTATAGGTATACCTCAACTATGAGAGACAAAATGAGAAAAAAAAAATCCAGAAAATCACATTGAAGGATTTTTAATGAATTAATTGGTAAATTCCTTGGTGAAATAAGTATTTGGTCACCGACAAACAAGCAAGATTTCTGGCTCTCACAGACCTGTAACAACTTCTTTAAGAGGCTCCTCTGTCCTCCACTCATTACCTGTATTAATGGCACCTGTTTGAACTCATTATCAGTATAAAAGACACCTGTCCACAACCTCAAACAGTCAGACTCCAAACTCCACTATGGCCAAGACCAAAGAGCTGTCAAAGGACACCAGAAACAAAATTGTAGACCTGCACCAGGCTGGGAAGACTGGATCTGCAATAGGTAAGCAGCTTGGTGTGAAGAAATCAACTGTGGGAGCAATTATTAGAAAATGGAAGACATACAAGACCACTGATAGTCTCCCTCGATCTGGGGCTCCACGCAAGATCTCACCCCGTGAGGTCAAAATGATCATGAGAACGGTGAGCAAAAATCCCAGAACCACACAGGGGACCTAGTGACTGACCTGCAGAGAGCTGGGACCAAAGTAACAAAGGCTACATCAGTAACACACTACGCCGCCAGGGACTCAAATCCTGCAGTGCCAGACGTGTGCCCCTGCTTAAGCCAGTACATGTCCAGGCCCGTCTGAAGTTTGCTAGAGAGCATTTGGATGATCCAGAAGAGGATTGGAAGAATGTCATATGGTCAGATGAAACCAAAATAGAACTTTTTGGTAAAAACTCGTGTTTGGAGGAGAAAGAACACCATACCTACTATGAAGCATGGGGGTGAAAACATCAGACTTTAGGGCTGTTTTTCTGCAAAGGGACCAGGACGACTGATCTGAGTAAAGGAAAGAATGAGTGGGGCCATGTATCGTGAGATTTTGAGTGAAAACCTCCTTCCATCAGCAAGGGCATTGAAGATGAAACGTGGCTGGGTCTTTCAGTATGACAATGATCCCAAATACACTGCTTGGGCAAGGAAGGAGTGGCTTTGTAAGAAGCATTTCAAGGTCCTGGAATGGCCTAGCCAGTCTCCAGATCTCAACCCCATAGAAAATCTTTGGAGGGAGTTGAAAGTCTGTGTTGCCCAGCGACAGCCCCAAAACATCACTGCTCTACAGGAGATCTGCATGGAGGAATGGGCCAAAATACCAGCAACAGTGTGTGAAAACCTTGTGAAGACTTACAGAAAACGTTTGACCTCTGTCATTGCCAACAAAGGGTGTATAACATTGAAATGAACTTTTCTTATTGACCAAATACTTAGTTTCCACCATAATTTGCAAATAAATTCTTTAAAAATCCTTCAATGTGATTTTCTGGATTTTTTTTTTCTCATTTTGTCTCTCATAGTTGAGGTATACCTATGATGAAAATTGGAGACCTCTCTCATCTTTTAAGTGGGAGAACTTGCACAATTGGTGGCTGACTAAATACTTTTTTCCCCACTGTAGCAATAATAAAAACATACTGAGCGATAAATATATAAGACCAGCTTATATACACAGAGTTATTGCCACAAAATAACCTAAAATAACATAAAATAATATCAGCAGTCTGTACGTGTTACATAAATCCGTTCAAAATACATACTGCTGCTGGGAAAAAACTGATTAAACCTGGTAGTCCATGTTTATGGGATCTGTACCGCTTTCCTGAGGGGAGCAAGTGAAAGAAATCATGGCCTGGATGAGTGCAGTCTTTAATGATGGCAGTAGCTCTGTTGAGGTACCGAGACCTGGAAATCTCTTCCAGAGAAGGGAGAGAACAGCCAGTAATTTTTTTGCGCAGTCTCGATCACTCTCTGGAAGGCTTTGCAGTCTGCGGCTGAACAGCCCTCATACCAAACGATGTTGCCATATGACAAAATGCTCTCAATAGCAGAGCGATAAAATAAAACCAGCAACTGTGCATTCAGGCCATTCCTCTTGAGGAGCCTCAGAAAGTGTAGACGTTGTTGAGCCTTTTTTATCATAGCTATGGTGTTAACTGCCCAGGTAAGGTTGTGAGAAATATGAACACCCAGAAACTTAAAAGCCTCCACCCTCTCCACACACTCCTTGCCTATATATAGAGGAGGCGGCTCACTGCTATGCTTCCTAAAATCAATAATGAGTTCTTTTGGTTTTTTTGTATTCAATAGCAGATTATTATCTGAGCACCATCTCACCAGTTTCTGGACCTCATCTCTGTATGCAGACTCATCTCCTCCTGATATGAGCCCCACTACTGTTGTGTCATCTGCAAACTTCACTATAATGTTTGTGGGATGAACAGGTATACAGTCATATGTGTACAATGAATACAAAGTGGGGCTCAACACACAGCCCTGTGGCGAGCCTATGTTAAGCATGACTGTAGAGGAGGAATGGGGTCCGAGTCTAACAGTCTGTGTTCAGTTCTTTTTTTTTTTTTTTTTTTTTTTTTTTTGTTACTTATTTGTACCCGTAGGTAGATTTGGTTTGCAGTCCGGTGACAAGCCACCGGCTGCCGGTCGCTGCGTGCGCGAGCGCCCTAAACCTACATGTTTTGGTATGCGGGAGGAAACCGGAGAAATCCCGGAGTAAACCCACGCAACACGGGGAGAACATGCAAACTCCACACAGCTCACTGTTGGTTGGGGGCTGGGATTGAACCCACGATCTCACGATCCCCGCGATCCCCCGGCCGAGGGTAAACTGTGCTGCCACAGTGCTAAACCACTGCGCCACCGTGCAGCCACCGTGCAGTTTGTTAGGAAGTCCTTAATCCAGCTGCAAGTGTAAGTAGGCAGACCAAGCTGAAGCAATTTGGTGATGAGAATGTTGGGAATAATTGTATTAAATGCTGAGCTATAGTCCACAAACAACATTCTCACATAGCTCCCCTTGTCTTCTAAATGGCTGAATGCTGAGTGGAGAGCTATAGCAATAGCATCTTCAGTGGATCTGCTCTGCCTGTAGGCAAACTGGTACCAATCAAAGTCTGGGGGGATACTAGGCAAAAGATGTTTCAATACCATTTTCTCAAAGCACTTCATAATACTTTCATAATAATGGGTGTTAATGCTACTGGTCGATAGTCATTCAGACTGCTGATAATGTTTTTTAGGCACAGGAATAATGACTGCAGATGTTAAACACTGTGGAACAATGGCTGCCTTGAGAGACAAATTATAAATGTCAGTCAAAACAGAGCACATCATTTTTGTCCAGGCCTGTTTCTTGAGTTTGTTTTTTAAAGAAATTCTGTCGAACCACAATTCTAATTAAATTAAATCCCCCTTTATTGTCATTCAACTGTACAACCAATCATGTACAGCAGAACGAGATTGTGCTTTACCTATTCACCGTGTCAATCACACACACCCCAAGTGTAGAGTCAGAGGGCCGCTGCCATGCAAGGCGCCGCCACAAATTTCCCTCCTCCATTCCATTTTTTTTGCTGAGCACCAAGCTGGATGGCAGGAAGTTCCACTTTTATATGGTCTTCGGCATGACCTGGCCGGGATTTGAACCCCTGCCTCCCGGGTGTGGGGCGGATGCTCTACCAACTGAGCCACCACTCTGGTAATTCAAAAGTATTGTCTGATTTTCATTGGTTAATTTTCATAGAATTTTTATTTATTACCACTTTTGTCAGATTTAAGTTATTTCTGTGACCATTGTGAGTTTTTCTTTCATTAACAGAGAGGTACCAACAATTTTGTCCATGTGTGTATGAACAAGTGCACATATCAGAGGTAGAGCTTTGCCCAGTAGCACTATTTCTCTCTCGGCCCTCCCAACGGAGTCTAGAGGAAAGAGTCAGTACATTTGGAACTGGCCAGACTGTGGGAGATGCGGGAAAACTGTTTGGAATGCCTCCTTCCTGCTGACCGACATAGGGTCTCCACTCCTGATTTTCTGTCTGGGATTACTCTCATAGCCTACTGCTCTCCAAGACGAACCTATAAGGCAGTGGGGACAGACGCAGGTAGTACCATCTAACAGTCAAACGGTGGAGGGCAATAACACCTGACCTGAAAAACACCTATAAAACACAGGTAAAATGTGAATAAAACAAAGATTAAAAAAAATACATATAAAACATAGATAAACTTCTCTTTCCATTTTGTCTTATCAGATGGTCAGAAACAGCTGCTTCCAAAGAAGGAGCTGGAATGCTCAGGATTAGTGGGAAAACATCTCCCTGAAGTAGCAGGCAATAACACCTGACCTGACCTGAAAAACACCCATAAAACACAGATAAAAAAAATGGATAAAACACCTACAAAACAGAGATAAAACCTGGTTAAAACATCTATAAAACACAAATAAAACTTATCTGTGGCCTTTACATCTTAACTTCTTATCAGAAACAGCTCCTTCCAAAGGAGAATCAGGAATGTTCAAGGACATGAAAAATATCTCCCTGAGGATATCTACTTCAGATGTAGCTGCATGAACCAGGACAGATATCAGAGATAGTGCTTTTCTCAGAAAGACTATTTCTCTCTCGGCCATCCCAGTGGAGTCCAGAGGAAAGACAAGAGTCAGTACATTTGGAACTGGTCAGACTGCAGGAGATGCTGGGAAACTGTTTGGAATCCCTCCTTCCTGCTAATCGACACAGAGTCTCCACTCCTGATTTTCTGTCTGGGTTTACTGTCATTGCCTACTGCTTTCCCAGGCTAACCTACAAGGCAGTGGTACTGTCGAACTCTCAGATGGTAGAAGGAAATAACACCTGACCTAACCTGAAAAAACCTACGGTATAAAACACAGGCAAAATGTGGATAAAGCACAGATAATACACCTATAAAACATAGTTAAAGCCAATCTGTGTCCGTTGCATCTTATCAGATGGTCAGAAACAACTGCTTCCAAAGTAGGAGCAGGAATGTTCAAGATTAGATGAAAAACATCTCATTCAAGTAGCAGACAATAACACCTGACCTGACCTGAAAAACACCGATAAAACACTGATAAAAAATGGATAAAACACCTATGAAGCACATATAAAACCTGGATAAAACACCTATAAAACACAGATAAAACACCTATAAAACATAGACAAAGCCTATATGATTCTTTTACGTCTCATCAGATGGTCAGAAAAAGCAGCGTCCAAAGAAGCAGCAGAGAACGTTCACAATTCGCTGAAAAACATCTCCCTGAAGTAGCAGGCAATAACACCTGATCTGACCTGAAAAACACCCATAAACCAAAGAAAAAAATGGATAAAACACAGATAAAACATGGATAAAACATCCATAAAAAACAGATAAATCTTATCTGTGGCCTTCACGTCTTGACGTCTTACCAGAAACAGCTCCTTCCAAAGGAGAATCAAGAATGTCAAAGGATACTCGAAAAAGGTCTCCCAGAGGATATCAATGTTGGTTAGTCAATTTGGCCAATTCTTCTGACATAAAGCTCAGAGCTTTTTTGATTTCTTCCATTTCCTCTTTCTTTGGTGGCATCTTACTGACCTGTAGATAGAAGTAAACAGAGAATCCGGCTAGGCCTCAACTAGCCCGGCCGCTGCTGAACTCGCCTCAACAGCTCCTACACAGCTCCTCCGCCAAGTAGCGCTGCACAGCTCCGCAGATCACTCCCGTCATTCGCCACCGCCTGCCGCCGTCTGCCTGGCCGGTTATGCCGCACACCGCCGGCACAGCCGAACTTCACCGATCACCGATCACCGCCAGCGCTCGCCGCCGTCTGGCTGGGTGGCACCTCCGCTAGGCCCCGTCACCGACCACCGTCAGTCTGGTAGTTCCTCAGCTGGACCTCGCAACTGGGTTCCGACTCAGGCCACTGTCCTGCTGGGTCCAGGTGGCCCCGTCTCTCACCAACGCCGCGCTCGAGCTCCCAACTGCCGCCTCGATTGGTTCCTCCGATAGGCCCTCACCGGGGACATGTCACATGTAACTGGATGAACAAGGGCAGATATCAGAGATAATGCTTTTCTCAGAAGGACTATTTCTCTCTTGGTCATCCCAGTAGAGTCCAGAGGAAAGACAAGAGTCAGTACATTTGGAACTGGTCAGAATACAGGAAGATGCCGGAAAACTGTTTGGAATGCCTCCTTCCTATTAACCGACATAGGGTCTCCACTCGTGATTTTCTGTCTGGGTTTACTCTCATAGCCTACTGCTTTCCAAGGCTAACCTACAAGGAAGTGGGGACAGACGGAGGTGGTACCGTCTAACTGTCAAAAGTGTAGCAGGCAATAACACCTGACCTGACCTGAAAAATGCCTATAAAACACAGGTAAAATGTGGATAAAACACAGATAAAACACCTATAAAAAACAGACAAAGCCTATCTGTGTCCGTTGCGTCTTCTCAGATGGTCATAAACTGCTGCTTCAAAGGAAGGAGCAAGAACTTGCAAGATTAGTTGAAAAAAAATCTCCCTGAAGTAGCAGGCAAAAACACCTTACCTGACCTGAAAAACACAGAAAAAACACAGATAAAATTGAATATAAAACACCTACAAAACAAAGATAAAACATGGATAAAACACCTATACAACACAGATAAAACTTTTCTGTGGCCTTTACATCTTTCCATCTCATCAGAAACAGCTCCTTCCAAAGGAGAATCAGGAATGTTCAAGGATACTTGAAAAAGGTCTCTCTGAAGATATCTACTTCAGATGTAGCTGGATGAACCATGGCAGATATCAGAAAGGACTATTCATCTCTCGGCCATCCCAGTTGAGTCCAGAGGAAAGACAAGAGTCAGTACATTTGGAACTGGTCAGACTTCAGGAAATGCCGGAAAACTGTTTGGAATTCCTCCTTCCTGCTAGCCGACATAGGGTCTCCACTCCTGATTTTCTGTCTTTGTTTACTCTCATAGCCTACTGCTTTCATAGGCTAACCTACAAGGCAGTGGTACTGGTGACCTGTGATCCGGTAGAAGACAATAACACCTGACCTGACCTGACCTGAAAAACACCTAAAAAAAACACAGGTAAAATGTGGATAAAACAGATAAAACACCTATAAAACATAGATAAAGCCTATCTGTGTCCGTTACATCTTAGCAGATGGTCAGAAATAACTGCTTCCAAAGTAGGAGCAGGAGCGTTCAAGATTAGTTGAAAAACATCTCCTTCCAGTTGCAGGCAAGAACATCTGACCTGACCTTAAAAACACCCATAAAACGCCGATAAAAATGGATTAAACACCTATGAAGCATATATAAAACCTGGATTAAACACCTATAAAAAAACACAGATAAAATTTATCTGTGGCATTTATGCCTTTACATCTTATCAGAAACAGCTCCTTCCAAAGGAGAATCAGGAATGTTCAAGGATCCTTGAAAAACATCTCCCTGAGGATATTTATTTCAGATGTACAGTAGCTGGATTAACCAGGGCAGATATCAGAGATAGTACTTTGCTCAGTAGGACTATTCCTCTCTCGGCCATCCCAGTTGAGCCCAGAGGAAAGACAAGAGTCAGTACATTTAGAACTGGTCAGACTGCAGGAGATGCCACAAAACTGTTTGGAATGCCTCCTTCCTGCTAACCGACTTAGGGTATCCACGCCACATTTTCTGTCTGGGTTTTTCCACATAGCGTACTGCTTTCCCAGGGTAACCTACAAGGAAGTGGGGACAGACGCAGGTGGTACCGTCTAACTGTCATACGGTAGCACGCAATAACACCTGACCTGAAATGAACAACACCTATAAAAAACAGGTAAAATGTGGATAAAACACAGATAAAACACCTATAAAACATAAATAAAGCCTATCTGTGTCCGTTACATCTTATCAGATGGTCAGAAGAAGCTGCTTCCAAACTAGGAGCAGGAATGTTCAAGATTAGTTGAAACTTGTCACCATGAAGTAGCAGGCAATAACACCTGACCTAACATGAAAAACACCCATAAAACACAGTTAAAAAACAGATAAAACACCTATAAAGCACAAATAAAACACTGTTAAAACACAGATAAAACTTATCTGTGGCCTTTACGTCTTTACGTCTTTTCAGAAACAGCTCCTTCCAAAGGAGAAGCAGGAATGTTCAAGGTTACTTGAAAAACATCTCCTGGAAGATATCTCCTTCAGATGTAGCTGTATGAACCAGGGCAGATATCAGAGATAGTGCTTTGCCCAGTAGCACTATTTCTCTCTCGGCCATCCCAGTTGAGTAAAGAGGAAAGACTAGAGTCAGTACATTTGGAACTGGTCAGACTAAAGGAGATGCCAGAAAACAGTTTGTAATGCCTCCTTCCTGCTAACCGTCTTAGGGTTTCCACTCCTGATTTTCTGACTGGGATTACTGAAATAGCCAAATGCCTTCACAGGCTAACCTAAAAGGCAGTGGGGACAGATGCAGGTGGTACCGTCTGTCATATGGTAGAAGGCAATAACACCGCACCTGACCTGAAAAAAACTATAAAAACAGGTAAAATGTGGATAAAACACAGATAAAACACCTTTAAAACATAGATAAAACTTATCTGTGTCTGTAACGTCTTGTCAGATGGTAAGAAACAGCTGCTTCTAGAGTAGGAGTCGGAACATTCAAGATTAGTTGAAAATCATCTCCCTGAAGTAGCAGGCAATAACACCTGACCTGACCTGAAAAACAATCATAAACACAGATAAATCATGGAAATAAAAACAGATAAATCACCTATAAAACACAAATAAAAAATGGATAAAACACCTACAAAACACATAGATAAAACCTGGATAAAACAACTATAAAACACAGATAAAACTTATCTGTGGTATTTACGCCTGTACGTCTTATCAGGTCCATGGATTGATGGTTTTGTCGCACATGGGGAGGTGTTCAGAGGTCCTTGTGGGAGTTCCTTGTACGGGGATCTGGAGTGACGATAATCAAGTCAGTGGTGGTAATGCACCTGTAAGCTTATTGCCACCCACCAATCAAATCTAAAAGAAGAAGAAGAAGAAACAGTTCTTTTCAAAGGAGCAGGAAAATTCAAGATTAGTTTAAAAATGCCTCCCTGAAGTAGCAGGCAATAACACCTGACCTGACCTGAAAAGAAAAAAACATAAAACACAGATTAAACAGAGATAAAAAAAAAAAAAACCAAACAGATAAAACACCTAAAAAACACAGCTAAAACATGGATAAAACATCTATAAAACCTGGATAAAACACCTATAAAATACAGAAAAAACTTCTCTGTGGCCTTCACGCCTTTACATCTTATCAGAAACGGCTCCTTCCAAAGGAGAATCAGGAACATTCAAGATTAGTTGACAAACTTCTCCCTGAAGCAGCAAGCAATAACACCTGACCTGACCTGAGAAACACCTATTAAACACGGGTAAAATGTGGACAAAACACAGATAAAATACCTATGAAACATAGATGAAACGTATCTCGGTCTTTTATGTCTTGTCAGATGGTCAGAAAAAGCACGTCTCCCTGAAGTAGCAGGCAATGACACCTAACCTGACCTGAAAAATACCCATATAACACAGATAAAACACAGATAAAAGTTGGATAAAACACCTATAAAACACAGATAAAACTTATCTGTGGCCTTTATGCCTTTACGTCTTATTAGAAACAGCTCCTTCCAAAGGAGAATCAGGAACATTCAAGGTTACTTCAAAAAGGTCTTCCTGAGAATATCTACTTCAGATGTAGCTGTATGAATCAGGGTAGATATCAGAGTCAGTGCTTTGCCCAGTAGCACTATGTCTCTTTTGGCCATCCCAGTTGAGTCGAAAGGAAAGAGAAGAGTCAGTACATTTGAAACTGGTCAGATGGCAGAAGATGCTGGAAAAAAGTTTGGAATACCTCCTTCCTGCTAACCGACTTAGGGTCTCCACTCCTGATTTTCTGTCTGGGTTTACTCCCATAGCCTACTGCCTTCACAGGCGAACCTACAAGGCAGTGGAGACAGACACAAGTGGTACCGTCTAACTGTCATACGGTAGAAGGCAATAACACCTGACCTGACCTGAAAAACACCCATAAAACACAGATAAAAAACGGATATAAAACAGATAAAACGCTTATAAAACACAGATAAAACATGGATAAAACATCTATAAAACACAGATAAAACCTATCTGTGTCCGTAACGTCTTATCAGATGGTCAGAAACAGCTGCTTCCAAAGAAGGAGCCGGAACGTTCAAGATTGGTTGAAAAACATCTCCCTGAAGTAGCAGGCAATAACACCTGACCAGACCTGACAAACACCCATAAAACACAGATAAAACAGGGACAAAAAATAGTTAAACACCTATAAAACACAGAAAAAACATGGATAAACCCCAATAAAAAACATAAAAACATGGATAAAACACGTACAAAACACAGATAAAACTTACCTGTAACCTTTCCGTCTTTATGTCTCATCAGAAACAACGCCATCCAAAGTAGAATCGTGAATGTTCAAGAATATTTGGAAAATGTCTCACTGAGGATACCCACTTCAGATGTAGCTGTATGAACCAGGGCAGATATCAGAGACAGTGCTTTGCCCAGCAGCACTATTTCTGTCATGGAGCGGTCCTTGCGGACCGCTAATGACACACTATAGACAGCCGTAGAGTTTGCACATTTATTAAAGAAGGACATACAGTACAAAATAATGAGCCTTGTGGGGCGAAACACAAATAAAGGCTTCACTAGACACTGACGATAAGCTGAGGACGAGGAAGACTGATGGGAGACAAAGAATACAACACTTACATGCGAATGGGACGCTGAAAGGAACTGGCTTCGGACGTAGGGAAACCAGTCTGGAAAATGCGAGGGCGCAGCCCCGAGTGACAGGAGCTGCTCCCTTTAATAGGGCAGGATAATTAATCAGCTGGTGAGGGTGTCATCAGCTGAATCAGCACCAGCTGTGCTGCTTGGCTCTGACAACTGGAAGCCCCACAGAGACGCTGTCAGAATTAGAGCTCAGAGAGCCCACCAGGACTAAATACAGAATGGGAGGAAAATACTGCATGACCTGAGTGCGAACGAGATCAGCGCTCAGACCATGACAGTACTCCCCCCCGAAGAATGCACTCTGGGTGTAAACGTAGCATCCAAGCCTCCCCCCCACCCAGAAGTCTACGAAATTCCACCCAGGGCGGGTGGAGGGGGAAAAAGGCTCGGTGGGCAAGAGTCAAAAAAATGATAAAAAAAAAAACCACCAAGGAAAGAATGACAAGGGCCAATTCAATTCAATTCAATTCAACTTTATTTATATAGCGCCATTTCACAACAACAGTCATCTCATAGCACTATCAACTGTAGGGGGGAACCCCCACAGTTGCAGAAAGACCCCAGCAATCAAGCGATCCCCTGTGAGCAAGCACTTGGCGACGGTGGAGAGGAAAAACTCCCTTTTAACAGGAAGAAACCTCCAGCAGAACCAGGCTCAGGGAGGGGCAGTCATCTGCTGCGACTGGCTGGGGGGTGAGGGGATAGAGAAGAAGAAAAGAACAGACATGTAGAGAGCAAACAGCACGATGGGGACTCAATCTATGGGAGAGAACAAACAGATGTTAATGACCAGCAAAAAAAAAAAAAAAATATTTCATAGAGAGTGAGGAAAGGAGTGAGGCCCAGTGCATTACTGGAGGTCCCCCGGCTGACTAAACCAATTAGCAGCATAACTAAGGGAGGGTTCAGAAACACATGATCCCTCCCTAATTGTAGGCTATATCAAAAAGGTAGGTTTTAGCCCTATTCTTAAAAACAGAGATCGAGTCTGACTCCCGAATCCAGATTGGCAGCTGATTCCACAGGAGAGGAGCTTGATAACTGAAGGCTCTGCCTCCCATTGTACTTTTGGAGATTCTAGGTATTACAAGTAATCCTGCATTTTGGGAACGTAGTGCTCTGTTAGGATAATACGGTAGTATCAGATCTTTTAAATAAAAAGGAGCCTGATTGTTTAGAGCTTTGTAAGTAAGAAGAAGGATTTTAAACTTAATTCTAAACTCTATGGGAAGCCAATGAAGGGAGGCCAGAACCGGAGAGATATGATCTCTCTTTCTAGTACCTGTTAAAACTCTTGCTGCAGCATTTTGGATCAGCTGAAGACTTTTTAAAGATGTTTTAGGACAGCCTGATAATAAAGAATTACAATAATCTAATCTCGAGCTAACAAAAGCATGGATCAGTTTCTCAGCATCACTCTGAGACAAGATGCTCCTAATCTTGGCAATATTACGCAAATGATAGAAGGCAGTCTTAGAAACAAATTTAATATGTGAATTGAAGGACAAATCCTGATCAAAAATAACTCCAAGGTTCCTCACAGAGCTATTAAGAGAAAGAGTAACCGCATCCAAACTGAAAGTTTGATTTGGAAAGGAATTTCTAAGGTTTTTTGGACCAACAAGAATGACTTCAGTCTTATCTGAATTTAATAGCAGGAAATTACAAGTCATCCAAGCTTTGATTTCCTTAAGACAGGCTTCTAACTTGGCTAATTGATTACTATCATCTGGCTTCATTGACAGGTATAATTGTGTGTCATCTGCATAACAATGAAAATGTATACAGTGCTTTCTAATAATGTTGCCTAACGGAAGCATATATAAACTAAAAAGAGTAGGGCCTAGCACAGATCCCTGCGGAACTCCATGACTAAGCTTTGAGTTGAAAGAAAACTCATTATTGACATGAACAAACTGGAACCTATCAGATAAATAAGATCTAAACCATTGCAACGAAGTTCCATTAAGTCCAAGATAGTGTTCTAATCTACCAAGTAGAATATTATGATCGATAGTATCAAAAGCTGCACTAAGGTCTAAAAGGACAAGTACAGAAACTAGTCCATTATCAGATGCAATGAGGAGGTCGTTAGTGACCTTCGCTAAGGCTGTTTCAGTACTATGATGGATTCTAATCCCAGATTGAAACTCTTCAAGTAAACCATTTCCCTGCAGGTGGTCAAATAATTGCGTAGCAACAACTCTTTCTAAGATTTTTGAAATGAAAGGGAGATTAGAGATTGGTCTATAGTTAGCTAAAGCTCCTGGATCTAGCGTTGGCTTTTTGAGTAAGGGTTTAATTACAGCCGTTTTAAAAGCCTGCGGTACATGGCCTAAAGTTAATGAAGAATTGATTATATGAAGAATAAAGCTACCAATAAGTGGGAAGACTTCTTTAAATAACCTGGTAGGAATAGGGTCTAAAAGACAAGTTGAAGGTTTGGATGAGGAAACTATTTTGTCTAACTCACAAAGGTCGATTGGAGTAAACTCATCAAGACAGACATCAATAGAAGGAGTTGTAGTAGTTACAGTATTTAAGTTAACTGTGGGAAGAATCTGATTGATTTTATCTCTGATGGATGAAATTTTATTATTGAAAAAGTTCATAAAGTCCTGACTAGTAAGCTCTAAGGGAATGCTAGGATTGACAGAGTCCTGACTCTTTGTCAACCTGGCTACAGTACTGAAAAGAAACCTGGGATTATTCTTGTTCTCTTCTATTAATGCAGAATAATAACTCGTTCTAGCTTTTCTAAGAGATTTTTTATAAATTAAAAGATGATTTCTCCAAGCTAAATAGATTCCATCTAAATTAGTAGAGCGCCATTTTCTTTCTAATTGACGAGTCTTCTGTTTTAAGGTACGAGTTTCTGTGTTGAACCAAGGAGTTAGAAATCTCTGATTAGACTTTTTCTTTTTTAAGGGGGCCACCATGTCTAGAGTCTGATGCAGAGAAGCTGAAACACTATCCACCATGTTATCAATTACAGAAGGAGCAAGCTGTCTATAGCTTATTTCCGTTGTGTTGACACATGGCATAGAGGAAACAATCTGCATAAATTTGGTAACAGCATCATCTGAGAGGCATCTACTGTAATAATATTTTTCTTTAGGAGCCAAATAGTCAGAAATAGTAAAATCAAAGGTTAACAGACAATGGTCTGACAGTACAGGGTTATGAGGAGACACTACAAGATTTTCTATTTCTACGCCATATGTCAAAACAAGGTCCAATGTATGGTGGAGGTAATGAGTAGAATTTCCTACTTTCTGAGAAAACCCAATCGAGTCTAATATTGAATTGAATGCCACATTAAGGCAGTCACTATCTACATCCACATGTATATTAAAGTCCCCTACTATAATTATTCTATCAGATTTCAGCACTAAATCAGCTAAGAAATCAGCAAATTCGGATAAAAATTCTGAGTAGGTTGATGGGGGACGATAAACTATGGCAAATAAAATTGGGTTTAACCTAAAATTGCTAAAGTGCCCAATACTGAGGACCAGGCCCTCAAAGGAATTATAACATGTTTTTTGCTTTACATTAACTAGTAATTTGGAATGGTAAATTGTTGCTACTCCTCCTCCACGATCAGAACTTCTGGGATTTTGACAGTTTAAATAACCAGAGGGAGTTGATTCATTTAAACCAACATAATCCTCTTGTCCTAACCAAGTCTCTGTAAGAGAAATTAAATCAATCTGATGATCAATTAACAAATCATGGACTAACAGAGACTTGGGAGTTAGAGACCTAATATTTAATAAACCACATTTAATTTTTAAATTATGAGGAGGAACAGAGGCCAAATCATTCAGTTTAGAGGCTTTATGTTTAATTTGAGTTTTACCAATATTTTGCTTTATCACTTTGGGATGCTTATACATTATATTTTTATTCACTTTGGAGGGAGCAGACAACGATTCTCTGATGGGGAAGACAGGGGCTAAGCTGAGGGGTGGCGGATGAAGAGGAGCTGCAGAGAGGCGTGTAAGACTGCGACTCTGCTTCCTGGTCCCAACTCTGAGTAGTCATGGTTTTGGAAATTTGGATAAAAAAGATGCCAGATTGTTAGATAAATGAGAAGCACCATCCAAAGTGGGATGAATGCTGTCTCGTCTCATAAGACCAGGTTTTCCCCAAAAAGAGCTCCAATTGTCAATGTAGCCCACGTCATTTTTAGGACACCACACAGACAGCCAGCGGTTCAAGGATGACGAGCGGCTAAACGTGTCATCACTGGTCAGATTGGGGAGGGGCCCAGAGAATACTACAGTGGCAGACATCGTTTTTGCAAAGTCACACACCGATTCTATATTAAGTTTCGTGACTTCCGACTGCCAGAGACGGATGTCATTAATGCCGGCGTGAATAACAATTGTGGAATATTTACAGTTACTTTTAGCCAGCATTTTCAAATTTGACTCGATGTCGCCTGCTCTGGCCCCAGGAATGCATTGGACTATGGCCGCTGGAGTCTCTAGGTTCACGTTTCTGACTACAGAGTCGCCAATGATCAGAGTTTTTTCCTCAGCGGGTGTGTCGCTGAGCGGGGAAAAACGGTTAGAAACGTGAACAGGTTGGTGGTGTACCGGGGCTTTGCGACTAGGCTTCCTTCTCACCGTCACCCACCCAGTCTCCTCACTGCTGAGGAGAGCCGAGGGACCGCTGACAGTGGGACCTAAGCTAGCTAGCTCCGCTGCAGCTAATGGGCGTCCGTCAAGATTAACTGGCGCAGACGGTGTTTCAATGCAGCGGAGCCGGGATTCCAAATCAGACAACCTCGCCTCGAGCGCCTCAAAAAGACAACATTTATTACATTTACCATTATCGCTGAAAGAGGCAGAGGTGTAGCTAAACATCTGACAGAGAGAGCACACCAGAGGAGGAGAGGAAAGAGAGCTAGTAGCCATAGCTAGTGGCTAGAGAGCAAACCACAAAGCAAACCACACAGGCAGACAGCAAAACAGGAAGTGACGATACGTTACCACAAGGAAGTGACGATCCCACTACAGCCAATACAGAACAAATATGAGCATGGTGCACAACAAAGCAAGGAAACAAAACCCACAAATATACTCCATAATGCACTGGTAGAAGACAGAACAAAGAATGCAAATAACAGATACAAGGTTAAACAACCATAATACACAGGTGTCTCAACCAGAGAAAAGGAAAACACAAAATCACGCTAAATAGCGGCAAGACATGGACAGTTCCAGAAATCCAAATAGACTGGCAGTGGCGACAAAAGCGCATATACAGACTACAGCAGGGAAAAATGAAAGAAGAAAAAAAAACACGCTGAAGAGCGGTGAAATACAAACAGTTCAATATAGTTCATAAACCAAAACACAAGCGCATCCCAAATATTTCCAGGGAGAGGAAAGAGGAGAGAAAAAAAACAAAACAACAACACAGGGATGACGGCAGGCAGAGCACAATGGAATAAGGAAAAAATAATAGTTCAGGTGGTCTACCCGCATCTAGTGTCCAGATCGCAGGCAGGGGAACAAGGATGAGTTCAGGCGGCCTAACCCAGTCCCAGGCCCGGAGAAACAGTTCCTCTGGTGGCCGGACCAGGTCGCCGAACAGAGAGTTCAGTTTGTCGGGTGGCCGACCCAGAACGCCGAACCGGCCAAGAAGTCTCCCAGGTGGCCGACTCGTGTCAAAAGGCCACCAGGGCCGAAGGGAAAAGCTCGGAGGCGGCCTCCCTACCGAAAGGGATAACGAGGGAGAGCCGGGTTGAGTCAGGGAAATCCCAACGGCGCCAGGTGGAGAAGAAAAGGGATCGGGGAAACAATAAGGGACCAGCCCGGCGTCGATCGGCGGAGGATCTGCAGCTCCTTCTCCGAACTCCACATGGACTGGCGCTGCGCTTTTGTTGGATCGTGCTGCACCCACGATGGACCCTGACTGGGCCGGAACCACAGCCACGATGGACCCTGATTAGGTCAATGTAGCACCCACAACGGACCCCGACTGGGCCGGAACCACACCCACGATGGACCCCGATTGGGTCAATGTAGCACCCATGACGGACCCCGACTGGGCCGGAACCACACCCACGACGGACCCCGATTGGGTCGGAGCTGCACCCACGACGGACCCCGATTGGGCCGGTGCAGCACCAGGGACAGCCTCCAAACCTGAACCCGGAACCTCCAGAACAGCGACTGGAATCGACTCAACACTGGTGACCCTGGGAGAAGGCTCAGGAGAAGAAAGAGAACTGGGATCAGGATCACTGGCAGCGACAGAGCCCAGCGAGACAAGCTTGGATGCAGCGGATGGCTGCACCCGGCTCATCTCCCCGAGAGACAGGCAAAAATGCTCCAGAATAGACAGGAGAAAGACAAATAGAGCACTTGCCCGATCTCGAATTCTGCTGCCGTCCAGGACTTCGGTGATCCGGGTTCAGCAGGTAGAAGGTCCTCCTCTGATTCCCACTCTGCTACGTCGGGCTCCGCAGCTGACATGATGGTGTCCACAGTCCAGGGATTCCCTGTCGCTGACATCCACGCCGAGGGCCCGCACGGCGTGGTGGCAGGGGATCCGTGACCTGCCGGGTTGGACTGTCCTTCTGTGGAGACCTGGGGACGCTTGCTTGTCGGCGCTGGCTCCAAATTGCAGTCTGCCCTCCTCCTTTGTCCATGACGTGGCTGCGGGGCTGGAACCAGGTACTCCAGGGCCGCAGGCTCCTTCCTCATCCAACGGCGTAGACCTGGCACTGAAGAACGCTCAGAGGAAGGAGACACAAAGGTAGCAGGTTCATAATTAATCACTTGCAGCAGGTGGAGGGAGCTCAGGGGACTGTGAACCCCAAACTCCTCCCCCAGGGATTAAACAAGGCAATTCACCCAGTGAAGGAAGAGAATGAAAAGACACTTGCCTGATCCGCTGAGGACCGATGGAAGCTGCTGTGGTGGGCTTGGTTCTTCCCTTTCCCTGCTGGATGGTGATGGAGGGCCCCCTGGGAAGACAAGGAGGTGCCGTTCGCACAGGATCGAAGACGGGCATCGGCGGGGCAGGACTCGTGGAGCTCACAACAACTGGAGAGAGCGTCGAGGAGGAGGGAGAAACAGCCGAGGTGATCCGGGAACAAGGAGCTGACGGAACAGCAGGGACAGGTGACCCGGAGGCAGAGGCTGCTGGGTTTTCCTCCTGTCGTGACGCAGGAGCAACAGCTGGCTGGGAGGCAGAGTTCCTTCGGCGACCCGGAACTGGATCCAGACGGGGTTCTTGTTGAGGATGCGCCGGGGGAATCCGGGCTGACGTCTTTCTCCGCTGGGGATGACCCCTGGGTGGTGCGAACTCCTGGACTGGATGTGGGACAGGAATGGGATCCCGAGACGAGGAGCAAGGATGTCTCCTCTTCGGCTTCCTGCCGGAGTTTCCCTTCAGCCTACGGAGCTTCTCCCGGTGAGCAGAGATGCCCGCCATCCTCGCCGTGATTTCAGGGTGGTCAGCGTAGCGAGGATGACGGTTGATAGTCGCCTCAGCGAGGTCCAGGTACCAGCGTGCATCGCTGGGAGTGGCGTAAAGGCGAGCGGTGGAGAGGATACCATCAATATCGATGAGGGCCATGACCAGCTCATAGCCCAAGCTCATCGCATAGGCCTTGGGCGGTGCCATCTCCCAGCACACTGGTATGAGAACAGGGGGAAAAACTACAAGCCCAACTTAAGCAAACTCACAGTCACCGGCGTCTCGTCTGGCTGCGACCTACTGTCACAGAGCGGTCCTCGTGGACCGCTAATAAGACACTATAGGCAGCCGTAGAGTTTGCACATTTATGAAAGAAGGACATACAGTACAAAATAATGAGCCTCGTGGGGCGAAACACAAATAAAAGCTTCACTAGACACTGACGATAAGCTGAGGACTAGGAAGACTGAAGGGAGACAAAGAATACAACACTTACATGTGAATAGGAAGCTGAAAGGAACTGGCTTCGGACGTAGGGAAACCAGTCTGGAAAATGAGAGGTCGCAGCCCCGAGTGACAGGAGCTGCTCCCTTAAATAGGGCAAGATAATTAATCAGCTGATGAGGGTGTCATCAGCTGAATCAGCACCAGCTGTTCTGCTTGGCTCTGACAGCTGGAAGCCCCGCAGAGACACTGTCAGAATAAGAGCTCAGAGAGCCCCCCAGGACTAAATACAGAATGGGAGGAAAATACTGCATGACCCGAGCGCGGACGAGATCGGCGCTCAGACCATGACAGTTTCTCTCTAGGCCATTCCAGTTGAGTCCAGAAGTAAGAGAAGAGTCAGTACATTTGGAACTGGTCAGATGGCAGGAGATACCAGAAAACTATTTGTAATTCCTCCTTCCTGCTAACCGACATAGGGTCTCCACTTCTGATTTTCTCCCTGGGTTTACTCCCATAGTCTACAGCCTTCCCAGGCTAACCTACAAGGAAGTGGGGACAGACGCAGGTGGGCTCTTCTAACTGTCATATGGTAACAGACAATAACACCTGACCTGATCTGAATAACACCTATAAAACACAGGTAAAATGTGGATAAAACACAGATAAAACACCTATAAAACATAGATAAAACCTACAGTGGGGTAAAAAAAGTATTTAGTCAGCCACCAATTGTGCAAGTTCTCCCACTTAAAAGATGAGAGAGGTCTCCAATTTTCATCATAGGTATACCTCAACTATGAGAGACAAAATGAGAAAAAAAATCCAGAAAATCACATTGAAGGATTTTTAAAGAATTTATTTGCAAATTATGGTGGAAACTAAGTATGTGGTCAATAACAAAAGTTCATCTCAATACTTTGTTATACACCTTTTGTTGGCAATGACAGAGGTCAAACGTTTTCTGTAAGTCTTCACAAGGTTTTCACACACTGTTGCTGGTATTTTGGCCCATTCCTCCATGCAGATCTCCTGTAGAGCAGTGATGTTTTGGGGCTGTCGCTGGGCAACACGGACTGTCAACTCCCTCCAAAGATTTTCTATGGGGTTGAGATCTGGAGACTGGCTAGGCCACTCCAGGATCTTGAAATGCTTCTTACGAAGCCACTCCTTCGTTACCCGGGCGGTGTGTTTGGGATCATTGTCATGCTGAAAGACCCAGCCACGTTTCATCTTCAATGCCCTTGCTGATGGAAGGAGGTTTTCACCCAAAATCTCACGATACATGTCCCCATTCATTCTTTCCTTTACACGGATCAGTCGTCCTGGTCCCTTTGCAGAAAAACAGCCCCAAAGCACGATGTTTCCACCCCCATCCTTCACAGTAGGTATGGTGTTCTTTCTCCTCCAAACACGACAAGTTGAGTTTTTACCAAAAGTTCTATTTTGGTTTCATCTGACCATATAACATTCTCCCAATCCTCTTCTGGATCATCCAAATGCTCTCTAGCAAACTTCAGATGGGCCTGGACATGTACTGGCTTAAGCAGGGGGACACGTCTGGCACTGCAGGATT
Organism: Pholidichthys leucotaenia; assembly: GCA_020510985.1. Lineage (NCBI taxonomy): Eukaryota > Metazoa > Chordata > Actinopteri > Cichliformes > Pholidichthyidae > Pholidichthys > Pholidichthys leucotaenia. Next base: position 55,417,176 of record CM035844.1, on the reverse strand, counting down.
TGAGTCCCTAATGGCGTAGTGTGTTACTGATGGTAGCCTTTGTTACTTTGGTCCCAGATCTCTGCAGGTCATTCACTAGGTCCCCCCATGTGGTTCTGAGATTTTTGCGCACTGTTCTCGTGATCATTTTGACCCCATGGGGTGAGATCTTACGTGGAGCCCCAGATCGAGGGAGATTATCAGTGGTCTTGTATGTCTTCCATTTTCTAATAATTGTTCCCACAGTTGATTTCTTCAAACCAAGCTGCTTACCTATTGCAGATTCAGTCTTCCCAGCCTGGTGCAGGTCTACAATTTTGTTTCTGGTGTCCTTTGACAGCTCTTTGGTCTTGGCCATAGTGAAGTTTGGAGTCTGACTGTTTGAGGTTGTGGACAGGTGTCTTTTATACTGATAACGAGTTCAAACAGGTGCCATTAATACAGGTAACGAGTGGAGGACAGAGGAGCATCTTAAAGAAGAAGTTACAGGTCTGTGAGAGCCAGAAATCTTGCTTGTTTGTCGGTGACCAAATACTTATTTTCCACCATAATTTGCAAATAAATTCTTTAAAAATCCTTCAATGTGATTTTCTGGATTTTTTTTTCTCATTTTGTCTCTCATAGTTGAGGTATACCTATGATGAAAATTGGAGACCTCTCTCATCTTTTAAGTGGGAGAACTTGCACAATTGGTGGCTGACTAAATACTTTTTTGCCCCATTGTATCTGCGTCTTTTACGTCTTATCCCATGGATAGAAACAGCTGCTTTCAAAGTAGGAGCTGGAAAATTCAAGATTAGTTGAAATATGTCTCCTTGAAGTAGCAGGCAATAACACCTGACCTGACCTGAAAAACAGTCATAAAACACAGATAAATCATGGGGAAAAAAACAGATAAATCACCTAAAAAATGCAGATAAAACATGGTTAAATCACCTATAAAATGCAAATAAAACCTGGATAAAACACCTATAAAACACAGATAAAACTTATCTGTGGCCTTTATGCCTTTACATCTTATCAGAAATGACTCCTTTCAAAGAAGAATCTGGAACGTTCAAGATTAGTCGAAAAACTTCTCCCTGAAGTAGCAAGCAATAACACCTGACCTGACCTGACCTGACCTGAAAAACACCCATAAGACACAGATAAATCAAAGATAAAAAAACAGATAAAAAACCAATAAAACAAAGATAAAACTTATCTGTGGCTTTTACACCTTTACATCTTATCAGAAATGCTTCAGTCCAAAGGAGAATCTGGAATGTTCAAGATTAGTTGAAAAACTTCTCCCTGAAGTAGCAGGCAGTAACACCTGACCTGACCTGAAAAACACTGATAAAACACAGATAACAAATGGATAAAACACCTCTAAAACACAGATAAAACATCTATAAAACACAGATAAATCTTATCTGTGGCCTTTACATCTTTACATCTTTATCAGAAACAGCACCTCCCAAAGGAGAATCAGGAATGTTCACGGATACTTGAAAAATGACTCCCTGAGGATATCTATCTCAGATGTAGCTGTATGAACCAGGGCAGATATAAGAGATAGAGCTTTGATCAGTAGCAGTATTTCTCTCTCGGCCATCCCAGTGGAGTCGAGAGATATGACAACAGTCAGTACATTTGGAACTGGTCAGACTGCAGGAGATGCAAGAAAACTGATTGGAATGCCTCCGTCCTGCTAACCGACATAGGGTCTCCATTTCTGGGTTTACACTCATAGCCTACTGCTTTCCCAGGCTAACCTACAAGGAAGTGGGAACAGATGCAGGTGGTACCGTCTAACTGTCAAACGGTAGCAGGCAATAACACCTGACCTGACCTGAAAAAACACCCATAAAACACAGAAAAAAATGAATAAAACACCGACAAAACAAAGATAAAACCTGGATAAAACACCTATACAACACAGATAAAACTTTTCTGTGGCCTTTACATCTTTCCATCTTATCAGAAACAGTTCCTTCCAAAGGAGAATCAGGAATGTTCAAGGATACTTGAAAAAGGTCTCCCTGAGGATATCTACTTCAGATGTAGCTGGATGAACCAGGGCAGATATCAGAGATAGTGCTTTGCTCAGTAGGACTATTCCTCTCTCGGCAATCCCAGTTGAGTCCAGAGGAAAGACAAGAGTCAGTACATTTGGAACTGGTCAGACTGCAGGAAATGCCAGAAGACTTTTGGGAATGCCTCCTTCCTGCAAACCGACATAGAGTCTCCACTCCTGATTTTCTGCCTGGCTTTACTCTCATAGCCTACTGCTTTCCCAGGCTAACCTACAAGGCAGTGGGGACAGACACAGGTGGTACTTTCTAACTATCAAACGGTAGCAGGTAATAACACCTGACCTGACCAGAGATACACCTATAAAACACAGGTAAAATTTGGATAAAACACAGATAAAACACCTATAAAACATAGATAAAGCCTATCTGTTTCTGTTACATGCTATCAGATGGTCAGAAACAGCTACTTCCAAAGTAGGAGTAGGAGCATTCAAGATTAGTTGAAAAAACTGAAGTAGCAGGCAGTAACAACTGACCTTACCTGAAAAACACTAATAAAACAGATAAAAAAAGGGATAAAACACCTATAAAGATAAGTCCCACAATGGGGAAATTCCAGGATTGCAACAGCACAGGGATAGCAACGCTCAGAGCAATAATTAAGAAGATAAGAAAAATAAAAATAACAGCAGTGAATATACATATACGTACACATAAATATATAAATATATATACAAAGTGCAGAGCATTGTAGCAAGATGGAATAAACAGCATAACCGTCTACTTAGTTATCCCACATAGTATGAATATGTACCCATACATATTGTCACCTTCCGTAGCAACCGATATTGTCCCAGTTGTATACTGGAGGGGACCATTTGTGTAAGTCTGTTGCGTCTTTTGCATTCAGTACTATTAGGTCGTCACGTTTTTTTGCTATCTCTGCGAGGAGCCCTGCTTAGGTTATACAGTCTGACTGCCGTAGGTAGGAAGGACCTGCGAAACCTCTCGGTTGTGCACCTAGGGTGATGTAGTCTGCTGCTAAATGAGCTCCTCAGTGCGTTCAGTATGTCCTGCATAGGGTGGGACTCGGACTCCGGTAGAGATGACAGTTTAGCCACCGTCCTTCTCTCTCCTATCTCCTCCACTGGGTCAAGGCGTTGCCCCAGGACAGAGCTAGCTTTCTTGATCAGTTTGTTCAGTCTCTTCCTATCGGCTGCTGTAATGCCGTTGCCCCAGCAGACCACTCCAAAAGTGATGGCTGATGCCACCACCGTGTCGTAGAGTGTCTTCAGCAGCGCCCCTTGTACACCAAAAGACCTGAGTCTCCTCAGTAGGAACAGCCTGCGCTGTCCCTTCTTGTAGAGTGCGTCGGTATTGTGTGACCAGTCTAGTTTATTGTTCAGATGAACACCAAGGTACTTGTAGGATGTCACCATCTCGATGTCTGTTCCCTGTATGTTTACTGGTGCTGTGAGGGGTTGTCCTTGCCTGCGGCAGTCCACTACCAGCTCCTTAGTTTTCCTCGCGTTGATCTGGAGGCAGTTCCTACGGCACCAGTCCACGAAGTCCTGGATAAGTCCTCTGTACTCAGCTTCATCTCCTTTGGAGATGAGGCCGACGGTCGCAGAGTCGTCAGAGAACTTCTGTAGATGGCAGTGTGTTGTGTTGTGTGAGAAGTCCGCAGTATATCTTTTTTTTTTTTTTTTTTTTTTTTTTCTCTCGGCGCCACACGAGTCGGCTGCCTTTTGCAACAGCGGCTCGATTCCGAGTCTTTTTCCCTTCCTCTCTCTTTTGATCCGTCTTTTTTTTTCACCCCACTTATATCACGGACACACAGATCGTCCTAAATGTCTCCTGAGCCGGTGGACGGAGCCACTGTCTATAGCAGGATACGATACAGCAGAGAACAGCTGCTAGCATTCAACCGCCACCCGGTCCCATTGGAAAAACTCGACATACCGAGAGAACTGAGGCGAAAACGCCGCGGCTGCCGGGCTGGAGTAAGGCGGAGGACAAAAAATATAAGGTACAGACCCTCCCTTCCATCTGTTGTCATGGGAAATGTACGGTCGATACTGGGAAAGTTAGATGAGCTAGCGGCTATCTCCCGTTATGATAGCACATACCGGGAGTGCTCTCTCCTTTTGTTTACTGAGACGTGGCTAACTGAAGGGTTTTCACATGATACGAGCTGACCGAACACCAGACAGTGGCAAGGCTAGGGGCGGTGGAGTGATAATGTATGTTAACAACAACTGGTGCAGACCGGGACATATCACTGTTAAACAACGACACTGCAGCAAAGACATTGAGTTGCTAGCTGTTAGCATGAGGCCTACATATCTCCCGAGAGAACACTCACACGTGATCTGCATTGTTGTTTATGCAAATCCGACGGCGAACGCTGGGACAGCACGTGACGTCATCCATTCAGTAACCAGCAGGCTGCAGACAGAACACCCAGATGCTCTTCTCCTCATCTCAGGCGATTTCAACCATGTTTCACTGTCTCCCATTCTACCCACGTTCACCCAGTATGTCACATGCCACACTAGAGACAATAAAACACTGGATTTATTCTACGCAAACACTAAGGAGGCGTACACCTCATCACAACTCCCCCCACTCGGGAGATCGGATCACAACTTGGTTCATCTCCGGCCGGTGTACAAACCCCTAGTGCACAGACAACCTCCGGCCATGCACACTGTGGAGTTATGGTCTGAGGAGACAATGGACACCCTAAAGGGCTGTTTTGAAGCCACCGCCTGGAAGCAGCTCTGCAATCCACATGGTGAGGACATCGATGGCCTCATTCACACCTTCACGGGCTACCTCAGCTTCTGTGTGGACAAATCCGTTCCCACCAAGACCATACGGCGTCACTCAAACAACAAACCCTGGATCAACCCTGAGATAAAAACACTTCTGAGAGAGAAGAAGAGGATCTTCAGGTCAGGGAACAGGGAGATGCTGAAGTCCGTACAGAGGGAGCTGAGGAGAAAGATCAGAGAAGGCAAGGACAGCTTCAGGAAGAAGATGGAGGACAAGCTGCAACAGAGCGACATCAGCGGGGTCTGGAGAAACCTCAAAACCATCTCGGGGCTCCAGAATACCTCCCCCCAGGCCACAGGGGGCAGGGAGTGGGCGAACAACCTGAATCTGTTTTTCAATAGATTTGACCAACCGCCCTCCCCCCTGACTGCACAACAACCACTGCTGCCTCTAAAGAAATCAAGTCCTGCTGCCCACTCCCCACTCCACCAACACCCCCCCACTCCCAACACACAGCCCCCCATCCTGACCCTGACCAGGACCCAGGTGAGGACGGAGCTGAGGAAGATCAAGGCGAGGAAGGCGCCGGGACCGGACGGCATCAGCGCAAAGCTCCTCAAGTCCTGTGCAGACCAGCTGTGTGGGATTGTGACGTATATCTTCAACATGAGCCTGAAACTGGGGAGGGTACCACAGCTGTGGAAAACATCTTGTGTGGTACCTGTACCAAAAACTTCCCACCCCAAAGACCTGAACAGCTACAGACCGGTGGCCTTGACGTCCCACTTGATGAAGACCCTGGAGAGACTGCTCCTTGCTCACCTCCGCCCCCTGGTGGAACCAGCGATGGATCCACTCCAGTTCGCCTACCAGCATGGCATTGGGGTGGAGGATGCGGTGATCTTCCTCCTTCACCGTTCTCTGTCCCACCTGGAGAAGCCCGGGAATATGGTGAGGATCATGTTCTTTGACTTCTCCAGTGCTTTCAACACCATCCAACCGATGATCCTGAAGGACAAGCTGCTGCGCGCAGGGGTGGACCAGCACCTGTCATCATGGATCCTGGACTACCTCACGAACCGGCCTCAGTTTGTGAGAACCCGGGACTGTGTGTCCGACACGATCATCAGTAGCACGGGGGCCCCCCAAGGAACGGTGCTGGCTCCCTTCCTGTTCACTCTTTATACTGCGGACTTCTCACACAACACAACACACTGCCATCTACAGAAGTTCTCTGATGACTCTGCGATCGTTGGCCTCATCTCCAATGGAGATGAAGCTGAGTACAGAGGGCTTATCCAGGACTTCGTGGACTGGTGCCATCGGAACTGCCTCCAGATCAACGCGAGGAAAACTAAGGAGCTGGTGGTGGACTGCCGCAGGCATGGGCAGCCCCTCACAGTACCAGTAAATATACAGGGAACAGACATCGAGATGGTGACATCCTATAAGTACCTGGGTATTCATCTGAACAATAAACTAGACTGGTCACACAATACTGATGCACTCTACAAGAAGGGACAGCGCAGGCTGTTCCTGCTGAGGAGACTCAGGTCTTTTGGTGTACAAGGGGCGCTGCTGAAGTCATTCTATGACACGGTGGTGGCATCAGCCATCACTTTTGGAGTGGTCTGCTGGGGCAGTGGCATTACTGCAGCCGATAGGAAGAGACTGAACAAACTGATTAAGAAAGCTAGCTCTGTCCTGGGGCAGCGCCTTGATCCGATGGAGGAGATAGGAGAGAGAAGGACGGTGGCTAAACTGTCATCTCTGCTGGAGTCCGAGTTCCACCCTATGCAGGACATACTGAATGCACTGAGGAGCTCATTTAGCAGCAGACTACATCATCCCAGGTGCACAACCGAGAGGTTTCGTAGGTCCTTCCTACCAACGGCTGTCAGACTGTACAACCTAAGCAGGGCTGCTCGCAGAGATAGCAAAAAGACGTAACAAACTAATAGTTTTTTGAATGCAAAAGATGCAATAGACTTACACAATGGTCCCCTCCGGCATACAACTAGGAACATACCGGTCGCTATGGAGGGTGAGAATATGTATGGGCACATAATCATACCATGTAGGATAACTAAGTAGATGGTTATGCTGTTTCATTCCATCTAGCAACAATGCTCTGCACTGTGTGTGTTTATATATTTGCATATTTATTCCATCTAGCTACAATGCTCAGCACTGGGTGTGTTTATATATTTATATATCTACATATTATTCCATCTAGCTACATTGCTCCGCACTGTGTGTGTTTATATACTTGCATATTTATTCCACCTAGCTGCAATGCTCCGTACTGTGGGTGTTTATATATTTACATATTTATTCCATCTAGCTACAATGCTCTGCACTGTGTGTTCATATATTCATATATTTATTCCATCCAGCTACAATGCTCTGCACTGTGTGTCTGTGTGTGTGTGTATATATATATATTTTATAGTAATACGTACATATGTTTATTAGCTGCTCTTGCTTGCTTGTTTTTTTTCTTGCCTTCTGATTGTTGCTCTGAGTGTTGCTATCCCTGTGCTGTTGCAATCCTGGAATTTCCCCGTTGTGGGACTAATAAAGGCTTATCTTATCTTATCTTATCTTATAAAGGGTGAACAGGAAGGGAGCCAAAACCGTTCCCTGGGGGGCCCCCGTGCTACCAATGATAGTGTCGGACACACAATCTCGGGTCCTCACAAACTGTGGCCGGTTAGTGAGGTAGTCCAGGATCCATGATGACAGGTGCTGGTCCACCCCTGCGCACAGCAGCTTGTCTTTCAGGATCATCAGTTGGATGGTGTTGAAAGCACTGGAGAAGTCAAAGAACATGATCCTCACCGCATTCCTGGGCTTCTCCAGGTGGGACAGAGAACGGTGAAGGAGGAAGATCACTGCATCCTCCACCCCAATGACATGCTGGTAGGCAAACTGGAGTGGATCTATCGCTGGTCCCACCAGGGGGCGGAGGTGAGCAAGGAGCAGTCTCTCCAGGATCTTCATCAGGTGAGACGTCAGGGCCACTGGTCTGTAGCTGTTCAGATCTTTGGGGTGGGAAGTCTTTGGTACAGGAACCACACAAGATGTTTTCCACAACTGTGGTACCCTCCCCAGCTTCAGGCTCAGGTTGAAGATGTGCTCCACAATCCCACACAGCTGGTCTGCACAGGACTTGAGGAGCTTTGCGCTGATGCCGTCCGGTCCCGAGGCCTTCCTCGCCTTGATCTTCCTCAGCTCCGTCCTCACCTGGGTCTTAGTGAGGGCCAGGTTGGGGGGCTGTGTGCTAGGAGTGGGGGGGGTGTTGGTGGAGTGGGGTGTGGACAGCAGGTCTCGATGACTTTAGAGGCAGCAGTGGTTGTTGTGCAGTTGGGGGGGAGGGCTGTTGGTCAAACCTATTAAAAAACGGGTTCAGAATGTTCGCCCACTCCCTGCCCCCCATGGCCTGGGGGGAGGTATTCTTGAGCCCAGAGATGGTTTTAAGGTTTCTCCAGACCCCGCCGATGTCGCTCTGTTACAGCTTGTCCTCCATCTTCTTCCTGAAGCTGTCCTTGCCTTCTCTGATCTTCCTCCTCAGCTCCCTCTGTACGGACTTCAGCATCTCCCTGTTCCCCGACCTGAAGATCCTCTTCTTCTCTCTCAGAAGTGTTTTTATCTCAGGGTTGATCCAGGGTTTGTTGTTCGAGCAACACCGTATGGTCTTGGTGGGTACGGTGTTGTCCACACAGAAGCTGATGTAGTCCGTGATGGTGTGAGTGAGGCCATCGATGTCCTCACCATGTGGATCACAGAGCTGCTCCCAGGCAGTGGTTTGAAGACAGTCCTTTAGAGCGTCCATTGCCTCCTCAGACCAAAACTTCACTGTGCGCATGACCGGAGGTTGTCTGTGTACTAGGGGTTTGTACATCAGCAGGAGATGAACCAAGTTGTGATTCGATCTCCCGAGTGGGGGGAGTGTTGATGAGGTGTACGCCTCCTTAGTATTTGCATAGAATAAGTCCAGTGTTTTATTGTCTCTAGTGTGGCATGTGACATACTGGGTGAGCATGGGTAGAATGGGGGACATTGAAATATGGTTGAAATCACCTGAGATGAGGAGAAGAGCATCTGGGTGTTCTGTCTGCAGCCTGCCAGTTACTGAGCGGATGACGTCACGCGCTGTCCCAGCATTCGCCGTTGGATTTGTATAAATAACAATGCAGATCACGTGTGAGTATTCCCTCGGGAGATAGGTAGGCCGCATGCTAACAGCTAGCAACTCGATGTCTTTGCTGCAGTACTGTTCCTTAACCGTGATATGTCCATGTCTGCACCAGTAGTTACTGACATACATTATCACTCCCCCGCCTCTTGCCTTCCCACTGTCTGGTGTTCGGTCTGCCCGTATTGCGTGGAAACCTTCCAGTTTGATGTTAGCATCTGTTGCTAGTTCTGTTAGCCACGTCTCGGTAAACAACATCAAACTACTCTCTCTGTAGACGCTCTCGTAGCGGGAGATAGCCGCTAGCTCGTCAGTCTTAATGAGTAGCGATCGTACATTCCCCATAATAACGGATGGGAGGACGGGTCTGTACCTTATATTCCTCGCCCGCCGTCTTACTCCAGCTCGACATCCACACCGTTTCCGTCTTATTTCTCCCGGTATGTCAAGTTTTTGCGTTACCATCGTGGGCCGGTTAAGTGTTAACAGCTGGTCTCTATTGTACTGCCTCCTGCAAGAAACAGTGGCTCCGTCCGCTGGCTCAGCAGACATTTGGGCGATCTACGTGTCTGGATGGAATAAAGGTGTCACCGGGTCAGAAATGTTAGCAAGAGAGCCAGATAGTAAATAGAAATAGGAAGAAACTGATCCGCTGTTGCAAAAAGGCAGCCTACTCGTGTGGCGCCGGAAGTTATTGTTTAAGTTTAATGAAACCGATTTGTTCCTCTGAAATAATACGTTAAAATCTTCTCTAGTCGAGAAGCAAGAATTTTAGCCAGGATCTTTACATCTACATTTAACAAAGAAAGGGGCCTATAGGAAGCACAGGAAGAAGGATCTTTCCTGCTTTTTAAGAGAAGAGTTATTGAAGCTTGAGTTAAAGTGGGGGGCAAAGAACCCCTCTCCACAATGATTCATTAAACATTGACAAAAGTAAAGGGGACAGTTTAGCACTAAAAATTTTGAAAAATTCAATTGTGAAACCCACTGGGTCCAGGGGCTTTGTTTGATTGCATAGATTTAATTGCTTGTTGTAATTCATTTAAAAAAAGAAGAGTTTGCAATTGTTTAGACCTGTCTAGATCAACCCTAGGAAATTTTAAATTAGTCAAAAACTGATTCATGTGTGAGGGATCTGGTGGAAACTCTGATTTATATAATGATGAATAGAATGATTGGAAGGTAGAATTAATTTCTAATGGATCTGTGAGCAGCACACCAGACCCATTATCAATTTGGGAAATAATGCAAGAGTTGGACTGACGTTTTAACTGATGTGCCAATAGTCTACCAGCCTTTTCACCGTCCTCATAATAGGTTCCTTGTACTTGCAATAATAAGTGTTCGGCTGCAGTAGTGGAAATTAGATCAAATTGAGCTTGAACATCAAGATGTCTGTTATGCAAAGATGGAGAAGGGTTTATTGCACATACCTGATCCAAAGCTGCCGTTTCAGATATAAGTTCAGCTATCCTGGAGTTCTCTTTTTTCTTACTTGAAGAAGAATAAGAAATTATCTGACCTCTTAAAGGGCTGATGACAAGATTTTGACATTTTTTAGCATGTTGTGTAAACCCGAAAGTCATTGTCTATGATCAATATAATATTTACAACAGTACCTGCATAAACTAGTTATCATCAAAAAACCACAGCTGCTGACTGGACTGTGGTGCGGCCCACCGAATTAAGGGCGGCACCCCCATGACGTAAGAAACAGAACGGATGCCGGTGTTGTTGACTGGAATGACAGCAGCTTTGTAGCTCACAGTTTCTCTGATTTCTTGTTTTAATTTTATGGCTATGCCTTTGTGTTGTGTCGCAGGCTTAGATAAACAGCAGGCTGTGAAAGACCATATCACACGCTTCAGCTACAACTGTCATAAGCCTCCTTGTGCACTCCCCGTGCACTTTTATGCAGGAGGAGCGCACGAGGAGGGGAAGGATTAATGGATTTATGGGCAGCTTTGACCTACTTTCTGTGATCGCATGCTGACTTTCGCCGGTCCGGCCACAACCCCTCTCTCATTATCACCAGCTGATTAAAAATCCCACTCATCAGCTTTCCCGGTCCTCGCCCAGGTGCTTCTCATCACATCATCACCAGCAGTGCGTGTACTTAGCGGCCGTTTGCCAGTCATGCACTAATGGTCCATAGTATTGTCATCTGTGCTGTTTGTCTGCCAGTATTTTCAGCATTCTCACGACGTGTTAGTCACTCCATATTCGCCGTGGTTCTCATGCGTCCTTGAAGCGATGTCAACTCTGGGGCACAACTGTGGCTAACACGTCTCCTTTCATTTGTTCGCTGGGTGATGCCGGCCCCTGAACGCCATCAGTAAGTGTGTTTGTGTTTTTCGTATGTCTTCACCTTTTTGGGAATTGTCTCTTTCAGTATTACATGTGCTGTGGTGAACCCTGCACGTAAATCTTAGTTATTTCATCCTCCCTCTCCATGCCCTGCGTAAGAGCGCATGGAGGGTCATGATGAATGGATTTACGCGCAGAATTCACCACAGCACATGTACTGAAGATAAGGGTGATGACAACAGTTCCCAAAAAGGTGAAGACTTACAAAAATAAACAGAAACACTTACAGTTGGCATTCGGGGCCGACATTGCCCAGCGAACATGGAGAGGAGACATGCTAACCACGGTTGCGCCCCAGGACCAACATCGTTTCAAGGGGCGCAACAGAACCACGGCTGTGTGGAGTGGCTAACATGTCGTGATAGTGTTGGCAATATTGGCTTGCTGACAACATGGCAGATGATGCACACAAAACATGAACAGCTGACTGTCAAAGAGAGAGGCTGCGTGGTCGGACCGGCGAATCTTGGACAGTGTCCACCTGAAAGTGGCTCAAAACGCACATAAAACACATACAAAACAAAAACAACAAGACTCAAAATATAATATATAATAAACCCGATGCCTGAGCCACAGAGAATACACTGCTATGATTTTATTGAAAAATCAGGTTTAAATAAATTATATTTATGAACAAATAATTTGTTGCAATATCTGTAACAAAAGAATAACACTCGGTGTTCCCCTGCCGTGTGTTTGTTGCTGCTGCTGCGGTAGGCATGTGTGTCTCTCCACTGTCACTCTCTGAGTGTGACTCGCTAGGCACGATGCCCACTTGGCACAGCTCAAACCTATACGGTCTGATGCCCCCAGATTCTTCATTGTCATCCCATTCTTTGGAACTATAATCGTCTGAAGATTGGACAACACAAACCAATTCCAGACTACATGTGCTGGAACCATTGTCGATGTTTTCTACTGCTTCCATCCTGTGTGTACAATGGGCAGCCAAGCGCTGCGTTCTGTCGATGACATTACAACATGGGTACCTGAAAAAAGAAAGACAACTTTTTAGTTAAGGGGTTACGAAGCCTCCAGGGGTCAACCAGATCATTCTGATTCATAAAATCTGAGAATGACCTAGCCATAGCAGACTGAGATAGTGCGAACACTGGACCTATCTAGGATCGGGTCTATAACACAGTTTAAGTCGCCTCCAAGGATAAGAAGATGAGAGTTCAAATGCTGTATGCTGCTGAGGAGCCTATTAATGTCATGGTTAAGCTGACAGCTCACGTGCACGATGCTAGCACAGGAAGGAACCACACAAGGGGGGAACGTTCGACAGTTTATTAAATATGAAAAGCAGTGCACAGTTATTTAAACAGCCACTCGCCAGAGGAAACAATCCACCTGTGGAGAGAAAACGAGAGCTGTCAGTGGAGGAATGGAGTAGGAACTATGGTAGAGCCAAATTGCCACTTACTCGGGGTTCCGAGGATGGACCGGCAGAACTCCAGCGGGAAATAGACGAACCAGTAGGGTAGGGAGGAATAAGCTAGTAGTGCCTGACTGGGTGGAGATTGTTGCTGAGGAAGTGATGAGGTGGCAGGAGAGCGCACGCAGACCCAAGACACACCCGCATGATGGCAGCAACCAATAAGAGAGGAAAGAGAGCACAGTTTAGACGACGTGTCTAAGCTTAGCAAAACGACCTGTTTGCCTGAATTTAGGGCAGTATACCCAGACGAGCCAGCATTGACTGCGCAGAGGAGGCCTCCTTAAGTACGCTGGTCGATGAGCGGGCGCAGGTGTGTCCTCTGCCTCAGGTGCAGTGATGAGTTCATGAACGTGCGGCAGGATGGGAGGGACGCGCTCTCACTGCCTATGACAATTAACAAAAGAAACATCATTGAAATTAGGACCATAAATGTTGAAAAGTACAGCTTTAACATGCATTAGCAATCCTGCAATGATAATGTATCTGCCATTTTTATCCAAGATAACATCAGTGGATGTAAACTGTATGCCCTTATTAATCATAATAGCTGTTATGTATGTAAATAGGCTTGTATTACAAAGATGGCGGCCGGGTTGGTCATGGGATAGACAGGGGTGACTACTACAGGTTTCCGGTGGTGACGCCGCCCAGGGTATAAAAGAGAGGGCGGAAGAGGCTCTGCCTCTTTCGTCATGGAGCCACCTGGCCAGCAGGAGAGTGCCGTAAGCCTCTGTACATAGTTTGTGTATTGTATATAATAAACCCCTGTTAACCGAGGTGAGACTCATTCTTCCTTCCTACATTATGGACATAACAAATGGCGACGAGGTAAAAGCGGTAACGGAATGCTCTATTGCTAGTTTTCGGCCGTTTCTCGAGGCTCCAGGCGAGCCGCTCGTGCTGTGGCCTAGGTGGTTTGCTGCCTTTACCAGCTATCTTGTTGCACTGGGTTTGGGAGATATGGAGAAGCTCCGTGCACGAGCTGTGTTAGTATATAATTCAGGAATGGAAGGGCAGAGGATTCTTGAGAATTTGGGAGGAGCGGACAGCTTTGACGATGTGGTGCAGCTAATGGCGCACTACTTTAAGGCACCGGAGAACGTCATTGTGAAACGCATTAAGTTCTGACAGCGCCGCCAGTGGTCAGGAGAGCCCGTGTGAAGATTTGTGGCGGACCTCCAAGCGCTGGCGAGGGAATGCAGATTCGGGACCCTGGAGAACGAGATGATTTGGGACCAGTTGGCGGAGCACGTCTGTTGCACGGAGGCCCGGTCCAGGTTGTTGACTCACCCAGGAGAGATGACGTTAGCGGAGGCTGTCAAGCTCGCCCAACAGTACGAGGCAGCAGAGACCATCGTGAGGGGCCTAACTGAAGGGACCCCTCTGGAGAAGAACGTGGCTTGTGCTGAGGCACTGCATCTGGACCCTTGTGATGGCGAGTGCGGAGAGGATGATTTTGCCTCCGTGGTCAGGATAAGGTCTGCCCCGGTATGCCAAAATGTTATGAATGTGGGTCCACTGAGCACCGCTATAAGTCCAGAGTGTGCCCGGTGAAAGGAAAGCATTGTGGGAAATGCGGTCTTTTAAACCTCTCAGGACGGACCCAATGCCATCACGCAGGCTGCCCTGGATAAGGGTGCCGGATGGCATGACAGGACCCCCGATGAGGCTCATCAGGACGAGGTGCCAACGCTGGGAGAAAACAGGGCTAGACCGTGGAGCGTGGTTATCGTAAAGCGTTCCCAGCGATGACCTGCCAAGAGAAGACCCAGGAGAGCCTGTGTGTCAGAGCAGCTGGAGTTGGGGGCCAGTCGCAGGACCGGTGATCTGATGAAAAGGAAGTGGGCTCCCTCGAAGACCAAGGTTGATGCTCGAGTACACAGAGATCACAGTCCACTCGAACAGTGGGACAACCAGAGGCGATTCCAGGTGGAGCCCGGTCGGATGGAGGAAGTTGGGCGCAGGTCTATCCATGTCTGGAGACACCCAAGGGATCTGCGGCTGCCGGAGGTGGAGAGGAGACAGCGCAGCAGGAGCCCTGATGTGAAGAGACGGAGACGCCTTGAAAGGGATCCATCTGGGGACTGAGGATTTTATTTTGCATGTTTGTGTTGTTTCTTCAGTCTTGTTTTATGTTGGTTTTCCTATTTGGTGCCCCGGTGAATTAAAAAAAAAAACAAAAGAGGGTGAAAAGTAAGGGGATTTGATAAATTTGAGCTCTTTGTATGGTAAATTTTCTGTATGTTTTGTGTTGTTCTGACTAGTGGGGCTCATCTATACAAAGTAATGTGCTATTTTGAAATAAATTTTATTGAAATATTGTTTAATGTGCCCAATTTTGTGGGGCAGGACATGTTTGACTCTGGTAAATTGTGTTGACTTTTGGGGTTTAATTAGTCTGGCCAATGGCTTCTCTGTGTGAATGTACATTAGTATTTTTCTAGAGTTTGCCTGGCTCGTGTGACTGGTATTGATTGGATTTTAAGTATTTATTGAAATTTGGTTTAATTGGTTGTTTTATTTGTGTTGCCCCTTTTATACATTTTTACTCTGTGTGCCCATTGTGGGGTGGGAGTTGTGGTGGGGGGCCGCCTATAGGAACTGTCTTGTGCTTTATTGTATGTGTTTTGATGTGTTTAAAGGGATTACTTTCAGTTAGAAACACGGCCTATTATTATTTTGTTTGTATATTCTCCTGTTCCAAGAGGCAGAATAATCCGTTCAGCCGTGTAGGGGGTGCTGGTGGTCTACCCAGCCCCTCAGCCTTAGTTGTGTGAGTGGACAGGTGTTTGTTTATTTTCTGTACATATTTTTGGATTAGTGCGTGTGTCAGGTGATAAATTTGGGTGGGTTATTTGTGTGATTGGCGTTTTTTTTTTTTTTTTTTTTTTTTTTTTTGAGGGGTGGAAATGTTATTTATGTAAATAGGTTCAGGTTCAGGTTACTTTATTTGTACCCGTAGGTAGATTTGTTTTGCAGTTGGTGACATCCATATTTACAAGCCACAATTACATTCAACATAGACACAAACACAGGCACACATCTTACAAAATAGGTAAATATAAAATATGTACAATATAATTTTTATAGCTTGTTCAACTCTTTGACAGCAGCAGGGACAAAGCTGTTTTTGTAGCGCTGGGTTCTACTTTTTGGGACAGCAAACCTCCGTCTGGAGGGAAGAAGCTGAAAGTTGCAGTGCAAAGGGTGGGAGTCATCATTTAAAATCGAGTCGGCCATCCTCTGTACTTGTCTGGTGTACAGGGATGTCAGGCTCAGCTGTGACTCACCAAGCAAACGACTGGACCATCTGACTACCTGATCCAAGGATTTCCTCTGTTTCAGTTTTATCTGACCAAACCATGACATTAAAGAAAAGGATAAAACAGATTCAATAAAAGCCCGATAGAACATAGTCATTATGGTTCGGTCAATTTGGAAGCGTGCAAGTTTCCTCAAACAATGCAAATTTTGCTGACCCTTTTTGCACACCCTTTCACAGTTCACCTCAAAGTTCAATCCACTATCAATAATCGTCCCAAGATATTTGTACGATTGTACACATTCGGTGGTCTGGCCTTTTAGTATGGTGACTTTGTGCCTGGGAGTTTTCCTCCTAAAGTCAATAATCATATCTTTCGTTTTTGTTGTATTCAGCTGCAGGTAGGAATCCTCACACCAGTGAACAAAGTCATCAACTACTGGGCCATGGCCACTCTCACCATCCTGGAGGAGACTGACAATGACTGAGTCATCAGCATACTTTATAATGTGTCTGTTGTCATGTCTGCTCCGACACATGTTTGTGTATAGGATGAAGAGTAGTGGTGACAACACACACCCCTGAGGATAGGGGTGTGTGTTGGGGTATACCTTTGTAATACCATAGGCTGGTATTACAAAGATGGCGGCCGGGTTGGTCATGGGATAGACCAGGGTGGCTACTACCGGTTTCTGGTGGTGATGCCGCCCAGGGTATAAAAGAGTGGGCGGAAGAGGCTCTGCCTCTTTCGTCGTGGAGTCACCTGGCCAGCAGGAGAGTGCCGTAAGCCTCTGTACATAGTGTGTGTATTGTATATAATAAACCCCTGTTAACTGAGGTGAGACTCACTTTTCCTTCCTACATTATGGACATTTGAATGATAAATTTGACCTATCCAAGAACAACAAAGTCTGTGTTGCTCTTTAAGTCTGAGATGAGTCTCCTGTAAAAATACTATATCAGGATTATGACGTTTCAAGTGAAAACCTTAGACCTCTTAATTGGGTTACCCATTCCGCGAATATTCCAACTAAGGAATCGAACCTGCTCCAAGAGTACTAGATTTGAAATTGGAAGACATAAATCCAAGCATAAAGACAAGAGAACATTAATACAACCTCAAAAAGTCAGGGCAAATCCCTTCCCAAAAACCCCCAAACGATAAAGATAAAACAGCAAAAAGCTTCCAAAAGGGAGACAGTAGTGATAAAACAGAAAAACAATTGTTGCCACATTATTGTGACCATAAGTCGGTGAAACTAAGTTAACAAAATAAATAAAGGCCGCTCCTGCAGGCATAGTCACTTACCCTGAAAATTAGAATAGATTAAATAACTATAAATGTAAACATTCATGTAGAAATGAGGTAGCATTTGGCCTATTCAAACTTACTTGGAAAAGAAAAAAGAAGGAAAAAAACACATTAGGCTATACAGTATATATATACAGTATATATATATATATATATATATATACTGTATATATATATATATATATATGCAGAATGAAATACAATTGTGTATTTTGTCCATCATCCGAATTAAGCTCACTTATATGATACTGACCACTGATGGCCAAAGAGAGAGAAAAGGAACTGCACATTAATACATTTACACTGTCAAAGTCAATTAAGCTTTCCTCATTTTCAGAGTGTAAGCCATCGCTTTCTCTGCAGAAACAAAAACTTTATTCACACCTTTGTGACTGATCCTGAGTTGGGCAGGGTAAAACAAGCCATTGAGCACTCCCTCCATCTCACGCAGCAACTTCCTAGCCTCGTTGAAAGCTGCTTGAGCCCGAGCAACTTTGGCCGTGTAGTCGGGGAAGATAGAGATCTGGGATGACCCGACGACAATCCGTTGTTGTTCTCTGGCACCCCGCAAAGCCTCGACGTGGTCACTGTAGTAGTGAAATCTGACAATAACAGGACGTGGCCACTGACCGCGTCTTGATTTAGACTGGAGTGTCCGGTGCGCCCGGTCCAAAAGCGGCTCCTTGTCCAACTTCAGCGCCTCTTTAAGCATAGCCGCCACTGAAGTGGTAGACATAGTTTCTTCTTCAGAAATACCAACGATCTTAATATTATTGCGGCACGAGGTCTCACTTTGAGGTCTTCACATTTATTTTTGAGCTTTGCAGCCTCAGAGGTTAAACTATCCAGTTAAGCCTTCAATTCCAGAACATTGTCCTTGCAGGAAGACAAAGACTGCCCCATTTCTTCCATAGTGCCGCGGAGACTTGCTAATTCGGTGTCAGAAGCAGCTTTGTCACTCACCAGTTGTGCTTTAACCGTATGAAGGTCAGCTCTAATGGTGGACAGATCATCTTCTAAAGCAGCACGAAGTTCGGCTTTAAATATTTGGCCAATGTCCGCTCGTAATGTGGCTAACAGCTCTAGCCTTAGAGCTTCAGTGATAGCACACTGTTGTTGCCCTCCAGGTGAAGTGCTGCCGCTGGGCGGAGACGACATACCAGAAGCCGAAGCTTCCACCTGCCCTGTAGGCCTTTGCTGATGTGATGCAACTCAAGATTTAGCTCCTTTGCTGGACATATTAAATTACTCCACCGAGTCACAAAGGGTAGAAGGACGATTAAAAACACCTCAAAATTACTTTACCATGAGATAGGTGTAGAAGAGTGCCAAAAAAATAACAATTTTGCACCAACTCTGCAGGAGCACACGTCTTACTCCATTGCCTTGTCTAGTCAGGAACCACCTTTTTAAGGTCATGCCACAGCATCTCAATCAGATTCAGTTCAGGACTTTGACTAGGCCACTCCATAGTATTCATTTTGTTTTTCTTAAGCCATTCAGAGGTGGACTTGGTGGTGTGTTTTGGATCATTGTCCTGCTGCAGAACCCAAGTGCGCTTCAGCATGAGGTCACAAACAGATGGCCGGACATTCTCCTTCAGGATTTTTTGGTAGACAGCAGAATTCATGGTTCCATTTACCACAGCAAGTCTTCCAGGTCCTGAAGCAACAAAACAGCCCCAGACCATCACACTACCACCACCATATTTTACTGTTGGTATCATGTTCCTTTTCTGAAATGCAGTGTTACGTTTACATTGGATGTAATGGGACACACACGTTCCAAAACGTTCAACTTTTCTTTCGTCAGTCCTCAGCGTATTTCCCCAAATGTCTTGGAGATCATCAAGATGTTTTCCGACAAAACTGAGATGAGCCTGTCACGATGTGAGCATGGAGGGGATCCCGCCGTACTCTGTCTCTTTGCCTTTTTTCTATATTTGTATATTTGTTGTATTTTGTGTTCTTTGGTTTCTGCATATCTCGTAGTTTTTTATTTTCCTCATCCCTTTGTTTATGTCATCATAGTTTCGTTGCTCTTTTATCTGGTATTAGTTTGTATGTATTTTTCAGTCCTTAGTTGTCAACATTTTATTCTTTGTATCGTACTGTTGTGCTCTCTCTCTGGGGTGACAGCTGTCAGTGGCACTTCCGGGATTTTGCTCCATTGTGGGCAGTATCCTTGTCAGCTGTCAGTCCCGTCTCCTCCCCTCTCATTGCTCCCAGCTGACCCGAGTCTGTAATCATTGTTTCCTCCTGCCCGCTGTGGTATCCACACCTGTTATCATTTGTATGATGCCTTATTCAAGACCCACTGCTCCATGTATTCCTCGCTGCGGTCTTCATCTAACCAGACATAAGTTTGACGTCCTCTTTTTTTCTTCTTTGTTACCGTGTCAGTCTCCCTGTAGCCCTGTAGCGTTTTTGTGCACTTTGTACTTTATGTTTGTAATAAACCGTCACAAACTCACAGTTCAGCATGTGGGTCTCCTCTCTGCCCCGGAGGGGCATTCCTGACAGAGCCTTTATGTTCTTTTTGCTCAGCAGTGGTTTTCGTCTTGGAACTCTGCCATGCAGGCCATTTTTGCCTAGTCTCTTTCTTACGGTGGAGTCATGAACACTGACCGTAACTGAAGCAAGTGAGGCCTGCAGTTCTTTGGATGTTGTTGTGGGGTCTTTTGTGACCTCTTGGATAAGTTGTCGCTGCGCTCTTGGGGTAATTTTGGTCAGTCGGCCACTCCTGGGAAGGTTCACGACTGTTCCATGTTTTTGCCATTTGTGGATAATGGCTCTCACTGTGGTTCACTGGTGTCCCAAAGCTTTAGAAATGGCTTTATAATCTTTTCCAGACTGATAGATTTTAATTACTTTGTTCCTCATTTGTTCCTGAATTTCTTAGCATGATGGGCAGCACGGTGGTGCAGTGGTTAGCACTTTTACCTAACAGCTTGAAGGTTCCAGGTTCGAATCCCCAGGCTGGCAGGGACAGGAACCTTACTGTGTGGAGTTTGCATGTTCTCTCTGTGCTGTGTGGGTTTCCTCCGGGGGCTCCGGTTTCCTCCCACAATCCAAAGACATGCATGTTAGGTTAATTGGTTGTTCTAAATTGTCCCGAGATATCTACCTCCTATAGGCCCTTAGAATAGAGGGTTAGTACTAGTGATGCGCTTTGAGTGGTCTTTGAAACTAGAAAAAGCGCTATATACAGTAAGTACAGGTCCTTATGTCTAGCTTTTGAGGGTCTTTTGGTCTACTTCACTTTGTCAGGCAGGTCCTATTTAAGTGACTTCTTGATTGAGAACAGGTGTGGCAGTAATGAGGCTTGGGTGTGGCTAGACAAATTGATCTCAGCTTTCTAAAGAGTGATAAACCACAGTTAATTTATGTTTTAACGGGGGGGGGGGGTCACTTTTTCACACAGGGCCATGTAGGTTTGGATTTTTTTTACCCTTAATAATAAAACACCTTCATTTAAAAACTGCATTTTGTGTTGGTTTTTTTTAATCTTTTTTTATGTTTAAATTTGTTTGATGATCTGAAACATTTAAGTGTGACAAACATACAAAAAAATGAGAAAGCAGGAAGGGGACAAACACTTTTTCACACCACTGTATATAGCACCTTTCATTCAAACTTTCAGTAAAGGTGTGTAATGGCACACTGAACACATGATTAGATTTTGGTAATCTCAAAATGCATGCCTCCGCCAAAGCTCTTACCTTCTCTCAGAGTGTTTGCAATAATACTTCAAAACTACTGGATGGATATGGATGAAATTTTCACCAGAGGTGGTTCTTGGGCTACAGACGGATCCATTACATTTTGGTGATGATCTGAGAATGCATACCTCAGCCAAGGTTCTTATCTTTCACAGTGTGTTAGCAACAATACTCCAAAACTAATGGACAGACAAACAAACCCATTACATTTTGGAGGTGATCCATGAGGAACGGAAGGAGCATTGGTGGAGGTCTGTGCTCTCTGAATGCTTTCTAGTTTGAAAATACCACGATAACCTCTTTGATTTTTGTTTTAAAAAAATTAATTGCTGTGATTTATGTCATTTGAAGAGGTGATTTCCTTCCATTCAATTTTGTTTATTGCCATCGTTGTATTTTTGTTGTTGGTTTTTTGGGATTATATAATTTACTGTGTTACCTGATGACTTCTTAAATGGATTTGAAAGCTATTTCCGTGGACGTTTTCTTGTTGCCATTATTATATTGTGGTCAGACAGTCCTGTTAATGTCATGATTACTAGAAATATCAGCCCACGTGCAAGATGCTACACCAGAGAATGCACACAATGCAGAGGCAAAATTTTAAACACAATTTTGTTGAAAAGAGCTGATGCAAGATTAGCGGAAAAAACACCTCACTCACCAGAGGAGAGACCAGCCTGTAAGGAGGGAGACAGGAGCAGATTAGTGTGAGGAGGAGGCAGGGTATAATGAATAATAGGAAAACTCTTACGAGTGAGAGCAGAGAGCCCGACGAGGAACCCAGGAAGGCAAAGATGAATGGGAAAGGAAGCTGCGGATGAGTAGGGCTGAAAAGATGTCTGACCGGGTGGAGTAGGCGATCTGGAGTTAAGACGCTGATGAAGGAGCAGGTGAGCGCACAACGAACCCCTGGGGACACACTGCAAAGATGGCAGCAACCTGAGAAGGAGAAAGAGAGACAGATTATTCCTTGGGTTCCTAGACAATTAAGACTTTACTGACTTAATTTTTTAATGGCAGTATACCCAACGAGCCAGCGCTGGAGCATTCACAAACTGGTCCTTTTAATCGCTGGCAGTGAAGAGACAGCAGGTGCGCTCACTCACACAGGTGTATTGATTACCTGCAGAGCCAGAGAACCTCCCACAGGACGGGAGGGGGAGTGCACTCACCAGATCATAACAGTGTCCCCCCCCCCAAGGGACGCATCCTGGTGGCCCACCGGGCTTGTTGGGATGGGCTCAGTGAAAGGCCCGGACCATCTCCTTGTCATGGAAGTACGAACAGGTCCGTAGCCCTTCCAGTGGACCAAGTACTGCAGCCCCCGGCCCCGATAGCGAACATTCAGAATTCTCTGAACGGTGTAGGTGGTCTGGCCGTTGAGGATCCAAGGAGGAGAAGGCTTTGGGGGGGGGGGGGCGCAGAGAGGATTGGTGGAGAGGGGCTTGATCTTGGATACATGGAAGGTCAGATGAATATGGAGAGTCAGCGAAAGCTCCAGATGGACTGTCACATCATTGATAATTCGGGAGATGGAAAACGGCCCCAGGAAGCGAGGTGACAGCTTACGAGATTCCATCTTTAGAGGCACCTGGTCTGCCGATAGCCACACCTTCTGCCCAACCATATATCTGGGAGTTGCAACCTGCCTGCTGTCTGCGTACTGCCGGTTCCATTCAGTGGAGCGGAGAAGCGCTGCGCGGGTGGCCCTCCACAGGCAGCGACAACGGCGAGTGTGGGCCTCCACAGATGGCATGGCTCTCCGCCATGGGCAACGGGGTGGGGGGGTACCCCATAGATGCATCGAAGGGTGTTAATCCGGTAGCCAATGAAACTGCAGAGTTGGGGGCGTACTCCACCCAGGTCAGATGAGTGCTCCACATAGATGGGTTGCAGGATGCCACACATCATTTTTTTTTTTCAACATCCGGCGCCACACGATTCGGCTCCCTTTTTGCAACAGCGGCTCAATTCTGAGCTTTTTTTTTTTTCTTCCTCAAACTTTCTGATCCAGCGACAACTTTCTGATCGGCGACACATTATACATCATGGACATGCAGATCGCCCCAAATGTCTCCAGAGCCGGTGGACGGAGCCACTGTTTATAGCAGGAGACAGTACAGCAGGGAACAGCTGTTAGCACTTAGCCACCACTCGGTGCTAACAGAAAAACTCGACATACCGGGAGAAATAAGACGAAAACGACGTGGGTGTCGTGCTGGTGTAAGACGGCGGGCAAGGAATATAATGATTCTTTTTTCTAAAGCCCATCCAGGGACAAGAGTTGCAAATTAGCTAATAGCTATACACTCTATGTGCAACACATCAGATTGATTGTCTTTGATTAATTGTCTATGTTTATTGCACTGTCCCTGTCAAATAAACTAATCTACTACTACTACCCTCCCATCCGTTGTTATGGGGAATGTACGATCGATAATAGGAAAGACAGATGAGCTAGCAGCTATCTCCCGCTACGATAGCATATACCGGGAGTGCTGCCTTATGTTATTTACTGAGACGTAGCTATCAGAACTAGCAGCAGATGCTAACATTGAACTGGAGGGTTTCCACGCAATACGGGCAGACCGAACACCAAACAGTGGGAAGGCACGGGGCGGTGGAGTGATAATATATGTTAATAACAACTGATGCAGACCGGAACATATCACGGTTAAACAACAACACTGCAACAAGGACATGGAGTTGCTAGCTGTTAGCATGCGGCCTACCTATCTCCCGAGGGAATACTCACACGTGATCTGCATTGTAATTTATGCAAATCTGACAGCGAACGCTGGGACAGCGCGTGATGTCATCCACTCAGTAACTGGCAGGCTGCAGACAGAACACCCAGATGCTCTTCTCCTCATCTCAGGTGGCTTCAACCATGTTTCACTGTCTCCCATTCTACCCACGTTCACCCAGTATGTCACATGCCACACTAGAGACAATAAAACACTGGACTTATTCTATGCAAATACTAAAGAGGTGTACACCTCATCACCACTCCCCCCACTCGGGAGATCGGATCACAACTTGGTTCATCTCCTGCCGGTGTACAAACCCCTAGTGCTCAGACAACCTCCGGTCATGCGCACAGTGAAGTTATGGTCTGAGGAGGCAATGGACACTCTAAAGGACTGTTTTGAAACCACTGCCTGGGAGCAGCTCTGCGAGCCACATGGTGAGGACATCGATGGCCTTATTCACACCTTCACGGACTACATCAGCTTCTGTGTGGACAACACTGTACCCACCAAGACCATACGGTGTTGCTCGAACAACAAACCCTGGATCAACCCTGAGATAAAAACACTTCTGAGAGAGAAGAAGAGGATCTTCAGGTCGGGGAACAGGGAGATGCTGAAGTCCGTACAGAGGGAGCTGAGGAGGAAGATCAGAGAAGGCAAGGACAGCTTCAGGAAGAAGATGGAGGACAAACTGCAACAGAGCGACATTGGTGGGGTCTGGAGAAACCTTAAAACCATCTCTGGGCTCCAGAATACCTCCCCCCAGGCCACGGGGGGCAGGGAGTGGGCGAACAATCTGAACCTGTTTTTAATAGGTTTGACCAACCGCCCTCCCCGCCGACTGCACAACAACCACTGCTGCCTCTGAAGACATTGAGTCCTGCTGCCCACACCCCACTCCCAACACACAGCCCCCCAACATGATTCTCACTAAGACCCAGGTGAGGACAGAGCTGAGGAAGATCAAGGCGAGGAAGGCGTCGGGACCGGACGGCATCAGCGCAAAGCTCCGCAAGTCCTGTGCAGACCAGCTGTGTGGGATTGTGGAGCACATCTTCAACCTGAGCCTGAAGCTGGGGAGGGTACTACAGTTGTGGAAAACATCTTGTGTGGTACCTGTACCAAAGACTTCCCACCCCAAAGATCTGAACAGCTACAGACCAGTGGCCCTGACATCCCACATGATGAAGACCCTGGAGAGATTGCTCCTTGCTCACCTCCACCCCCTGGTGGGACCAGCGATGGCTCCACTCCAGTTCGCCTACCAGCATGGCATTGAGGTGGAGGATGCGGAGATCTTCCTCCTTCACCGTTCTCTGTCCCACCTGGAAAAGCCCAGGAATGCAGTGAGGGTCATGTTCTTTGACTTCTCCAGTGCTTTCAACACCATCCAACCGATGATCCTGAAAGACAAGCTGCTGTGCGCAGGGGTGGACCAGCACCTGTCATCATGGATCCTGGACTACCTCACTAACCGGCCACAGTTTGTGAGAACCCGGGACTGTGTGTCTGACACGATCATCAGTAGCACGGGGGCCCCCCAGGGAACAGTTTTGGCTCCCTTCTTGTTCACTCTTTATACTGTGGACTTCTCACACAACACAACACACTGCCATCTACAGAAGTTCTCTGACGACTCTGCGATTGTTGGCCTCATCTCCAACGAAGATGAAGCTGAGTACAGAGGGCTTATCCCGGACTTCGTGGACTGGTACCATCGGAACTGCCTCCAGATCAACGCGAGGAAAACTTAGGAGCTGGTGGTGGACTGCCGCAGGCAAGGACAACCCCTCACAGCACCAGTAAATATACAGGGAACAGACATCGAGATGGTGACATCCTACAAGTACCTGGGTGTTCATCTGAACAATAAACTAGACTGGTCACACAATACTGACACACTCTACAAGAAGGGACAGTGCAGACTGTTCCTACTGAGGAGACTCAGGTCTTTTGGTGTACAAGGGCCGCTGCTGAAGACATTCTACGACACGGTGGTGGCATCAGCCATCACTTTTGGAGTGGTCTGCTGGGGCAGTGGTGTTACAGCAGCTGATAGGAAGAGACTGAACAAACTGATCAAGAAAGCTAGCTCTGTCCTGGGGCAACGGCTTGACCCAGTGGAGGAGATGGGAGAGAGAAGGATGGTAGCTAAACTGTCATCTCTGCTGGAGTCCGAGTCCCACCCTATGCAGGACATACTGAACGCACTGAGGAGCTCATTTAGCAGCAGACTACATCACCCTAGGTGCACAACCGAGAGGTTTCGCAGGTCCTTCCTACCTACGGCTGTCAGACTGTATAACCTAAGCAGGGCTGCTCGCAGAGATAGCAAAAAAACGTGACAACCTAATAGTAGTGAATGCAAAAGACGCAATAGACTTACACAATGATCCCCTCCGGTATACAACTAGGAAAATACCAGTCGCTACGGAGGGTGACAATATGTATGGGTACATAATCATACCTTGTAGGATAACTAAGTAGACGGTTATGCTGTTCATTCCATCTAGCTACAATGCTCCGCACTGTGTGTGTTTATATATTTATATATTTATTCCATCTAGCTACAATGCTCCACACTGTGTGTGTCTATATATTTATATATTTATTCCATCTAGCTACAATGCTCCGCACTGTGTGTGTTTATATATTTATATATTTATTCCATCTAGCTACAATGCTCCGCACTGTGTGTTTATATATTTATATATTTATATGTATATATGTATACTCGCTGCTCTTGTTTTTTCTTGTCTTCTGATTGTTGCTCTGAGCGTTACTGTCCCTGTGCTGTTGCAATCCTGGAATTTCCCTACTGTGGGACTAATAAAGGCTTATCTTATCTTATTTTATCTGAGGGCGGCCTCCAGGGATTGCCTGGTCCGCTCAGCCTGCCTGTTGCTCTGAGGGTAGTATCCAGATGACACACTGACCGAGGTGCCCAGGGCACGACAAAAAGACTTCCATACTTGCGATGTAAATTGTGGCCCCCGGTCAGACGCAATGTCCAGGGGAATGCCGTGAAGGCGGATGACGTGGTGAGTGAAAAGGCTGGCAGTCTCTGTGAGGTGGAGGGCAGTTTGGGGAGGGGTACTAAATGAACGGCCTTAGAAAAGCGGTCGACAATAGTGAGGATGACAGTGTTACCATTAGAAGAGGGAAGTCCAGTGACAAAGTCCAGGGCTACATGTGACCGGGGCAGCTGGGAATTGGGAGGGGATGAAGCAGCCCAGCGGGAGGGGAAGAATCAGATTTATTTCTGGTGCATGTTTGACATGCTTTGACATAATCCCAGACATCCATCCACAGCGTGGGCCACCAGAACAGTCGTTAGATGAGGTTGATGGTCCGGGAAACCCCTGGGTGGCAGGCAAAATGACTAGTATGACCCCACCTGATAACATCACTGCGGAGGCCAGCTGGGACAAACAGCCAATCCTCAGGTCCTCCCTCGGGTTTGGGCTCAGTGGCCTGGGCCTCTCAGACCCTCTGCTCGAGCTCCCAGGCAAGAGCACCTAAGATACATGAGGGGGGCACAACGGGCTGGGGGAGGGAGGAGGGGGCTGAGTGGTCAGAGGTAAACTGGCAGGAGAGAGCGTCAGGTTTGATATTGCGGGAGCCTGGCCTATAGGTGGTGGTAAGATTAAATCTAATAAAGAATAAGGTCCAACGGGCCTGCCGGGCATTTAATCGGCGGGCTGACTGGAGATAGTCTAAATTTTTATGGTCGGTCCACACCACGATAGGATGAACAGCTCCCTCCAGCCAGTGCCTCCACTCCTCCAGAGCCAATTTAATGGCCAAGAGCTCTCAATCCCCTACGTTGTAATTCCTCTCAGCCGGCCTGAGCTGCCGAGAGAAATACGCGCATGGGTGGAGCTTCTGATCGGAGGTCGAGCGCTGTGAGAGGACAGCGTCCACCCCCGAATCAGAAGCATCCACCTCTACAATGAATTGGAGCTGAGGGTCGACCTGGGCCAAGATGGGAGTGTTGGAAAATAGGCCCTTCAGTTTAGAGAAGGCTCATTCAGCTGCCTCAGACCAGGTGAAAGGCACCTTGACCAAGATCAGCTGCATAAGAGGCTGTGCCTCTCCACTGTAATTTATAATGAATTGATGGTAGAAATAAGCAAAACCTAGGAAGCGATGAAGCTCCTTACGGGACTGGGGTATTGGCCAATCAAGCACAGCCTCCACCTTGGCCAGATCGGCCCTCAGCTCTCCCTCAGCAACAATAAAACCCAGGAAGGAAGTGGAGCTGGTGGAAAACTCGCACTTTTCGGCTTCCACAAAGAGCTGGTTTTCCAGGAGCTGCTGTAACACGGCCCTGACATGGACTGAGTGCTCCTCTGGCGTGTGTGAAGAAATCAAAATATCGTCAAGATAGACAAAAACGAATTGATTAACCATATCGCGCAGGACGTCATTAATCATTCCCTCCTAATCTATTGCTCTCGTCTCTCTCCTCAGGCTGAGTGTTCCCCTGGTGAGTAGCGTTTTTCTCTTGCGGAGTGTTCTTGCATTAATAAAATTCAAATCAAATTTGCTTCTTTGTGTCATAGTGTGCTTTCTCTGTTGTCACTCCCTGCATGTGAGCTATCAATAAATACCAATCATGACAGAACGAGCCAGCCATGGTGCAAGCTCAGCGGGAGTGGCATCAGCAGAAGACTCCGCTTTAGACCGTTTAGATGCCACAGAGATGCAGGTGGCCGTGCTTACTCAGCTGCTGCAAGTCATTACGCAGCAGCTGGTCATGGTTGCCGAACTTTTGGACCATTTGTCTCAGCCAGTTTCCATCCCTCCACCTGTTGCCCCAGTTTCTTCCACCATGCGCCGAACCACCTCCGTTCCCTCACCTGCCCCGTACGTGGGGGAGGTGGGGAAATGTAGGGGGTTTCAGCCCGGAGGGTCTCATTTATTCATTTGAGAGATTTGTGGCCGAATTCACTCGCACATTTGACCGTACAGAAAGCAAGGGGAACATCATGAGCCGCTTAATGTCACTCCGTCAGGGTAGCCGGTCTGCTGCCAACTACTCTGTGGAGTTCCGGGTTGTCGTGGCGGACTCAGGATGGAATGACGTTTCGTTACGAAGCGTCTTCCTCCAGGGTTTAAGCGAACACCTCCAAGACAACCTAGTGGTTCATGCAGTCTCCTCCTCCTTGGACGGTTTAATTGATCAGACTGTCAGTCTCGACAACCGATACCGCGAGCGTGCGAAGGAGCACAAAGCCTCCTCCTACCTGCCCAGTGCGCACGCATCCCCTTTGGCTTATGACACAGCTGGAATCAATTCCTTCTCTGAGCCTATGGAGTTCGTCCGGGTCCTTCCGACTCTAGAAGAGCGCCAGAGGCGAAGGAGAATCGGTGCCTGCATGTATTGTGGCTCTCTCAAGCACACACTGCAGGAGTGCCATCTGAAGCCTATAAGATGCAGCCCGTCAGCAGCCTTGTGGGGTTTGATGGGCGAGAAATCCAATCATCCCCCCGGTAACTTCTCCATTTCGGCCCTCATTCAGTTGCCGGGGTTGAGAGGAGGGCTAAGGTTTTAATTGATTCAGGGCCGGAGCAGAATTTCATCTCTGCAAGCTTCGTGCGGGATGTAGGCATCCCCATGATCAAATTGCCCATGTCCCTAAATGTAACTACATTGTCGGGTGAAAAAGTGGCCACCATCATCGGGAAAACGGAGCCGGTGTCCATCCTTCTTTCTGGCAACCACCGGGAGACTATTTCGTTTTATATTCTCCCTAAATCCAGTCACCCGGTGGTTCTTGGATACCCGTGGCTCCAGAAACATAACCCTATTATTAACTGGGCAAATAATTCCATCTCTTACTGGAGCCCGTATTGTTTGGCATCCTGTCCCAGCTCGGCCGAGTGTTCACCTGCACTGTCCATCTCTTCCCCTCCGGTGGAGCCGCCGGACCTCAGCCTAGTGCCCGAGGTCTATCATGATCTCGGAGAGATCTTTAGCAAATCTAGAGCACTTTCTTTACCTCCCCATCGCTCCTATGATTGTGCAATAGACCTTCTCCTGGGTGCACGGCTGCTGTCCAGCTGGCTCTACAGTATTTCTGGGCCAGAGAGGGAGGTGATGGAGAGCTATCTTAAAGATTCCCTGAATGCCGGCCTTATTCGGCCTTCATCGGCTCCTCTTGGGGCAGGGTTCTTTTTTGTCAGGAAGAAGGACGGTTCCCTAAGCCCGTGCATTGATTATTGTGAACTCAATGCTATAACAATTAAGGACAAATATCCTCTGCCCCTGATAAACTCCACATTTGAGCTCCTTCAGCGCGCCAAAGTATTTACCAAATTGGACTTGCGGAATGCGTATCATCTGGTTCGCATTCGTGAACGGGACGAATGGAAGACGGCCTTTAAAACACACTTGGGGCGATTCGAATATCTGGTGATGCCATTTGGGCTCACCAATGCCCCCGCCGTCTTCCAACGTATGATCAGTGATGTCCTCCGCGATATGGTCGATCAATTTGTTTTCATTTATCGCGATGACATTTTGATTTTTTCACGCACGCCAGAGGAACACGCAATCCATGTCAGGGCCGTTTTACAACGGCTCCTGGAGAATCAGCTTTATGTTAAAGCAGAGAAGTGTGAGTTTTCCACCCGCTCTACTTCTTTTCTGGCCTTTATCGTGGCTGAGGGAGAGCTGAGGGCCGACCCGGCCAGGGTGGAGGCTGTGCTAAATTGGCCTACACTACACTCCCGCAAGGAGCTTCAATGTTTCTTGGGGTTTGCAAATTTTTATCGCAGTTTCATTAGAAACTATAGAGGGGTAGCACAGCCTCTGACCCAGCTGACCTCGGTAAAAGTGCCCTTTAGTTGGTCCGAGGCAGCTGAACAGGCCTTTCACAAATTGAAGGGTTTGTTCTCCAACCCTCCTATCTTGGCCCAGGTCAACCCCCAGCTCCAGTTTATTTTAGAGGTGGATGCATCTGACTCGGAGTGGGCGCTGTTCTATCGCAGCCTTCAACCTCAGATCAGAACTCCATCCTTGCGCATATTTCTCTCGGAGGCTCACGCTTGCCGAGAGGAACTACGACATAGGAGACCGAGAGCTGTTGGCCATTAAATTGGCCCTTGAGGAGTGGAGACACTGGTTGGAGGGAGCGGCCCAGCCCAAAATTATGTGGACCGACCATAAAAATTTAGAATATCTCCAGACGGCCCGCAGGCTGAATGCCAGGCAGGCCCGCTGGGCCTTATTCTTTGCTAGATTTAATTTTACCACCATCTACAGGCCTGGCTCCCGCGATGTTAAACCGGACGCTCTCTCCCCTCCCGCAAGTTCTGCCCCGACTCTCCCACCCCTTGATCCCTCCCCCAATCCATTGTCCCACCTCCTGCTTCCTCGGAGCGCTCACGTGGGACACTGAGTGGAGGGTCCGGCAGGCTCTATCCACAGAACCCATACCAGAAGGGGGCCCTGATGGTCGACTGTTTGTTCCGGCCACTCTCTACAACAATGTCATCAAGTGGGGCCACACCAGCTTCTTTGCATGCCATCCTGGGATCACTCGAACTATCAGTCTCATTCGTCGGGTGTTCTGGTGGCCCACTCTGCGGACTGACGTCCGGGATTGTGTCAGCGCTTGTCAAGTCTATTGCCACAACAAATCAGACTCCTTGCTCCCTTCTGGCCTTCTCCATCCACTCCCCATCCCTCACCGACCCTGGTCCCATATTGTCCTGGACTTCGTTACCAGACTTCCTCCTTCTCAAGCTAACACTGTTATCCTCACCTGCGGGGATCGTTTCTCTAAGGCGATCCACCTGGAGACCCTTCCCAAACTACCCTCTGCTTTTGAAACAGCAAACCTCCTCACCAATCATGTCATTTGCGTATATGGTATCCCTGTAGACATTGTGTCTGACCGGGGCCCACAATTCATCTCCCAAATCTGGAAAGCCTTCTGCTGCTCCTTAGGCACCACTGTCAGTCTCACATCGGGGTACCATCCACAAAGCAACGGGCAGGCTCAGCGAGCCAACCAATCCTTGGAGGCCACTCTTAGGTGCGTGGCAGCCTGCAACCAAAGTTTATGGAGTACTCATCTGGCCTGGGTGGAGCACTCCCACAACACTGCGATCTCAACAGCCACCGGGTTGACCCCATTTGAGGCATCCATGGGGTACCCCCCCCCCCTTTGTTACCAATGGCGGAGAGGGAAGTGGCAGTTCCATCGGTGGGGCCCACGCACGCTGCTGTCGCCAGCTATGGAGAGCCACTCGTGCTTTCCTTGCACAGTCAGCCGAACTCAATCGCCAGTACACTGACCGCAGGCGGACTCCAGCTCCAAAGTATGCCATCGGGCAGCAGGTGTGGCTGGCAGTGGACCAGGTGCCACTGAGAACAGAGGTCCAGGAAGCTTTCTCCTCGTTTCCTGGGTCCATTTCCCATTTCAAGAATCATCAACGACGTCACAGTCCACTTAAAGCTGCCACCGGGGATGTGGATACACCCCACCTTTCATGTCTCTAAGATCAAGCCCCTCTCCGCCAGCCCTCTCTGCCCTCCCCCGAAGCCGCCTCCTCCCCCTCGGATCATCGACGGCCAAACCACCTACATGGTTCAGAGGATTCTGGATGTTCGCCGTCGGGGCCGGGGGCTTCAATATCTCGTCCACTGGAAGGGCTACGGACCAGAAGAAAGGTCATGGATTCCTGGTTCCAACTTCCATGACAAGGGGATGGTCCCAGCCTTCCACAAGGCTCATCCCACCAAGCCCAGTGGCCCACCAGGAGGTGCTCCTTGGGGGGGATGGGGGGGGGGGACACTGTTATGATATGGTAAGTGCACTCTTCCCCGCCCGTCCGGTTCAACTTTCACCTACTCTGTGGGCAATCATCTCCACCTGTGTGATGAGACGCACCTGTTACCTCTGACTCACCAGCGCTTAGCGCTTAAATAGACCTTCTCTTCAACACCTTGGTGCTGGCTTGTTGGGTATACTACCTGCTTCAGCAGTAAGTTCTATTTTCCTCTAAACTTGAAAAACCTTTTAATCATTTGCTTGCCTCTCCACAGGTTGCAACCTCCTTCGTGGTGCGTCTCCAGGGTAGTTGTGCGCTCACCTGCTTCTTCACCATTACCACGTCAGCGACCATCATCACCCAGTCAGACACCTCAACCAGCTCCACTCCTGCCTTTCAGCATCACCATCTAGTTCACCCTAAGTGCTGGGTTCTTCTGCCGGGCTCTCTTATATTCCCACGTGAGTGTAGTCCTATTTTCCCTTATCTGAGTCTCCCTCCTAATCTACTGCTCTCATCTCTCTCCTCAGGCTGAGTG
Source organism: Pholidichthys leucotaenia (assembly GCA_020510985.1). Lineage (NCBI taxonomy): Eukaryota > Metazoa > Chordata > Actinopteri > Cichliformes > Pholidichthyidae > Pholidichthys > Pholidichthys leucotaenia. Next base: position 55,384,022 of record CM035844.1, on the reverse strand, counting down.
TTCCCCTGGCGAGTGGCGTTTTTCTCTAGCGGAGCGTTCTTCTTGCATTAATAAAATTCAAATCAAATTTGCTTCTCTGTGTCATAGTGTGCTTTCCCTGTTGTCACTCCCTGCATGTGAGCTGTCAATAAATACCAATCATGACAGGAGCAGCATGAATCGCCAGGTCATCATGAAGGCTGGCATTGAGACCCTGGAGGAAGGCGCTTCTTAAGGAAAAGTCATTCCAACCAGAATCTGCTGCGACGACCCGAAACTCCACAGAGTAATCGGCTGCTGACCGACTGCCCTGGTGCAGTGACAAAACACGACTCATGATGTTGTTTTCACTCTCTGAGCAATCAAAAGCCCAGGTAAACTTGTTAATAGTTAGTTAGCTAGTCAGAGCCCACATCATATCACTTCTCCCACAGTGTTTGGACCCCCACCAGTTCGCTTATAGAACCAACAGATCCACTGAAGATGCTGTAGCCACAGCCCTCCACCCTGCCCTGTTTCACCTGGAGCAGCCAGAGAGCTATGTGCGGATGCTATTTGTGGACTATAGCTCCGCCTTTAATACCATCCTCCCCGGCAGACTGGTGTCCAAACTCAGGGAATTAGGACTTCCATATTCCATTTGTACTTGGATCCAAAGTTTCCTCTCAGATCGCAGCCAGAGGGTTAAAGTGGGACCTCACATGTCCACCACCATTAGTCTCAGTACCGGCTCCCCACAAGGCTGTGTGCTGAGCCCCCTGCTGTACAGCCTTTACACCTATGACTGCACCCCCATACACCACAGCAACAGCATCATCAAGTTTGCCGACGACACCACAGTGGTGGGGCTCATCTCCGGGGGAGATGAGACCGGTTTTAGGGGTGAGGTGCAGCAGTTGACAGAGTGGTGTGGGGACAACAACCTTCTTTTAAATGTCACAAAAACAAAGGAGGTCATCATAGACTTCAGAAGAAGTAAAACAGACATTCAACCTCTGACTATTAGTGGTACGGGTGTGGAGAGGGTCGAGGTTTTCCGCTTCCTGGGGGTCCATATTCAGGAGGACATGACATGGGGGGTGAACACAACTGAGCTGCTGAAAAAAGCCCAGCAGAGACTACATTTCCTCAGGGTGTTGAGAGGAAACAACATCTGTCAGAGACTGCTGTTGTCTTTTTATCGTTGCTCTATTGAGAGCATTCTAATTTATTGTATTTGTATTTGGTTCAGCAGCTGCACGGTAGCTCAGAAGAAAGCTCTTCAGACTGTTATCAACACAGCCCAAAAAATTGTTGGTTGCCCTCTCCTCAGCCTTGAAGATCTGCACCATGCCCGCTGCCTTAAAAAGGCACAAAAAATCTCGAAGGACCCTTTTCATCCCGGTCATGCTCTCTTCCAACTACTACCATCAGGAAGGCGGTTTAGAGCAATTAAAACAAGGACAAACAGATTCAAAAACAGTTTTTATCCGACCGCAATTACCTCCCCGAACTCTAGCAGAACATGAGGTGTGAAACTGAGTGTGTGTGATATTTAAAATTAGTAATGCATATAATCTTGGGCAGCACGGTGGCGCAGTGGTTAGCACAGTGGCAGCACAGCAAGAAGGTCATGGGATCGATTCCACCCTTGACCATCGTGGGTTCGATCCCACCCCCAGACCATCGGTGACCCTTCTGTGTGGAGTTTGCATGTTGTCTGCGGGGAGAACATGCAATCTTTTTAAGCTTCTTTTTACTTTTAATTCACTGACTGGTTTGCATTTTAATTTCGTTGTACTTGTTATAATGACAAATAAAGTCTATTCTATTCTATTCTAATAAATCTATCAACAGTGTAATGAGGGCCCTCCGCACTGTCTAAAATAGACTAAGCCCAGCTGAGGGCTTGGTCTCACAGCAGGAGGGTCATAAGGTGAACTTTAGACGTGTCATCCAGTACTCCCCGCCCACCTGCCGCAGATAAAGCTGAACCTGACACAGAAACCCCCTGTAGTTCCCTCACCTGCCCCGTATGTGGGGGAGGTGAGGAAATGCAAGGGGTTTCTGCATTTCCCCAGTGGATGGTGAAAGAAACTGAGATGGCAGGCAGAGGGAGAGGACTCGAATGAGACATGTGACTAAGGTGTTCGGTGACCGTGCTCATCTGCTGCGTAATGGTTTGCAGCTGTTCAGTCAACATGGCCACCTGCCTACCTGTAACGTCGAGGCGGTAAAGGGTGGAGTGCTCTGCTGATGTAACACCTGCTGAGCCTAATTCATGGCTGGCTTGTTCTGTCATGATTACTAGAAACACAGGTACATGTCAAAAAATTAGAATATCCTGAAAAAGTTCAATATTTTTGGTCACTCATTTCAAAAAGTGAAACCCATATATTATATAGATTCTTTATACAGAGAGTGATATATTTCAAGTGTTTATTTATTTTAATTTTGATGATTATGGCTTACAGCCCATGAAAACCCCAAATTCAGTTTCTCAAAAAATTAGAATATTACATAAAATTAATTTTAAAAAATAGTTTTTTTAATAGAAATGTTGGCTGACTGAAAAGTATGCCCATGTACACACTCAATACTTGGTCAGGGCTCCTTTTGGATTAATTACTGTATCAATGTGGCATGGCATGGAGGTGATCACTGCTGAGGTGTTATGAAGGTCCAGGTTGCTTTGATAGTGACCTTCAGCTTGTCTGCATTGTTGGGTCTGGTGTCTCTCATCTTCCTCTTGGCAATACTTCATAGATTCTCTATGGGATTTAGGTCAGGAGAGTTTGCTGGCCAATCAAGCACAGTGATACCATGGTCATTAAACCAGGTTTTGATACTTTTGGCAGTGTGAGGGGGTGTCAAGTCCTGCTGGAAAATGAAATCAGCTTTTCCATAAAGCTTGTCAGCAGAGGGAAGCCTGAAGTGCTCTAAACTTTCCTGGTAGACGACTGCACTGACTTTGGTCATGATAAAACACAGTGCACCTACACCAGCAGATAACATGGTTCCTCAAATCATCGCTGACTGTGGAAATTTCACACTAAACCTCAAGCAACTTAGATTCTGTGCCTCTCCACTCTTTCTCCAGATTCTGGGACTTTGAATTCCAAATCAAATGCAAAATGTCATGAATCTGGGTTTAGAGGCCAAACCCGGTTCTGACTTATTATAATGATTTGTTCTAGTTTCCTCCTGACGGCTCTGGCATGACCCCTCCTCCTGTCAAGCACCATCAGCTGCTCTGTCACCGGTACTCACACACATACACACACACACATGCACACACACACATGCTCATGCTCCATTCACTCTCATTCACATGCCCTCTCACTCACCTGTTCCCAATCAGTTCTGCCCACGCATTCTCACACCGGCAATCTCTTTCCTCATTGGCTTCTGGAGTATTTGTTTGCCGCTGCTGAGGAAGGAGATTGTCGGGGCATTCCCCTTCATACGTGGCAGCATGTTCCTCTGCATATGGTATTCACTCCCTGCGTTCAACTCAGCCTGACATTTAAAGACGATCTATTCCTTGGTGTTTCGGCTGGTCCGCTTCTCTGCCTCTGCCTCCAGACTGCACAGCTCGCCCCGGATTAGCTCCAGACCTGTAAGTGTGTCTTAGCCTTTTTTCCTGTGCTAGCAGCCCTGCAGCATTAGGCTGCTCACCTTTCCTGTCTCATGGGTAATGCAGCCCTGCAGCACTAGGCTTCACATTCACAAGGCTGTTGAGCATTCGGCAGGCACCCTGTATGTTTGGTGGCCAACTCTGTCATTACACTACTCCATATATTGTGAGGTGAACTGCATTTGGTGACTATTGAACTTGTTATTTTGGTGAACTTCAATTAACTTGACACTCTCTACTCCTGTGATTGGGTTTTGCATTATCTCCCTTGTGCGCCATGTAATGGTACACAGGAGCTCATGACAGAATGCCCCGACCATTAAAAAAAACCCAGTTGAGTTGTGTTTTTTTTTCCCCTTCTCCTTTTTCTCCTCATACATGGACATGATGACTTGGACAGACGAGGAGCAGGAAGCCCAGGATTTGCTGGAGGAGGCAGGCTTTGCCTTTCAGTGGTCTTGGTTTCCCAAGGACCGGGAGTGGGCACGACTCGCTGCGGAGGACTTCGAGCGACACTACCCTCACCTCCGGGGAATCCACAGGGTAGACGCCATCCTCTCTGTCATCCTTCCCGTTCCTGACGCAGAGCCGGAGGATGCCTCTCCGCAATCGGAGCCGGCCCCTCGCCAGAAGAAACACTCCCATAAGAGGAAGACTTCCTCCCTTCTCGGAACCCCTTCATCTCCTGGGCCAGTGTCCACCCAGTCCGCAGACGAGAAGATGGAGATGGAGTTAGATAGAGAGCAGCGATCGTTGTGTCTACTGGAGGAGGTCCTCTCCTGGACGGAGAGGGCCTGTCCCTCTCCGACAGTTCGTCAGGCTCAGGACAATGCGAGGAGGGTGATGGAGCGAGACAGCCTCTGGGATCATCCGGAGGTGATGGAGATCCTCCGGGACATCTTCACCACGCCATGTGAGGAATCGGCTGAGGATCTCCCAGTGCTTGAGCTCCTCGCGGCCACTTCACTCGTCTTTCCCGAGGATGCAGGGTCTCTCTGCGGGGGTGACCCGCTTCCTGGCACAGTGCTCCGCGTCCCGGATTACCCAATCCCCACGTCACCCAAGAGGAGGAGAGGGAGGAAGCCCCACAGCAAGAAGCGTCCAGTCCCGCGAACTGCAGCTTCGCCTTCTTGCTACAAGCAATGCTCCGCCCCATCACGGGAGGAGATGGAGGAATGTAGGTGGGCTCTCCTGGCTGAAACGGACCTCATTTTGGAGGTGAAGCCGTGGCTCCTACCGGAGATGGCTGAAAGAGTGAAAGAGCATTCCCCGAGGGAGGAGGAGCCTCAACCCACTGAGGAACGCCAGGAGGGTAGAGAGGATGCCTCAGAGGCTGCTGGGGACCTCCAGTGCCAGGAGAACAGGCAAGTTTCTTTTCATTCGAGTTTCACAGTCAATGATCAATTTTGCCTGCCTCCTGGTGAGGAGACTCGGGGTGTGCAGTCCCCTAAGTTCTCCGCCCCAGCGGCATACAGTGCTCTCGTGCCTGGTCTCAATGACTCTTTTCTTTGTGCCTCCACGAGCCCATCGGTCCCGGATCCAGGTCGCTCAGGGGAGGAGGAGCCAGAGGACCAGGAGGGTCCAGCCCATGGGCCAGTGAAGGAGTCGTCCACGGCTGCCACGCCGGAAGAACCAGAGGCATGGAAGACAGCGCACGAGAGCTTCACTCCTACTACCATCATCATGCCCGCTGCGGGGGCCGCCACAGTGGAGTCATCCCCCAGACCAGACCTCCAGCCAATGGGACCCGGGGCATCATTGTCGGAGTCCTGGATGGTGGTAGAGCTTAAGCACAGGCAAGTAGTCTCTCCTGTAGTTCATTTGTTGATGGTGGAGGGATCTTGCCTGGCTTTTGGGGAGGGGAGTCGAGTGCAGCCCCCAGCCGCATCTGGACCCCCCTCGCTGGACTCTGCCGCTGCCGGCGACCCTCATCGCTCTCCCTCTCCGATCCCCTTCGAGCTCCATCCTAGGGTCTCCGGAGAGGAGCTGCTACCCCCTGGGCCACCGATTGATGACGAGGCGGGTCCAGCTTCCTCAGAGGAGGCTGACGGGGGTGAGGCACCCGACGTACCGGAGGAACCCGCGCACCCAAGATTGCCGGAGTCCTGGACGGCGGCAGAGCCGGAGTTCAGGCAAGCGTGCTCCATTATATCAGGAATTTCAATATTAATGTCACACTGCCCAACTCATGATGAGGTGGACCCGGGGCAGTTCACAGTAGCCCTCGGGACCGCCACACTGGGCTCTGCTGCTGCCGGCGACCCTGACCCATTTTCTCTTTTTCTCCCTTCGGACTTGGAGCCTCCGGCCAGGGTAGCCGGAGAGCTGTTGGAGGCAATCGAGGATCGGGGTTCGACTCCTGAGGACGTGAGGAGCATCACCTCCCTCACTGGGGAGGCCACCGCAGGTGCAATGGTGCTCCAACCGGAGCCCACCGCGGGTGCAGCAGAACCTCAGCCGGAGGTCACCATGGATGCAGCACAGCCTCAGCCAGAGGTCACCGTGGGTGTAGCAGAGCCTGAGCTGGAGGTCACCGCAGGTGTAGCAAAGCCTCAGCTGGAGGTCACCGCAGGTGCTGCAGAGCCTCAGCCGGAGGTCACCATGGGTGCTGCAAGGCTCCTGCTGGAGTCCATCGTGGGTGCAGCGGAGCCGGCCTGGTCGGGGGCTATCGTGGGTGCAGCAAGCTGGCCCAGTCGGGGTCTACTGCAGGTGCAGCCACGTCCCAGTCCGGGACCATCGTGGGTGCTACGGCGCCCCTGCTCCAAACCTCGAATGGCAGGGGGGCCCCTGTTCCTCGGCTTGGCCGCCGATGTTCCCGAGTATGGAGGCTGCCGTTCCGCCTTCCTCGCAGGTTCTGGTGGCTCCACCACACTGGTTGACCACCCAAGGGTCTTGGTTTATGGGTCGGGTGGTCCATTGGCCCGGGCAGGCTGCCGGACACTATCCCACAGGCCACCTGCTGGACTTTGGACTTGGGCAGGCCACCCGATCTACCACACCTCACCACACTGGGGGCCTGGGACTCTAGTCGACCCCCCAAACTTTAGACTTCTGGAGAGGGGGACTAGTGCTCCAGGTTGGGGGTTCGTTAGGAGGGGTTGTTCTTTATTCTGTTTTTGTACTATTGTGTTTTCACTGGTTGCTTCCCTCCTAACTGGTTTTCCCCCACCTCCCACCCTGGGTTAGTGTTTGTTGCCGGGGGGAGGGATTCCTTTGAGGGGTGCTGTTTTCCTTTCGTTTTTGGCTGATGGTACTGGGGTGTCTGGTATCCACCCCTGAGGGGGGGGGGGGGGGGTCATGAATCTGGGTTTGGAGGCCAAACCCGGTTCTGACTTATTATTATGATTTGTTCTAGTTTCCTCCTCACAGCTCTGGCATGCCCCCTCTTCCTGTCAAGCACCATCAGCTGCTCTGTCACCGGTGCTCACACACATACACACACACACACGCACATACACACATGCTCACGCTCCATTCACACTCATTCACATGCCCTCTCACTCACCTGTTCCCAATCAGTTCTGCCCACGCATTCTCACACCGGCAATCTCTTTCCTCGTTAGCTTCTGGAGTATTTGTTTGCCGCTGCTGAGGAAGGAGATTGTCGGGGCATTCCCCTTCATACGTGGCAGTGTGTTCCTCTGCGTATGGTATTCACTCCCTGCGTTCAACTCAGCCTGACATTTAAAGTCGATCTATTCCTTGGTGTTTCAGCTGGTCCGCTTCTCTGCCTCTGCCTCCAGACTGCACGGCTCGCCCCAGATTAGCTCCAGACCTGTAAGTGTGTCTTAGCCTTTTCTCCTGTGCTAGCAGCCTTGCAGCATTAGGCTGCTTGCCTTCCCTGTCTCATGGGTAACACAGCCCTGCAGCACTAGGCTCCATATTCACCAGGCTGTTGAGCATTAATGGCGCACAGGAGCTCATGATACAAAATTTACTTTTATCTGAAAAGAGGTCATCTGCTGGTGTTTGTTCACTGTGTTTTATCAAGATCAAAGTCAGTGCAGTCATCTACCAGGAAATTTTATAGCACTTCATGCTTCCCTCTGCTGACAAGCATTATGGAGAAGCTGATTTCATTTTTCAGCAGGACTTGGCACCTGCCCACACTGCCAAAAGTATCAAAACCTGGTTTAATGACCACGGCATCACTGTATCTGATTGGCCAGCAAACTCTCCTGACCTAAACCCCATAGAGAATCTATGGAGTATTGTCAAGAGGAAGATGAGAGACACCAGACCCAACAATGCAGACGAGCTGAAGGTCACTATCAAAGCAACCTGGGCCTCCATAACACCTCAGCAGTGCCACAGGCTGATCACCTCCATGCCACACCACATTGATACTGTAATTAATCCAAAAGGAGCCCCGACCAAGTATTGAGTGTTTACATGGACATACTTTTCAGTCAACCAACATTTCCATTAAAAAACTATTTTTTTTAATTAATTTTATGTAATATTCTAATTTTTTGAGAAACTGAATTTGGGGTTTTCATGGGCTGTAAGCCATAATCATCAAAATTAAAATAAATAAACCCTTGAAATATGTCACTCTCTGTGTAATGAATCTATATACTATGGGTTTCACTTTCTTAAATGAGTGACAAAAAATATTGAACTTTTTCAGGATATTCTAATTTTTTGAGATGTACCTGTATCAGCCCACGTGCAAAATGCTATACCAGAGAATGCAGACAATGCAGAGAGGCAAAGTTTTAAACACAGTTTTATTAAAAAGAGTTGATGCAAGATTAGCGGAAAAAACACCTCACTCACCAGAAGAGAGCCCAGCCTGTAAGGAGGGAGACGAGAGCAGATTAGTGTGAGGAGGAGGCAGGGTATAATGAATAATAGGAAAACTCTTACGAGTGAGAGCAGAGAGCCCGACGAGGAACCCAGGAAGGCAAAGATGAATGGGAAAGGAAGCTGCGGATGAGTAGGGCTGAAAAGATGTCTGACCAGGTGGAGTAGGCGATCTAGAGTGAAGACGATGATGAAGGAGCAGGTGAGCGCACAACGAACCCCTGGGGACACACTGCAAAGATGGCAGCAACCTGAGAAGGAGAAAGAGAGAGACAGATTATTCCCTGGGTTCCTAGACAATTAAGACTTTACTTACTTAATTCTTTAATGGCAGTATACCCAACGAGCCAGCGCTGGAGCGTTCACAAACTGGTCCTTTTAAGCGCTGGCAGCAAAGAGACAGCAGGTGCGTCCACTCACGCACGTGTATTGATTACCTGCGGAGCCAGGGAACCTCCCACAGGATGGGAGGGGGAGTGCGCTCACCAGATCATAACAGTTAAAAGGTTATAAGTCTAGGAGATTCTTTCAGGTCTATTTGTAAAAGGTAAATCAATTTTGGTTTTTGACTGGCTTGTGACTCTGGTTGTTTTATCTATTAACTGGGTTAAGTTATAGTGATCTGTAATGATTTTGAGTTTTTTCTGTCTTTTTTGTCATCCCAGTTTATATTAAAATCACCCAATAAGATTAATTCATTTTTACGATTGCACTGATTAAGAAGCTCTTTAAATTAGTCATAAAAATCTGCTCTAGAGAAGGGTTTGCAATATAAATAAATAACAGAGAATGTCATATTGGCTGACAACTTAATATTAACTCCTACACATTCTACACTTATGTCTTTTGACCATTCAATTTGATTACATTTTAAGGTGTTTTTAACTTATCGTAAAACTCCTCCACTTTTCCTTGCTTCCTGTCTCCCCTATACACATTATAGCCAGCCATGGTAACAACAGTTTCAGGTGACGACGATGATAACCATGTTTCAGACAGACCCATAAAATCAATATTAGAGTTTATCAGCAGATGCTCTAGTTGCTCTCATTTGGAGATCATACTCCGTACATTTAAGTGCCCCCCAAGCAGACCATTTTTTCCCCTTTGAGGGTCCCAAATTAGTTTTGCCTGGTTCAGGGTTTGAAAAACTTTGAGCAGCCTATGTTTTTTTAACACTGGATTTCTCTGACGAGTTTTGCACTCACTGACGGCTGGTTGTTGCATTGCTGTTGTGGTACAGTCCAATTGTTGGGCTGCTGCAGCAGGGACCGGCCTCTGGATCGCAGTGCTGAAGGCCAGTTCTGGTTTACACCCAACTCGGCCAATTGCCATGTCAGCCGTTTTCCAACTTGGCCGACCAACTCGGCCAATGGATTATGCCAACTCAGCCAATCGGATTTTGCATTATAACTACCTGAATTCTTATAGCATTTCTTTTAAATTTGTGACTTCATCCATAATGGAAACTAAAAAGTAAACAGACAAAGTACACTTTATTAGTACATATTTGTGAGTAATAGTCAGTTCTAACTAATTAAGTGATAAATTCTGTATAAATTCTTAGTCTAAAACATGTCGCATTTATACCTATGCTATATACGTAAAATTTAAAAAAAAAATGAATTCTATGGCAAAAGGATAGGAAACAAATAAAAGAGAATATGGATCTGAGCGCTCTTAGGCATAATATTTTTGAGCAAATTTCTGTAATTAATTCTATCTTCATTTCAATTACGGTACTTCAACAATGCGTTCAATCTCCAACACCACGAGTCCTGAATATGATAATCGATGGGCCGACTCAGCAGTCAGTCAAGTTGAGTGTAAATCATGCCCTGACAGCAGGCCGAGTCGGCCAGGCTGAGTTGGGCAGATACCAGCTGTGGAGCCGTGATGTCTGGCTGTCTGGTGATGTGGGTTCTCCGCTGTGCCGTGGTGAGGTGAGTTCGTTGCTGTACTATGGGGACGAGGGGCAATCGCCAGTCCACCCCGGCTCAGTTCCAATGTTGGTATGTGACAACGCCATCAGGTTACCACGCCACGGCAATGTTGGTGGGCTGCAGGGCCGCAGTGGTGCTTGTTGGTGTGGGCCGCCTTAGCCCTGCCATTATTGGTAGTGGAAGCGGCATTAATTCCGCTGGCAATAGGGCTCATGTCCATGCTGGTCCCGTAAACAGTTGTGGTCTCGTTGTCTCCACTGATGATGGAGGCGTTAGCCGTGCTAGTCCTGTTAGCATTGGTGGCGTCTGTCCCGCACGCAGGCCCGTGGCCACCGGTCCTGGGTTTATTTCCACATCGCCAGCCAGCAGCAAGGTAATGCTGAGGTGGAATAATCTCACGAAGCCGTTGACTGTGCAGGATTGCCCGTGGTAAGTTGGTGGTTTGGTGTGTCCTTTGTTTAGGTAACTCATGTACAAGAAATACTGGCCTCCTTTACCCGTGGAGTGGATTTGTTCACTGCATTTTGTTGTTGAAAGCTGATGTCATAGTGTACTTAAGAATTGAGAATCTCTTTGCAGACGACATCCAGATATACTGCTCGTTCAACAAGTCTGAGCTCCACATACTCAGCTCCTTAACAAACTGCCTGTCCCACATAAAGCAGTGGCATAATGACAACAGCCTCCAGCTAAACATTGGCAAAACGGAGACTTTGATCATTGCCCCAGACAGCGACATATCAGGCATAAAACAATACCTTGGTGACTTGGGCAGTACAGTTAAAACAAAGCTGAGAAACTTGGGTGTCATCTTTGATAAGGCCATGTTATTGGAACATTACACCAAATAACTGATAAAAAACTGTCACTTCCAACTGCGAAATATCTCCAAGCTCAGGACCATGGTTTCACACAAAGAGCTGGAGATGATCATTCACGCATTTGTCTCCTCACGTTTGGACTACTGTAACAGCCTTTTTACTTGTTTGAACAAAAAAGAACTGGCTCGTCTGCAGTTTGTTCAAAACTCTGCTGCGAGGCTTCTGACACATGCAAACAGGAGAGACCACATTACACCTGTCCTTAGATCACTCCATTGGCTCCCTGTTCTGTATCGTGTCCACTTTAAGATCTTGGTGCTCACTTTGCGAGCAATTCACGGTCAGGCCCCCGCATATATGGCTGCTCTGATTCAGCCCTACAGCTCGACCCGCAGCCTGAGATCCTCAGGACAGCACTTGCTGACGGTTCCCCGCACCCACTTTGCTACCAGAGGTGACAGGTCTTTTAAAGCAGTAGCACCACGCTTGTGGAATGACCTCCCTCTGCACCTTCGAGCCATGGACAGTGTTGTGAGTTTTAAAAACCACCTGAAAACATTCCTGTTTAAACAGGCATTTTAATTCCAAGATTGACTGAAGGCTGTTACCACCTGACTGCATAGAGTGTATTTTTTGTATCTTAGTTCTACTTTAATTCGTATTTTAACTGTATCTTAACTGTATTATTGTATTTCAATTGTATTTTATTGCATTTTAATTTGTATTTTAGTTGTATTTTAATTGTTTTGATTGTTGTTGCACTGTAAAGCACTTTGTGACTTTATATGTCTGTGAAAAGTGCTATATAAATAAAGCTTACTTACTTACTTACTTAGAATTAAGTCCAGAAGTAAGGGAGCAGTTAAGAGATGGGATTTTCAAAGACGTAGAGGTTTTGCTGTAGTTTTAGCTGTTTTTTTGGGCATACATGCAGGACCCACCATGCTGCGTGCTCGCTGTGTGTTGGCCATCTTGAAAAAAGGTCAGTGGACACCTGTGTGTGAAAACTTTTAACATGGGAGCACTGCTGCATAACAGCAAACATACAGTGCTTTACAGAGAAAGGTCTGAGTCCAGTGGCAAGGAAACCTCAATGACTGGGGATACAGTCTCTGCAGCGACATATCCCAAAGTGCCTGGAAAATCGACATGCAGCGCCTATATGATGGACCACCTTTGGGGATTTAGTGGTGGAGACATCCACCGCTCAGTGGGATTTTTTTTAATCAGGGTTGTTTCTCCTAGGTACACCGTGTTCAGCAAAACCCAGCATGGCGCTTGGAGCCACTGCGGACGGTCTTCGCCATGTGAGAGACTAGATGGTCCACTTGCGAATTGGCCGTATGTTGCGCATCACATGACGTTGAATATAGGGAGACCAGCCCAACAGTCCACCAGTTTGATGCATCTTGAAGGGAAGAATGAGCTTTTTTTTCTCCTTTTTTATAGTGACCTACAGACTGGTACTTAACCCAGTCCAAGCTATAACAGGGAACTTACAAATAATATTGAGTGAACAGATGTTACAAAAGCATGCAGATGGCTCTTTTGTTACAAGTGAACTACTGTGACTCATATCCTCGACCTGACAGCTCAAATAAGATCTTCACAATTTCCCATTGAGAATAAAACTTTTTGTCTTTGCAGCCTGATAAAGCTAATAACCTTAATCAAACACAGACAATTTTAGTGCAATCTTGGCAGATAAATTACTATTGAAGCACAACAAAAAGTGCCTGTTATCATTAAGAACTGAATACTTACCACAATTACTAACTGTAGATTAAAGTAACATAAGGTAGTTAAAAAAGCTGGGTGGACCAGGTTAAGATGATTGTGCTGGAATAATAATGTGAAGCTTTTGAAGAAAACACTGAATAATTTATAATGGTTCACTGGTATCAATTTGTGGGTGACACATTAGCATATTAAACAATAACCTGAAGCTGTCAAGTAAACATTATCTGATTGCAGCATCATAACTTCACCCATGGAGCAAAAAGCGGGAGAAGTGAGAGTGGGAAACACACTTTATAGGGGCTGTAAAACTAAACTGAGAGGAACAGCAAATGTTCCACTTACTGACCATGCAAGTAATGTCAGGTATGACTCTGACAGATTTTGTGTAATTATAACTCATTGTTTTATGAATTAATGTGTAGTCCTCCTACACTATTACAACTGTATAATTTAAGATAAGATAAGATAAGCCTTTATTAGTCCCACAATGGGGAAATTCCAGGATTGCAACAGCACAGGGATAGCAACACACAGAGCAACAATCAGAAGGCAAGAAAAAAACAAGAACAGCTAGTAAACATATGTACATATTACTATAAATATATATATAGACACACAGTGCGGAGCATTATGGTTGGTGAATGTGCAGCAGAAAGTCTAAGCTCTCTCTCCGCGGATGCGGCGGGCCAGCTGGAAGTCTTTGGGCATGATGGCGACCCCCTTAGCGAAGAAGAGACCACCAGGTTGGTCTCGCCGGCCTCCCGCAGAGCCACGACGGCGAAGCTCAGGAAGCGCAGGTCGGTCTTGGAAGTCCTGAGCGATCTCCCTCACCAGGCGCTGGATGGGCAGCTTATGGATGAGCAGCTCCGTGGATTTCTGGCAGCGACGGATCTCTCTTGGAGCCACGGGCCTGTAACAGTGAGGCTTCTTCACTCCACCGGTGGCCAGAGCGCTTCTCCGAGCAGCCTTAGTGGCCAGCTGCCTCCCGGGGGGCCCTCTCCTCCAGCAGATTTTACGGGCGTTCTGCCTGGTTCTTGCCATCGCTCTTTATCATTCCGTCTTATATTTCCCGCACGCCGCCCGAACTCCAGCCCGGCACCCGCGTCGTTTTCGCTACAGTTCCCGGTATATCGAGTCGCTCCGCTAGCATCGGGTGACGGCCGAGTGCTAGCTAGCTAGCATTTACTGTACTATATTCCATTATTCCTCATTCAGACTTGAAACTAAATACTCATTATGCTTTGTTTGTTTCCACTATGTTCCAGCAGTATGTTGATAATGTCACATTCCTATAGAGTTTTTGCGTAGGCTCGTAAAATTCACGTGACTCGCGGGGGTAAACATAAACGCGCCGTAGGTGCCGCCATCTTGGATGGCAAGAGCAGCAGTTGCACTGTGACAATCCAGGCGTAAATTGTACTGTTTAGCGATCAGAATGAGTGAGGAGAACACACAGTCACAGTCTGACATAATAACATCCCTATCATCCTCTTCAACAACTGACACTGTGGCCTCTGACACTGTGTCTGCGGTGTCTGTGTCAGATTCAGTGGAGTCATCGTCAGCAGTCATAACAGCAGACAAGTGTTTTTAATCTTGCTCCCGTGCGCTCCTCTGGTGTGCCGAAATGCCTCAGTTGAACGGAGGTGGCGGGTGTGGGGTAACCCCCACGGACAAGCAGAGCGCACAGCTGGAGCAATTAGCAGAACAATGACTGTCAGTAATCTGCTCAGCGGGGATGATTTGGGGGCAAACGATGAGATGATATCTTTCAAAGACGAAGGGGGGCAGGAGGAAAAGATATTGGAAAACGTGTCAGCGGAAAGGGATGTGGATGATGTGAAGTCTTCGCTGGTGAACGAGTCGGAAAACAACAGCAGCTCGTCGGACTCGGAGGTGAGTGAAGCGCGCTGCGTGGTTTTTTTTTTTAAAGGCTCTCCACGGCGCGCCGCGTTAAAACGTACCTGATTTTATGCACATTTACAATATTTTTCCCCCTTTTCATGTGTGCATTGTCCTTTGTAGCAAGCAGAGAGGCGCCCCCAAACCAGACCCGACTCAGAAAGTTATGAGAAAGCGAGAGATTATGTCAGTGAAGGTAATTATTCAAAAATCCAACTTTTTTTTTTTTTTTTTTGCATTTCACACCGGCCATTTAATTCCCCGCTAATCCCCTTATCATTAATGACAACTTTCCCCTCATCCTTGCAGCATTGAGAAGGCAGCAAGATGAATCTCTGCATGTTTCCAAGCCAATCATTTCTGCGATTTTCATCTGCTGGGAACCTGTAGAATGACACATTTTCCAGTCCTGGTTGGCCGTATCTGTTGGTACATCCATGGGCAGCACAGGAGTACACCATTTTGCCGAGTTTGTAGGTACACGTGAGCTATGTGGTTTGTTTCACCCTGCTGCTGCTGTTGTTTCTTGCCATCCATTATGGCGGCACACTCTAACGGGCCAGTGCGGCACGCCCCCTGACGTCATATGCAAAAACATCAATTGGCTGATAAGTATAGATACAGTGCATCCGGAAAGTATTCACAGCACTTCACTTTTTCCACATTTTGTTATGTTACAGCCTTATTCCAAAAGGGATTAAATTAATTTTTTTCCTCAAAATTGTACACACAGTACCCCATAAGGACAATATGAAAAAAGTTTTTCTTGAGATTTTTGCAAATTTATTAAAATTAAAAACTGAGAAATCACATGTACATAAGTATTCACAGCCTTTGCCATGATGCTGAATACTGAGCTCAGGTGCATCCTGTCTCCAATGATCATCCTTAAGATGTTTCTACAGCTTAATTGGAGTCCACCTGTGGTAAAGTCAGTTGATTGGGCATGATCTGGAAAGGCACATGCCTGTCTATATAAGGTCCCAGAGTTGACAGTGCATGTCAGAGCACAAACCAAGCATGACATCATAGGAATTGTCTGTAGACCTCCGAGACAGGATTGTCTCAAGGCACAAATCTGGGGAAGGGTACAGAAAAATTTATGGTACTTTGAAGGTCCCAATGAGCACAGTGGCCTGCATCATCCATAAATGGAAGAAGTTCAGAAAACCAGGACTTTTCCTAGAGTTGGCCGGCTGTCTAAACTGAGCATTTTGGGGAGAAGGGTTTTAGTCAAAGAGGTGACCAAGAACCCAATGGTCACTCTGTCAGAGCTTCAGCATTCCTCTGTGGGGTAAGAAGAACCTTCCAGAAGAACAACCATCTCTGCAGCAATCCACCAATCAGCCCTGTATGGTAAAGTAGCCAGACGGAAGCCACTCCTTAGTAAAAGGCACATGGCAGCCCGCCTGGAGTTTACCAAAAGGCACCTGAAGGACTCTCAGACCATAAGAAACAAAATTCTCTGGTCTGATGAGACAAAAATTGAACTCTTTGTCGTGAATGCCAGGCATCATGTTTGGAGGAAACCAGGCACTGCTTATAACCACACCAATGGTAGTGGCAGCATCATGGTGTGGGGATGTTTTTCAGCAGCAGGAACTGGGAGACTAGTCAGGATAAAGGGAAAGATAAATGCAGCAATGTACAGAGACATCCTGGATCAAAACCTGCTCCAGAGCGCTCTTGACCTCAGACTGGGGCGATGGTTCATCTTTCAGCAGGACAACAACCCTAAGCACACAGCCAAGATATAGAAGGAGTGGCTTCAGGACAACTCTGTGAATGTCCTTGAGTGGCCCAGCCAGAGCTCAGACTTGAATCCAATTGAACATCGTTGGAGAGATCTGAAAATTGCTGTGTACTGGCACTTCCCATCCAACCTGATGGAACTTGAGAGGTGCTGCAATGAAGAATGGACGAAACTGCCCAAAGATAGGTGTGCCAAGCTTGTGGCATCATATTCAAAAAGACTTGAGGCTGTAATTGCTGCCAAAGGTGCATCAACAAAGTATTGTGCATAGGCTGTGAATACTTATGTACATGTGATTTCTTAGATTTTTATTTTTAATAAATTTGCAAAAATCTCAAAAAAACTTTTTTCACATTGTCATTATGGGGTATTGTGTGTAGAATTTTGAGGGAAAAAATTAATTTAAGTTTTATGTCTTTTAGGAGAATACTTAGTCACCACAATAGCACTGCAGCATGAAAAATAAATACAAAATTTGAAAGATCACATTGTTGTGATGGGTTTTGATACAATAAGCAACGTGATGATGCAGCCAGCTGGTGACGTCATCATGCCGGCATATATATGGAGGAGTCTGCCATTACGGGGCTCTCTTGCCTAGGTGACCCAGTGCAGTGATGGTGTGTATAGTGTGTTGTTGACCAGCTCTTTAATAAAGCCCACTTCCAGTGCAGCATCCTCGTCCGTCTCTTTACTGCCAGGTTTGTGGACATAACATTTGGCAACAGAGGTTTAAACCATGGAGGTGCATGTAACACCGCTGTGGCCTTTCCTTGAGCTTCCAGGGGAACCGTCAGTTCCATGGCCATGTTGGCTGGAGGTGTACAAAACATATGTCACAGCGCTGGACCTGGGAAAGTTGGATAAGGTGAGGACATGAGCGCTACTACCTCGTCATCTGTGTCCATCTCCCCCCCTCCCTCCAGCTCCACAGCCTCCACAATCCCTACTTCATTAAAGGCACCCCCCCTCCTCCCCCCCTGCCCTTATCATCAGTGAGCAGGACGTGCTCAAACAGTTCTCCAGACTGAACCCGCGCAAGGCCCCTGGTCCGGACGGCGTGTCTCCCTCCACCCTGAGACACTGTGCAAAACAGCTGGCTCCTGTCTTCACAGACATTTTTAACACCTCCCTTAAGTTATGCCACGTGCCGTCCTGCCTCAAATCCTCCACCATCATCCCTGTCCCCAAGAAGCCACGGATCACTGGACTTAATGACTACAGACCTGTAGCGCTCACCTCTGTAGTCATGAAGTCCTTTGAGCGCCTGGTCCTGCCCCACCTCAAGTCCATCACCACCCCTCTCCTGGACCCGCTGCAGTTTGCCTACCGAGCCAACAGGTCTGTAGACGACGCAGTCAACCTGGCCCTCCACTCCATCCTGCAGCACCTGGACTCCCCGGGAACCTACGCCAGGATCCTGTTTGTGGACTTCAGCTCCGCATTCAACACCATCCGCCCCGCTCTGCTCCAGGACAAGCTGTCCCTGCTCAACGTGCCTGACTCCCTCTGCAGGTGGATCACCGACTTCCTGACGGACCGGAGGCAGCATGTGCGGCTGGGAAAGACTGTCTCAGACTCTACTAGCATCGGCACTGGATCACCCCAGGGCTGTGTACTTTCCCCCCTACTCTTCTCCCTTTACACCAACTCCTGCACCTCCAGCCACCAGTCTGTCAAGTTGATCAAGTTTGCGGACGACACCACCCTCATCGGGCTCATCTCCAACGGCAACGAGTCCGCCTACAGGAGAGAGGTGGCCCAGCTGGCGTCCTGGTGCAACAATAACAACCTGCAGCTGAACGCTCTGAAGACAGTGGAGATGATTGTAGACTTCAGGAAAGTCACTACCCCTCTGCCCCCCCCTCACCCTCACAGGCTCTCCCATCACCACTGCTGATTCCTTCCGCTTCCTAGGCACTACCATCACCAGGGACCTCAAATGGGAGCCGACCATCAGCTCACTCATCAAAAAAGCCCAGCAGAGGATGTTCTTCCTGCGGCAGCTGAGGAAGCTCAAGCTACCCACCAAGATGTTAGTGCAGTTCTACACAGCCATCATCGAGTCCATCCTCACCACCTCCATAACCGTGTGGTACGCAGGAGCCACTGCCAGGGACAGACTAAGGCTGCAGCGCGTCGTGCGCACTGCTGAGAAGGTGATCGGCTGCAAGCTCCCATCTCTCCAGGATCTGTACATCTCCAGGACCCGGAGGCGTGCTGGCCGGATCATAGCCGATCCCTCACACCCTGGTCACGTACTGTTTGCCCCCCTCCCCTCAGGTAGAAGACTTCGGTCCATCCAGACTAAAACTTCCCGTCACATGAACAGCTTCTTCCCCTCTGCCATCAGACTGCTGAACACTAAGTGACTTATTGACTCTCGTGCACTATGTACAGCAGCTCAACCAGACTCATGTCAATCATCACTGTTTTCTTCCTGCATTACCGACTGCACTATATAGTTCTCCACAGTATCTGCTGCTCGCTAATATATTTTAACTGCTGACCAGTATCACTTACTCTTATTCTACACTTTATTGCATGTATAGTTTATTTCTTTTATTTTATCATGTTTAGTGTTGCAGCATTGCACCGAGACAAATTCCTAGTTTGTGTACTACATGAACAATGGCAATAAACCTGATTCTGATTCTGATTCTGTACTTGTCCACAACCTAGGCATAGAGGGCCAAAGGATTCTCTGGACGCTCAGCGTGATGGACTCGTATGTGGAAGTTGTGGAGCTGCTAGCTATTTCACCATGCCGGACAGCACGACGGTACAACGGATTCTCTTTTGCCAGAGACGCCAAAGAGTCATTGAGCCAATACAGCAGTTCATCGCTGACCTGAGACAGTTAGCTGGTGTGTGCCGTTTTGGGCCATTGGAGGACGAGATGGTGCGGGACCAATTGACCGAACACACATGTAACGCTGGGCTTCAAGCTAGGTTGCTAATGGCGCCAAATGACCTGATGCTAGCTAGAGCAGTCAAGCTAGCACTCCAGTTGGAGGCTGGGGAAAAGTTAGCCTCAGAGCTAAATTGGCACCAGTCACAGAAGTCGCCCAAACAGACGACGTCAGCCTATGCGGCGGACTTGGAAGACGGAAAATATGAGGCTAATGCAGTGAACCAAGGATTCGCTCTGAGGGTCCCCATCTACAGGGGTTGTGGGTCCCCGACACACCGGAGCAGAGCACGAGTTTGTCCAACAAGAGGAAAACAGTGCAACAAGTGTGGGCGCATGGATCATTTCGTCAGAGTATGCAGGTCACCAGCACCGTGGGGCCCACCAAGTAAGCCAGCCCACCTGCCAACAACGACCATCCACACGATGAGTCCCAACTTCAACGGTTACTCTTACTGTATGGTTGAATTGGATGGAGTAGCTATACCACTCCTGCTCAACACGGCCATGGTAAAGAAGTTTTCCCCTACCACAGGATCAGAAAGAACCTAACACCACCGTATGGGTACAGCGGTCACAGACTGTGCAATGTCGAGACTGTGGAATTGACTGCTTGCTACAAGTCTGAAGCTGTGCACGACTTCACGTTCCAGGTAGCAGCGCATGGTGATAACATCATGGGATGCGACCTTTTCTACAGACTGGGTTTCACCATTAGGGACAGCGCTGGGTTTGAATGGTCCGTGTGCAGACATTGGAGCTTGCAGGACCCGGAGAACGATGTCGTGGTGTGGGATGAGGTACCTACAGATGGTACCGACATCAAAGCACTCATTTCATGCTCTCGGGAGGAGAGCCGCCCAAAGGGGGCACCAGACACCTTCAGTACCCACAACGAGCCTCAACCAACAAAGGAGACGACAGGTGAAGGGTCCACTGCAAACACGGTGGCTGCAGAGCCACTGGGAGTACGGCAGCACATAAAGCCAAGCAAGATACCGCTCCAGGTCATGGACTGGGTTTGGGTTCATGCCAACGAGAGACTGGGGCGACGACTGGCCGGGCCACAGCTGGTGAAACAACAACCGCCGCTGAGGATCATGGCAAAGTTGGGGGCAGCATGTTTCCGGCTTACAGACTGCTCAGTTCGACATGCAAACCAGCTGCAGCGTGTCCATGTGACTGTTCCGGGTGACGAGGCTGCGCAGGAGTCAGCCAATTAGGTGTGGGTTCTGGGCTCCTGCACTATGAAGATCGGCCCTTGTCCTGGGGTCTGGCACCAGCAGGAGCGTATCTGCTGCAGGGACGCTGCAGAGCTCCCCACCCACCCCAACCCCGGTAGACCCACCCTTCCCATGGGAGACTGTAAAAAGAAAAGGACTGTTTAGCTAGGAGCACGGCTGGAAAAAGCCAAGTGATAGAATACCCCACTTAGCTGTGCCGGATCTGGTGGCAGTCTACCCATGGACCCTAGTTTTAGGTTGTTGTTTTAATATGAGTTGACATTTTAGTATGTTTGTTGGGGTTTTAACATACCAAATTGGGGAGGGTCTTAATTAGATGGGTTTTTTTGTGTTTTGCAAAGGGGAGGGGAATGTTGTGCTGGGTTTTGGTACAATATGCAACGTGATATCATCACGCTGTGATGATGTCATCATGCCGGCGTGACATCATCACGCCGGCATATATATATGGAGTAGTCCGCCGTTACAGGGCTCTCTTGTCTAGGCGACCCGATGCAGTAATGGTATGTATAGTGTGTTGTTGACCAGCTCTTTAATAAAGCTCAGTTCCAGTGCAGCATCCTCGTCTGTCTCTTTATTGCCAGGTTTCACTCATGTGCCTCAATGTGGAGAGGTACAAAACTGCTACAAAGCACAGACCAAACATTTTTTTAATAGTTTTCAGCAAGATATAATTTGGCAAATATGCAACTGTGGATCTTCTTTAACAGACGTTAAAGATATCTTGTACCTGAGAACAACTCCTGAACATTTCATGTATCTATCATGAATAGTTCAAAAATCAAACCTTATTAAACTTAGCATCTTTTTCTGTACTTGGTTTCAGTGTCTCGCCCCATTTTCAGAAACCTAGCATCTCAAAACTAATGAAGATATAAAGCTGAAATTTTGTTTGGTGGTAACTGAGCCTAATAGCACTATTTTGCAAAAGTATGAAGAAAACTGGAGTTGGTCAATCAGGAACATTTTCTGAAATCCAGTAATTTGACGGGGATTTACCCAGGAACAGTCTCAGAGAAGATCCTCTTATTTTTCTGTCATGTATACCCCCTTTACACTGGGGTGGAGATTGTTGAGAGATCACTGAGTGATGAAAAATTTGCCATATCACTTAACCATCTCTCAATGATCTTCAGCGATTTCCACGGTCACCAAGGTTTTGACTGAGTCCAAAACAATCTTTCAGTGATTGCCAAAGGGAAACGATCTCTCACCAATCTCTCAAGGAGCACTCAGTGATCTCATAAATCTCCCAATGTTCTACCAATGATCTTTCAATGAGCTTTCAATGAACTCTGTTGGTCTTTCATCAAACACTCACCGA
The DNA here is from genome assembly GCA_020510985.1 of Pholidichthys leucotaenia. Lineage (NCBI taxonomy): Eukaryota > Metazoa > Chordata > Actinopteri > Cichliformes > Pholidichthyidae > Pholidichthys > Pholidichthys leucotaenia. Next base: position 55,361,983 of record CM035844.1, on the reverse strand, counting down.
TGCCTCACTGAGCCATCTCTTCCTTCAGGATGGAACCATCTGGCATTCATTAAAAGATCACAGAGAAATCACAAGGAGAATGATGAGCTGTTTGAGCAGTCAAGGAGCTCTCAACAATCTCATCAATCTCCCAATGATCTCTCAGCAATTTTTCGATGAACACCAAATTTTCCACCCTGAAGGTATAGAGATGGCTGAGAGATCAGTGGGGAATTACTGAGCATTCGATGAAAGACTAACAGAGTTCATTGAAAGACCATAGCAGAGCTCATTGAGAGATCATGAAGATGGATGAGATGGATGAACACTCTTTGAGAGCTCCTTGAGCAATTGCTTTGCTTTGGTGATCGTTGAGAGATTGTTTTGGACTGGGTCAAAACTTTGAGGAGACTGTGGTGAATGAGAAGCTCACTAGAAGATCATTGCAATATCTTGGAGATTGCTGAGAGATTACTGAACTACTGTTTAGAGATCTGGCCATTTTTTTATCTTTCAAAGTTATCCACCCCCATGTAAAGGGAGTAGAAGAGCACTAGAAACTTCTCAAATATATATATATATACAGTGGGGCAAAAAAGTATTTAGTCAGCCACCAATTGTGCAAGTTCTCCCACTTAAAAGATGAGAGAGGTCTCCAATTTTCATCATAGTGTAATGGGATTATATAATAAAATATTTGTCGTAAGGTACAGGAATTATTTATTTTATTTAATAGTGGGTGTGAAAGGGGGCGGAGTTAAACTGTCACTTCTACACCCGCTAAATTAAATAAAAGCACTCGTAAAAGGGGGCACCAGTCACAATGGACAATAATATTAACGTTAATTTTAATTAATTTTGTACCTTCAATTACTTAATGAATCAGTCTCAAAAATTTAATGAGTTCTTTTCCTGCCATGATTAGGAAAATTATGCAAAAGGAAAACACTTCAACTTCTCTCATTCACCCTTTTATTAAACTCATTCAGGTTACATGATATGGCATTCAAATGATGGATAAACAGATTCAAATGATAACAGTGTACGATATCACATCAACTGATATTGGATTCCTGAACATAAAATCCAGCGTTACACCTTTGTAGAACCAAGGAGGAACCAGACTTATGTTTCAACGGTAAATGAGGCTGAAATGTCCAACAAAACAAAACACAATTTTATGGGGAAAATTCATAAGCTAATCATCTAAAATTGACTTCTGAATTAATCTATAAAAATTAAGGGCAGTTACTTAAAAATGACTAAGAGTCTTCCTTCAGTTTATAGCTTTATCCTGTGGCTAAGAGACTAATTGAGCCCTGAAATACGGGCTATATTCAATTGTAATTTAATTGTTCGGACATCACGTTTTAACCCAGCAAATAGTAAAATGAGCCTCACTCACAAGACAGCTGAAGGTCCACGTGTTCAGCGGGTCGGTACCGGCCGAGTTGAGGGTCGGGACATCGGGAGGAAGTGGCTGCTGCATTGCTTCCTCACAACCGTCAGAAGTGTTGACCCAGCCGGGGGCTCGTTCAGGACGAGGGCAGCAGAGTAATCGTCCCCGAGCGGCGTGAAAAAGTCCTTGGAAACGAGTCAGCCGAATAGGTGAAGTCTCTTGTAGCGGGATAGACCAAAAAACTGAAGGAACCACTTCTCAGTCAGGCAGGTATGAGGCCGGAAAGAGAGTCCCAAAAAACATAGTCTCTGTTCACTTTAAATTAGGAAAATTAAAGGTCCACTTTAACGGCGTGAAAAGCCATTAAAAAAAACGAGAAAAACATTTACTAGGATAAGAATGGCTTCTGAGGTGAAGGAAAAAGTTTGAGAATTTGATTCTCTGAGAAAGTGAGCTCTAAAGAAAAGGTGGTTTCTCCTCAGTAACCAGAAAAACTAACACAGGATTTGACAGACTTCACACAGAACAATTTAGATAAAATAAAACTACACGGGACCTTGAAATGGTGGAATAAAATCTTCCTCTGAGATCTAGATTACTATTCTGCTTCTTTAATCTTAACTTAGTTCCTAATCTTTCTCAAAATCTCTTTCTTCTTTTCTGTGTTCTTAACTTTTTTACTTCTTCTTCCTAAACTTAATCTTACATCGGTGTGTTTCTTTTTCTTTCTGCTTGTCTTGTTCTAATTCTTCATCTGTGTGTTTTTTCCCGAATCTCAATCTCTCCTTCTTCAGAGCAGCTTCAGCTACTTTTAAATTACCCCGCCTGGTCATAAACTGGTGATGTCGATCGCAAGACTGACCAATCGACTTTATCAAAAGCAGTTTGAAATGGCTGCCATCCAATGTGAGAACATTTCTTTGTTTGAGAGCAGCCAATCAAACGAAGACACCATCCCATGAAATTGCACCGAAAAATCAATACTCAGTCAGTTCTTATGAAATTAGGTGCTCAATATAAAATCTAACTAAATTAAATGACTTGGCTAATATTTGGTGATCATGCATTTATACCATTACTCCAATATTACATTTGTTTGAATAACACTCATGAATATAACATTTCTTATACATAATTATAATACATGCATTCATATTTAGATCAAAGCTTAATGTAGTACAGCAAATCATGGTTGGTGATAAAAGGGATGATTTTCAGTGTCCTTAGGATCCAGGGGAGAAGAGGATAAGCTGAAAGAAACTTAATGTTTAGAACAAATCAAAAAGTCATCCTATATACTGAAACACATTTCGTAGGTATCCGCTAGGAGGTACTGTTGAGCTGTAGATGATTTCTTTTAGGTCCATGGGATCTGGAAGAAAATCTGGAAAACATCGGGGGTTATAAACCTGTCTGATTAAGCCGTTTATGACCCTTTTAAGAGCATTGGTTTCCTGTAAAGGAGGATGTTATCCAAATGCAGTGTTCACGTTGGAGGTCTGGTCTCCCGAGTTTTATGTTCCTTTGAGCCTTTAAAAGCAAATTCTGATCCTTACAATCTCTGCAAGAGGCAACTGTTTACATTGGGGTCCTGAAAAAAAAACAAAAAAACATCTTTGGTCAGGACTGGAGGAGGCCTGGATGAGTTGATATGAAAGCCAGTGATATTCCTGTAGAATGCAGAAAAGTGGTATTCCTGTAGAAGGAATAAAGTGAAATTCCTGTAAAATGGAGAGAAGTGATCTTCTGTCTTGGTTTGAGGAGACGATGATGCTACAATAGGTATACCTCAACTATGAGAGACAAAAGGGCCTTTTCCACTAGCCTCGCTTAGCCCTACACCGCACTACTCAGCCCACGTTTGAGCATTTTCCATTAGCCCCAGCACCGGTTAGCAGGCGCTATTTTAGTACCTGATCCAGGGCAGGGTCTAACCGAGCTGAGTAGGGCTGAGTATGGCTGTGATGTGACTTTAACAGACTGGTCGCCGCTGATTGGTCAGGTCGTAATGTCACGAAAGCGACTTTTTCTGCTCAATTTACTACGCGACCGCCATTTGTAGTTGTTCAGCCAGTGAACACAGTGCGCCCCTTTAATACTGTATTTTCACACTTTGAAGATGTCTTCTCGTAAGGCTATCCCCTGGTCAAACGAGGAGGTGCGCAATTTTCTTGCTATATTAGCCAAAGATCGCATCCAGTGCGAGTTGGACGGATCTACTAGAAATGAAAAAATATACCAGCAGGCGTCCGAGCAGATGGGTTCCCAAGGGCACATCCGTACTGCCAAACAGTGTCGGGAGAAGCTGAAAAAACTGAAAAGTGATTACCGAGCAGTGAAGGACCACAATGCTCGAAGTGGAGCGGATCGGAGGGAGTGGAAGTGGTTCGCTGAGATGGACGCGATCTATGGACATAGGCCTGCTAGCAATGGCAGAGACATAGGGCTGGACACGGCCACAGTCACGGCCTTGGAAACCGTGGATGGTGAGTGTTGTTTTGATATTGCACGTCTTTTCGCCAATTTATCCTTTCTGTGCCAAGCTCACTGTTTTTAAGAAATAGGAAGGTTGTTAGATTGTGGGTAATGGTTGTTACTGAGGCTTGTCTATTGTTTTGCAGCCAACTGCAGATTCACGCTTGCTTTGTGTTAAGTATTAGCGCGAACAAAATGCTGAATTACGCTTGTTGTATTCCGGTTAAAAACTTTAGAGTGTTGTGTACATGTTGCACTTTGGTGTTAAGTTTTAAATTGCGTGCATTTTCTTTCTAGAATTGCAGTTCATATCACAGGGTTCCACCTCAGTGGACATGGACACACCGGACTCTCCTGCATCTGCCTCTGCCTCTGCCTCTGCGTCTGCGTCTGCCGGAGCGCCAGCTGGATCGACTCCGATGTCAGCCACATCACCAGCTCCATCTGGATCACGTTCAAGTGCCGGTAAGGCACAATAACCACGATTTTTTTTTTTGTTGAAACAGGTCCAGCGGAAACCAGGGTCGAAAATCCATCCATCCATCCATCCATCTTCTACCGCTTAAACCTTTACGGGTCGCGGGGGGGCCGGAGCCTAACAAGTTATGTACCAAATTGATTAATGCAATTTCCTGTAGCTGCATATTAATTAATTGAAAATGTCTTTTTAAATGTACAAAAAGGTTATCATACCTGTCAAGGCATACCTCATGCCTCCCTTATTGGGGGGGCTTTCACACCTGTACTGAGTACTTAAAAACTGTATTTATCGGCAGATGAAAGAAAACTAAACCAAAAAAAAACAAAAAACAAACCTAAACAAACAGCAACTGCAACATGAACTATTTCAAACATATTTATTCAAATGTACACTTATATGGACACAATCTTGAGCCACAACTTTTTGGTAATGTGAAAATAATAAGCTAAGTAGCATCAAAAAAATAAATTAAATAAATAAATAAAAAATAAATATTAATAATAAATAAATAAAAATAAATAAAAAAATATTTTTCAAATTTACATTAGCACAAGGTAGATTGCTTAATTTGAAAGTACACAATAAGAATTATTCTGAATATACAGTGGGGCAAAAAAGTATTTAGTCAGCCACCAATTGTGCAAGTTCTCCCACTTAAAAGATGAGAGAGGTCTCCAATTTTCATCATAGGTATACTTCAACTATGAGAGATAAAATGAGAAAAAAAAAATCTAGAAAATCACAATGAAGGATTTTTAATGAATTGATTGGTAAATTCCTCGGTAAAATAAGTATTTGGTCAGTAACAAATGTTCATCTCAATACTTTGTTATATACCCTTTGCTGGCAGTGACAGAGGTCAAACGTTTTCTGTAAGTCTTCACAAGGTTTTCATACACTGTTGCTGGTATTTTGGCCCATTCCTCCATGCAGATCTCCTCTAGAGCAGTGATGTTTTGGGGATATCGCTGGGCAACATGGACTTTCAACTCCCTCCAAAGATTTTCTATGGGGTTGAGATCTGGAGACTGGCTAGGCCACTCCAGGACCTTGAAATGCTTCTTACGAAGCCACTCCTTCATTGCCTGGGCGGTGTGTTTGGGATCATTGTCATGCTGAAAGACCCAGCCACGTTTCATCTTCAATGACCTTGCTGATAGAAGGAGGTTTTCACTCAAAATCTTACGATACATGGCCCCATTCATTCTTTCCTTTACACGGATCAGTCATCCTGGTCCCTTTGCAGAAAAACAGCCCCAAAGCATGATGTTTCCACCCTCATGCTTCACAGTAGGTATGGTGTTCTTTCTCCTCCAAACACGACAAGTTGAGTTTTTACCAAAAAGTTCTATTTTGGTTTCATCTGACCATATGACATTCTCACAATCCTCTTCTGGATCATCCAAATGCTCTACTAGCAAACTTCAGACGGGCCTGGACGTGTACTGGCTTAAGCAGGGCGACACGTCTGGCACTGCAGGATTTGAGTCCCTGGTGGCGTAGTGTGTTACTGATGGCAGCCTTTGTTACTTTGGTCCCAGCTCTCTGCAGGTCATTCACTAGGTCCCCCCGTGTGGTTCTGGCATTTTTGCTCACCATTCTCGTGATCATTTTGACCCTACAGGGTGAGATCTTGCGTGGAGCCCCAGATCGAGGGAGATTATCAGTGGTCTTGTATGTCTTCCATTTTCTAATAATTGCTCCCACAGTTGATTTCTTCACACCAAGCTGCTTACCTATTGCAGATTCAGTCTTCCAAGCCTGGTGTAGGTCTACAATTTTGTTTCTGGTGTCCTTTGACAGCTCTTTGGTCTTGGCCATAGTGGAGTTTGGAGTCTGACTGTTTGAGGTTGTGGACAGGTGTCTTTTATACTGATAACAAGTTCAAACAGGTGCCATTAATACAGGTAATGAGTGGAGGACAGAGGAGCCTCTTAAAGAAGAAGTTACATGTCTGTGAGAGCCAGAAATCTTGCTTGTTTGTAGGTGACCAAATACTTATTTTACCGAGGAATTTACCAATTAATTCATTAAAAATCCTTCAATGTGATTTTCTGAATTTTTTTTTCTCATTTTGTCTCTCATAGTTGAGGTATACCTATGATGAAAATTGGAGACCTCTCTCATCTTTTAAGTGGGAGAACTTTCACAATTGGTGGCTGACTAAATACTTTTTTGCCCCACTGTAGTTCTTAATTGTCAGCTAGATACTGTATATACACTTGGAATTAAAGAGTTTTTAATTGTCAGCTTTGTTACACTAATGCACTTGGATGAACTTGAAACAAGAAAATGTTCACTGATGCTGCTTGTTATAGTTCCAAGTAGCAGCCTTTGCTGACTCTAGCATTTCTGAAGTGGCAGATCAGATCAGGTGGCAGATCACTTCTGATCTGCCACCTGATCTGATGGGGGTAGATTGTGCTCTGCCACAAAAAAATGACAAACCATCACTTCTGCTAGTGATGCATTGGATTTGGAAGGCGTCGGTTCTCTCACTGGCTGAAAATGTTCATCCATCCATCAATACGTTTTCGATTTGGCTACACAGTTTTTGTGGCCCTGTGTAGCGAAGTGTGACTTCAGGTCGAAAATCCCCGATGCAGTCACTTTTATGCTCCTCCTACATGGAACACAGAAGGAGTATGTAGGGCCCTCTGGAGAAGCCTTTATCCATCCAGCGATTCCTCTCTGTTCCGGAGCCGCAGGACAACAGAAGGTGCGAGGCCATCAGCATAATGATCAGTCCACACTTCTCACTGTTGTGATAATTGCTCACGCTGAGCGCTCTGCCAGCCCCGTACACTGTGGGGGTCACACACGAGGTGTTCCTCCACACTCTCAATATTTTTTTTCCCATATATTTTTCTTTTTGGCGTACAGAAATGGCGATACGCCCGTATTTGCTAAAATTGCATTTTCCCCGTATTAAAATACGGCGAAACTGTATCACTTGACAGGTATGGGTTATTCTTTGGTCTTCACTTATCGGTGATCCACAACCCGGTCCCATTTTTAGGGGTGGTGATTGAAGTGCTGTTGTAACTCCTGTTTGAGAAAAACAAATAAAGCTCATGAACTGCCGTTGAAATCAACATGCTTCATTGAAATGCTTCGCGTCAGCTGACTGTATTAACCCATTCAGATTTCTGCGGCCACACTACAAGCAACTATTTTAAACATTACCCATCCATCCATCCATATTCTTAATCTTAATCCTTTTTAGTTTTGCAGGGGGGCTACAGCCGAAGACAGCACACTGCGTGTTGCAAAATCCGCTCTACTGAGGGGCAGCAACATGACAGTTCAGCTTATATACAGCAATGAAGCATAATATAATAGTGACATTCCACCACAGACTTGCACCAGTGTAATTCCATAATATATGTAGTGATCCAGCTTTAACAACCATGCCTTTCTGTCTTTCAATGTAGCCAAGAGGAAAAGGAACAACTCCATCACTGACCTTACATCAGCGATGGTCCAGATGCATGACGAAGAGATGCAGCTCCTGGAACGGCAACATGACCAGCGGCAAGAACACTATCGGGGGTACATGCAGCATTTGCGACAGGTGGCCGCAGATGTGCAGGCAGATGCGCGTGAAGCCCTGGAGCAGGACGCTGCATTGCGAAGGGAAGAGCTCGCAGAAATGTCCACATTCAACCGAGATTTCCTGACCCTATTTGGCAGGATGGTGGACGCATTTAGCAGTCGGCGTGTCTAACCATGTCTCCCCACGCCCAGTCTGTTTTTTGGTTTGTAAATTTTTCTTCGGGAATAAAATTGTATTGTTTGCATCAAAAGTCTGGTTTATCTGTTATGACACCGTATGAGAAAAGCCAGTAATTACATACACATTCCATTCTCTGTTCACTCCACATGCTGCTGTTCATCAGGTCAGGTGTATAGCCTTTTAATGGTAATTTAATTTTTAACAACACAACGAAACGTAATGTCTTGGTAGTTTTTTTTTTTTTAATTTTAAACAAATTTGCAATGCTGAATCCATTTCTCTCGAGCGGGTACATTTTTTATGTTATAAGCAGTTGTACAGGTGTACTTTAACTTGTACAGTTGACACTGCTAAAGGTAAGTACATGTAAGTTGAATGTTGGATCACCAGTCCAAATTTAATAAATTAAGAAGGAATCTAGCAAAAATTTGGCACTAATAACAGTAGACAAATCGGACAAGGAGACAACTGTGTTTTTGTTGCACACAACTGTTGTTACCAACAAGTTGTACCAAATTAATATTAGCTTTGCATTTCCACCAAAGCCAAAGTCGCTTGTCTGGCAGCATTTTTTGAACATGCTCTGTGAGGTGTTTCTGCATGTAATTCACAGTACCACAACTGTTGTTAACAACAACTTGTGCAAAATTTATATTCCCTTTTCCCAGAAATTAAAAAACAATTTGAAAGTAAAAGTGGGAGACCTTTACATGGGAATATGACATGTATCAGCACATGATTTATAGTTCAATTTGCATTTCCACCTAAGCAAAAGTGGCTTGTCGAGCTGGATTTTTGTGAAGATGGCCTGTGCGGTGTTTATGCATGTAATTACCCGTACCTTAACAGATAAGCATTATGAACAACAGAGGACAGGTAGATGGAACATGCACAACATTTTATTTACAAAAAACATTTTTGAAATATGTATGCACATAAATGTGGACGAAATTACATTTCTACCTATTGCTAGACAAGTACTGCATCACAGCATCTCGTATATCGCCACCCTGCTCCTCTGCTCCCTGGGTCGCTGCCACCACTGGTTCATCTACTGCATCATCCAATGTAGTGTCATACGTCTCTCCATGACTCTCACACAGATTATGCAGAGCACAACAAGTCAGCACCATAGATTTCACCAGTTTCATGCCACAGTCATTCCTTTTCAGAAGGCAGCGCCACCTTCCCTTTAGCCTGCCGAAAGCATTTTCCACAACCACACGTACACGACTGATGGTCTGGTTGAACGTGTGCTGTTCTGCAGTCAGCTGTCCGGTGTCATGGAATGCTTTCAACAGCCAGTTTTGCAGTGGATATGCAGAGTCTCCGAGGATGTAGTAGCCCACACGTACCACACCAATGTTCCTGATGTGAGGTGGGAAGAGGTTTCCCTGACTGGCTAAATCCCACAGTGTAGACAGTCTCAGCACCCTAGCATCATGCATGCTCCCTGCCAGCCCTGCAAACACATTCCAGAACAACCCCTTTCCATCAACAACACCTTGAAGGATTATGGAGTGCCAGCCTTTACGATTAAAGTAGTTGGTGTGAAATTGTTGTGGTGCTATGATGGGTATGTGGGAGCAATCTATAGCACCAACACACAATGGAAGCCCCCACCGATTCTCCATGTAGGCCGAAATTTCTGTGAACCTCCCTTCATCCGGAAAACGGAGTTGTTCTGGAACCAGCAATGACTCTGCTGCTGCACAAAAATCCTGCACACACCTGCACACCGTTGTGATGCTGACTTCAAACAGATGGCCTATAGTGCGGTACTCTGAACCGGTAGCAAGCTTCCACAGTGCAATGGCCACTCTCTTCCTCACAGGCACACATAGGCGGAATGTTGTATCTTGACGCTCCATGCGTGAACGCAATTTGTGTCACAGGTAGGTAAAAGTCTCCTCGGACATCCGGAAGTTTTGCAACCACTCCGTGTTTGAGAAACCGGGAGCAATATCCTCCCACCACTGCGAGGCACGGTTGACTGTCCACACCGAGGGTCTGCAGCGATTATTTTGCAACGAAGCAGCCAACTGAAACACACACACACAGCATACATAATGTAATGCATTTAATACCATTGACCTGGCGACATAAAAATGCAGGACATAAAACTGGCATGACTATAAAATGACATTTGCAAGCATTAGCATGCGTTAACTTACTAAAATATGCTCCCTCATGTGTCGAGCATTTAAACTCAGAGTTGCGGCTTCATATTCCAATATGGCAGCCGAGAGCCTCCTGTACCCTTCCTCCAACCTTTGTCTCAACGCACGTCTTCTCAGTGCACATCGTCGTCTTATATGGCTCAATTGTCTGGCCTTCATTGTTGTAAAAAGCCACAGAGCGAGAAAAATAAAAATCCTCTCCTCGTCATCAGCCATTTTCTTTGTTGTGGAGGATTTGGTCACGTGTTTCATGTCACGAGAGTGTGGCGCCGCCTCAGCGCCGCCTCGCTGTTCAAGAAATCCCACCCACCGCAGGTGTGCCAGCAGTAATGTCGAAAAGCAACCGAGGCAGAACCGAATCGAAGAGAGTCGAGTCGGGTTTTCTAATCGGGGCTGAGCGGGGCTAATGGAAAAGTGCCTAAAATGAAAAAAAAAAAATCCAGAAAATCACGTTGAAGGATTTTTAATGAATTAACTGGTAAGTTCCTCGGTAAAATAAGTATTTGGTCAATAACAAAAGTTCATCTCAGTACTTTGTTATATACCCTTTGTTGGCAATGACAGAGGTCAAACGTTTTCTGTAAGTCTTCACAAGGTTTTCACACACTGTTGCTGGTATTTTGGCCCATTCCTCCATGCAGATCTCCTCTAGAGCAGTGATGTTTTGGGGCTGTCGCTGGGCAACACGGACTTTCAACTCCCTCCAAAGATTTTCTATGGGGTTGAGATCTGGAGACCGGCTAGGCCACTCCAGGACCTTGAAATGCTTCTTACGAAGCCACTCCTTTGTTGCCCGGGCGGTGTGTTTGGGATCATTGTCATGCTGAAAGACCCAGCCACGTTTCATCTTCAATGCCCTTGCTGATGGAAGGAGGTTTTCATTCAAAATCTCACGATACATGGCCCCATTCATTCTTTCCTTTACACGGATCAGTCGTCCTGGTCCCTTTGCAGAAAAACAGCCCCAATGCATGATGTTTCCACCCCCATGCTTCACAGTAGGTATGGCGTTCTTTCTCCTCCAAACACGACAAGTTGAGTTTTTACAATAAAGTTCTATTTTGGTTTCATCTGACCATATGACATTCTCCCAATCCTCTTCTGGATCATCCAAATGCTCTCTAGCAAACTTCAGACGGGCCTGGAACATGTACTGGCTTAAGCAGGGGGACATGTCTGGCACTGCAGGATTTGAGTCCCTGGCGGCGTAGTGTGTTACTGATGGTAGCCTTTGTTGCTTTGGTCCCAGCTCTCTGCAGGTCATTCACTAGGTCCCCCCGTGTGGTTCTGGCATTTTTGCTCACCGTTCTCGTGATCATTTTGACCCCACGGGGTGAGATCTTGCGTGGAGCCCCAGATCGAGGGAGATTATCAGTGGTCTTGCATGTCTACCATTTTCTAATAATTGCTCCCACAGTTGATTTCTTCACACCAAGCTGCTTACCTATTGCAGATTCAGTCTTCCCAGCCTGGTGCAGGTCTACAATTTTGTTTCTGGTGTCCTTTGACAGCTCTTTGGTCTTGGCCATAGTGTCTGACTGTTTGAGGTTGTGGACAGGTGTCTTTTATACTGATAAAGAGTTCAAACAGGTGCCATTAATACAGGTAACGAGTGGAGGACAGAGGAGCCTCTTAAAGAAGAAGTTACAGGTCTGTGAGAGCCAGAAATCTTGCTTGTTCGTAGGTGACCAAATACTTATTTTACCGAGGAATTGACCAATTAATTCATTAAAAATCCTTAAATGTGATTTTCTGGATTTTTTTTTCTCATTTTGTCTCTCATAGTTGAGGTATACCTGTGATGAAAATTGGAGACCTCTCTCATCTTTTAAGTGGGAGAACTTGCACAATTGGTGGCTGACTAAATACTTCTTTTTCCCCACTGTATACACTACCATTCAAAAGTTTGGGGTCACTTAGAAATTTCCTTATTTTTGAAAGAAAAGCACTTTTTTCAATGAAGATAACTTTAAACTAATCAGAAATACACTCTATACATTGCTAATGTGGTAAATGACTATTATAGCTGCAAATGTCTGTTTTTTGGTGCAATATCTAGATAGGTGTATAGAGGCCCATTTCCAGCAACTATCACTCCAGTGTTCTAATGGTACAATGTGTTTGCTCATTGCGTCAGAAGGCTAAAGGATGATTAGAAAACCCTTGTGCAATCATGTTAGGTCTGCAATGCTGTAATTGCTACAAATGGAGGATTCTTTGACAAAAGCAAAGTTTGAAGGAAAAAATTATCATTTCAAATACAAATCATTATTTCTAACCTTGTCAATGTCTTGACTATATTTTCTATTCATTTTACAACTCATGGTGGTAAATAAGTGTGACTTTTCATGGAAAACACAAAATAATTGTCTGGGTGACCCCAAACTTTTGAACGGTAGTGTATATATATATATATATATATATATATATATATATATATATATATATATATATATATATATATATATATATATATATATATATATACGTATATATATACAGTATATATATATATATATATATATAGACACATAGTGCAGAGCATTGTGGTTGGTGAATGTGCAGCAGAAAGTCTAAGCTCTCTCTTCGCGGATGCGGCGGGCCAGCTGGATGTCTTTGGGCATGATGGTGACCCTCTTGGCGTGGATGGCGCACAGGTTGGTGTCCACGAAGAGACCCACCAGGTAGGCCTCACTGTCCTCCTGCAGAGCCATGACGGCGGAGCTCTGGAAGCACAGGTCGGTCTTGAAGTCCTGAGCGATCTCCCTCACCAGGCGCTGGAAGGGCAGCTTACAGATGAGCAGCTCCGTGGATTTCTGGTAGCGACGGATCTCTCTCAGAGCCACGGTACCGGGCCTGTAACGGTGAGGCTTCTTCACTCCGCCGGTGGCCGGAGCGCTTTTTCCGAGCAGCCTTGGTGGCCAGCTGCTTCCTGGGGGGCTTTTCCTCCAGTAGATTTACGGCACTCTGCTTGGTTCTTGCCATCGCTCTTTATTATTCTGTCTTATATTTCTTGCACGCCGCCTAAACTCCAGCTCGGCACCCGCATCGTTTTCGCTACAGTTCCTCGGTATGTCGAGTTTCTCCGTTAGCACCGGGTGGCGGTTGAGTGTTAGCTAGCTCTTCCCTGCTGTATCGTCTCCTGCTGTAAACAGTGGCTCCGTCCGCCGACTCGGGAGACCTTTGGGGCGATCTGTGTGTCCGTGATATATATATAGAGTGAAAGGTGTAGAAAGAAGAAGGAAGATTAAAAAAAAGGCAGTTGCAAAAGGCAGCCAACTTGTGTGGCGCCGCCGGTCCGGCGGAACCGGAACCGGAAAATGACCTGTTCACGTCAGAGTTAAGTTGACCAATCAGATAGTCACGTACAAGCCCATCCTATTGTACGGGGGTTGGCCCAACCAACCCGAGAAGATATCTGTAAGTTGCACCCGGAAGTCGGGATCAGTCTGACGATGTCCCCTAGGGGGCTGAATCACACTGATCCGGCACTGCTTGCTTTACATGTGACCTCCAAATAAATGTTACATCTTTAAATTGAAGAAATCTCTGGCTTGTTCTTGGATCTTTCAATCAAAGAATCAGGTATTTTTCTAACGAGACTGCTACAACTTCACTGTCGAACAATTATCTTTCCTGCCACATGCCATTTCACTGTACAATAACTCACTCTGATGTTGAATTCTGGTCATAGCTATGCTACCATACTGCACCTTACAGTCTAATTGGCTGCTCACATTTCACCCTGCACCTGATAGTCCTGCATTGTACAGCAGGTTTGATTCATGTTCCTATACGGGTCATCATCTATTCATCTACGATGTATGTAAGTTTCAAGCAGTATTACTTTCCATGGGTAATCCCTTTGTCTATTATGCTGTGCGTGTTTCTGTCGTTTTGGTCATCTACTGTCATGCTGCTGTTACACTGTAATTTCCCAGTTTGGGATCAATAAAATACCTCTATCTATCTATCCATCTATCTCTCTATCTCTCTATCTATCTATCTATCTATAACGCTCTTCACAGAGTTCTTTCACAACAAAGTTCTATAGGTAACAGATACCCCTGTGCCAAACTGGCATAAACACTATGAGCTAACATATGCAGCATAAAATTAAACAGATGCAGGGGAAAATAACACATTACTTAAGTGTTAGTTCAGTAAGAAATGGCTTGTCTGTATTACTACCAAACAGATGCAGCAGACTACAGTCACGACTTTACTTCAAAGATAACACCTTTGCCTTTTTTCTCAAAGAACTACAAGCTGCTAGAACTTGATTGTTATGCAGCATTCAAATGCACAGCAGTTTCTCCAGAAATGTACTCCTGCACACACATTCAGTCAGAATGAATGTTAGGTATTTTAAATGGCCCAGACCTTGACACCAGTCTGAGGAGCAAGTTCTGATGATCAGGTGGGCATTTCAAAGACCAGTCAGACGAGAACTGAGATACTGCCACAAAAAGGATCATATTTTTTCTCTGAACAGCAAAAACAGATTGAAATTCTTCAAAGTGTGTGCGATGCGTGCCTGCACAAGTGATTGTTTGTGTCTGTGTGTTTGGGGAGGGAGTTAGTCCTGCCTACATTTGTACAGTTCCTACAGTTTTCAGGCCAGTCATCCATTAAGACTGTAACTGCAGAAGGAGGCCCAAGGTGCCCTCTCCACCAACACCCTGATGCCAAAAACAGCAGGGTGATCTCCTCTATAGCTTCACAGCCTTGACTTTTTTTTCATTTTCTACCCATTCCGCCTTCTTATCGATATGGTTAAAGTGTAGTGTAATCATTCTTTTATTACATTTGTTCATGGCTTTATGGCATGTGTACCCAGGGGATATACAAAACAAATGCAAAGCTTGAAAACTGATTTGTGTTAAAGCTGCTTACTTATCAGCAATTACACCGAGGAGTTCAACTTGGAGCACGGCGGATTAATTAAGAGGGGAAGCTGTTTATTATCTGGAATGTTGTTTAGCAAAACAAACTGTCCCTAAACTCCTCTTCTCTGATAAATTTGTTTTGTAGTTTATGAACAAAATAAACATAAAAAATGAAGTGTTCATCAGTCTTCTGTAATATAGAAAAAAAATACAGAAAATGCTAGTAGATATCATGGATCATCAGCTATCATATCAGACATATGTGTTCCTGTTGACATATAATTATACTGGATTATTAAAGTGAGGCACAATTTTGTGATGCTAAATTGAACTGCTAAATGTAAACTTCAGTGTTGGACAATGGAGCTGAAACGTTACCATGCTCCCAATAGAATGAAATGTTTGCATGTGTTGATATGAGGGAGACATAAGCCCACTGTTGTATCTGATTTTGCACACTACCCTATAGGTTAATTGGTGATTCTAAATTGGCCCTTGGTACCATGAGAAACTCAGAATATAGAGGACTAGTGTAGTTACTAGACGAGTGTTTTGAATGGTCTTTGAAACTAGAACGAGGGCTATATAAAATACACGTCCTTATAAAGTGCCTTCTAATGGTTGTGAAAATAACAATATGAAGAAACGTGGCTGAGGGAAACAGTAGAAATTTGTGTAAAATAGAACCTGATCTTTTCCTACACTTAAAGGTAGTATCTTACTGGGCTGTGACAACTTGTGATGAGTCGGAGATAATAAAAAAAAACTTCAGACGATGAAAGCGCCAAGGTGCAGCTGCCTCAGTGCGACCTCTACTGGTCTGGCTTAGTTATTACAATACCTTTTTTGCACAACTCCATTGAGGGTATAATGGTGAGTTAAATTTGTGTTTATTTTGAAAACAAAGCCTTATCTCAAAATTCTGGCAAATTTAA
This sequence comes from Pholidichthys leucotaenia, assembly GCA_020510985.1. Lineage (NCBI taxonomy): Eukaryota > Metazoa > Chordata > Actinopteri > Cichliformes > Pholidichthyidae > Pholidichthys > Pholidichthys leucotaenia. The sequence continues at coordinate 55,345,909 of CM035844.1, read as the reverse complement.
AGTCAAGAAAATATGGCGATATGAGGATACAAGCCTTTAGTTCCACTTGATTTTGACCAGGTGCGCTGAAAAGCTAGTAACAGACAGATCACACTGAATTAGCACATTTGCGTATGCCGCACAAATGTTGCCCAAATGTTACATGAACTCCTGGAAAATCTTGGCACAAAATTCACCGGGAGTTCACACACATGCCATGTGCGTATTGCCCAACATTCCCACAACATGCATGAGATGAAATTGTGCATTCTGTCCCGAGATGGCAGCGCAAATCCTGTGCAACACCCACATGACAGTTAATTATGACAATTAGGAAATGGGGACCATATTCATTTTTTCATCAGACATCAAACAAAATCAATTGCAGAGAAGTGCAGACATAATAATAATGGGTTGCATTTATATATCACTTTTCAAATCCAAAGCGTTCTACAGTAAGTCCATTATTCATTCACGCCACAGACAGACACTGGTAATGGTAAGCTACCTCTGTAGCCACAGCTGCCCTGTTGCAGACCGATGGAAACATTGTTGCTAATCCACGCCAATGGCCTCTCTGGCCACCACCAAACGTTCATGCACCAGGGTCACAAACACTGGAGGCAAGGTGGGTAAAGTGTCTTGCTCAGGGCTGGGGAGAGGGAGAGTCGAACCGCCAACCCTCTGGTTACCCATTGTATCTCTTGAGCCACTACTGCCCCTAAATTGCTGGGTGAGGAGGCTGCCTCAGAGTCCTCTGCATCAGACACGCCAGCCCTGGGACTGGCTCCGCTTCCTCTGTAGGGGCCCATGGAGGAGGGGCAGCACCCCACCATCCGTAGCTTTGCCTTTCTGGCCCTGGGGTGGCATGGTGACACTTTCAGTTCCAGCTGTGTCAGTGTGTGTACTAGAAAATGACTGGGCTGTCACAATCAGTCACAATTTATTTTCATCGGGACCCAACCTGTCACAAAGTTGTCAAATTTTTCTCGCACTTTCTGACTCATGGAAACTACATTGAGAAGGATTTGAGACGGGTTTGAGATGCCCACGACAGCTCTGTGACAACTCGAGAAATTTTTCACACTGATTTTCTGAGAATGTTAAAAAATCTTGAAACAAGAGAGTGAGGCCCTGTGATTCACGAGAGGAAACTGCAAACCCCTGCATGTCACAGCGTGGGATGGGTGTCATGCCCTCATCCTAATTTATTGTCATGTGCGCCTCTACACGGTGCACAGAGATTAAGATGAACCCACAGGCAGGATGATATTTTGCAACATTTATTGTGAAAAGAAACTAAAGTCCCAACAGTGCAAAACTCAAAATGTAAACACGAAAAAAAAACTTACAGTAAGAAGTGCTCCTGAGCAGACTGCTCAGGAGGAGATGAGGCAGGCAGGAAAAGAATCAATGTCCCAAGGAACACTCGATGAAAGGACATTGATTCCAACACATACGAGGTAGTAGCAACAATGAAGTGAACTGACAGTGCTTAAATAGTGAATGCGTTGACAACAGAAGTGATCACAGGTGTGGGCTAGCCTGAACAGGAGAAAGGAGCAAAAACTAATCATTGGATTCAGCTGGTGGAAATGACAGGTGAGGGAGGGGCAGATGGCAGCTTGACAGGTGGCAGGGCACGCCCACGTGAGGCTGACAAACCCTAACAGCTGTCAACAGAAAAGGAAACACTGGGAACTGTAGCCCATGTATTTTTGCTTACATATGCTTAAGCATAAAGGAGATTGCATGTGTGGATTGACCTCACGTCCTGAATGGAGCAATATGTCTGGACCACCTGCGGTTAACAACAAGAGGACGGAGGTACGGGGATAAGAGACTGGAAGGACTTCCCAACCTCCTGGGGGACAGGTGGAGGACTGAGAGACCAGAGGGGGAGTTAATGTCAATAGGGGGTTTTGACAGGGATATGTGATTCTCCCTTTGTGTGAGATGTATAAATGTGAAGGTCTGATGCAGCTCATCCTCTTTTGTTTCTTGAGAGATGGCTGGGGATGAAGTGTTTGAATAAAACCTGAATTAAAAGCCAATTCAGCTTCGTTATTTCACGCTCCCCACATTGGTGACCAGTGACGTGTGAGAATGCCTGGAAATGCTCTCCACGATCAGGACTCATTGGAGTCTGCCCTAGCAAGCGCCATCACCGTCAAACTGCCGGAATTCTGGCAGGACAACCCAGACTCGTGGTTCCTCCAGGCAGAGGCACAGTTCATGCTCGCAGGCATAACGGCGGATGACACTAAGTTCTACCATGTCATCGCTAGACTCGACAACCGCACAGCTCGATGCGTGCGGAGCTTGGTACAGCAGCCACCCGCCGAAGACAAATACGGCAGATTGAAGGCTGCCCTCACCAAGTGTTTCACGCCCTCAGCCGAAGAGAGGGCTAGGAGGCTCCTGGCTATGCTCAACCAAGGAGATCACAGGCCAGTCGCCCTGATGGAAGACATGCTGCAGCTGAGGGGGTCAGACGACGACGATTTCCTCTTTAAGTACATCTTCCTGACTAACCTCCCGACACATATGAGAGGAACGCTGTCCAGCATGCGTTGTGACACCCAGCAGGATTTCCGTGACCTGGCCCAAGAGGCGCAGAGGCTCCTCAGCTCCTGCGGCGAGCAGGCGACCGCGGCGGCGACCTGAGGCAGCAACGAGCCGGAGACAGCTGAGCCGAACCTACCAACCATGGCAGCGGCGCGGCCCCGACGCGGCAGAGGTGATGGCCCAGCGGCAGAGGCGCGGCCCCGGCGCAGCGGAGGAGAGGATCTCTGCTTTTATCATCGGCGGTTCGCAGAGAGGGCGCACAGGTGTGTGCCACCGTGCAACTTCAAGAAGTCGCGAAACGGCAGGACCGAGAATCGTTAGCAGCTTCGGCTCTCGGCGAAAGAAATAAGCTGCTATACATCACAGATACGAGCTCCGGGTGCCAGTTCCTTATAGACACCGGAGCCCAAGTGAGTTTCATCACCCCAACCTATGCTAACCGGGTGGCTGGCCCCCGTGGAAACGGGGCAACGGCGGCGAACGGCTCGAGCATCAACACCTACGGGGAAAGGACTTTGTCTCTGTCCTTACATGGCCGCTCTTATGAGTGGACTTTTGTCATAGTGGCGGTGAGTTTCAACATGTTAGGTGCTGATTTTCTGTGCTCACATGGTTTGTTAGTTGATCTTGCCAATAGGTGGCTGGTAAATGCACTCTTTTTTTACTCTATCCCCTGTGCAGCTCGAGTGTCCCCGCCACCGGTGCAGACCAACGTCGCCACAGCAAGTGGTAAGTTTAACACAATACTCACCCAGTTTCCAGCACTCACGGTTCCCACATTCTCGGCAACAGTTGCGAAACACGGGGTGGAGCATTTTATCACTACAACTGGCCCCCCCCGTCTTCGCGAAAGCTCGGCGCCTGGATGCTGCTAAACTCTCCATGGCGCGCGAGGAGTTCGCCAGCCTAGAGAGGCTGGGCATTATTCACCGTTCGAAAAGCCCATGGGCTTCGCCGCTGCATATGGTCCCAAAAGCCGACGGCTCATGGAGACCTTGCAGCGATTACCGCAGGCTAAACAACGCCACGGCACACGATCACTACCCCATCCCACACATCCAGGATTTTTTGGTGCATTTAGCGGGGGCGCGCATTTTTTCTAAAATAGACCTGGTTCGCGGCTACCATCAGGTTCCAGTCCGGCCGGAGGACATTCCTAAAACGGCGGTTATAACCCCTTTTGGACTTTTTGAGTTTTTGCGCATGCCGTTTGGCTTGAAAGGCGTCGCACAAACATTCCAACGCATGATGGATGCCGTGTTACGTGATCTTCCATTCGTGTTCGCTTACCTCGACGACATTTTGGTCGCCAGTACCTCAGAGGAAGAACACGAAAAACACCTCACTGCGGTTTTTCGGAGGTTGGAAGAGCACGGCTTAATAATTAATCCAGCCAAGTGCCAGTTTGGCGGTGTGCAGATTGATTTTTTGGGCCACCGCGTGTCCCCAGAAGGGGCAGTTCCGCTGCCGGATAAGGTGCGCGCAGTAGCAGATTTTCCCCGACCACAAATGGGCAAATCATTGCAGGAATTTTTAGGAATGGTGAATTTTTATAACCGTTTCCTACCCCATGCAGCGCAGCTCATGCAGCCATTATACGCCGCGCTCAGAAAGCAAAAACCCTCCAATACAATCAAGTGGTCCCCGGAGCGGGAGCGCGCGTTCACTGAAGTAAAAAAAACCTTGGCTGAAGCCTCGCTTCTAGCTCATCCCGACCCATCGGCCCGCATCGCGCTAACTACTGACGCATCAGATTTGGCCATAGGGGCAGTTATAGAGCAGCACGTTGCCGGTGTTTGGCAGCCGCTAGCTTTCTTCAGCAAATCCTTGAGCGAAGCTGAGCGGAAATACAGCACGTTTGACAGGGAGCTGTTAGCGCTCCATCTGGCCATCCGCCATTTCCAGTTCTGGCTGGAAGGTCGGCGTTTCACCGCTTTTGTGGACCATAAGCTGCTCACTTTCACGATGTCCAAAATTTCAGATCCGTGGTCGGGCCGGCAGCAGAGGCAGCTGGCCGCAATTTCGGAATTTACCACTGATATTCAGCACGTAGCGGGTAAACTCAACATAGTAGCAGACTGCCTCTCTCGCGCGGCCACAGCACCGGCGCGCGGAAAGGCAGATTATACTGCAGCAGCCGCGAAGCAAAATAGCAGTGCGGAAGCGCACGCGGCCCCAGTTCACGTGGGGATAGATTACGCAGCCATGGAAGCGGAGCAGGGCAGAGATGCGGACGTGCGCGCGCTCCAGTCTGGACCAACAGGGTTAAGGCTGGACAGCAGGTGTTTGCAAACCGGTATGCCCCCCCTAATCTGCGATGTGTCAACCGGGCGGCCACGCCCAGTAGTCCCGGCCGCGTGGCGCCGCCGCGTTTTTGACTCGGTTCACTCCCTGGCACACCCAGGGGTGTGTGCTTCTGTGAAAATGGTAGCGGAGAAGTTTGTTTGGCCGAGCCTGCGCAAGCACGTGAAAGAGTGGGCGAGGACCTGCATGGCTTGTCAGCGGGCCAAAATTCATAAGCACACAAGAGCCCCTTTAGAACCGTTCCACATTCCAGCCAAAAGATTTGATCAGGTGCACGTCGACTTTGTGGGCCCCCTACCGTCGTCGCAGGGGTTCACACATCTTTTGACAATGGTGGACCAAACCACACGCTGGCCGGAAGTGGTCCCACTGACATCGACCACGGCCGTGGCTCACGTTTTTTTGACGGCCTGGGTAGCGCGTTTCAGGGTCCCGTCGGATATTACGTCCGACAGAGGGCCTCAATTCGTCTCTGAGCTGTGGTCAGCGATGGCCAGCAGCTTAGGAGCGAAAATTCACCGCACTACCGCTTATCACCCTCAGGCTAATGGTTTGTGCGAGCGTTTTCATAGGTCTTTGAAGGCAACCCTCAGAGCGTCGCTTACGGATGCAGATTGGGTAAACAAACTACCATGGGTTTTATTAGGGTTGCGTTCTGCGCCTAAGGAGGATTTAAATGCCTCCCCAGCGGAGTTAGTTTTTGCTCAACTGCTCAGGCTGCCCGGTGAGTTTCTACCAGAGCGTCCGGAACCGGGACGCCTCCCGGCTCTTAGACCACCGATCGGCACGGGAGCGGACATGCTCCCGGGCCCCGTTCATCACACTTTTCCGCGCGTTTTTGTTCCCAAAGCTTTAAAAAATGCTGAGTTCGTTTTTGTCAGGCATGAGGCTCTAAGACCAACCCTCCGACCACCATATGATGGGCCATATAGGGTGCTGGAGACAGGTGATAAGCATTTTGTGCTAGATTTGGGAGACAGAAAGGAAACAGTCAGTATTGACAGACTTAAGCCTGCTTTTGTGATGAACGATGAGTCTGTATCGGTAGCGAGGGCACCTCGACGCGGCAGACCCCCCAGGGAACGCGTCCCGGAGTCCCCGCAGGGATCAAATAACCACTCTCTTCCTCAGTCAGCAGATTCTTTGCAGGACGGCGCTGCAGGGACGCCGAGACCTGCTTACAGCAGAATTGGAAGACGGTTGAAGCCCAGACGGCGTACGGACTGACTGTTTGGTGTTTGATGTTTGATGTTTGATGTGATCATGTGGTATAGGCTATGCTATTGATGTTATCACTGATTTTTGATGTGGTCATGTGGTTTAGACTGTGCTGTTGATATTAACATGTTCTCTTAATTTTAATATATTGTCCATTCTTCGACGTTTGGGGGGGGGGGGTATGTAGCCCATGTATTTTTGCCTACATATGCTTAAGCATAAAGGAGATTGCATGTGTGGATTGACCTCACATCCTGAATGGAGCAATATGTCTGGAACAAGAGGACGGAGGTACAGGGATAAGAGACTGGAAGGACTTCCCGAACTCCTGGGGGACAGGTGGAGGACTGAGAGACCGGAGGGGGAGTTAATGTCAATAGGGGGTTTTGACAGGGATATGTGATTCTCCCTTTGTGTGAGATGTATAAATGTGAAGGTCTAATGCAGCTCATCCTCTTTTGTTTCTTGAGAGATGGCTGGGGATGAAGTGCTTGAATAAAACCTGAATTAAAAGCCAATTCAGCTTCGTTATTTCACGCTCCCCACAGGAACAAATAAAATGACATTCTCAATAATACATATCAGAAACTGCAGAAATAAAACACAACAGGAAAAATGGCAAACAGAACCTAAATACATGAAACAGATAATGATCAATACAGAGAGAGGCCATGAGGCTGGGTCTGGCAGGACCTCCAGAACCCAGCACGTGACATTTATAGTTCTAGTGTCTTGTTTTTTGGGCATGGGACTCAGCCCTCGTTTTATGTTCATTTTTGGAACTTTCTGTGTTTCACTCTGGTTTGTCTTTATTATTATTCTGTTTTGCATAATTGTCTCATCATTATTATTATCATTATTATTATTACTATCGTTGTGTGCTGCAGTCCTGTTTCCCCACTTGCTGTGGTGTATTATTGTCCACTTAGCCCCGTCCGTCCTGTGTTTCTATCCGTGCCCCGCTGTTTCAGTTTGCCCTGATTATGTCACCTGTCCTGCATTGTGTCTGATTGATCCTGTGTGTATTTATACCTGCCCCAATCTGTGTTTCGTTATGAGTGTCGTCATCATATCAGTGTGAACGACACACCTCTGTTCTGACCTGACCTGATTCCTGCCCGTTTTGTAGCTGACCTGACCTTATCCTGCCTTATGTTGTAAGTTCTGTACAGCCCCCAAGCTGTTTGTTATTTTGTGTTTTTTGTGTTTCTTTTGAGCTGCGCCCATTTGGCCAGCTCATTAATAAATCTAGCCAAACTCTAAGTACCACATTTGGGTCTAATATTCCACCAACCATGACAGTACGACACTCATCATGGACCCAGTGTACTTAGAGTTTCGGCAAATAGGTTGCGATGAAAGGGAAGGCTGGGTGGCCACCAACATCGAGGCCTACATCGAGGATGCCTGTGCTTCCTGCTCACCGGAGGAAGCCCTCTGCTGCCTGGAGTGTGCCAAGAAACTGGGTGAGGCATTTCCAGCTCGTCTACGGTTCCCTCAGCTCGCCCGTCTGCATGAACTGAACATCAACATGCAGATTATCTGCCGCAGGTTGATGGAGTCATTCCCGGCGGTGGGAAAGGTGCAGAAGGAGGAAGGACTGAATCCATCCAGGGGTGGAAGACGAAGTCGTCACCGGCGCCGTGGGACACAGTGGTCCGGTTTCTCATCCTCGGCGAGGGAGCATCAGACTTCCATTTCCTCCTTTGGCACACCACCAACGTATCATCATTGGGCATCCTCCCCCCATCTGACTTGTCGCAGCTTCTCCTGGGAGGACTTGCCAGCCGAATCAGTGGCAGCAGAGCGGGAATACAGGCAAGAACCAGTTCATTTTTTAACATCATGTAATGAAAGGACTTATCTGGTTCCCAATGGGGAGACTCAGTCCCAGCTGTCTTCTGCTGCTGAGTTCTCGCCGTCTTTCTCTGCAATAAACTCTGCTGGTCTTTCCATCCACCCATCCTCACCCGCTCCTTCCCCTTCTGTGTTTGTTTTTTCGGAGCGTTTGCCAATACTGGGTGGAAACGTGATCATCTGAGAGGAATCTGCTGTCCTGGAGGGCACTTTAGCAGCAGCTTTTTCCAAATCGACGCCACAGGATGCCAAGAGTTACCGTATTGGGGGTGCAACTGTGGAACCCCTGTGTGTGGATGACAAGGAGGAGCAGGAGGAACGTCGGCAGGCTGCGCTAGCCCAGGAAGAGCTAATGCTGGACTACAAGCAGTGGATCCTTCCAGACCATGTGTCCCAGCTGGGTCGGATCCGGCTGGCTATGGACATTCCAGCTCTGGAACCTGCTCCACAGTGCCACCCAGCTCCAGAACCTGATCCTCAGCGCCACCCAGCTTCAGAACCTGCTCCATGGCACCACCCAACTCCAGAACCTGCTCTACAGCGCCACCTAGCTCCAGAACCTGCTTCACAGTGCCACCCAGCTCCAGAACCTGCTCCATGGCGCCACCCAGCTAAACCACCTGCTCTGGCTCCTTTTCTTCCTGCTCCAGCTGCTCATGAGGTGTGCTTTACAGCTCCAGCCATCTTTGAGGTGCACACAACAGCTCCAGCCACCCCTGAAGTGCACATTACATCTCCAGTCGCCCCACAGGTGCACATAACAGCACCGGCCATCCCTGAGATGCACGCAATGGCAACAGCTGTCCATGAAGTGCATGTACTGGCTTCCACTGTCCCTGAGGCGCACGATGCAGCTCCTGCTGTTTTCTCTGTACACACCCCTGCTCCTGTTCTGCCGGAGGAGCATGTTCCTCTTCAGCTCAAGGTCCACGCTCCAGCTCCTGTGGCTCATCCTGAGGAAGTCACCCCTGCAGCAGAGGATCGGGAGCTCAAGCAAGTACTTTTCTTTACTTTTATAACATCAATACTAGTTAAATCTTGCCTAGCTCCTGATGTTTTTGCTAACGCCTCACCCTGCCTTTCTCCTCCATCCGACGTGACTACAACGGGGGTGGTGCTCCTGGTGTTGAAACTGGACACTCCAACACCATCCATCCAAGAGACTGAGCAGTCCGCTCCACCTGTCGTTGTTGTCCTAGAGGTCAAGCAGTCTGCTCCACCCATTGTCGTTGCCCAAGAGGTCGAGCAGTCCGCTCCAACTGTCGTCGTTGTCCAGGAGGTCGAGCAGTCCACTCCACCCATCATCCAAGAGGTCGAGCAGTCCATTCCACCCGTTGTCGTCAAGATGCCGACGTGCCTCCATCCATAAACCAAGAGGCCAGAGTCAGCATGAAGCACGTATGGGTCACAAAGCATAGGGTTCTTTTGTTTTTGTTGGGTGAACTCTGTGTTTCTGCGGCTACTAATCCACCTTATTCTCCGGTTTGGTGGCCTATGGATATGTGTAGGCCGCCGGACTGGCCCTGCATTCCAGTCTGAGAGTCCTTGGACTGGGGCAGACCCCATGATGCATGTTGTTCTCCGGCCCGAGGGCCAATGGACTTTAGTAGACCCCCTGGCCCCATTGTATGTTGCGGTCCAATGGCCCATGGACTTTGATAGGCCCCCTGATCCATTGTATGTTGCGGTCCGATGGCCCATGGACTTGGGCAGACCTCCCAATCTGTTTTGTTTAGGGGTCTTGGGGCCTTGGACTTAATTTTGCACATGAACTGTGTTTGTTTTGGTTATGTTCTGTGGGGGGCTGCACTTCGTTTTTGCCCACCTGACCTTGAACCCCCACCACCCACTCTGAGGGTCTCTTTTTTGTTTCTCCTGTGTTGGTATTTTCCTGAGGTCGTCTGTGTGTGTGGGGGTGGGTGGGTGGGGGGTTACAGTTTGTTTCAGGCCTCCTGGCCTTTTGTATTTTTTTTTTTTTTTTGAGAGAAAAATGGTAGCAAATTTGAGTTAATAGTCATCAGTTTTTGGGAATGGGTTTTGTTTCTGTTTTGGTGTTACCCTGGGGTTGTCTGAGAGCCACCCCTTAAGAGGGGGGGGGGTGTTATGTCGGAATTACCTTCGCAATGATGAGGCCAGGTGCACAGTTGGACTTCACTTTATTAAGGGGTTGATCACACATAACACAGCCACCAGGCAGGGGCATCGGCAAAGACGCAGAACAGAGATGCCCGCTGGTATTTATAGGGTGGTGCAGTGGCGGAAGAGGAAGTGGCTGCCACTACACTGCACTTCATAATAAATGACAATATCACCCCCCCCAACACACACACACACAGAAAGTCCAAAACCACTGGCTGCACGGTGGCGCAGTGGTTTAGCACTGTGGCAGCACAGTTTTACCCTCGGCCGGGGGATCGCGGGGATCATGAGATCGTGGGTTCGATCCCAGCCCCCGACCAACAGTGAGCTGTGTGGAGTTTGCATGTTCTCCCCGTGTTGCGCGGGTTTACTCCGGGATTTCTCCGGTTTCCTCCCGCATACCAAAAACATGTAGGTTTAGGGCACTCGCGCACGCAGCTACCAGCAGCCGGTGGCTTGTCACCAGACTGCAAACCAAGTCTACCTACGGGTACAAATAAGTAACAAAAAAAAAAAAAAAAAAAAAAACCACTCATACAATAGAGACCCTCCCCAATTTAGGACCCGAATCACGCACTAAGAAAACTAGAACTGAAATCACTAAATGGCCTATCACATTCACACAACAGACCCAAATCTAGGGAGGACGGCTGGACTACCGTCCTACCCCACACGGCAAGGTGGATTATTCTGCCATCTGTAATTAACTAAAAGTCCATTAACTTAAAACATTGCCATGTTCCTAAAAATATAAATACACCCAGAACAATAACATTTTAGTTTTTTTTTACACACACAAACATATGAACATTGGAACTTATTTTATTATTTTTTCAAAACCACACTACTGTCCTTCTAGCAGAAAGGGGTAGAACTGGCTTGTGGGGGGCCCAGGGCAGCCCCTCAGTAGACCTGCCCCTGGAAGCGGTATGCCACCAGGATCGCAGTTGACATCATAGACGAGAGTGCCTCTTCTTCTTGCCATCGACCACCACTCTCGTCCAGACCCGCTATCTGAAGCCTTCTCCCGGCCACGCCGCAGCTCGTTGGCATGCCTCCACGAGCCGTCTGACAGCTGGAAGTAGGCCGTGCCCCATTTAGCCGTGATGCGCAGCCACTCCTGGTGTTCCTCTGGCTGTCGTTTGGCCTGCATCCACTGTGGACGTTCCTCCCCTCGATCCCGGACCAGGTCCGTAACTCTCAGAGGAGCTCTGCTTGGCCTGCAGTGTTGTTGATCGTCACGTGATCCTTCCGTGCCTGTTAGTCTGGCTCCGACTCCTTGTAAAACTGCTGCAGCGGTCACTATTGTAGCTCCAGATCCTCCAGCCCACTGTGGCTGAGCTCCAGAGGAAACTGGGGCTTGCTTGTCGGCGAGCTCGCCGCCACGCTCCATAGACTCTCTTACCATACCCTGAGCGCCGGCACTGAGACCCTCCTGTGTCAAACCTAAGTGAGGCTGGTCCTGCTTGACCACCGTGGTGCCCGGTAAATCTTCGTCCCACACAGTGTCGTCCTCCGCCACTGGAACAGGACGGTTCCACTGGCCACAACCAGTCCGCTCTTCCCCAGCATCGTCTTTAATGGTGAACCCCAGTCCATAAAACAGGTCACACCCCATGATGTTGTCGCCTCGGGCCGTGACGTGGAACATGAAGTCAGCCATCACCACCGACTTGTACCGAGCCATTAACTCCAGTGTTCCAACCGTGTGCAGTCTGCCACCTCCATAACTGCAGAACGGTGCTGGGTTACCTCTTATTCTGTAGTGGGGGAAAAATTTCCTCACGGTGGCCCAATTCAATAACGATTCCTCCACACCCGTGTCAACCAGCAGCGGCACCTCCTCACCATCCAGCGTCACCTTGCAGAACGTGAACCCGTTGGTACTTGGGGACACTGCATGGACAGTTGTCGGGGCGGGTGAAGTTGGTTTTCTCCGTGGCTCTCCAGCTCGGACATACAACACACCCTGGCATAATGGTTCAAGCGTCCATACATGCTACAGTGCTTCCCTCTAGTCGGGCATTCCCTAGCCTTGCATTGGTGCTTCGCGGGCCCACAACCCATACACAAGGGTTTTCTTGGGGCAGACCGTTGGCTGATAGCGCTGGTTTCTGTGTTGTCGTTGGTCAAGCTATCCTCGCTGTCTGGGTCCGGTACTAATGCTGCGGCGATAGGCCCCAGCTGCTGTTGTGATTGGTGCCACTTTAGCTCCGAAGCTAGCTTGTCTGTGGTCTTCACTTGGAGAGCTTGCTCGACAGCCCTGGTTAACGTCAGGTCGCTCGGCACCGAGAGTAGCTGAGCTCATAAAGCATTGCTGGTTGTGTGCTCCGCCAGCTGGTCACGTACCATTCCCTTCTCCAATGGCCCAAAACAACACTCGCTAGCCAGCTGCCACAGGTCAATGACAAACTGGTGGACAGGCTCACCCACTCGCTGGTGTCATTGTCAGAACCGAATCCTCCGGACGGTGACGTTGTCTGGGGTGTGGAAATGGTGCGCTAGCAACTCAACCACATCCTCATATGAGTCGGTAGCCCTGAGTGTACACAGCATACGCTGACCCTCAATCCCCAAATTATGCACCAGAAGCGCACGTGCCCTCAGTTTATCTAGCTTACCCAGATCAAGTGCCACGATGTACACCTGAAAAGCAGCAAACCACGCTACCCAGGGCACAGGTGGCTTGCTCGGGAGCACCAGGAAGGGCCGAAGTAGTGAAACAGACACCTCCATGTTTATTCTCGTCGCCAAAATGTTATGTCGGAATTATCTTCGTAATGATGAGGCCAGGTGCACAGTTGGACTTCACTTTATTAAGGGGTTGATCACACACAACACAGCCACCAGGCAGGGGCATCAGCAAAGAGGCAGAACAGAGATGCCTGCTAATATTTATAGACTGGTGCAGTGGCGGAAGAGGAAGTGGCCACCACTACACCACACTTCATAATAAATGACAATATCACAGGGGGTACTGTCACGGCGTGGGATGGGTCTCATACCTTCATGCTAATTTAAAGTTCTAGTGTCTTGTTTTTTGGGCATGGGACTCAGCCCTCACCCTCACTTTATGTTCATTTTTGGAACTTTCTGTGTTTCACTCTGGTTTGTCTTCATTATTATTCTGTTCTGCATAATTGTCTCATCATTATTATTATTATTATCATTACATATTGTTATTATTATTATTACTATCATTGTGTGCTGCAGTCCTGTTTCCCCGCTTGCTGTGGTGTGTCCTCTGTGTATTATTGTCCACTCAGCCCCGGCCGTCCTGTTTCTATTCGTGCCCCATTGTTTCAATTTGCCCTGATTATGTCACCTGTCCTGCATTGTGTCTGATTGATCCTGTGTTTATTTATACCTGCCCCAATCTGTGTTTCGTTGAGTGTCATCATCATATCTGACCTGACTTGTTCCTGCCCGTTTTGTATCGGACCTGACCTGATCCTGCCTTGTATGTTGTAAATTCTGTACAGCGACCCCCCCCCCCCAGCTGTTTGTTAGTTTTGTCATGTGTCTGAGGTCCAATGTCATCCCAGACCTCAGACACAGTTTATTGTTGTATTTTGTATCTCTGTTTCTGTCTGCTTATTTGTCTGTTATTCTGTGTCCTATTTCTGCCCCTCTCTCTCCAGGCACTCCCCACGGGCTGCTCAGCCTGCTGCTGCAGTGAGCAGCTCATAATCAGCACTCCTGTTGCAGCTACTCACCTGCCTCCACTCATTGTCATTAGAGCACTGTGAATTTATTCCCTGTTAGCTGTATCACTTGTTGTCGTGGTGTTAGTCTGTTTCTGCACTTACTCAGTATCCTGGGTTCTGGCATTACTCTGTGTATGGTCTACTCTCCTTTGGACTTTGTTTGGTGCTGTTTTACCCCAGAGCTCAGCTCTGCTCCAAAACGCACAATGTAAGTCTCCTTGTTTCAAGTTCATGTTTCTTGTTCTTCCCCCAGCGGCCAGCCTAACCCTTGGGTGTGACGTGAACTCCCTCCTTGTAGCCAAGCAGAGTTTTCTGAACCTTTTTCACCTGTTGTAGAGTTTATTATCTGATTGCTTATGTTGGACACTTTTTGTACCATTGATTCTTTGTTTAATAAATGCACTCTTCACCTTGCACGTGGGCTCGCCTCTTACCATCCGTGTGCTGCATAAAAACGCACGCACATGACAATTTTGTATTTTATGTGTTTCTTTTGAGCTGTGCCCGTTTGCCAGCTCTTTCCAGCTTTTTCCACCTACCTGAGTTGGAACAGTCACCATGACACATGAGGTGGAGCAGCGGGCAGTGTTCCTTCTGGAAGACATCCTGGCGCAGGCACAGGCATCCATGTCCCCAGAGGCGGTCTGGGAATGCCGAGACGCAGCTGCGTGGGTAATGGAGGCGTTCCCCGGTCTTTGGGATCACGCGGAGGTGATGAACTTCCTCCTCACCCTGTATTCCCTGCCGTGTGCCACGCCATCTGAAGAAGCCCCGACACTGGAGTCGTCTTCCACAAAGAAGAAGTGCGCCCGCCCCAAGAAGCCTCCAGCCTTGCCCACGACTGCTCCGCCTCCTCCTCCTGAACACTGGCCTGCTCCATCAGCGGAGGAGTTTGAAGAACGCAAACTGGTGTTGCTGGCTGAAGTGGATCTCCTCCTGGAGATGAAGCCGTGGCTCCTCCCAGAATTGGCACCGGAATTGGAGGAGTTATCTCCGAGGGAGCCGGAGCTTCTGCCCGAAGTTGAGCATGCTCTCGCCTTGGAGCCTCCTCCCCGTCCACATTGTTGCCGTTCCCAGAGGTCCTGCCCAAAGAATCTTACCATCACCCAGCCAACAACCCCTCTGTCACTGGAGGAGGAGCATTTTGCAGCCATTTTGTTTTTCCCTCCAGCTGCCTCGCCTGCAGTCATCTCATCCTTAGTATTTACATCCGCCAAGGTGGAGAGGGCAGTTTTCTCCCCGGCTTCACCTTCCTCTGTGCCTGTTTGGGAGCCGTCCCTGCTGCCTACTGAGGAGCCCAGGGCCACCATGGACACAGAGAGGGATGAGAGTGCTTCAGACGCCGCTGGAGACATCAAGAACCAGGAGAACAGGCAGTTCTTTCTCATTTAATTGCTATTATTGATGAACAATTTTGCCTGTTCCCTGGCCAAGAGAATCAGAATCAGAATCAGAATCAGAATCAGAATCAGGTTTATTGCCATTGTTCATGTAGTACACAAACTAGGAATTTGTCTCGGTACAGTGCTGCAACATTAAACATGATAAGATAAGAGAAATAAACTATACATGTAATAAAGTGTAGGATAAGATTAAGTGATACTGGTCAACAGTTAAAATATATATTAGCCAGCAGCAGATACTGTGGAGAACTATATAGTGCAGTCGGTAATGCAGGAAGAAAACAGTGATGATTAACATGAGTCTGGTTGAGCTGCTGTACATGGTGCACGAGAGTCACTTAGTGTTCAGCAGTCTAATGGCAGAGGGGAAGAAGCTGTTCATGTGACGGGAGGTTTTAGTCTGGATGGACCGAAGTCTTCTACCAGAGGGGAGGGGGGCAAACAGTACGTGACCAGGGTGTGAGGGATCGGCTATGATCCGGCCAGCACGCCTCCGGGTCCTGGAGATGTACAGATCCTGGAGAGATGGGAGCTTGCAGCCGATCACCTTCTCAGCAGTGCGCACGACGCGCTGCAGCCTTAGTCTGTCCCTGGCAGTGGCTCCTGCGTACCACACGGTTATGGAGGTGGTGAGGATGGACTCGATGATGGCTGTGTAGAACTGCACTAACATCTTGGTGGGTAGCTTGAGCTTCCTCAGCTGCCGCAGGAAGAACATCCTCTGCTGGGCTTTTTTGATGAGTGAGCTGATGGTCAGCTCCCATTTGAGGTCCCTGGTGATGGTGGTGCCTAGGAAGCGGAAGGAATCAGCAGTGGTGATGGGAGAGCCTGAGAGGGTGAGGGGGGGCAGAGGGGTTGTGACTTTCCTGAAGTCTACAATCATCTCCACTGTCTTCAGAGCGTTCAGCTGCAGGTTGTTATTGTCGCACCAGGACGCCAGCTGGGCCACCTCTCTCCTGTAGGCGGACTCGTCGCCGTTGGAGATGAGCCCGATGAGGGTGGTGTCGTCCGCAAACTTGATCAACTTGACAGACTGGTGGCTGGAGGTGCAGGAGTTGGTGTAAAGGGAGAAGAGTAGGGGGGAAAGTACACAGCCCTGGGGTGATCCGGTGCTGATGCTAGTATAGTCTGAGACAGTCTTTCCCAGCCGCACATGCTGCCTCCGGTCCGTCAGGAAGTCGATGATCCACCTGCAGAGGGAGTCAGGCACGTTGAGCAGGGACAGCTTGTCCCGGAGCAGAGCGGGGCGGATGGTGTTGAATGCGGAGCTGAAGTCCACAAACAGGATCCTGGCGTAGGTTCCCGGGGAGTCCAGGTGCTGCAGGATGGAGTGGAGGGCCAGGTTGACTGCATCGTCTACAGACCTGTTGGCTCGGTAGGCAAACTGCAGCGGGTCCAGGAGAGGGGTGGTGATGGACTTGAGGTGGGACAGGACCAGGCGCTCAAAGGACTTCATGACTACAGAGGTGAGCGCTACAGGTCTGTAGTCATTAAGTCCAGTGATCCGTGGCTTCTTGGGGACAGGGATGATGGTGGAGGATTTGAGGCAGGACGGCACGTGGCATAACTTAAGGGAGGTGTTAAAAATGTCTGTGAATACAGGAGCCAGCTGTTTCGCACAGAGTCTCAGGGTGGAGGGAGACACGCCGTCTGGGCCAGGGGCCTTGTGCGGGTTCAGTCTGGAGAACTGTTTGAGCACATCCTGCTCACTGATGATAAGGGGAGGGGGGGAGGAGGGGGGGGGGTGCCTTAAATGAAGTAGGGAATGTGGAGGCTGTGGAGCTGGAGGGAGGGGGGGGAGTTGGACACAGATGACGAGGTGTCAAAACGGGCATAGTGTTGGGACAGTCTCTGACAAAGGGCTTTGTCATCCTGACCTTTAGGAGCCTTAGGTCGATAGTTGGTGATTTGCCTCAGTCCTCTCCACACGGAAGCCGAATCATTAGCAGTGAACTGCTGCTGGAGTCTCTCTGAGTATAGAGATTTAGCCCTCTTCAGCTCTCTGTTAAACCGGTATTTAACCTCCCTGTAGCAGTCCCTGTCTCCACTTTTCAGCGCTGCTTCCTTCTCCTTCCTGATCTGTCTGAGCTTAGCTGTGAACCAGGGTTTGTCATTAGAGTAACTCACCCTGGTGCGTGATGGAAGAATGTTCTCTTCACAAAAGTGGATATATGAGTTCACAGTGTCCGTGTACTCATCCAGATCATGCGTGGCTCCTTTAAGCATGCCCCAGTCAGATATTTCCATGCACGTTTCCAGCTTCTCCTCAGCATCACTGGTCCGTATCTTCGTAGTGCTCACAACAGGTTTAGTGAGCTTCAATCTCTGTCTGTATGTGGGAATGAGGTGAACCATCACGTGATCAGATAATCCCAGCGCAGCGCGAGGAACAGCGCGATATGCGTCTTTCACTGTGGTGTAACAGTGATCCAGTGTGTTTAATCCTCTGGTGGGGCATTTAATAAACTGTTTGTAGCGGGGGAGATCGTGGCTCAGATTGCACTGATTAAAGTCGCCAGCCACAATAATCAGCGAGTCTGGAAAACTCCGCTCTGTGTGTTGAATGTGATCCGCGAGCACGCGCTGAGCTTCGCGCGTGTCCGCGTCGGGAGGGGCGTACACAGCGATGAGTATGAAAGAAGCAAACTCCCGCGGGGAATAGAAGGGCTTGCAATTGATAACAAGAAATTCCAAGGCAGGAGAACAGTGTTTGGAAATTTCCGTTACATCAGAGCACCAGCTGCAGTTGATGTAGAAGCAGACACCGCCTCCTGTGGTCTCAGGAGACTCAGGTTCCACAGTCCCCTGAGTCCTCTACACCAGCGGTATGTGACAACCCCTCACCAGTTCCCTCCGTGTCCTCTCTGTGTGCTTCTCTGAGATTGCCGGTCACCGAACCTAGCCACCAGAGAGAGAAGGAACTTGAGCCCCTGGAAGATCCTGTCCCAGGGCCGGCGGTGAGACAATTCAATTCAATTCAGCTTTATTTATATAGCGCCATATCGCAACAAAAGTCATCTCATAGCACTACCAAGTGCAGGGAAAACCCCACAATTGCAGAAAGACCCAGCAATCAGACGATCCCCTGTAAGCAAGCACTTAGCGACGGTGGAGAGGAAAAACTCCCATTTAACAGGAAGAATCCTCTAGCAGAATCAGGCTCAGGGAGGGGCAGTCATCTGCTGCGACTGGCTGGGGGTGAGGGGATAGAGAGGATGAAGAGAACAGACATAAAGAACATGAACGGTGAGAAGCCAAGTACATTATTGGAGGTCACCCGGTAGTCCGAATCTATTAGGCAGTCCCCAGCTGCCACGTTGGATGAGCTACCAGTGTGGGAGATGTCACCTGGGGGCTTCAAGACTGCGACCACCATCACGCCTGCTGCAGGGGCTGCCGTAGCAGAGCCATTCATCGAACTGGACCTCCTGGAGGCCGGGCCCAAGATGTCGTTGGAATCGATGGAGTCCTGGATGGCGGTGGAGCTCAAGTGCAGGCAAGTAATCTATCTTGTTTTTCTCATATCTGTTTTAGAGAGATCTTGTCTGGCTCTTGGTGAGGAGAGTCGGGAGCAGCCCTCTGCTGCATCTGAACTCACCTCACCAGGCTCTGCCACTGCCGGTGACCCTAACCATCTTCCATCTTCTGTCATTCCTGAGCTTCTTCCTAGGATTACCGGAGAGGATCCACTACTGCCAGGGGTGTCCGCAGATCCTGTCCAATCCGCCGATGATGATGAGAGTCCAGCTTCCCTGGTGGAGGTCGACGCGGGGGTTCCGTCCCAATCCAGAACCTCCATGGGTGCAGCACCTCCCCAGCCTGATGAGCCATCACTTCCTGGATCGTTGGAGTCCTGGACGGCAGTGAACAAAGAGTTCAGGTAAGTACGCTCTGTAATTTCTCTCTTGCCAGTTTTGGAGCTATCTTGCCTGATTCTTGGTGAGGAGAGTGAGGGGCAGCTCGCCGCTGCACCCGGGCTCACCTCGCCGGGCTCTGCTGCTGCCGGCGACCCTGACCCAGTCACTCTTTCTCCTGTCTCTGAGCTTCCTCCCAGGGTCGCCGGAGAGCGGTCAACATCACCTGAGGCCGCCAAGGA